>WHVD01000045.1:0-616751 GCA_015178975.1 Hysterangium stoloniferum
TACCACCTCTTGATGGCGCAGCGGATCATTTATTCGACAATTTCTCATGAGTGACTGAGTCTACTATTGGTTCCATTAAATTGATGTTGTCATTGGATGTAGATCATGGCCATGCCAAGTTCCTAGATGGAACAAATGAAGATACTCCCCTGCAAATTGTGAATAGCCCTGAGGATAATTCTTCAACGGTTCCCGGTGAGTCCTTCATACCTCCCCTTGAGATACAACTCAGAAGTCGTCAATCGGAATTAGGTGCATCCTCTCATCACTTGTGCGCAACGTCCCGATTGGCAAGCCAAATAGCATACATTTCTCCTGAGCTTCTCTTGTCGTCGTATAGTGGTGGGGTGGGCGTAATGGACTCATCTGTCTCGCATGTTAGCGGTGACTCCACAAAATCATCGTAATGAAAAAGACATTAGACTACATACCGAGAGGTGTTTCAGGAAATATTGTTGGTATTTCACGAGATATTTTTGGATGAATCAAAATCCTTTGGTAAGGTTGGAGACGGGGAGGCACCACGGGGAAGGTCTTGAGTAGAGTCTTCGCAGCCTGGAGTTGACTGGCCTTTGCCGATAGAGCCGATCGATTTCCAGGTGACTTTTAAAATGACATTTTGGATACCAGCAGGTATAGATGGTGGGCAGCAGTAATTGGAAGTTGAAGATGATACAGGATAGTGTTGTACCAGCGTTGATTCTACGTGAAGTATAGAAGTGGGCAACGACTTGCTGACCTTCTTGTACAACGAGCTTGACACAGAGGTAAATGAAATTCGCTGTCGTTGTTGGACTGTAGGAGATGTCGAAGGTGCGTTTTATAGACCGTTTGAAGCCATCTTAGAACTACTCCGGGGGAGGGCCTGAAATTCCGAACGTGGAGTGCCACGGCGGTGGCCGATGCCTTATCTTCGCTTATTACAAAATGAAATTCTGATAGAGAACGGGCGATGTTTATGATTGTTGGAATACGAAGTGAGTCTCGTTACAACGGATAAGGACGACAATACATGTATCGTCCTTATATGTATACGCCTAGTAACTGCTTACTAATATAGGCGTATGGTCCGTGCCCCTTGTTGCTTGCATATCAGATTCCCAAAATCCAACAATGTTGAAATAGACTCGTGCGCCTAAGCTTAAGTTACACTTACACAACGACACTAAACAACACCGTCCCATCCCGTATCAAGCTTATATGACAGTACCCAGCCATACCGTACCTTAGAACACACGTATTACCATCTCAGCCGCACGTTAACCGAAGAGTATTTAACTATGACAGTTACACACCCATACCTCAGTCGAATCACCCTTACGTCGACTGAGTATATTCGTTATAAACAATGATAAATGTTGATGCAACCTCATCAAAGTTGGTGTGCAGCGGTGACTTGACTAAAACGTAATGACATAATCACATTTGTCTCTATCTGACCAATAAATGCCGGGGCAGAAAAAGAAGACCAAAGCCAAGAATAGTATCGAGTGCCGCACGATCCCTGCGTGCCGGGAGTAGTTCGGCACTCAACGTCCAGCCGAGCGTATGAAGGAGTCGCACGCCTTTTGTTTCCTACAACATCTCTGTCAGTACAGTATCTAAAATTTCGCATCCTTTCACGGATTATCATTCATTAATTCTTTCTTTTATTTCTCTCCGCACTCATGACATCTGGAGCCTTGCCACAAGGGGTGTTTGTGCACTTAGGTATAAATCTGAATGGCGAGACGAACCCACCTCCCACAGGGGCACAAGTGGAGACTGCCCCAGTGGACGTGAATCCAGGGCCAGATCCTTCATCATTACCACTATCAGATGGGGCTGGCACCAACTGTAAATCACAAAGGGTAGGCCAACACCCACCACCTTCTGAGATTGAGCTACTGGATGCGCAAATAGCCCAGCTATTGGCGCACAAACATAGTCTAACATATGAAGCTAGCCCTGGTGACCTGGATGGACGAAGTGCAACTGAAGCAGCACTGGCTGTGACAAGGTTGTTCCTCGATCCGGAGGCACTACAACGGCCAGGAACATACCTTCACCCACTAGTGAGTCCCGAGGCAACAGGAAGGCACCAATTCCTGAGATTATACCCGGGTTTAAGGCCAACCCTTTAGAGATCCGTAAGTCCACCCTTTCCTTATCTCACAGATGGATGGCCGGTCCACATGATTTCACATGTGGGCCGTCCAGACAGTCCAACGACATTGCGGAAGGCATGTCGCAGTTCACGGACAGTGCAGTGGCATTGTGGAATGCATGCCATTCGCTACAGCAGTTTGACGGCATTGCGGAATGCATGCCGTGCATTGTGACAGCTTCGATTCTGTGGTGTCTATGCAATCATCATGCTCATACTCCCCCTCCCTTTTTATTTTTTCAGCAATTCCACGCAAGGTGGAGGAAGCCTTTAAGAACCTTCACTACATTCCTTACATCTCCCTCACCTCCAAGGCACGGCGAAGAGCAGAGAAAGGAGCAGAGGAGTTTACCATTTCACCATCTGGCGGCATCATTGCCAGAGGGCTGGACCGTGAGAATGAGAAGAGCATCGGTATAATCGACTGGTTAGCAGCAGCAATGGCGGCAGTTGACCGCACTCGAGTCCACGGTGGTGTCCAAAGAGCCAATGCATTAGCGGCCCACCATGCGATTGTGACGTCGATTGTGAAGTCACATAGTTGGGACGTTGCTATAGACTATGACGTTCAACAACGGGAGGCGGCTGCCCGCAACTTGTCTCATGACTTGGGCTGTTTAGATCCTGAGGTGCTGACGATCATATCGACTCGAATAGCACTTCGGTCAACAAAGGTGTCCCAGACCTCAATGGCACCACCCAAGCACTCATGGCCAGCAGAGCCCCCCTCCCCAGCCGGATCACTGCGAAAGAGATCGGGCACTGACAGGAACTCCTCACATTGTTTTCGATGTGGAGGCCAAGGCCACCTACCCGCTGACTGCCAGTCAAAGTGTACTACGGCAGGAAAGAATCCTGCCTCAATCGCACGAGGAGCCAAAAATAAACATGCCCTCACAGCCCCTGATGGCAAGCAGTTTTGTTTCAGCTGGGCACTTGAGTCTCAGTGCAGGTGGGGCACCAACTGCACCAACACCCACATGTGTAGCATCTGCTTCGAGGATACCCACGGAGCAGGGGCCTGCAGGAAGCTCTGACCCGAGACGGGTCACAACGCTGCTCGACCCTGTCGGCGCGGCGCGTATATTGAGTAAATCTGGTATATTGCACGACTGGCAGAATATTATAGCAGGTTTGAATAATGGATTTGACATCGGACTGAAAGAGCACACATCACGTACAGCCATTTTTCGAAAATCACAGATCTTCCTTAGTGGACACAGAATTTATAACCAAGTATATAGCAAGCAAACAAAAGATTGGCCGCTACTCCAGGGGCTTTACGCCAGAGGAACTGGAGCAGGCCATAGGACCATGTCAGACATCTCCCTTGGGGCTGATCCCAAAACCGAATTCAAGCACGTACCGCATGATCCAAGACCTATCATTTCCCCAAGACGACCTGATACATTCCTCCATAAACAGTCGCATAAATCCCGACGACTTCCCAATAGAATGGGGTACCTTTGCAGACGCAGCAGCATTGATATTATCTCTGCCAGAAGGTTCCATGGCTGCCACCTTCGACATTTCTGCAGCTTACCGTATGACACCCATACAACCAGATCAGCAGAATGCATGCTGCGTTTTCTGGGATGGCCTAGTATACGTCGATTGGGTGGTCGCATTTGGCTTGGCCTCGAGTGCAGGCGTATTCGGGAGTATTGCAGACATGCTGATTGCCTTATACCGAAAGGTAGGCTTCGGGTGGTTGCTAAAGTGGGTCGACAATTTCCTGGCCATTCATTTGCCAAGGCAGGTTTGGACAGACGACGACTTCATTGCATTGACAGCACAATTTGGTGTACCCTGGAGTGAAAGCAAAACAAGACCTTTTTCATCAGTACAGAAATACATAGGCTTCATATGGGACTTGGATGCCAAAACCGTAGCAATACTGAAGGAGAAACTCGAGGCGACACTGGAGCTAGTCAAGCGATGGGCCCAGGAGGAGCATTGATTCTCAGCGAATGAGGCGGAGAGGCTACATGGGAAGTTGGTCCATGTGGCGTCCATCTTCCCATGGATAAAACCTTTTCTACGCTCTATAACCACATTCGCATGTGGTTTCACATCACGAAGAGCATCATTCCCCCCAAGCCCAGCATTGCAAGCAGATATGTCATGGGTTTATTTCATATTGCGGCACTTGCCAAATGAGCTCCCCATCGCATCAGCGGATCCGATCGACATAGGATGGTGGGGGGACACCAGTACATCATTTGGATTGGGCATCATAGTCAGCACCCAGTGGGCAGTGTGGAAGTGGGCCCCTGGCTTCGAAGTGGGCCCACATCGCCAATGCGACATCGGATGGGCAGAAGCAGTCATGGTAGAGTTGGGGCTGAGGATGGCGTTACAGTCTGGGGTGATGCATCGACGCAACCCGTCCGATTCAGTTTTCTTGGTGCATTCGGACAACAGTGGTGTCGTTGCAGTGGTGAACAAAGGCCGGTCACACAACAAGGAGACAAACAAGATTCTAAAAGAAATTTACAAACTGTTAGCCACGAATCAAATACAACTACGAGCTGAATTCGTACCATCCAGAGAGAACATCGCAGATGCCCTTTCCCGAGGCCATATCACCAAATTCCTCAAAGGCGGAATACAATCACAGGCCACATTAGACATCCCCAACCACTTATTACACCGGATCCAATCACTGTAGCACCTGCAAGGGTGTCAGCACCCTTCGCCTCATCATTGCAGACATTACCAGCTGGACAATTGCACCTTGTCCCGTCAGTACTGAGGCCTCCATGTAGAGCTAAAGAAAGACTCTTCAGGTGGAAAGGAATCAACACACCACCTCCATCCACTGTACAGCACCCGGTACTGCAGTTACTAGCGTCCATAGCCTCTGAAGTGTCACTGCAGGATGCAAATAGCTACGGATCGGGTCTCCGCAAGTTCCATGTATTTTGTGATATCTTCTCTGTAGCTGAATCGGAAAGATTGCCAGCATCCTTCCCAATTTTACATTCTTTCGCACTTTGGGCAGCAGCGGACTCATCATTGCTCAGTCAGGAGCTAACTGCTGGGACAGCATTTGAGACTGTGTCAGTTGGCGTTACTCGGAAATACCTAGCTGCGGTTAGAGCATGGCACATAGCTCAAGGTTGGCCGCCACCCCTGTCAGATGATGAACGAACAAGAATCGAATGGTCACTAAGGGGGCTAGAGAACTTACAAGGCAATACATGAAAGCGGCCCCCACGTCCACCGATAAAATTGAGGATACTAGGCGCGTTGAAGGCGTCATTGGATTTGAACAACTCCTTCGATGCCTGTGTATGGGCCATATCTACATGCGCCTTTTGGGGTTTAATGCATTTCGGGGAGGTCACGGTATCATCCAGAACACAGTTTGACGGCAAAAAGCATTTGAAGTGGAAGGACGTCCTAATTAGCCATGACAATGATGGCAGGAGGTATGCACGTTTGGACTTACCTGCTGCTAAAACGGCCAAATCTGGTGTAACCCAAGCGGTATACCTAACAGATCAGCAAGGGACATGCCCAATAGACACACTAATCAATTTATTGAAAGTCATACCGGCTGGACCTGAAGAACCACTGTTTTGTTGGCTAGACGACAGAGGTGCAGTAAGACCGATAGTCAAAAAAGCTGCACTCGAATGAATAAATCTCATTCTTAACG
The DNA here is from genome assembly GCA_015178975.1 of Hysterangium stoloniferum. Lineage (NCBI taxonomy): Eukaryota > Fungi > Basidiomycota > Agaricomycetes > Hysterangiales > Hysterangiaceae > Hysterangium > Hysterangium stoloniferum. Next base: position 5,811 of record WHVD01000045.1, read on the forward strand.
CATGGGGATGGGGAACAACCTTCGGACATGCATTTCGTATCGGCGGCGCATCTTTCTTTCTAGTGCAAGGAGTTGATCCTGAAATCGTGAGATTAGCAGGCAGATGGAAGTCATTAGCATATGAAACATACATCAGGGCCTTTGAACAGACAGCATCACAGCATTTGGAGAACCTTTCAACAAGGAATGCAACTGCCTTGGTTGGGTAGGCGGCGTAGCCTCGCCGCGTTTGGCAGGCATTTGTTCTTTGTGGGTGAGCGGCGAGTCTTCCCACGCATACGCGGAGAGCTAAGCTCTCCCCCTACCCAACCATACAGCTCTCTGCTCTCATCACAACACATAGACGAAGCTGGATAGTATCGAGTGCTGCACGATCCCTGCGTGCTGGGAGTAGTTCGGCACTCAACGTCCAGCCGAGCATATGAAGGAGTCGCACGCCTTTTGTTTCCTACGACATCTCTGTCAGTACAGTATCTAAAATTTCGTGTCCTTTCACGGATTATCATTCATTAATTCTTTCTTTTATTTCTCCCACCCACCCTTCCCCCATATTGAGGATTTGGGTTAATCAATGAATCAAATTTAATAATTAATGATTGTTTAATCTATTGTTAAGTGAGAGTGAGAGTTGTACTGCGAGAGAGGACCCGCCCTCCCGAGCGGCGAGTCTTCCCACGCATACGCGGAGAGCTAAGCTCTCCCCCTACCCAACCATACAGCTCTCTGCTCTCATCACGACACATAGACGAAGCTGGATGTCATAAGCTGGGTAGTGTGACCTTTTCTGCTCCCGTTCTCAGACTTCGTGTAGTTTTATTAAAAAGACTTTAGTTTGTTTAAGAATTAAAATTTTTAATTAAGAAATAATCAGTCCTATGTGTGAGAATATCGGGAAAGTCTTTAAAACTTCCGTTGCTCTTCTCCGAATTTGAGGCGGGTATATAGGTCTACGACTCAGATATGAGTATTTCCAGTGTATTCAATGATTGAGGTATCCCTACTTCGCTAAATCGGCACTAGTCTTGGCAGCGTGAGAAGCTTGTGTAGAAACTTGCCAAAGGCACCATCGTCTTGTAACAAACAGGCGATTTCCCAGTATGTTGTCAGCTTTGCGATCAGTGAAGCTGTTTTAGCACTGTGACGGACTTTCATCCCAACGCTTTCCAAAGCGACTCCACAGTAATACCCGGGGCCAATGTCAATACTTGACATTGTCCCCTGACTTCGCGAGATCATTCCCCAGTGATCGGCATGACTGCAGTAGTGGCTGAGGTTGGATGTCGTGTTGGTGGATATCTTAACAACATTCGGTGGGTCATGGTAGCCCGTTTCTCCTTGAAACTGAAATGCGCAGCATGTGACACATCACATGGAAATAGCATTATACTTCACTCACCCACTTGTCAACCCAAATCTCTATATCGTTTGCAGACAGCTGTATGTGTTGCCTACCATCCAGGACCCGATAACATAAATCATAGCTGGGTTCGTTACAACCCCATCGTTCTCGAACCTTCTCCCTGAATATCTCTCTCTCATCCCTTTAACGATCTCGTCCCTTTGCTCTGAACTCAATACACCAAGGGGAAACTAAGAGTGGGAGTTTTGTTAGAACTAGTTGTATTGCAAGCTGTTCTATGTTCCATGTAGTTTATTTCGACACTCGTCTAAGTTGTACTTTACAGTAGCTTAGTCATAAAAACTTAACTTTTTCGTTATACCGTCAACATCTAACAAGTTCCTCAAATGTCTTCAAGGTTGATCTCAGCCGTTGCCGAATCGTGATTCCCCTGAGTCGTCCCGTTGGAAGTAGACATTGGTGGGTAGCAGTCTCACCTACACTAGAAGGGAGTGCCTTGCTTTTGTGCCGCCACCAGTCGGAGAGTTAATTCCATGAAGGTATGGCCGTATTTACACTCATTCCTGCCGTCGTACACAAGGTTCTCACACCTTCCTTGAACCTTATAGGCTCCACTGTAATGACACACGAGTCATTAAGTTACCGGAGGGCTGTTGGCTGACGCCATTCTTCTGAGGCATGAGCGTCGGTTTTGGTTTAGATGCCCAGATTTTGAGATTAATATTTTTAGACCAGGAAGGTAACAACTAATTACAATTAATTGAATCTGGATATTAAAGAGGGATAATTAGCAAATGAATTAACTCTGTGTAGCAAAATCTTGTTTTAGCGCATCTGTTGCGGCGAGAAGTCGCTCTCTAAAGGCTATTATTATCTTGGAATTTAAGAGCGAACTTCGACAAGAGTTCAAAATAAAAGACCTCGGGAACTCAAGTGGCTCTTGGGGATTGAAGTCAAACACTTTCGCAACACTCGTATATTGACAAAATCCAAAGGGTCATTAGTATTCCATCTCCTCTCTAATGTAGTTTTATATACGTGTAGTATAGTTAACAAATCTCTCGGTGAACGTTTTATCGCTGAGAGTAAGTGATTTGATTATTGTCTCATTCCATAGTCAAAACTCATTATATGTATTTAGTACTCAAACGTCTTTAGGTATTGTATAATATAGCGAACATTTTATCGCTGAGATACTCAAACGTCTCTAATTCGGCCTACAAGACGCGAAGCCATTATCAACCCCCCTTGACCCTCATCACCACCTTTCCTCCTCACAATCACCCAGCAGACCCCATCGGCTCGAAGAAGTGCGCAACGTTCCATATCGCGAGGCGATAGGATCCCTTATGTATGCAGCACTCGGTACAAGCCCAGACATAACATTCGCGATATCCTTCCTTGCGCAATTGATCCAGAACCCAGGTCGGCCGCACTGGGAAGCTGTAAAAAGAGTTCTCTTCCCAGATACCTGAAAGGAACAATAGATCAGTGGTTGGTATTCGGAGATAGAAAAAGTGACCCACAGAACGCACTCAAGGGTTACACCGATGGAGATTGGGGCTCGCAAGAACATAGGCACTCGATCTCGGGGTATATCTTTACCATAGATGGAGGCGCCGTCTCATGGAGCTTGAAGAAGCAACCTATCGTCGCGGTATCAACGATGGAGGCGGAATATATAGCTGCGACTCTGTTGAATTCTAGGCCCTTGCACTCTCGGACTAACGGCTACTTCGCACCATATCCGGACATACCACCCCGTATACGGTTATACCAAGCCGCTCCATCCACTATCTAGTATACCACGACTTACTACCATCACTAAGTAATTTAGATACTTTACTATTTAGTCTCGAATGTTTCAATACCCATACCTCAGTCGAGTCACTATCTGTGTCGACTGAGGTACGTTACCACAACTATATTTCGTCTTCAGACTCTTATCTTGATGTAACATAGCGTTATTATTACAGGTAGTAAATATGAGTCAAGTCACTGTGTCGACTGAGTGTTATTATTACAGACTCATGCTACGAAGGAGGCCCTATGGATACGAGCATATATAGCCAAAATCGCTCGGCCGCTTACTCGCCCCATCACGATCTATTGCGATAATCAATCTGCCATACCAATTGTCAAAAGTGACGAGTTCCACGCATGTACCAAACACATTGATATTCAATACCACTTTATTCGCGCAGTTGCCAATAAGCAGGCTGGTGTCGATCCACTACGTATCCACGGACGATAATCCTGCCGACATGCTAACGAAGTCGTTAGCCAGACCGAAGGTCGAAACATTCTCCCAACAGCGTTACGTAAGGGACCTTTGGTAAGCTGAAACGTAGTGCAGGGCAACTGTATAGTTGCGCTGCGCTTACGGATACTATATATGGGATTGAGACTGATCCCGTAGCCTCTCAGTCGAGGTTTATCACTCACTGGGAGTTATATTTAGAACTGCGCAAACTCCACGACTCGTGTGAACTTTCTACATAATAGGGCCAGTGAGAATGACACCAGCCAACAGCCCTCCGACGACTCGTGTGAACTTCTTACATGATAGGCGCTGGCCTTGGGTCGGAGGTTTTAAGTACACCCCACGGGTTTCTTCTTATTGAAAGTTTTGATAAAATTAAATAGGAAGTGCGCAATCTTGCCGGATAAATTCCGAGGTTGACAGCACCAACGTCAGCAAAGCCGTATTGCAACCGTGACGTTCAATAATTCCCTAAATACTAACTTATGGGCCAACGTCAGCAAAGCCGTATTGCAACCGTGACGTTCAATAATTCCCTAAATACTAACTTATGGGGTGATAATTATCAAAACTATTATTAGATGCTGTGTGAACCTTCAACGGAAGGCATGAAAAAGTAGTAAAGTAACTAAGTCCACTGCAGCCTATATAGTTCAAAGGTGAGGGGATTTTCCTTGCGAAGGTAGGGATGACATGCTGTGAATCTTGTGTAAGCACAGCCACGAGTCTGTAGAACACTCTGACTGACTGCGCTATAAAAGCCTGGCACTTTCTTCTAGTGTAAGTACGACTGCTACGCCCAAATGTCTGCTTTCAATGAGATAGCCCTGGGGAATCACCATGAGGTAACGGTTCAAACCTGCCTTGAAGGTGTTGAACTACCACCCTTAGCCCCCCCAGGTGTATGGAGTTCAGAGCGACGGGACCAGATCATTAAGACTGGGATGAGAGAGATATTCAGGGAGAAGCTTCGAGAACGATGGGGATGTAACGAACCTGGTTATGATTTATGTTATCAGGCCCCCAATGATGAGCAGCACATACATCTGTCTGCAAACCATATAGAGATTTGGGTTGACGAGTGGGTGAGTAAAGTATAGTGCTATTTCCATGTGATCTGTGTCACATGCTGTGCATTTCAGTGTCAAGGAGAAACGACCTACCATGACCCACCCACCATTGTCAAGATATCCACCAACACGACATCCAATCTCAGCCCGTATCGCAATCACGCCGTGGACTGGGGAATGATCTCACAGAGTCTTGTGACATCTTCAAGTATTGAAATTGGCCCCGGGTATTATTGTGGAGTCGGTTTGGAAAGGGTTGGGATGAAAGTCCTTCAGAGTGCCAAGACAGCTGCGCTGATCGCAAGCTGACAATGTACAGGGAAATACCAGCTGGTTGACGTGATCGGTGAGAAGAACCTCTGATCGCTGTGAGCTCCTTTACAGATAGTGGACGCACGTGGCAGATCGCTTCCACCATATACACAAGGCAGAAAAAGGGTGAGGGATCATGAAATTCTATTACAGAACGGGCGATGTTTATGATAAATGTTGATGCAACCTCATCCAAGTTGGTGTGCAGCGGTGACTTGACTGACTAAAATGTTGTATAGTGATGACGTCATCGCATGACGCGTCGGCAGGTGACGCGGCTCCATCTAACCAATAAACGCCGGGGCAGAAAAAGAAGGCCGAAGCCAAGAATGTCATAGCTGGGTGAGACGGTTGCCGCTCTCCCACATGTATGAAAATATCTTTAAAATTTCCGTCGCTCTTCTCCGAATTTGAGGCGGGTATATAGGTCTACGACTCAGATATGAGTATTTCTGTTGGAAGGTGAAGAAAACACCGTTCTACTTTTCCCGATCAGGGGGCAATATGAGCTGAGACATAAAGGTTCTTCCGCCCTTTGTTCTCGGGCATTTCACCCCGACTCCCCCAGCGCCTACATAATTGACAAAACGTATATAAATGAGGCAACTACTGTATAGTTACAGGCAGTCTGTTATACTTATCCATGACTCCCTAATAATATGGGGATTGAATTTTAACAATTTCCAGTGTATTCAATGATTGAGGTATCCCTACCTCGCTAAATCAGCACTGTCTTGAACTAGTCTTCCCAGTTTTGGCAGTGTAAGATACTTGTGTAGAAATTTGCCAAAGGCACCATCGTCTTGTAACAAACGGGCGATTTCCCGGTATGTTGTCAGCCTTGCGATCAGCGAAGCTGTCTTAGCACTGTGAAGGACTTTCATCCCAACCCTTTCCAAACCGACTCCACAGTAATACCCGGGGCCAATTTCAATACTTGACATTGTCCCCTGACTCCGCGAGATCATTCCCCAGTCATCGACACGACTGCAATAGGGGCTGAGGTTGGAGGTCGTGTTGGTTTAACAACATTCGGTGGGTCATGATAGCCCGTTTCTCCTTGACACTGAAATGCGCAGCATGTGACACATATCACATGGAAATAGCATTATAGTTTACTCACCCACTCGTCAACCCAAATCTCTATATGGTTTGCAGACAGCTGTATGTGTTGCCTGCCATCCGGGGGCCCGATAACATAAATCATGGCCGGGTTCGTTACAACCCCATCGTTCTCGAAGCTTCTTCTTGAACATCTCTCTCATCCCTTTAACGGTCTCGTCCTGTTTCTCTGAACTCAATACACCAGGGGAAACTAAGGGTGGGAGTTCCTCGATGTCTTCAAGGTCGATCTCAGCCGTTGCCGAATCGTGATTCCCCTGAGTCGTCTCGTTGGAAGTAGACATTGGTGGGTAGCAGTCTCACCTACCCTAGAAGGGCGTGCCTTGCTTTTATGCCGCCAGCAGTCGGAGAGTTAATTCCATGAAGGTACAGCGTTATGGCCGTACTTACACTGGATACACAGCATTTCATTCCTGCCCTCGTCCACAAGGTTCCCTCACCTTCTTTGAACCTTATAGGCTCCACTGTAATGAGTTGAGCTTGCTACTTCTTACGTCTTCCACTGAACGCTTACACAGCATATAATAATGGTTCAGTCGATTGTCACCTCATAGTATAGTATTTCTAGCATTTCTCAGCGTCAGAGTTGAAAGCAGAACGGCTTTTATGATATCGAGAAGTGACATTGTCATTTACCATATAAATGCAGCCCAGAGCGATGCCCAATGGTTGCTGCCTTCAGGTTGCCGCTGTCAGCCTCAGGCTTTGTCCAGAGAGATTGCACACTTCCTGTTTAATTTTGCAAACTTTCACAGAGGAGAAAACCAGGGCCATTGATGGACTAGTCGCATTAAATGGCAAGGAACGGGATTCCTTCATTCGCCCTTGCCATATCTTTGGTTGTGATGAATCCATCCCGGTGTGTATTAACACATTCTAAATATAATCTTGTCTCAGGCGACACTGACTAGCCTTATTATTATCTGTCTGCCTGAGTGGAATGTTTCGCCCCAGGCTCACACGGTTGATGCATGGACATTGCTCGTTAAAGCGACGATGACAAGGTAGATCAAGCATTGTGACCCACCCGTAGTTTGACCTATTTCAGCTCTTGCGGTATGTAAAGATTCACCACGTTGGCTATGCTAATCCATTCACCTTTTCTACCATCCTTCTTCCCCCTTCGGTGCTGCCAATCCCACGGTGCCCTGTGAGGTCCACATAGGTCGCTGTAACAATTCCTCTGCATTCCCACACGATGGCCGTTCATCCCAGCCCTGCGTTTGTCACCAAAACTGATCCTTCATTTTATCGTTTTGCCTAATTTGACAGTCAAGGAATGGACGAGGTACCCTGAGTCTTAACATACTTCCGAGCTGATAATCGGGTATTGTTGCTTGCCACGGCAATGCATCCTAGTGTCCTACCTCTCAGATAATCTCAAGTGCAGCAGGATAATAACAAAATTATGTCTTGGGAATACATTTGGATCACTCTTGGCGATAATTATACTTCGGTGTGCTGTTACCGGACCAAAAACGACAGCAATTCCTTTCTAAGACAGTGGCAATGGTCGAACCCGGTCTCAGACTGGTTCAGATACAGTCCCGGAATATTTGCTGCCATGAGACGTATATATAGTCTTACAATATATTTAATTATTAGTCACAAAACACAAAGCCCTACAAAGCCAAAGGTATCATCGACCCAATCCTCATCAGCAATGAATTCCAGAGTTTCCCGTTTCTCCTTGGCTAGCATGATTGCGGTGACTAACTCATCAGTATTAAAACGGCCTGGAACCCTCATAGTTATGTTCCGGGGCTTTTCTTCCAGAACATGGAGACATAAGTCGAATTCGTCAATGCTACCGACACATCAGTGAAAGGTGTGGCGACTACGCATAGGAAGGAACAGGTGACGACAATTGACGTTCAAGATGTCGACGTATCTTAAGAGTTCTTTAATATTAGATTGACTCAAATGATGGTTTTGTTACTACTCTAAATGAAATAATTCAAACATGACAATTGGAATGAAATCCAGTCAACCGAAATGGAAGCAGTAGGGGAAATGTCGGGATAGCGAGTAAAATAAGTTGTAGTGTGGCGGTCGGTCCCTACTGAAACATTGAAACACAACACAAACTGGATTTCTCGTGGATTGGCTGCACCACGCGGCGAGTCGTGGGTATTCTTCAGCTCTTAGTTAATATGACATTCCACTGACATGACCACGAGCTACGTTTCTCTTATCCAAGGTGAAGGTTCACGGACAATGTGAAGAAGTGTGGGTATGGTGTTGTACAACGGCTTGGCTCGGCTTCCTGTTCTCCCAAAGAATGACACGAGAATAACGGTGGGACCGCCTTCTTTCAGATGCCCTAGTGGTATTCGATTGAAATTGTGATCGCTAGTATATGCGATGTGATTTCAGCGACGGGTAGTCCTTGGAATATATTCAACACCAGTCTAGAGAACCTCGCAGCGATTATTACATGTGACTATCTTTGCTGTTAAATTATGGCAATTGTAGCTTCATAGGACTCTCAAGTCCGTGTTCTGTTTGACATGATTGTCAGGTATAAATAGGATGTCAATCTAGCCACAGGTGGTGCCCACAGGTGTATTCAATGGATGTCTGGCATCAACGTGTGCAACATGCATAGCTCGCGGCAATGGTGAAAGGTGACGGTATGCGCTCTGATATTTGCTTGATTTATGGTAGTTGTATTATTAAGCTTTTAATGGAAAAGAATTAGTTTAAGGAAATCGCCCAACACATTGACTCGCATGGTGTGAAGGCCCTCGGTGTTAAGATTATGGATCTTGTCGATTGAACACTGGCCTGAAGGTATGATGATCCTGAACGAGACATGCATCGAACTGGCGACAAGGGAGGCCTTTTTCAGACCTTCAATGATATCTTATTTAAAACATGTATCGTTCATGATTCGTATTTTAGTCTACGCACGGCTAGTGCCCCAAAGTGCCCCAAAATGTATTCAACACCTGTATGGGGACAACTGCAGAGTTCGCCGAGATAATACAAATTGACTATATGCGGACGCTATTGGGCTCCTCCTGGTTTGGTTGAGATGTGTCGGCGTTATCAAAAGAGAAATGATTAGGAATTGTGTCCAATTGATGGTGCAAGACCTTTGTCAGGGTAGCCATGTTCCTCCAGCACGGATATGGGGGACTAATTAGACCCTACCGACACACGAGTGGAAGGCGTGGCGACCACGCAAAGGAGCGAACGTGCGGTCAAATCTAAACTGTCAAACTCCACCCTGATGAATTGGGCATGGGTCGAGCCGCACATGGCATCACAATGTGGAAGGAGAGAAACGAGAATGGCGATGGTATCGAGGCTGCGCACTGTGGTACACGCAGATTCGGGCTCGGAAGATCCAGCTATCAGTTTCAGAGTCAATGCGATTATTCCCTTACCACACACAAGGAGCTTCCAATCAGGACTCGTGTGGGTCAGAATGAGACTGGTAGGACAGTTTCATGGGCGGATGTAAGACGGTGCTATAAGGTAAAATAGTGTGAGCGTACCTTGCGATGGGCCCAATGAACGAAGAAACCACATTCAGCCGGTTGATGTGATCAGCGAGGAAGCGTGCTGTTGTCGAAGAAGGTTTCCAAGGAGTAAATATTCCAATACAGTAAAGATGATGCCTCCGAACCAATATGACGTCTCAATGACGCTATATGCGTGTTCATGTTGTCCAATCAATACATCTCCAGCAAGATCCCGAAACCATGCATCTTGGTGGATGCAACACAGGAGAAGCCGGATAGGATATGCATACAAGAGACGTTGTTGTACGTGATTTTGCCTGTTGTGGTTATAGTGGGCAGGATGACATGATGTGATGTCCCGACGCACGGTTGAAGCCACAATTCAAACCGCTGATCGCATGAGCTCCTCTACAGATAGTTGACGCACGTGGCAGATCGCTTCTACGATATACGGAAGGTGGCAAAGGGGTAAGTGATCATGATAACCGGCGATTTGTATGATAAATGTTGATGCAACCTCATCCAAGCTCGTGTGCAGTGGTGACTTGACTAAAACGTTATAAAGCGATGACGTAATCGCAGTTGACGCGTCTCTGCCTGCCCAATTGACGCCGGAACAATCCGTGAAGGTCCAAGCCAAATATGACATAAGATGGGTAGCGTAACCTTTGCTACTCGACAACATGTCAAATTCAGACATCGAGAAATCATCTAAAATCCTCTTCGCTCTTCTCCGAATTTGAAGTGGATATGTGGGTCTACAAAGACGGGTATTTCGAGTATATTCAACATTGACTGAAAGGCTGTCGTTATCAGCCTCACTCGGTCAACACGGACAGGACTAAGTTTTCTTTATTTTAGTAGCAGTATGATACAAGATGAATGTGAGGCTCCCTAGGGAAGGGTGGGAAAGGATTGTATGGTCGAAAAGATTCCCTCTTATCACTGTGGAATGTATACTTATATATCTGCCTGGAACAATAAGATTGTGGTAACAAAAGGTGTCTGAAGACAAGGAAGATGTGGCAGGAAAAGGAGAACAATGTTCAATGGGAGAACAATGGTCAATGGGAGAACAATGGTCAATGGGAGAACAATGGTCAATGGGAGAACAATGGTCAAGATTAATTGAGTGGTGGCACAAGGAATGCTTGAGTAGTCGAACAAAGGGAGTGGTGGCATATGTGGTAAGGTGGCCAGGCTTACATTGACGCTGAGTTATCCCTACCTCATTAAATCAACACTCTCTTGAACTAGTCTTCCTAATCGTGGCAGGGTGAGATACTTGCGTAGAATCCTGCTAAAGCCACTGTTCTCTTGAGACAATTGACTCGTTACTTGCCTATATACTGTCAGCTTTGTCATCAGTGAAGCTTTCTTTGCATTGTGCAGGACTTTCATCCCAATCCTTTCCAAAGCGACTCCACAGTAATACCCAGGGGTAATTTCAATGCTTGGTGATGTCTCAAGAATCCGTGAGATCATTCCCCTGTCATTGTCATGACTGCAATACGGGCTGAGGTTAGATCTCGTGTTGGTGCATATCTTAACAACATTCGGTGGGTCATGGTAGCCAGTTTCTCCTTGACACTAACATGCACAGCCTGTGACACAGATCACATGGAAATAGCATTCTACTTTACTCACACCCATCAACCCAACTCTCTATTTGGTTTGCAGACAGTTGTATGTGCTGGTCATCATCGGGAGCCCGATAACATAAATAATGGCCGGGCTCGCTATAACCCCATCGTTCTTGAAGCTTTTCCCTAAATATCTCTCTCATCCCCTTCTGAATGATCTGGTCCCGGTGCTCTGAACTCAATACATCTGGGGGAAATAGTTCCTCAACACCTTCAATGTAGGGCTCAGCCGTTGCCAAATTGTTATTTCTCAGAGTCATCTCGGCGACAGTAGACATTGGTGGATAGCAGTCGTACTTACACTCGAAAGAGATGCTGAGCGTTTATGACGCAGTCAGTCGGAGAGTTAATTCCCCCAAGGTACAGCCTTGTGGTCGTACTTACACAGGATTCACAGCCTGTCACTGCAGTCTTTGTAAATAACATCCCCACACCTTCCATAAAGGCTCCAGTGCACTAAGTTACCTCACTACTTTCTTCCGCCTTCTGCTGAAGGCTCTCACAGCATTTAATAATAGTTTAGTCAATTGTTACCCTTAGTATAATATTATTGAGTGTCAGAGTTGCAATGGAACTTCTCTGACATTTCAGAAGTGGCATCGCCAAGCATAATATAAATGCACTCCAGAGCGATACTCATTGAGGGATGCTGTATTCAAGTTTGCGCTGTCAACCTCAGACTTTATCCAGGGAGATTGCGCGCTTCCCATTTAAGTTTTTCAAACTTTCAATGAGAAGAAACCTGGATCAATGATAGTCTAGTCAGGTTAATGGTCACATGAAAGAGCGATTCTCACTGGTCCTGCATTCAAGTTGGCACTGTCAACCTCGGACTTTATGCGGCAAGATTGCGCCCTTCCTGTTTAAGTTTATCAAAACTTTCAATGAGAAGAAACCCGGGTCAATGATAGTGGTTAATTGTTAAATTTGATGATGAAACACACTTTTTTTATAGGGGGAGTCCACCAATTATTGCAACTTTTCATATGAAGATGCTAATTGTGGACCATGCATTTGGAGGTTAATGTGTGTCAGAACCACTATACACCTCCCAGAGCATCCAACCTATATTGTCAGGAGGTGCTACACTAACTGACACAAGATATTGAGACACAAAGTACTTTTATTACAAGCTTATTAAACCCTTGTATATTGTGTATTGCAATAGAGTCAACTCATACTATTTTTAATATTAATGTCACATGAAACAGCTTGAATTTTGTAGAATGTCTGAACAAGACAAAGAGTGAGGTAAGACCAGAGTTCTCAGGGTAGAGTTTATTGAGGTACATAACGGTCGAACTTGGAATATCTTCGATTGTGGCTTGTCCATCAAAACTTGTATTAATAAACTGCATACATAATCCCATGTCAGGTAATACTTGCTTACACCTCGCTTTATTATTACTTGTCTTGCCGAGTGGAATGTGTCGCCCCAGGCTCAGACTCTTGATGCGTGGACATGGCTCTTCAATGCGATGATGACAATGTAAGCCATTATTGCGACTCACGCAGCTTGACCGATCGCACGCGGCATCTGGTATGTACAGATTCACCACGTTGGGAATGCTTGTATGTCCCCTTTTTCTGCTTTCTTCCCAGCTCCATTGGGGATGGCCATCACAGTCCCTCTTCTGTCCCTGATATGAATTTCCAAGTTGATCATTGGCTACTCTCATCACAAAGTGGGCAGAAGATATGATGCTAGCTGGGGTAATGCATCATCATGTAATCTCCGGGGAAAGGGTTCAATGCAGAAAAAATATAATACCACTTGCATCACTCTTGACGACAATAAAACTTCGGGATGCTAGTACCAGTCCGAAAAGGGTAGGAATTCCCTTCAAAGACAGTGGCAATCTGTTAGGATACACACACAGGCTGGGTTTCCGGAGAAACCCATGGGATATCCGGTAGGACTTGGCTTCAGCTTATAGGCTGCGCCCTCGCTAGATTGTGTTGTCCAATTTCGAACAGACGGATGGGGATCCTGGGGAGTCCGGGTGGGGTTCGTGGGTCGTAGGTTGTAGGTCGTAGGTTGGAGATCGTGAGTTGAGTTGCTTGAGAGAGATAGATGCGCCGGAGCCTGTGGGCTCCGACTAGTGCGAGTGATGTGAATCAAGCAAGGGTTTAGAGCAGAAAATGTTATTAGATTACTGGGGGGAATCTAAGCTAATTTTCTGACTGGATTGTATGTACAACATCTGCCAGTTTATATAGACCGTGGAATGCATAACATACCAAATCCAGTAATGATGAAACGAAACTAACAAAACATAAAATTGGAATAGTAAACACCAAATTGGTGTTAGGAACAGGACGGAATGGAGCGGAGTCCGAATCGTGACAAAGCATAACCCATAACAGGAAATGGAGTGGGAGCGGAGTCCTAAATCGTGACAGGTCATTTGACTAAAACGGGAATGGTGCTCGATTAGAGCGGTGACGGGATTCTAAGCGGGATCTGGTGACTGATGTGTGGGACGAAGACGGACATAGACAGAGATGGAGTCTGGGGGAAGTCCAGTGACTGATATGTATCGTAATGAGGTCGAACGTAATGAGTCTTGACATAACGGAGTCCGGGTGGGAAATCCTATAAACAGACAATTGGTGCTTGTAGCGCGTGGGGGCATACGGGTTAGTGCCCGGAGTCCGGTGGGATTGTCCGGTCGTAACAGGTGCCAGGCTTACAGTTTCACTTGCATCAGTGAAGATGTGGAGGGTAGTTTGGGAAGTGGAGATGAAATGGACCCCATTCCAACAGGGGGCATAAGTGCCCCACTAAGTAATGTCCCGACATGCAGGGCAAGTAAGACAGTGGCGAGCAGAAGGAGAGGCAAATGATATTGCGAAATTGAACAGTGAGCGCATGAAGGCTTTGGAGAAAGGGATGATCTGCAAGCAGAATTGAAGAAAACCGGTTAATTCCTGTAACTCATGGAGGGTGCAATGCATCTTGGCCTGCCATTTGATGAGAAGGTTTGACAGATATGTCAGTTTACCTGTGAATAGATGAGCCTCCATAGCCATGGAGTCAAGTTCGATGCCTAAATATTCGAGGCAGGTTGATGGCCCCTCAATTTTAGATTCTTGGAAATGGAGACCAAGGGCATTTGCTAAGCCGTGGGTCTAAGAGGAAGTGGGGTATGTGGCCTGAAAATCTGCAAAAAATCATCCAAATAATACTGAATGAAGGCAGGAAGATGGCAGTGCAAGATCCAGTGGAGGCCCTCTGAGAATAAGTTGAAGATATATGGAGCAGAACACAGACCAAACATAAGGAATAGCTCATAATAAAAAATTTCCTGCCCAATGGAAGCCCAGTAGTGGCCAATCAGCTGGTCGGATAGAAATGTGGTGAAAGGCTTGTTCAAGATTCAATTTGAGCATGATTGATCCAGGGCCAGACTTAATGAGATCAGTGATGGCAATCTGAAACATATCATACTTAATATGTCCTTCAGAATCTGGTATACCATCATTGACAGAGGAGCTATGAGGCCAAGAGAGATGATGGATCCAGCGAAGTTTATTGGAATGCTTTCGTGCAGTGACACCCAGTGGTGAGGAGCAGAAATGAGGTAAAGGCAGGAATAGAAAGGGACCTCAGAGTCGCCCACACTCAAGCTGGGTGTCGATATTGGAAACAATTACATTGGGGAAGGAAGAAGCTGTAGGAAGATTAGGACATGATTGGCTACATGCCCTGTCACCTCCGAAGCCAATGTCACAGCCATGGTCAATGATATGCAATAGAGTGACTACAAATGGTCAGTCCAGATCGCTCAACCACGTCACTGATGAACTCACCATCCCTCACGCCGCGCATTATGACACAATGTGGAAGAAGCTAAAAAAAAGGTCCATGCATCGCGGTTGAGGGTAGAAGATACACGGGGCAGTGTGGAGGTGTCACCTGGACATCATTGATATGGGGATCGGAGTTGGGGCATGGTGGAGGATTCCCTTGAGGAGGGAAGAGGTGAGCATGGGGAAGCAGGAAGTTGCCATCAGCAGGGGACCATGCTAGTGCAGAGGTCCAAGATGGTTGTGCCTTTGACTCAATGGAGAGGAGCAGTGGCTCAGCATTGCAAGGTAAAATAATGGATGTGCGAACTTTGGGGGACAGGGAAGAGCTGTCAGTCAATAGACCAGAGCTATCGGGAGGTGGTTGGGATGAGTGAGGGCCATCCTGGAAGGGAAAGATGTCCTCCAATGGGAAGCCAGGAACAAGTGGGCTAGTGATAGTAATGGGTGCTGTGGACTCATCACAGAGGAGCGGACTTAAATGTTGTCCAAGCTCGGCACCAAGGAAGTGGGTGTGGCGGCATGTAGGCTTGAAGTAGCATGAACGCTGGCGCACACCAGTATAAAATCGAGTGAAGCTGAGTGGGTCTTGGATCACTAGCTGGGGCGGGCATGGCAAAAAGAGCTTGGAGTGCTGCCAGTTGTTGTTACTTCTGTGAGTAAATGGGCCACCCATCAAAGCCAGCAGTGGAATGTGCCGTATCGTAAGTATTGTGTGGCCAACAAAGTGGCCTGCCAGTGGTCTTTCTCCTTTGAGTTCAGAGGTTCAGCAGTCATGAAATAAAAAGAACTGTCACAGATGCTGCAAGCATCCTGTGAGATGGGAGATGAAGGAACAGAGATAAAGAGAAGGGGAAAATCATTAGTGAACAATAGGGGAGATTGTCACATGAAGTGACATTGGGTGAGACCTATGATCACTAAAGAACTCGGACAAATGTAATTTGTCCAATCCAACAGACCAGTGCACAGACCATGTAGTACAGTATATAGTTAGTCCAGTTGAGGGGTAGAAACCTCAACTGGAAGCCCAGCTACAGTAGGTCAAAAAACTGCCCCAATGTTTGTGCATTTTAGAAAGATTGATATTGTGTGAAGGAATGACATCAGCAAAAATTCTGAAGAATTCACATGATATGATATACTAGCACATGTTGGTTATCTACCAACTTAAGAAATCATGTGATTCCAATCAAAACTCATTGCTCAATAAATCAAACAAAATAATCACTCATTGGGGCAGTTTTTTGACCCTCTATTATTTTACAATCTAATACTTTGTATGATCCCCCTTTGCCTATAAAACTGCCTGTATCCTCCTAGGCATGCTTTCTATTAGCTTCTGACATGTCTCTGGTGGTATTTCAGTCCACTCCTTTGCCACCCTGTCCCATAATTCATGTACTCCTTTGGGTGATATGTCATATTGTTGGAGTTTGGCCTTGAGGTGTTGCCAGAGGTGTTCAATGGGATTTAGATCAGGGGATTGGGCAGGCCAATTCATGGGAATGATGTTATTGTCAGATAACCACTGGTCTGCCTTTTTGAGATATGTTTTGGATCATTGTCCTGTTGGAAGTACCACTTATCCTCAGCCATCTCCAAACTTTCAATGCTCTTCTTCACTCCCTCCTCCAAAATCTCACAATACTGCACTGCATCCATGCTCTTCTGCACCTCTATCAGCTTCCCCACCACATTCCACCCTATACACCCCCAAACCATCAAGTTATTCCCCCCTCCATGTTTGATAGTTGGTGTGGTGGTCCTGTCTGATACTGGTTCCCCTTGTTGCTTCCAAACATATACCTTCCCATCTGACCCAATCCTATTGATTTTTGTCTCATCAGTCCACAACACCCTCTTCCAGTCCTCCATAGTCCAATTTTCATGGTATTGGGCAAACTTTAGATGTTGCTGACGATGAGACCCCTTGAGCATAGGGACTTTCTTCTTTGTTGCTGACCTAAAGCCAGCTTCCTTCAACACATTCCTAACAGTCAGAGGAGTGACAGAGGTAGATATGATGGAATTTATAAATTGGGTGGCTTGGACAGCATTGTCAAGCTTCCCAGAGCTGATTTGATGGATAATTGACTGTTTATCATCAGGGGAAAGCTTGGAAGAATGGCCACCAGGATGATTTTCCTTATCCCCCTCTACCTGCCAATAGTACCCTTCCCCAGACCAGTCCTAGCTTGAATTTGACAATGGGAATACCCCTCATTGAGGAGAAAAATAACAGAAGAATGCTTTTCTGCAGAGATGGATTTCATAGTGGTGGTAAGGAGTCAAGGAGATGAATGAACAAAGTTCAACATGCCAAATTGATACAAATAAGGTCACATGACATGTTGATGATTCATATGATCCACTCCTACCTTATACTGGTGTGTAATATTGAAAATCAGAGAAAATAATAGAGGGTCAAAAAACTGCCCCAATGAGTGATTATTTTGTTTGATTTATTGAGCAATGAGTTTTGATTGGAATCACATGATTTCTTAAGTTGGTAGATAGCCAACATGTTCTAGTATATCATGTGAATTTTTCAGAATTTCCGCTGATGTCATTCCTTCACACAATATCAATCTTTCTAAAATGCACAAACATTGGGGCAGTTTTTTGACCCACTGTATATCACTGGTTTATATTCTACACCGCTCTATCTAAGTTACCTAGTACCTACAGTATATAGAGAGTCTCATACTGTGGTTCCCCAGGTTGCAGTTTATCCTAATATAATTCTGGGTCAGGAACCCGTCAAGCCAAGATGCTGTGAGACCATTCCCCAGTCCACGGTATGACTGAGATAACGGGGTGAGGCAGGATGTGGCGTTCGTGGACTCCCTGGCATCCCAACCATAGTCAGGGGGTCATAATAATTTGTCTCTATTTGGCAATGAAACATCCAGTTTGTCAACAGTCGTGCAGCGAGAATTAAACCCAAGCCGGCTGTTGCTTGAATAATAACCATCCGTATTTAATTCTATCATAATCCCACCACACGATTTCTTGTTTAAACAATTTTTTATTACCCCAATGAGGACTGTATTCGTCATGTTCCCTTGCCATATCAAGGGGCTTGCATCTTCCGAAAGGTCTGAGAAAAGCAAGAAAGATGACTATGGTTGACGCGTCCGCTGCAATATCCAAGAGGAGTTCAGGGCAATTTTTCACGAGGTGGGTGATCGTCGAACGTGAATATATTTTGTTCTCTGTCTTGCTCAGTGAACTGTTCGCCGCGACGCCCCAGGCTCATACTATTCATCCATTGAACCTTTATGGCGACGAACTCACTAGCATTGTGTTGACGAAACGGTCCGGAAGGCACGTAATTATGTTCCAGGGGCTATTTTCCGGAAAACGAAGACGTAATTCGAATTCGTCAACGGTGTCGACACCAGTGAAAGGTGTAGAGACTAACGCATAGGAAGGAACAGGGGACGACAACTAACGTTCAAGAGGCGCACGGATCTAGTCGAATAGTCCTTTAATATTAGATTGAATCAAATCAATTTTTCGCTACTACTCGCAATGACATAATTCAAACATGACAATTGGTAGAATGAACTCCAGTCAACTGACATGGAAGCAGCAGGGGAACTGTCGGGATAGGGAGTAAAATAAATTGTCGTGGCGTGTAGTTTGACGCTAACGACTGACACATTGAAACAGACCATAAGCCAGAAAATCTCAGGGAATGATTGCTCCACGCGACGGGTCGTGGGTATTCTTCAGCTCGTAGCTGATATGGGATTCCGCCTGACATCACCACGAGCTACCTTTCTCTTATACAAGGTGAAAACTCACCACATGTGAAGAAATGTCGGTGTTTTGATCATGGTGGTTTCCATTGGTTTGGCCCCGGCTTCCTGTTCTCCCAAACAACGGACACAAGAAGAATGGTGGGACCCCCTTCTTTGGAGACGCCGTAGTGATATTCGATTGACATTGTTACTCCTAGTATATGCGATGTGATTTCAGCGAGTAGTCATTGGAGTATATTCAACACCAGTGTAGTGAACCACGCAGCGACTATTACAAGTGAGTATCTTCGCTTTTAAATTGTATGAAATTATGTAGCTTCATACAACTCTCAAGTTCGCGTCCTGTTTGAAATGATTGTCATTAATAAATAGGATATCAGTCTAGCCGCTGGTGGTGGCCGCGAGTGTATTCAATGCATGTATGGCATCAACGCGTGCAACATGCAGAGCGCGCGGTGGCGGCGAAAAGTGAATGTATGCGCTCTTATATTTGCTCGGCCTATGGCAGCTTTATTGTTAATTTTTCAATGGAAGAGAATTAGTTTAAGGAATTCGCCCAACATATTGACTCGCACGGTGTGGAGGCCCTTGGTGGGAAGATCATGCATCTTATCGATTGAACATTACCCTGAAGGTACGATGAGCCTGAACGAGACATGCATCGAATTGGGGGTGGGGGTGACCTTTTTCAGTTCTCCACTGATATCTTACTTTAAAATCCGGATGTTAGTCTAATCACGGCTAGTGCAAATGTCTTCAACACATTTATGGGGACAACTGAGGAGCTCGGGGCGATAATGAGAAGTGACTATATAGTTCTTACATAGGTTCAAACCATATAGATTTATAACATCTGCAACCCCGGCTGCAATCCTTGTTTGGTTTAGATGTGTCGACATCATCAAAGAGAAATGGTTGGAAAGCGTGTCCAATCGATGGTGCAAGACCTTTGTCAGGGCAACCATGTGCCTTCAACACTGATAGGGGGGTCTAATTTGACCGTACTGACACACAAGTGGAAGGTGTGGCGACCACGCAAAGGAAGGAACGCGCGGTGAAATCTAAAATTTCCACCCAGTAATTGAAGGATTTGTCGTTGGTCGTGCCGCGCATAATGTCACAATGTGGAAGAAGAGAAATGAGAATGGGGATGGTATCGAGGCTGCGCACTGTGGTCAACGCAGATTCGGGCTCGGAAAATCCAGCTATCAGCTTCACAGTCAAGTCGATTATTTTTTTCCCGGTCATTGGGATAACCCGATCTGGGCTCGTGTGTGTCAGAATGAGACTGGTAGGACAATTGTATGAGCGGATGTAAGACGGTGCTGGAAGATAAAGTATAGTGAACGTACCGTACGATGGGCCCAATGAGCGCAGAAACGACATTCAGCTGGTTGATGTGAGCGGTGAGAAGCGTGCTGTGGCTGAAGAAGGTTTGCAAGGAGTCAATGCTCTGATACAGTAAGTTCGACGTGTGCAAATCAAGATGATGTGTCAATGACGCTATATGCATGTTTATGTCGTCCAATAAAACCCTCAATACTGCTCCAGCGATATCTCGAAACCATGCATCTTGGTGGATGCAACACTTGAGAAGCCGGATAGATTGGGAAAATAGTCGCCGGTGACTTTTTCTGTTATGCCTTTGGTGGGAAAGATAAAATGATGGAATGTCGCGACGCACGGTTGTAACCAGAATTCAATGCAACCTCTGATCGCCCTCAGCTCCTTTACAGATAGTGGACGCATGTCACAGATCGCTTCCACGATAGGAATAAGGCGGGAAAGGGGTAAGGGCCAATCAAATTTTGAGACATGATGAGATTCTGAGAAATAACCGGCTAAGTGTATGATAAATGTTGATGCAACCTCATCCAAGTTGGTGTGCAGCGGTGACTCGACTAAAACGTTGTAAAGTGATGACGTAATCGACGATGACGCGTCGCTATCTACCCAACGGACGCCGGGGCAGTACAAGAAGGCCGCAGCCAAAAATGTCATAAGCTTCATACCTTTGCCGCTCCTGTAAGAAAATATCGGGAAACTCTGTAAAACCACTGTCGCTCTTCTCCGAATTTGAAGCGGGTATATAGGTCTACGACTCAGATGTGAGTATTTCCAGTGTATTAAATGATTGAAGTATACCTACCTCGCCAAATCAGCACTGTCTTGAACTAGTCTTCCTAGTCTTGGCAGCGTGAGATGCTTGTGTAGAAACTTGCCAACGGCACCATCATCTCGTACCAAACGGGTGATTTTCCGGTATATTGTCAGCTTTGCGATCAGCGAAGCTGTCTTAGCACTGTGAAGGACTTTCATCCCAACCCTTTCCAAACCGACTCCACAGTAATACCCGGGGCCAATATCAATACTTGACATTGTCCCCTGACTCCGTGAGATCATTCCCCAGTCATCGGCATAACTGCGATATGGGCTAAGGTTGGATGTCGTCTTGGTGGATATCTTAACAACAGTAGGTAGGTCATGGCAGGTCGTTTCTCCTTGACACTGAGATCTGCCGCATGTAACACAGATCACATGAAAATAGCATTATACTTTACTCACCAACCCGTCAACCCAGACCTCTATATGGTTTGCAGACAGCTGTATGTGCTGCTCATCATCGAGGCCCCGATAACATAAATCATGGCCTGGTTCGTTACAGCGCCATCGTTCTTGAAGCTTCTCCCTGAATATCTCTCTCATCCCTTTAACGATCTCGTCCCGTTTCTCTGAAGTCAATACACCCGGGGAAACTAAGGGTGGTAGCTCTTCAATGTCTTCAAGGTAGATCCCAGCCGTTGCCGAATCATCATTCCCCAGAGTCGTCTCGTTGCAAGTAGACATTAGTGGGTAGCAGTCTCACCTACACTAGAAGGGGGTGCCTTGCTTTTGTGCCGCCACCAGTCGGAGATTTAATTCCATGAAGGTACAGCGTTATGGCTGTACTTACACGGGATACACAGCATTTCATTCCTGCCTTCGTCCATAAGGTTCCCTCACCTTCCTTGAACCTTATAGGCTCCATCGTAATGAGGTCACTACTTCTTACACCTTCCACTGAAGGCTCACACAGCACATAATAATGGTCCAGTCGATTGTCACATAGTATAGCATTTCTCAACGTCAGAATTGAAAGCGAAACGGCTTTTCTGATGTCGAGAAGTGACATTGCCATGTACCTTATAAATGCAGTCCAAAGCGATACCCAATGGTTGCTGCCTTCAAGTTGCCGCTGTCACCCTCAGGCTTTGTCCAGAGAGATTGCACACTTCCCGTTTTTAATTTTGCAAACTTTCACCGAGGAGAAACCCGGGGCCAGTGATGACCTAGTCCCATTAATGGTAAGCAACGTGATTTTTTCATTCCCCCTCGCCATATCCTTGGTTGTGACGAATCCATCCGGGTGTGTATCAACACATTCTAAATATAATCTCGTCTCAGGCGACACTGACAGCTAGCCTTATTATTATCTCTCTGTCTGAGTGGAATGTTTCGCCCCACGCTCATACGATTGATGCGTGGACATTGCTCTTCAAAGCGACGATGACAAGGTAGATCAAGCATTGTGACCCACGCGTAGTTTGACCTATTTCAGCTCTTGCGGTATGTAAAGATTCACCATGCTGGCTATGCTAATTTACATTCCCATTTTCCGCCATCTTTCTACCCCCTTCGTTGCTACCAATTCCACTGTGCCCTTGGAGCTCCACATAGGTCACCGTAGCAATCCCTCTTCGTTCCCACACGATAGCCATTCATCGCAGCCCTGGGTTTATCACCACAATCGATCCTTCATTTTCTCGTTTTGGCTAATTTGTCAGTCAAGGAATGGACGAGGTATCCTGAGTCTTAACATACTTCCGAGCTGATAATCGGCTATTGTCGTCAAAAAATGGGCGGAACATGCGACGCTTGCCACGGCAATACATCATAGTGGCTGCTCTCAGATAATCTTAAGTGCAGCAGGATAACAAAAGGATTATGTCTTGGGAATACCATTTGGATCACTCTTGACGACGATTATACTTCGGTACGCTGGTACCGGACCGAAAACGACAGCAATTCCTTTCAAAGACAGTGGAAATGGTCGAACCCAGTCTCAGAATGGTTCAGAATCATCTCCACCTCGTTTGTGGTACGACGTATCGATAAAATCCTCTAATAACCGGTCTGAAGAATCAAGGGATGATTCGGACAATAGGGTCGGCGCAGGGGTCGAGTTGGCAAGACACAGCATGGTGAACGAATGGGACAATCGGGAGCAAGGCTGTCACAGGCATATCTGCAATTATCGCGGATTTTGATGAGTTTTTATAGATCCGGGCAAAGGATGAAGTGTACGAACCAAATGCTGGAGACAAGTCTGTCTGCGTACTCGTACTGGCGAACACTTTCTGATCAGTGGCTTCATCGTCGTGGTGGATGAGGGAAGATTCTGTGAATAGTAGGATAGTTAAGTAATATATTATGAAAAGTGAAAATAAACCACACGAACCCGGTACCACATACTCCGATCCATCATCACCGGGAGTTTGTGACTTGGGGCGGATGGTGGTATTCACCTTGGGAACGATGTGGGGATGGAACGTGCCAGCATTAGGTCCTGCTCAAATTAAGTCAGTATATGATGACATTAATTACACGCGTCGGACAAACCTTGCAAGTTCTGGGAAATTGAGCCTGTGAACAGCAATCCATTCAGCATAAGGGGGCCATACTCTCTGGGGTCGACTCCCTTTCCCTTGTCTTCCCACGAGATAAGTGGGGTAGAGTCGGAATCCGCGTGGGTGCCCTCGACATCCCCGTCATCCACAGCTGGTGAGTTATAAGCCGGGTCGTTGCCCTTGACATTCCTGTCATCCACAGCGGGTGGGTGATCATCCGGGATGCCCTCGACATGACCCGCATCCACAGCGGGTGGGTAATCAGCCGGGTGGATGCCCTCAACATTCTCGTCATCCACTGCAGGTGCGAGATCAGCCACGTGCGCGTTGTGAAGACGAGAGTGTATGAAGTACAAGATGGCGCCGAACAGCGTGAATACGAGAGCGATGTATATCAAGGCAATACACGCATCGCCGATCACCGCAACATGTCTATGAAAATCATTGTCAAGTATCTCACTATTGATCGCTGCATATAACACTGACCATTGCTTGAGCTCACGACAGATCGTCTCCTCGATGTGTACACGCAGGGCGTGTGGCAGGTGCGCGACACTGCTGGGTCCGCCTTTGAATGGCTTGCTCATCAACACCGTCGCAAGGCTGCCTTTTGAGAATGGATGCAATCTAACGGGAGCACCAAACAACCTTGCAGCCTGCTCCAGGTTCAACTCAAACTGGTTGCGTTCCCGTTAGATTGCATCCATTCTCCTTGCGACGGTGTTGATGAGCAAGCCATTCAAAGGCGGACCCAGCATACTCTTGATGCGTGGACATGGCTCTTCAATGCGACGATGACAACGTAGATCCATTATTGTGACCCACATCCGGAAAATGGGAAGATCAGTAAGTATGCCATCTATATTGTCTAGAGTCATCTAGGAGAGCTAGCTAGCTCGGCTAGACACGGCTAGACACACTACTTTCGCGAGATCCCTATTTACTACTCGGTATAAAAGCTTATTATAGATCTAGGGAGTTGAAATAATGGGTGTAGACATTCACAAATCCCTGATGCATGCAGCTTGACCTGTCACAGGCGGAGTTCGTCTGGTACATGCAGATTCACCATGCTGGGAATGCTTATATGTCCCCATTTTCTGCTTTCTTGCCGGCCCATTTGGGACTGGCCATGACAGTCCTTGATACGAATTTTTTTTTAAGTTGATCATCGGTTATTGTCATCACAAAGTGGAAGATATGATGCTTGCCGGGGTAATGCATGATAATGTAATGACTCCAGGGAAAGTGTTCAGTGCAGCAGGAAAAATAGAATACCACTTGCATCACTCTAGACGACAATAAAACTTCGGTATGCTAGTACCAGTCTGAAAAGGACATGAATTCCCTTCAAAGACAGTGGCAAAAGCCGTACCTGGTCTTGGATTGGTTCAAGAATTCCTAATGAAGACATCACGGTTCGGTTCAAAAAAGGTCCGGGAATAATCATTCCCTGGGAGATATATATATCTAGTCCTACAACATATTTAATTATTGGTCACAAAGGACCAGCCCTACAAATTCAAAGGTATCATCAATCCAGCTTTCGTCACGGACTCCGCACAGAGCTGCATTAAGAATAAGAAGTGATTGTATGCGCTCTGAAATTGCTTCACACGATAATCTTGAATACAGCTCCAGCAATATGTCGAAACCATAGATATTGGTGGATGCAAAATAGCTGAATAGGAACTTGGTTGACTCAACGTCGTTACTGCCTATTCTGGCGAGAGTGTTTTTTGTCAGCAGGATGGGGGTGTGATGGCGCAATGCACTGTTATAACCAAAGTAGTCTCTGATTGCAGTGACTTCTTCTACCCACTGCTGACGCACGTGGTAGATGGTTTCCATGAAATACGCAATCCAATGAGTAAAGTAATTGCAATCAGGTTATTATTTTATAATAGTCCCGCCAAATTACTACTAAACTCCAACTTTGATGATGTTATATCGACATTGATCATACAAATTGCCCAAATTGTATCAACATTTGATTGTCAAGATGATCGACACCGGGGTACCATATGAAGGTAAAACACAAAGATGTCAGGAACTTGGCAGTGTGATCTCTCCGCTGTATATTGAGTGAACACCACCAGAACAGGGATAAAACAATCGATGCTCCTTCCGGAATTTCGTGGTCTTACGAAGACGTGAGGATTTCGAGTATATTCAATGATTGACGCTGAGCTATCCCTACCTCATTCAATCGATGCTCTGTTGAATTAGTCTACCTAGTCTTGCCAAAGTTTAATTCTGAAACCGTCAAGCCAATATGCTGTGATACTATTCCCGAGTCCACGGTATGAATGACATACGGGGTGAGGCAGGATGTGGCATTCGTCGACTCCCTGGCATCCCAACCATAGTCAAGGGGTCATGGGAACTCGTCTCTCCTCGGCAGTGAAACATCCAGTCTGTCAACAGTTGTGCATCGAGAATTAAACTCAAGCCGGCTGTCACTTGAATAATGGCCATCCGTATTCAATTCTATCATCGTACCATTACAGGATTTCTAGTTTAAACAATTTTTTATCGCCCCAATGAGGACTGTATTCCTCGTGTGCCCTTGCCATATCAAGGGGCTTGCATCCTCCGAAAGGTCTGAGAAAAGTAAGAAAGATAACTATAGTTGGCGCGTCCGCTGGAATATCCAAGAGGAGTTCAGACCAATTTTTCACGAGGTGGCTGACTGTCGAACGTCAATATATTGTGTTCTCTGTCTTGCTCAGTGAATTGTTCGTCCCAGGCTCACACTATTCATCCATTGGGGTGGCTGTTCGATGCGACGAACGAAAGGTAGATTAATAATTGTGGAGTACTGTGAGTCCTTGCGAATGCTGACATCTGGCTCCTGTTCTCCGACCCAAATGACAAGAGAATAATGGTGGGACCGCCTTCTTTGAGACACCCTAGTGGTATTACATTGAAATTGTTATCGCTAGTCAATGTGATTTCAGCGACGTGTAGTCCTCGGAATATATTTAACACCAGTCTAGAGAACCTCGCAACGACCATTACCTGTGACTTTTGCTTTTAAATTGTGTCAAATTATTTAGCTTCATACAACTCTCAAGTCCGCATTCTGTTTAAAATGATTGTCATTTATCAATAGGATGTCAGTCTAACCCCGGTGGTGCCCGCAAGTGTATTCGAATCACATATGGTAACAACGCGTACAAGCTGCAGAGCTCGCGGCAATGGTGAAAAGTGACTGTATGCGCTCTTATATTTCCTCGGCCTATGGTAGGGTTATTGTCAAGTTTTCAATGGAAGAAAATGAGTTTAAGGGAATTCGCCCAACGCATTGCCTCGCACGGTGTGAAGACTCTCCGTTTTAAGATCATGGATCTTGTCGATTGAACACCGGAGGTATGATGAGCCTGAACGAGACATGGATCGAAATGGCGACGGGGGAGGCCTTTTTCAGACATTTAGTGATATAATATATAAAACATGTATCGTTCATTATTCGGATGTTAGTCTACGCACGGCTAGTCGACCAAAATGTATTCGACACGTGTATGAGATGAGGACAACTGCAGAGCTCGCGGCGATAATACAGAGACTATATGCGTTCTTACATTGGATCAAATCAAATCATATAGCTTTATCACATCTGCAACCCCGGCTGAAAAGTGAGTTGAAAAAAGCGCGACGCTATTGGGCTACTCCTGGTTTGGTTGAGGTGTGTCGGCATGTTCGAAAAGAAATGATTAAGAAGTGGGTCCAATTGATGGTGCAAGACCTTTGTCAGGGCAACCATGTTTCTCCAACACTGATATGGGGGTCTGATTAGACCCCACCGACACGAGTCGAAGGTGTGGTGACCACGCGAAGGAAAGAACGTGCGGTCAAATCTAAAACCCCAAGCGAGGAACTGATGGATTGGTAGGTGGTCGAACTCCGCATTAAGTCACAATGTGAAAGGAGAGAAATGAGAATGGAGATGGTGTCGAGGCTGCGTACTGTGGTACATGCGGATTCGGGCCCGGAAGATCCAGCTATCAGCTTCATGGTCAACTCGAATATTATTTCGCCAGACCCCAGGAGATGCCAATATGGAGTCGGGTGCGTCATAATCAGACTGGTAGGAAAGGTTTATAGGCGGATGTAAGACGGTGCAGGTAGGTAAAACATTGTGAACGTACCGGACGATGCACCCAATGAGCGAAGAAACCACATTCAGCTCGTTGATGTGATCGGTGAGAAGCGTGCTGTCGTTGAAGAAGGTGTGCAAGGAGTAAATACTCCCCCACAATAACTCTGATGTCTCCAAATCAAGATGAAGTGTCAACGACGCTATGTGCATGTTTATGTCGTCGAATATAACCCTCAATGCCGCTGCAGCAAAATCTCGAAACGATGTATCTTGGTGGATGCAACACACGAGAAGGCGTATAGATGGGAAAATTAGTCGCCGGTCCCTTTGTCTGTGATGGTTTTAGTGGGCAGGATGAAATGATGTGAGGTCGCGACGCACGCTTGTAACCAGAATTCTAAGTAACCTCTGATCGCCATGAGCTCCTCTACAGATAGTTGACGCACGTGGCAAATCGCTTCCACGATACTCTCAAGGCCCCAAATGGGATCATGAGAACCGGCAATTTGTATGATAAATGTTGATGCAACCTCATCTAAGTTGGTGTGCAGCGGTGACTTGACTGAAACATTGTAAAGTGATGACGTAATCGCAGTTGACGCGTCTCTAGTTGACCAACAGACGCCAGGACACCACGTGAAGGTCGAAGCCAAAGATAGCATAAGCTGGGTAGTGTGACCTTTTCTACTCCGAAGTGAAGACATCGAGAAATCATCTAAAACCCTCGTCGCTCTTCCCCGAATTTGAGGTGGATATGTGGGTCTACAAAGACGTTGGTATTTCGAGTGTATTCAACATTGACGCTGAGTTATCCCTACCTCGTTAAATCAACACTCTCTTGAACTAGTCTTCCCAACCTTGGCAGGGTGAGATGCTTGTGTAGAACGTGGCTAAAGGCACCGTTGTCTCGAGACAATAGACTCATGATTTGCCCGTATATTGTCAGCTTTGCCATCAGCGAAGCTTTCCTTTCACTGTGCAGGATTTTCATCCCAACCCTTTCCAAACCGACTCCGCAGTAATACCCGGGGCCAATTTCAATACTCGACAATGTCCCAAAACTCCCTGAGATCATTGCCCAGTCCTCGGCATGACTGCGATACGGGCTGAGGTTGCATGTCGTGTTGGTGGATACTTTAACAATATTCGGTGGGTCATGGTAGCCCGTTTCTCCCTGACACTAAAATGCGCAGCATGTGGCACAGATCACATGGAGATAACTTTATGCTTTACTCACCCACTCGTCAACCCAAACCTCTATATGATTTGCAGACAGTTGTATGTGCTGCTCTTCATCGGGCGACAGATAACATACATGATGTCCGGGTTCGTTACAGCTCCATCGTTCCTTGAGCTTCAACCGGAATCTTTTCCTCATTCCCATCTCAAGCATCTAGTCCTGTTGCGTTGAGCTCAATGCACCTGGGGAAACTAAGGGTAGTTCCTCAACGTCTTCAAGGTGCGACTCAGCCGTTGCCAAATCGTGATTTCCCAGTGTCGTCTCGTTTGAAGTAGACATTGGGGGGTAGCAGTCTGACATACACTACACGGGGGTGCCTCTCCTTTATGTCGCCATCACTCGGAGAGTTACTTCGACCAAGGTACAGCCTGATGGCTGTGCTTACACTGGATGCACAGCATTTCATTCCTGCCTTCGTACACAAGGTTCCCTCACTATCCTTGAACTTTATAGGCTGCAGTGTAACGAGGTTACCTTGCTAGTTTCTTACACCTTCCACTGAAGGCTCACACAGCATCTAATAATAGTTTAGTCGATTGTTAGTTACCCCATAGTATAGTATGCCTAGCATTCTTGAGCGTCAGAGTTGAAAGGAAAACGGCCTTGTGCAGAGAAATTGCACACTTCCTGTTTATTTTACAAACTTTCACCGAGGAGAAACCCAGGGCAAATGATGGCTTAGTCGCTTTAATGGTAAGCAACGTGATTATCCATTCGGCCTCGCCAAAGCCTTGATTGTGACGACTCCATCCGGGTGTATTTAGAGATTCTCAATATAATCCCATGACCGGTAACACCCACTTACTGCTAGCCTGATTATTATCTGTCTGTCTGAGTGGAATGTTTCGCCCCAGACTCACACAATTGATGCGTGGACGCTGTTCTTCAAAGCGATGATGACAAGGTTGATCAAACATTCTGACCCACCCGTAACTTGACCTATTGCAGGCGGAGCTCTTCCGGTATGGAAAAATTAACCATGCTGGGCTTTGCTCATACATTCCACTTTTCTGCCCTCTTCGTTGCTGCCTATTCCACTTTGCCCTTTGAGCCCCACACCGGTCGCTGTACCAGTCTCTTAGTTCCGACACGATGATCATTCATTGCAGCTCTGCCTTTGTCACCCCAATCCATCCTTCACTTTCTCATCTTTGCTGATCCGTCAGTCAAGGAATTTACCAGGTACTCTGAGCCATACGTCCCAAACTTCTAAGCTGATAATTGGCCATTGTCACCAAGAAATGGGCGGAATATAGGACGCTTGCGAAGGAAATGCATGGCAATGTCATGGCTCTCAGAGATAACCTCAAGTGCAGCAGGATAACAACAAAATTATTCTTCAAAAGCTCTTTGAAATAATTAACGGACAAAGATATTTCTTCGGACTACCATTTGGATCACTCTTGAAGACAATTATACTTCCACATGGTGGGGACGGAAAACGACAGCAATTCCTGCACGGTGGCATACGCGAGTCCAGGTCGACAGACCCAGCTATCAGGATCAGAGTAACTTCGAATATTCTTCAGCGCAAAATGTAGCAACTCTGTTGGATGTGACGATGGCAAGGTATATTAAGGATTGTGGAGTGCTGCGAGTCCTTGCCAATGTTAAAGCTGACATCTGGCGGTGTCTCCTTGGTGAGCACCATGATGGCGACTAACTCACCAGCATTATTTGCATAAAACGGCGTAAATGCCTCATAGGTAGGGTCGGGGGGGTTATTTGGTGAAAATGGAGACGTAAACAAATTCGTTAATGCTACCGACACATTAGTGACAGATGTGGCGACTACGGATAAGAAGGAACAGGTGACGACAATTAACGTTCAAGAGTCCGACGTATCTAGTCGAAGAGCTTTTTATTAGATTGAATGAAATAATCGTTTCGCTACTACTCGAAATGAAATAATTCAAACATGACAATTGTTGAAATGAACTCGAGTCAACTGAAATGGAAGCAGTAGGAGAAATGTCAGGATAGCGAGTAAAATAAATTGTCGTGGAGTGTAGTGTGACGCTAGCAACTGAAACATTGAAACACGACACAAACGAGATTTCTTGTGGCTTGGCTTCTGCACGCGGCGGGTCGTCGTGGGAATTCTTCAGCTCTGAGTTGATAAGTGATCCCACCTGACATGACCATGAGCTACTTTTCTCTTATCCAAGGTGAACGCTCACGACAATGTGAAGCGTGGGTGTTTGATCATGGTTCTTTCGAATGACTTGGCCCGGCCTCCTGTTCTCCCAGACAACTGACACGAGAATAATGGCGGGACCGCCTTCTTTGAGACACCCTAGTTGTATTTCATTGAAATTGTCATCGTTAATATATGCGATGTGATTTCAGCAATGGATAGTCCTCGGAATATATTCAACACCAGTCTAGAGAACCTCGCAGCGATTATTACAAGTGACTATCTTCGCTTTTAAATTGTGACCAATTATGTAGATTCATACAAATCTCAAGTCCGCGTTCTGTTTGAAATGATTGTCATTTATAAATAGGATGTCAGCCTAGCCACGGGTGGTACCCGCAAGTGTATTCAACTCATGTATGGCATGAACGCGTGCAACATGCTCGCGGCAATGGTGAAACGTGACTGTATGCGCTCTTAGAGTTGCTGGACCTATGGCAGCTTTGTTGTCAAGGTTTCAATGGAAGAGAATTAGTTTAAGAAATTCGCCAAACAGATTGCCTCGCACGGTGTGAAGGCACTCGGTTTTAAGATCATGGATCTTGTCAATTGAACACTGGCCTGAAGGTTTGATGAGCCTGAACGAAGCATGCATCGAAATAGTGACGGGGGAGGCCTTTTTCAGACGTTCAGTGATATCTTATTTAAAACAGGTATCGTTCATGATTCGGATGCTAGTCTAACCAAGGCTAGTGCCCCCAAATGTATTCAACACATAAAAGGGTACAACTGCAGAGCTTGCGGCGAGAATACATAGTGACTATATGCGTTCTTACATAGGCTCAAATCATATAGCTTTATAACATCTACAACCCTGGCTGCAAAGTGAGTTGAATAAAGGGCGACGGTATTGGGCTACTCCTGGTTGGTTGAGAATATGTCCGGATTATCCAAGAGAAACGAATGGGAAGTGTGTCCAATTGACGGTGGAAGACCTTTGTCAGGGTGACCATGTTTTCCAAAACTGTTATGGAGTTCTAATTATACCATACCGACACACGAGTGGAAGGAGTGGCGACCACGCAAAGGAAGGAATGCGCGGTGAAATCTAAACATTCAAGCCAGGAACTGATGGATTGGGAATTGGTCGAGCCGCGGATTACGTCACAATGTCGAAGGAGAGAAACAAGAATGGCGATGCAATCGAGGCTACGTACTGTGGTACACGCGGATTCAAACTTGGAAGATCCAGCTATCAGCTTCAGAGTCAACTTGATTATTCCTTCACCAAACAACAGGAGATCCTGATCTGGAATTGGGTGCGTCAGAATCAGACTGGCGGGAAAGGTTCATAGGCGGATGAAGCAAGAGGGTGCTGGAAGGTAAAATATAGTGAACGTACCTTACGATGGACCCAATGAGCGAAGAAACGACATTCAGCTGGTTGATGTGATCGGTGAGAAGCGTGCTGTCGTCGAAGAAGTTTTCCAAGGAGTAAATACTCCCACGTAGTAAACCTGATGTCCTCAAATCAAGAAGAGATGTCAATGACGCTATGTGCATGTTTATGTCGTCCAATACAACCCTCAATACAGCTCCGGCAATATCTCGAAACCATGCATCTTGGTGGATGCAACACACGAGAAGCCATGTAGGACAGTTAACACAGGAAGGTGATCGTCGGCGATATTGTCTACTATGTTTTTAGTGGGAAGGATGAAATGTTGTGATGTCGGGACGCACGGTTGTAACCAGAATTCAAAGTAACCTCTGATCGCCGTGAGCTCCTTTACAGATAGTTAACGCATGTGGCAGATCGCTTCCACGATATACACAAGGCTGAACGCGAGTGAGAGATCATGATAACCGGCGAATTGTATGATAAATGTTGATGCAACCTCATCCAAGTTGGTGTGCAGCGGTGACTTGACTAAAAGCGATGACGTAATCGCACATGACATGGCAAGTGTTTCTCCATCTAAGCAATAAACGCCGGGGCAGTAAAAGAAGGCAAAAGCCAAGAATGTCATAAGCTATAGTGTGACCTTTGCTGCTCCCCCGTATGCGTGAAAATATTGGGAAACTCTTTAAAACTTCCGTCGCTCTTCTCCGAATTTGAGGCGGGTATATAGGTCTACGACTCAGATATGAGTATTTCCAGTGTATTCAATGAATGAGGTGTCCCTACCTCAAATCAACACTGTCTTGAACTAGTCTTCCCAGGTTTGGCAGCGTAAGATGCTTGTACCATGGTCTTGTAACAAACGGGCGATTTCCCGGTATATTGTCAGCTTTGCGATCAGCGAAGCTGTCTTAGCACTGTGAAGGACTTTCATCCCAACCCTTTCCAAACCGACTCCACAGTAATACCCGGGGCCAATTTCAATACTTGACATTGTCCCTTGACTCCGCAATATCATTCTCCAGTCATCGGCATGACTGCAATAGGGGCTATAGCTGTGATCCAGATTATGAGGGACAAAACTAGTAATCGGTATCGTAGCAAAACACATTTAATTATTAGTCACAAAACACAAAGCCCTACAAAGCCAAAGGTATCATCGACACAATCCTCATCAGCAGTGAATTCCAGAGTTGCAGTGAGCATAAGAAGTTATTGTATGAGCTTTCAACCTGACTCAAATGATGTAGGTTTATGCAACTATTAATGCCGCCAAAGCAACCCGAAAAACAAAGAAAAAGGGAAAGATATTGTCCTCTTCCTTGCTTGCTTTCAATATACCAGTGAAAGGCGTGGCCACTGTGCAAAGGAAAGAACGAGGATAGAAACTAAATTCCCAAGAGGTTCAAGGTTGAACCAGTTCGTTGATAAGCTGGGCATTGTCCCTTACTATGTAAGGAGACAAACAAGAATGGTGAGGGGAGAGAGCTTGAGAGCTGTGGTATACGTTATACGCAGATTCCGGGTCAGATAATCCAGCTATTAGTTCAGTATAACCGCAATGATTCCTTTGAGAGCCAACACCGGTGGTCAATATGGTCTCCCAGTCATTTGCGTCAGAAATGGACTGGTGAGGTAATGTCATGCACAAATGAAAGGCAATACTGCAAGAGAAAAGATGGTGAACATAGTGTATTAAGGACTCCACAAGCAAGGAAACCACCCAAGTTGATGTGAGTGGAGAGCAGCACCGGTGATTACTACGTCGAAAAATGAATATAACCCCTCAAGGATGTCATATATATGTTTATTCCATCCACCACCATATTGAATACGGGTTAAAGGCCCTTGTTAATTGTGAGGTTTTGGGCTATAAGATCGCCGACCCTGGAGATTGAAAGTGGTTTTTGAAGACGAGATTCGCGTGAGCGAGACAAATGTTGTCATGGATCAGTGATTATTCGCACTGTTCTTTGTTATTCTTCAGTAACTTCCTTCGTGTGACCCAAGCTATCAGGATCAGAGTAACCCCGATTATTTCTTCAGCGGCGCATAATGAAGCAACTCTGTTAGATGTAATGAGACGACTGCAAGGTAGATTGAGGATTGTGAAGTGCTGTGAGTCCTCTCCAATGTTAAAGCTGACATCTGGCGGTTTCTCCTTGGCTAGCATGATTGCGGTGACTAACTCACCAGTATTATTTTTTATAAAACGACCTGGAACCCTCATAGTTATGTTTTTTTTCCCCAGAAAAACGGAGACGTAAGTCAAATTCGTCAATGTTACCGACACATCAGTGAAAGGTGTGGCTACTACGCATAGCAAGGAACAGGTGACGACAATTAATGTTCAAGAGTCCGACGTATCTTGTCGAAGAGTTCTTTAATATTAGATTGAATAAGATGATTGTTTCGTTACTACTCTAAATGAAATAATTCAAACATGACAATTGGAATGAAATCCAGTCAACCGAAATGGAAGCAGTAGGGGAAATGTCGGGATAGCGAGTAAAATAAGTTGTCGTGGCGTGTAGTGTGGGGGTACCTACTGAAACATTGAAACACTTAACACAAGCAGGATTTCTCGTGGATTGGCTGCTCCACCCGGTGGGTCGTGGGGATTCTTCAGCTCTTAGTTGATATGTCATTCCACCTGACATGACCACGAGCTACGTTTCTCGTATCCAGGGTGAAAGTTCACGATATTGTGAAGAAGTGTGGGTATGGTGTTGTACAATGGCTTGGCTCGGCTTCCTGTTCTCCCAAACAGTGATGCGAGAATAAGGGTGGGGCGGCCTTCTTTCAGATGTCCTAGTGGTATTCGATTGGAATTGTGATCGCTAGTAGATGCGATGTGATTTCAGCGACGGGTAGTCCTCGGAACATATTCAACACCAGTCTAGAGAACTTCGCAGCGATGATTACATGTGACTATCTTTGCTGTTAAATTATGGCAATTATAGCTTCATAGGACTCTCGAATCCGCGTTCTGTTTGAAATGATTATCATTTATAAATAGGATGTCAATCTAGCCACGGGTGGTGCCCGCAAATGTATTCAATGGATGCATGGCATCAACGTGTGCAACATGGATAGCTCCCGGCAATGGTGAAAAGTGACGATATACGCTCTGATATTTGCTCGACGTATGGCAGCTGTATTGTCAAGGTTTCAATGGAAGAGAATTAGTTTAAGGAAATCGCCCAACACATTGACTTGCACGGTGTGAAGGTCCTCGGTTTAAGACTCATGGATCCTGTCGATTGAATACTGGCCTGAAGGTATAATGATCCTGAACGAAACATGCATGGAACTGGCAACAAGGGAGGCCTTTTTCAGACCTTCAATGATGATATCTTATTTAAAACAGGTATCGTTCATGATTCGTATTTTAGTCTACGCAAGGCTAATGCCCCAAAATGTATTCAACACCTGTATGGGGACAACTGCTCGCCGAGAGAATACAAATTGACCATATGCGGACGCTATTGGGCTCCTCCTCGTTTGGTTGAGATGTGTCGGCAATATCAAAAGAGAAATGATTAGGAATTGTGTCCAATTGATGGTGCAAGACCTGGGTCAGGGTAGCCATGTTCCTCCAACACGGATATGGGGGATTAATTAGACCCTACCGACACACGAGTGGAAGGCGTAGCGAGCACGCAAAGGAGGGAACGTGTGGTCAAATCTAAATCCTCAAACAGCTCCCTGATGAATTGGTCATGGGTCGAGCCGCGCATGGCGTCACAATGTGGAAGGAGGGAAACGAGAATGGAGATGGTATTGACGCTGCGTACTGTGGTACACACAGATTCGGGCTCGGAAGATCCAGCTATCAGTTTCAGAGTCAATGTGATTATGCGCTTACCACACGCGAGGAGACTCCAACTAGGACTCGTGTGGGTCAGAATGAGACTGCTAGGACAGTTTCATGGGCGGATGTAAGACGGTGCTATGAGGTAAAATATTGTGACCGTACCTTG
This sequence comes from Hysterangium stoloniferum, assembly GCA_015178975.1. Classification (NCBI taxonomy): domain Eukaryota; kingdom Fungi; phylum Basidiomycota; class Agaricomycetes; order Hysterangiales; family Hysterangiaceae; genus Hysterangium; species Hysterangium stoloniferum. The sequence goes on from WHVD01000045.1 coordinate 42,162, forward strand.
CGATGGGCCGAATGTGCGAAGAAACCACATTCAGCCGGTTGATGTGATCGGTGAGAAGCGTGCTGTCGTTGAAGAAGGTTTCCAAGGAGTCAATACTCCGATACAGTGAGTTCGACGTGTGCCAATCAAGATGAAGTGTCAATGACGCTATATGCATGTTTATGTTGTCCAATAAAACCCTCAATACAGCTCCAGCGATGTCTCGAAACCATGCATCTTGGTGGATGCAACACACAAGAAGCTGGATAGGATCTTCATAAAATCTAAGCCGTTGTGTCTGATATTCTTTGTTATGGTTTTGGTGGGAAGGATGAAATGGTGTGATGGCACGACGCACGGTTGTAAGCAGAATTCAATGCAACCTCTGATCGCCGTGAGCTCCTTTACAGATAGTGGACGCATGTGGCAGATCGCTTCCACGATATACGTAAGGCGGAAAAAGGGGAAGGGCCGATCAAATCCTGAGAGATAATGGGCAATTTGTATGATAAATGTTGATGCAACCTCCTCAAAGTTGGTGTGCAGCGGTGACTTGACTAAAGCGTTGTAAAGTGATGACGTCATCGGGGTTGACGCCTCGGCAGGTGACCGACTCCATCTAACCAATAAACGCCGGGGGCAGGTCGAAGCGAAGAATGTCATAAGCTGGGTAGTGTGACCTTTGCCGCTCCACCACATGTGTGTGAAAATATCCGGAAACTCTTTAAAACTTCCGTCGCTCTCCTCCAAATTTGAGGCGGGTATATAGGTCTACGACTCAGATATGAGTATTTCCAGTGTATTCGATGATTGAGGTATCCCTACCTCGCTAAATCAGCACTGTCTTGAACTAGTCTTCCCACTTTTGACGGCGTAAGATGCTTGTGTAGAAACTTGCCAAAGGCACCATCGTCTCGTAACAAACGGGCGATTTTCCGGTATATTGTCAGCTTTGCGATCAGCGAAGCTGTCGTAGCACCGTGAAGGACTTTCATCCCAACCCTTTCCAAACCGACTCCACAGTAATACCCGGGGCCAATGTCAATACTCGAAGATGTCCCAACATACTCCGAGTCCATTCCCCAGTCCTCTGCATGACTGCGATATGGACTGAGGTTGGATGTCGTGTTGGTGGATATCCAAGCCTTCTTAACAACAGTCGGTGGGCCATGGCAGGTCGTTTCTCCTTGACACTGAAGTGTGCCGCATGTGACACAGATACCATAGATACCACGGAAATAGCATTATACGTGACTCACCAACTCGTCAACCCAAAGATCTATATGGTTTGCAGACAGCTGTATGTGGTGCTCGTCATCGGGGGCCCAATAACACAAATCATGGCCTGGTTCGTTACAGCTCCATCGTTCCCTGAGCTTCAGCAGGAATACATTCCTCATCCACGCCTCATTGATCTTCTCCTGTTGAGCTGAACTTAATACACCTGGGGAAACTAAGGGTGGTAGTTCCTCAACGTCTTCACGGTAGGACTCAGCAGTTGCCAAATCGTGATTTCCCAGAGTCATCTCGTTGAAGGTAGATATTGGCGGGTATCAATTGTACTTGCACTCGAAAAGAGGTGCTGAGCTTTTATGCCGCAGTCAGTCGGAGAGTTAATTCCACCAATGTACAGCCTTGTGGCCGTGCTTACACAGGACCCACAGCCTGTCATCCCTGCCTTTGTAAATCACACCCCTTCACCCCCCATCCAGGCTGCAGTACACTAAGTGACCTTACTACTTTCTTACACCTTCTGCTCAAGGCTCACACAGCATTTAAAATAATAGTTCAGTCAATTGTCACCAAATGACGTAATAGTTCTGGTATTATTGAGCGTCAGAGTTGCAATGCGGCTTTTCTGACATTCCAGAAGTGGCATCGTCAGGGATAATCTAAATGCACTCCAGAGCGATGCTCACTGGGTGCTGCATTCAAGTTGGCGCTGTCAACCTGAGACTTTAACCGGGGAGATTGCGCGCTTCCTGTTTAATTTTATCAAAACTTTTAATGAGAAGAAACATGGGTCAATTATAGTCTAGTCAGGTTAATGGTAAGCAACGTGGTTTCTTCATGCACGCTTGCCACATCAACGGCTTGAATTTTGTAGAATGTCTGAACAAAGGCAAGACCAGAGTTCTCAGGGTATATTTTATTGAGGTACGTAACGGTCGAACTTGGAATATCTTCGATTGTGACGTGTCCATCATAATTTGTATTAATAAACTGCACACATAACCCATATCAGGTAATAATTGCTTACACCCAGCCTTATTATTATCTGTCTTTTCAAGTGGAATATTTCGCCCCAGGCTCATACTCTTGATGTGTGGCCATCGCTCTTCAATGCGACGATGACAATGTAGATCCATGATTGTGACCCATGCAGCTTGACCTATCGCAGACGGAGTTCGTCTGGTACGTACAGATTCACCATCCTGGGAATGCTTATATGTCCCCTTTTTTCTGCTTTCTCGCTGGCCCCTTTTGGGACTGGGGATGACAGTCCCTCTTCCCTCTTCTGTCCCACACGATGGGCATTCATCCCACCTCTGAGTTTGATGCTCCATCCATCCTTCATTTTCTCGTTTTTAATGATTATCATTCAGGGAATTAATGAGGTGCTGTGAGTTGATATGAATTTCCAAGTTGATCATCGGCTATTGTCATTACAAAGTGGGCAGAAGATACGATGCTTGCCGGGGCAATGCATCATAATGTATTGACTCCGGGGGTTAGTCTTCATTGCAGCAGGAAAAAATTGAATACCATTTGGATCACTCTCGGCGACAATAAAACTTCGGTATGCTATTACCAGACCGAAAAGGACAGGAATTCCCTTCAAACAGTGGCAAAAGCCGGACCTGGTCTTGGACTGGTTCAAGAATTCCTACCGATGTCGTCACGGTTCGGTTCAAAAATGGTCCGGGAATAATTATTGCCTGTGAGGTATGTATATCTAGTCCTACAATATATTTAATTATTAGTCACAAAACACGAGGGTGGATGCAACCCACGAATGACTGAATGGATCTTGGTTAACCCAACGTCGTTACTGGCTATTCTGGGTATAATGGTTTTCATCAGCAGGCAACAGGATGAGGTGTGATGGCGCGATGCACTGTTGTAACAAGTAGCCTCTGATCGAAGTCACTTCCACACTGGTGACGAACATGGGAGATGGTTTCCACGATATACGCAAACCTACCAATGAGTAAAGTATCTTGACCATCAAATGTTGATAGATTTTGCATGATAAATGACAATGCGACATAATCAAAGTTGGTGTTTAGTGATGGCGTGGCGGCAATATTATAAAATAACGACCTCGTTGCAGTTGACGTATTACTTCTATCTGAGCGATCGAGACCGGGGCATCATATGAAGGTGAAACCCAAAGATGTCAATAGCTTGTCAATGTGATCTCTCCGCTGTATATGGAGTGAATACCAGCGGAACAGGCATAAAATCGTCGACGCTCCCTCCGGAATTTCGTGGTCCTACGAAGACGTGAGGATTTCGAGTATATTGAATGATTGACGCTGAGCTATCCCTACCTCATTCAAGCAACGCTCTGTTGAATCAGTCTGCTTAGTCTTGTCAGAGTTTAATTCCAAATCAAACACCCGTCAACCCAGAATACTGTGAGACCATTCCCCAGTCCACAGTATGACTGAGATACGAAGTGAAGCAGGATGTGGCATTCGTGGACTCCCTGGCATCCCAACCATACTCGAGGGTTCATGGTAAGCTGTCTCTCCTTGGCAGTGAAACATATCCGCATTCAATTGTATCCTAATCCCACCACACGATTTCTAGTTTAAACTATTTTTTATCACCTCAATGAGGACTGTACTCCTCGTGTGGCCTTGCCATATCAAGGGCCTTGCATCTTCCGAAAGGTCTGAGAAAGCAGGAAAGATGACTATAGTTGACCCGTCCGCTGCAATATCCAAGAGGAGTTCAGGGCAATTTTTCACGAGGTGGCTGATCGTCGAACGTGAAGATATTTTGTGCTCTGTCTTGCTCCGTGAACTGTTCGCCGCGACGCCACAGGCTCATACTATTCATCCATTGCTATAGCTGTTAAATGTGACGATGGCAAGGTAGATTCGATGGCAAGGTAGATTAAGGATTGTGAGGTACTGTACGTCCTTGCGAATGTCAACACCAACATCTAGCTGTGTCTCCTTGGCGAGCATCTTTATGGCGACGAACTCACTAGCATTGTTTTGATGAAGCAGTCTGGAAGCCACATAATTATGTTCCGGGGGGTATTTTCCGGAAAACGAAGACGTAATTCGAATTCGTCAATGGTGTCGACACACCAGTGAAAGGTGTAGACTAACGCATAGGAAGGAACAGGGGACGACAACTAGCGTTCAAGAAGGCCACGGATCTAGTCGAATAGTCCTTTAATATTAGATTGAATCGAATGAATTTTTTTCGCTACTCGCAATGATATAATTCAAACATGACAATTGGTGGAATGAACTCCAGTCAATTGACATGGAAGCAGCATGAGAACTGTCGGGATAGGGAGTAAAATAAATCGTCGTGGCTTGTAGTTTGACGATAACGACTGAAATATTGAAACAGACCATAAACCAGAAAATCTCGGGAAATGACTGCTCCACGCGGCGGGTCGTGGGTATTCTTCAGCTCTTAGTTGATATGGGATTCCGCCTGACATGACCACGAGCTACCTTTGTCTTATCCAAGGTGAAAGCTCACGACATGTGAAGAAATGTCGGTGTCTTGATCATGGTGTTGTCCATTGGTTTAGCCCCGGCTTCCTGTTCTCCCAAACAAAGGACACGAGAAGAATGGTGGGACCGCCTTCTTTGAGACGCCGTAGTGGTATTCGATTGACATTGTTACTGCTAGTATATGCGATGTGATTTCAGCGAGTAGTCATTGGAGAATATTCAATACCAGTGTAGAGAACCTCGCAGAGACTATTACAAGTACGATCTTCGCTTCTAAATTGGATCTTCATACAACTCTCAAGTTCGCGTCCTGTTTGAAATGATTGTCGTTGATAAATAGGATATCAGTCTAGCCGCTGGTGGTGGCCGCGAGTGCATTCAATGCGTGTATGGCATCAACGCGTGCAACATGCAGAGCGCGCCGCGGCGGGGAAAAGTGACTGTATGCGCTCTTATAGTTTCTCGGCCTATGGCAGCTTTATTGTCAAGTTTTAAATGGAAGAGAACTAGTTTAAGGAATTCGCCCAGCAATTGACTCGCACGGTATGGAGGCCCTTGGCAAGCTCATGGATCTTATCGATTGAACATTACTCTGAAGGTATGATGAGCCTGAACGAGACATGCATCGAATTGGGGGTGGGGAGACCTTTTTCAGACCTCCAGTGATACCTTACTTTAAAATGTGGATGTTGGTCTAATCACGGCTAGTGCAAATGCATTCAACACATTTATGGGGACAGCTGAGGGGCTCGGGGCGATAATGAAAAGTGACTGTATAGTTCTTACATAGATTCAAACCATATATATTTATAACATCTGCAACCCCGGCTGCAATCCTGGTTTGGTTGAGATGTGTCGGCATCATCGAAGAGAAATGATTAGAAAGTGTGTCCAATCGATGGTGTAAGACCTTTGTCAAGGCAACCATGTGCCTTCAACACTGATAGGGGGGTCTAATTTGACCGTACTGACACACAAGTGGAAGGTGTGGCGACCACGCAAAGGAAGGAACGCGCGGTGAAATATAAATTTTCCACCCAGTAATTGAAGGATTTGTCGTTGGTCGTGCCGCGCATAATCTCACAACGTGGAAGAAGACAAACGAGAATGGCGATGGGATCGAGGCTGCGCACTGTGGTCAACGCAGATTCGGGCTCGGAAGATCCATCTATCAGCTTTAGAGTCAAATTAATTATTCTTTCGCCAGACACTAGGAGAAGCCAATGTGGGCTGTCGTACTTACACAGGATTCACTGCCTGTCACTGCCGTCTTTGTAAATAACATCCCCACATTCCATAAAGGCTCCAGTGCACTAAGTTATCATACTACTTTCTTACGTCTTCTGCTGAAGGCTCACATAGCATTTAATAATAGTTTAGTCAATTGTTACCCCCTAGTATAATATTATTGAGCGTCAGAGTTGCAATGGAGCTTCTCTGACATTCCAGAAGTGGCATCGCCAAGCATAATATAATTGCACTCCAGAGCGATGCTCACTGGGGGGTGGTGTATTCAAGTTTGTGCTGTCAACCTCAGACTTTATCCAGTGAGATTGCACGCTTCCCGTTTAAGTTTTTCAAACTTTCAATGAGAAGAAACCCGGATCATATAGTCTAGTCAGGTTAATGGTCACATGAAACGGCTTGAATTTTGTAATGTCCGAAGAAGACAATGAGTAAGGTAAGACCAGAGTTCTCAGGGTAGATTTTATTCAGGTACGTCAGGGTCAAACTTGGAATATCTTCAATTGTGGCATGTTCATCAGAATTTGTAATAATAAACTGCGCGCAATAAATACCCCATGTCAGGGAATACTTGCTTACACGTAACCTTGTTGTTATCTGTCTGCTGAGTGGAGTGTTTCCCCCCAAGCTCACACTCTTGATGTGTGGACATGGCTCTTCAATGTGACAATGACAATGTAGATCCATGATTGTGATCCACACAGCTTGACCTATCGCAGGTAAAATTTGTCTGGTGCATACAGATTCACCATGCTGGGAATACTTCAATGTCTCCTATTTTTTCTGCTTTCTTACCGGCCCCATTGGGACTCGCCATGACAGTCCCTCTTCTCTCCCATATGATGGGCATTCATCCAAGCTCTGAGTTTGATGTCCCATTCCATCCTTCATTTTCTCGTTTTTAATGATTGTCATTCACGGAATTAATGAGGTACTGTGAGTTGATACAGATTTCCAAGTGATCATTGGCTATTGCTATCACAAAGTGGGCAGAAGATACGATCCTTGCCGGGGTAATGGATCATAATGTAATGACTCCGGGGATAGTCTTTGGTGCAGCAGGAAAAATAGAATACCATTTGGATCACTCTCGACGACAATTAAACTTCAGTATGCTAGTACCAGACTGAATAGGACAGGAATTCCCAAAGATAGTGGGAAAGGCCACACCAAGTCTTGGACTAGTAAAGAATTCCTAGCGAAGTCGTCACTGTTCTGGTCAAAATGGTCCGGGAATATTGATTGCTTGTAAGATGTATATATCTAATGCTACAATATATTTAATTATTAGTCACAAAACACGAGGGTGGATGCAAGCAGCTGTATCATCAAGTTTTCAATGGAAGAGAATTAGTGTAAAGAATTAATCCAACACATTCCCTCGCACAGTATGAAGGGCCTCGGTTTTAAGATCATGGATCTTGTCGATTGAACACTGGCCTGAAGGGATGATCAGCTTGAACGATCGAAATAGTGATGGGGGTGGCCTTTTGCAGACATTCAGTGATATTTTATTTAAAACCAATGTCATTAATGATTGGGATATTAGTCTGGCCAAGGCTAGTGCCCCAAAATCCATTCAACGCATGTATGAGAGTACAAGCTGCAGAGTTCGTGGCGATGATAAAAAGTGACTATATGCATTCCTACATTGCCTCAAACCATATATATTAATACATTTTTGCAAATCTGGTTGAGTGGGTTGGCCCTTCAAATGCTGTAATCTGTACACAAGTGGCATCGTATCAGGTCTCCATAGCTCCAACTATTGAGTGTAGTATTGAATGGCCAAGGTATCAGCCAGACATTATCCCCTGTCATTTTCTTGAGTAATCATGTTTTAATACCAATACTCACCTGCATTATTCTGTGTGGTGTTCGTAGCCTGACAAGTGACAGCTGAGACTCAATATCACAGCCTTACAAAGAATCCACAAATGTTGCAGATTTGGGCCTTTTTTTTGGAATATTCTCATCTGCGTGATATGTTTGGGTTGAATCAGTTGAAATATATCTGATTGGTTAAATAATCCATTGTTATTCCAAAGTAGGACTAGGTTCGGCATCACAAATTCCTGCAAAAGGCCTTCGGACAAAGCTGAAAATTCGAGAATCTGAGGAGATGATAACTGGGGAACCACAACTAGTGAGCACACCAGTCGAACATCTGTCAAAGCAATGATTCGCACCAGAGACTTACAATAAATGGGTGGAAGACACAGATTTGTTCAGAAAATTCTCTCTGGTTGATTTTAATGTGCATGAATGACTTGGTGAGATTTTGGATAGTGCTGTGTGTTACAGAAACAGAATGGTTGAAGATCCCTCCTAAACGATGCAATGTCTCGAGTCTTATGAGTTTTGAGTTCAACTTGAATCATTTAACAGGGATTGTGGAGATGCAAGGAACCAATTAACTGCATGTATGTGAGAGCTATTTGGGTGCCAGGGTGCTATGAGACAACCAGTCACAGGCCACAAATATCTGATGGGAGCAACCACTGAGCAAATATTAAATAAATAAAAATAAGTTATAAAAAACTTTTACTCTTTCGATGGGAAATCTGCAGTTTATCACATCAAGGTAGAATGAAAACTGGATTGCCGTGTACGAAACCTTGAAATACGACACAAACGAGATTGTATTCTTCAGCTCTTAATTACTATGTGATTCCAGCTGACATGACCACAAGCTACCTTTCTCTAATCAAAGCTCACGATATGTGAAGAAGTCTCGATGTCTTGATCGTGATGCTGTCCATTGGTTTGGGACCGCCTTCTTTGAGACACCCTAGTATTAGATTGAAATTGTTATCGCTAGTACATGTGATGTGATTTCAGCGACGTGTAGTCCTCGGAATATATTTAACACCAGTATAGAGAACCTCGCAACGACCATTACCCATGACTTTCACTTTTAATTGTATCAAATTACATAGCTTCATACAACTCTCAAGTCCGCGTTCTGTTTGAAATTATTGTCATTTATAAATAGGATGTCAGTCTAGCCCCGGGTGGTGCCCGCAAGTGTATTCGAATCGCGTATGGCATCAACGCGTACAAGCTGCAGACCTCGCCGCAATGGTGAAAAGTGACTGTATGCCCTCTTATATATCCTCGACCTATGGCAGTTTTATTGTGAAGTTTTCAATGGAATAAAATAAGTTTAAGGAATTCGCCCAACGCATTGCCTCTCACGGTGTGAAGGCTCTCCATTTTAAGATCATGGATCTTGTCGGTTGAACACTGGCCTGGAGGTGTGATGAGCCTGAACGAGACATGGATTGAAATGGCGACGGAGGCCTTTTGCAGACATTTAGTGATATCTTATTTAAAACATGTATCGTTCATTATTCGGATGTTAGTCTACGCACTGCTAGTGGACCAAAATGTATTCGACACGTGTATGAGGACAACTGCAGAGCTTGCGGCGATAATATAAAGTGACTATATGCGTTCTTACATGGGTTCAAATCATATAGCTTTATAACATCTGCAACCCCAGCTGCAAGGCGAATTAATTAAAGGGCAACGCTATTGGGTTCCTCTTGGTTTGGTTGAGATGTGTTGGTATTATCGACGTGAAATGATTAGGCAATGTGTCTAATTGATTGTGCAAGACCTTTGTCAGGGAAACCATGTTCTTCTACTACTGATATGGGGGTCTAATTATACCCTACCGACACACGAGTGGAAGGAGTGGCAACCACGCAAAGGAAGGAACGTGCGGTGAAATCTAAATTTCCAAGCGAGTTACTGGTGGATTGGTCAATGGTCGAGCCGTGCATTATGTCACAATATGGAAGAAGAGAAACGAGGATGGCGATGGTATTGATGCTGCGCACTGTGGTACACGCAGATTCGGGCTCGGAAGATCCAGCTATCAGTTTCAGAGTCAATGCGATTATTCGCTCACCACACACAATGAGATCCCAATTAGGACTCGTGTCGGTCAGAAGAAGACTGGTAGGACAGTTTCATGGACGGATGTAAGACGGTGCTGGAAGACAAAATATAGGGAACGTACCGTACCATGGGCCCGATGAACGAAGAAACCACATTCAGCTGGTTGATGTGATCGGTGAGAAGCGTGCTGTCGTTGAAGAAGGTTTGCAAGGAGTGAATACGCTGATACAGTGAAAGTGATGTCCCCAACTGAATATGAAGTGTCAATGATACTATATGCTTGTCTATGTCGTCCAATAAAATCCTCAATACAGCTCCAGCAATATCTCGAAACCATCCATCTTGGTGGATGCAACACAAGAGAAGCCGTATAGGATGTCTATAATGGGGAGATAGTCGTAGGTGACTGTCTGTTATGGTTTTGGTGGGCAGGATGAAATAATGTCATGTCGCGACACGGGTGTAACCAGAATTCGATGTAACCTCTGATCGCCTTGAGCTCCTCTACAGATAGTTGACGAACGTGGCAGATAGCTTCCACGATATGTACAAGGCCGATAATGGTCCAGGAATCACCAAATCCTGTTAGATAACAAGCGGATTGTGTTGAAACAGTTGAATAACTCTTAACAAACACCCTGTGAGTGTGAGGAAAGTAAACACTAAATGTATTCAACTGTGAAATAACTACATACCTGTGAGTGTGAGGAAAGTAAACACTAAGGAGACTTTCCCACACCCACAGCGGAGTATGCTACAGGGTGCTTATCTAAGCACCTATACATCAGTTACCTTACTAGGTAACTCACTCAATACTGCACCTACAGTGCTGGGAAAAATACTACAAATATCAGAAAAATATAGGGAACATCATATACTATGTGAGAGCTGTAATATCATACTCTAACACTCCCACCTGATGAGACAGCTCTATGCTAGGCCCAGTAGTTTTCGTAAGTATTCTACCTTTGGCTTAGCCAATGGTTTTGTCAATAAATCAGCAGGCATCTCTGAAGTAGGGAGATGAACAACTTTGATCTTCCCACTATCAACTTCCTGCCTTAACCAATATGTTCTCAAGTCCAGATGCTTCATATGGCCATGATGTTCAGGATCTCCGGCAACTGCAATAGAAGATTGGTTGTCAAGATACAAAGTGGATGCAGTGTTTTGAGGATATCCCAATTCCTCAAATAAGTTTCACAACCATAGCACTTCCTGACCAGCTGACACTGCTGCAATATACTCTGCTTCAGTAGTAGAGAGAGTTACAATAGTCTGGAGTTTGCTCTGCCAGCTAATGGCTCCAGTACCCATCTTAACCACATATGCACCAGTAGATTTTCCAGTTGACTTATCACCTCCATGGTCAGCATCTGAATAAGACACAAACAATTCCCTGTCATTACTAGGGCCAAAGGTCAAGCCCAAGTCAAGGGTGCCTTTGAAATATCGAAAGAGATGTTGTACTGCTAGCCAATGAGCCTTTCCTGGATTGTGATTGAATCTGGCTAATACTCCAACAGTATAGGCAATGTCTGGACGAGTCGCAACAGCCAAATACATAAGAGAACCAACAGCATGGATGTATGGAATATCCTTCATGTATGCAATCTCTTCAGGAGACACTGGAGCCTGGTCTTTACTCAATTTTGAGTTAGGTATCATAGGTGTACCAATGGGATTGCAGTCAGCAAGACCATAACGCTGTAACATGTCCAAGATGTATTGACGCTGTGATAGAGTAATAGTATGCTTTGTCCTGTCTCTTTCAATGCCAACACCTAACAAGTAAGAAGTAGGACCAAGATCGTGCAATTTGAAGTGGCTCTTTAGATCATCTTTGAGCTTCTTGATAGCCTCCTTGGATTTAGATGCAATAGTCATGTCATCTACAAATACTGGTATAATGACTTTGACATCACCCTTTTGGAAGACCCAAATGCTATGATTGCATAGCACTTGTTTGAAACCCAAACTGAGCAGGACAGCATTCAACTTCTTGTGCCAGATACGAGGTGACTGGTGTAAACCATATAGTCCTTTCAGAAGAAGTAAGAACTCATCACGAGCACCTTGGTGAAAACCTTCAGGCTGCTGCAAGTATACTTCCTCTTCAAGTTCACCATTCAAGAATGCAGAGGAGATATCTACACTCTCAAGTTCCATGTCCTCCAGTGCAGCCAATGCTAGGACAGCACGCAAAGTGGCCCATTTGGCAGTAGGAGCAAAAGTATCAGTAAAGTCAAACCCTGGTCGCTGTGCATAGGCTTTTGCAACAAGACGAGCTTTGAACTTGTCAATTGACCCATCCTTCTTACGCTTGATCACAAACACCCAACGAGAGCCAATAGCTTTACGACCATCAGGTAGTTTAGCAAGGCGAAAAGTGCCATTTTCAAGCAGGGATTGCATTTCTGCATATGCAGCGTCATACCACTTGTCAGCATCAGGACTTTGTAAGGCCTCTTTGAGAGTTCTCAGTGCATCATCATGAGCACTGGTCTTGTAGGCAAACTCAAAGGCTTCATCCACACCAATGTAAAGATCTCCCTCACTGGCAGCTAGGGCTTCTTCCTCTGCCTCATCACTGGACTCAACTACAGGAGTAGATTCTCTATAGTTGTGGATGTTAGCAGGGTCAACGTGCCAGAAACACTTAGGAGGAACTCTGTTTCTGGGTGGATTGCAACGTGGTTGAGGAGGAGGACTTGGTGAACGTTCAGAATGTTCAGAGTTAGAATCAGAGTTGGAACTAGGACCAGGAGGCAAAGCATTATTCTGACCATCTCCCACTGGATTTGGTTCCTGTGGAGCTCCCACCTGATTAGGCTGGGCTCCCACCTGAATGGCCCTAGAGGGTCCAGGAATAAACAAATCAATAAATTGTGGAGTATCAGGAAGAACATCAGGAGCAGTAGGAGTAGAAGGTATGGCAGGTTTAGATAAGCCTGGTAAGACTCTCTCATCAAAGACAGCATTATTACTGATAATAGTCTTCTTAGTCAAGGGATTGTAAAACATCCAACCCTTATAATCTGGAGGATATCCAATAAAGACACATTTCTATGTATGAGAGCCAAGTCCAATACATTGGTCCTTCTGTACATGCACATAAGCAGTACAGCCAAATACCCTAAGATGTGATACTTCTGGTTTCCTACTATGCCAGACAGTATAAGGCACAGAATGCTTAAGAGCAGTGGTAGGGGAGCAGTTGCGTACATGAGTAATGGCAATGACAGCATGTCCCCAGAATGAGGGAGGGAGGTGGGATTCAGCCATAATTGAAGTAGCCCCTTCTTCCAATGTTCTGTTGAAGCGTTCAGCAACCCCATTTTGATGTCGTTCATTCCGCACAGTATGCTGCCGGCTGATGCCAGCAGTGGAAAGGAAGGTATCAAACTCCTTAGACATATATTCTCCATCCTTGTCATCTCTAAATATCTTGATCTTCTGACCAAGCAAGTTCTCCACTTTAGCCTTATATTGCTTAAATGCCTGAAAGGCATCACTCTTATTTTTGAGTAATGCAATCGAAGCATAGCATGAGGCATCATCAATGAAAGTGATCCAGTAGTGAAACCCTTCCACAGTTTGTGTAGGCAAGGGACCATGAACATCACTGTAAATGAGTGCAAGTGGTTTAGTATAGCGGGTTGTCGCCATTTTATTAATTACTCTGTTCTGTTTTCCAGCCAAACAAGGTTCACAAATAGGATCAGGAGACATGTGAGAGTCAATCTGTATCCCACCAACCAAATCACCTTTGAGGAGCTTCTGGATATCAGCATGATTGAGATGATTAAAGCGACGATGCCAAAGTGTGGAGTCCAAGGGACAGGTTGTAACAAGACCCGCATAATCCGTCATAGGTACCATCATTCCATCCAAATAGGCCTGGTTATGTTCATTGACTGTGGCAGTGAAACGCAAGACCTTTCTCAAATAGAAAGACATGGTGGAATGAAAGATAGAGACACGGAAATTCTTTTTCTTTGTCAAATACAAGACGGAGAGGAGGTTACTTGTGAGATGGGGAACATGGAGAACCCTCTCAAACTCTATTATTACATTTCCATTCCCTTTAGGCTTAAACCGCACTGCTCCTATCCCTGCAGACATAACTATTTGTCCATTTGCAACTTGGATAGGTGTTTGAAACGGGGTATAACTTGAAAACCAATGACAATGGGGAGTCATGTGCGAAGAAGCACCTGTGTCAGCAGTCCAGTCAGAACTAGCATTGACAAGGAGAGCACAAGATGGATCGGTAGAGTCAGGGATAGAAACACTTGCATTTCCAGCACTCTCTGGTTTCTTCTCCTCTGATACCTTGTCAGATGCATTAGCTTTGTCAGCCTTAGCAGTCTTTCTTTCTTTATACTCCTTTTTGTTTTGCTCAACTTTGGCCTTTGCCTGTTTCTGTGCATTTGCATACTCGTAACAATTGTCTTGGATGTGGCTGGAACCATTGCAGAATGTGCAAGGAACTTTACCAGAAGTGTTGGAAGTCTCTGACACAATCTTGTTCGCTGTCTCTAGACTTCTGGCAGACTGCAGACTCTCTTGTGATGTAAAGTGAGTTTTGACATCAAAGAATGTGATAGCAGTATTCATCATTAAAGATGAAGTCCACACAGAGTCAGATTCAGGCAGAGAACGAAGTAAAGTGAGAGCAGCAAGCTCATCATCCAGCATGGCAAGAGTGTACCCCTTTGGACGCAAGTTCTGGATACATGCACAAACCTTGTCAACACGACTCATTAATGAAGTCAGAGATTCATCAGGTTCCTTCCGAATATTAAAGAGGTCATTGTAGGCACTAAAACGAACTGCAGGGAGTTGTTTATTATGTGCCTTTTCAATTTTAGACCACATATCATCAGGACCATCATCAATGTCAACATGGGTGCACTGTATAGGTCCAAGAGAGTGCCATATGATACCAGCTGCTTTATTGGAGCGTTCCAACCAGGCAGACTGTAAACTAGTATCACTAGGTTGTTTTTCTTTGCCAGTGGCAATAGAGAGACAGTTCTCCATACGCAAAAGACCAATTACGTCATGTCTCCAATCCTCATAATTATTCTCTCCCAATATGACACTACGTTTGTAAGTATCACTGGATGCCATGACACGTCAATATCCACCAAGAATTTAACTTAAAAAGAACTAAGTAATTGGACTCGCAGTTGTAACACCACCTTGCTCAACAGGGTTACCGTGATATTGCAAGGAAGGTAAAAACAAAGGCCCACTGAAGAGCACAATGCCAACAGTTCAAGTTCAATGTATCTAAAAGACCGTGTTAAAAGGGAAAATGACGTGGCACAGACCCAGATGATACTGTGAAGTGCTTAAGGTGTGAGGGAAGAGTGTGACTGTAGAGAGAGGTGACAGGGTGTGACAGGGTGAGTCACAAGGGTAATAAAAATGAAGTTGCCCAAAAAAGCGAAATTGAGTGACGACAAGCGATTTGGAGCGTGGAAATATATTTCCTTTTATAGACTCGGGCGCCTAAATGGGCGAAAAATGCGCACAATCGCAGGTGTGAGATGTGAGTCCAAAAAGTGACCAAATCAGGCCAAAATCCAAGGAGATATAAACAAAATAAAATCCAAATGCAATGTAGAGTGTTTTGGACAAGTAGAAGTTGTCAGAAAAGATGTGCAAAGTGATGGATTGCGCAGATGACAACTGGATGTACCGGTTTAGAAGCCGGGGCCCATAACCTGTTGAAACAGTTGAATAACTCTTAACAAACACCCTGTGAGTGTGAGGAAAGTAAACACTAAATGTATTCAACTGTGAAATAACTACATACCTGTGAGTGTGAGGAAAGTAAACACTAAGGAGACTTTCCCACACCCACAGCGGAGTATGCTACAGGGTGCTTACCTAAGCACCTATACATCAGTTACCTTACTAGGTAACTCACTCAATACTGCACCTACAGTGCTGGGAAAAATACTACAAATATCAGAAAAATATAGGGAACATCATATACTATGTGAGAGCTGTAATATCATACTCTAACAGATTGTATGATAAATGTTGATGCAACCTCATCCAAGTTGGTGTGCAGCGGTGACTTGACTATAACGTTGTACAGTGATGACCTAATCACAGGTGATGCGTGTCTATCTAACCAATGGACGCCGGGGCAGTAAATGAAGGCTGAAGCCAAAGATAGCAAAAGTCGGGAAGTGTGACCTTTGCTACTCGGCTGCATGTGAAGTGAAGACATCCAGGAATCTTCTAAAACCCTTGTCGCTCTTCTGCGTGTTAGAAAGCAAGACCTAAATATTCTAGCTCAGTCTCGTATAACGGTAGTGTATAACGGACTAGATTAAGTACCTAAATATTCTAGCTAATACATTATTAGTATAAATATTTAGGCATTAATATTAAAGAGTTGCTCACCTCAGTCTCGTATAACGGTAGTGTATAACGGACTGAGGTTTAGTGCGATAGGAAGCACGACTAATATATATCAAAAGAACAATAGAGATAGTAGAGACAATACGAGTGGCACAAGGGATAGCAGTCCCATTGTGTGGCTAAAAATAGCCGTGCTATTTGTCTCGGAGTTTGATGTTGTTCATGATGCTCAAATTCCAACACTGCGAATTTGAGGCGGATATGTGGGTCTATGACTCAGACATGAGTATTTCGAGTGTATCAAGTGATGGACACTGAGTTATCAACCTCACTAAATCAACACTGTCTTGAACTAGCCTTCCCAGTCTTGGCAGGGTGAGATTCTTGTGTAGAAACTTGCTAAAGCCCCCGTCGTCTTGAGACAGTTGACTCATTATTTACTTATATATTGTCAACTTTGCCATCAGCGAGGCTTTCTTTGCACTGTGCAGGGCGTTCATCCCAAACCTTTCCAAACCAACTCCACAGTAATACCCAGGGCTAATTTCAATACTTGAAGATGTCCCAAGACTCCGTGAGATCATTCCCCAGTCCTCGGCATGACTGCGATACGGACTGAGGTTGGATGTCGTATCGGTGGATACCGTAACAACAGTAGGTGGGTCATGGTACGTCGTTTCTCCTTGACACTGAAATGTGCCGCATGTGACACAGATCACATGGAAATAGCATTATACTTTACTCACCAACTCGTCAACCCAGGCCTCTATATTGTTTCCAGACAGTTGTATGTGCTCCTCGTCATCGGGGGCCCGATAACATAAATCATGGCCGGGTTCATTACATCTCCATCGTTCTTGAAGCTTCTCCCTGAATATCTCTCTCATCCCAGTCTTAATGATCTGCCGTCGCTCTGAACTCCATACACCTGGGGGGGCTAAGGGTGGTAGCTTAATGCCTTCAAGGTAGGTTTGAACTGTGGCTTCATCGTGATTCCCCAGAGTTGTCTCATTGAAAGCAGACATTTGGTCGTAGCAGTCATACGTACACTAGAAGAAAGTGCCAGGCTTTTATAGCGCAATCAGTCAGAGTGTTCTACAGACTCGTGGCTGTGCTTACACAGGATTCGCAGCATGTCATCCCTACCTTCGTAAGCAAAATTCCCTCACCTTCTTTGAACTATATAGGCTCCAGTGGACTTAGTTACTTTACTACTTTCTTATGCCTTCCGCTGAAGGGTCACACAGAATCTAATAATAGTTTTGATAATTTTCACCCCATAATTTAGTATTTAGGGAATTATTGAACGTCACGGTTGCAATACGGCTTTGTTGACGTTGGCGCTGTCAACCTCAGAATTTATCTGGCGAGATTGCGCGCTTCCTGTTTAATTTTATCAAAACTTTCAATAAGAAGAAACCCGAGTCAATGATAGTCTAGTTGATGGTAAGCAATGCGGTTGCTTCAGGCACCTTTGCCACTTCACACGGCTTCGATTTTGAAGAATGTCTGAACAAGACAAACAGTAAAGTGAGACCAAGGTTTTCAGGGTAGATGTTATTGGAATATCTTCGATTGTGGCGTGTCCATCAGAATTTGTATTAATAAACTGTACCCATAACCCCAGGTCAGGTAATACTTGCTTACTCCAACCTCATTATTATCTGTCTTGCTGAGTGGAATATTTCGCTCCATGCTCACACTTTTGATGCGTGAACAGGGCTCTTCAATACGACGATGACAATGTAGATCCATGATTGTGACCGACGCAGCTTGACTTATCGCAGGCGGAGTTCGTCTGGTATGTACAGATTCACCATGCTGGGAATTCTGATATATCCCCTTTTTCTGCTTCTTACCGGCCCTTTTGTTGCTCGCTACTCACTGTGCCCTTTGAGCTTCACAAAGGTGGCCATGACAGGCCCTCTTCTGTCCCACACGATGGGCATTCATCCCAGCCCTGGGTTTGAAGCCCCAATCCATCCTTCATTTTCTCGTGTTGAATGATTGTCATTTAGGCAATTAATGAGGTTCTGTGAGTTGATACGAATCTCCAAGTTGATCATCGGCTATTGTCGACACAACGTGGGCAGAAGATACGATGCTTGCCGGGGTAATGGATCATAATGTAATGACTCCGGGGATAGTCTTCAGTGCAGCAGGAAAAAAATAGAATCCCATTTAGATCACTCACGACGACAATAAAACGTCTGTATCCTAGTATCAGACCGAAAGGGACGGGAATTTCCTTCAAAGACAGTGGCAAAGGCCACACCTGGTCTTGGACTGGTTCAAGAATTCCGAACGAAGTCGTCACGGTTCGGTTCAAAAATGGTGCGGGAATAATTATTACCTATGCGATATATATATCTAGTCCTGCAATACATTTGATTATTAGTCACAACACGAACCCTACAAATTGAAAGGTATAATCGACCCAGTTTTCGTCACGGACGCAGCACAGAGCTGCACTAAGAATAAGAAGTAATTATATGCCCTCTGAAATTGCTTCACACGATAATCTTCAATACAGCTCCAGCAACCTGTCGAAATCATAAATTTGGTGGATGCAACCCACGAATAGCTGAACAGGATCTTGGTTAACTCAAGGTCGTTATTGGCTATTCTGGCGACAATGGTTTCGTCAGCAGGATGAGGTGCGATGGCGCGATGCAGCGTTATAACACGAATTCAAGTAGCTTCTGATCGCAGTAACTTCTTCTACACATTGCTGACGCACGTGGTAGATGGTTTCCATGAAATACACAAGCCCGCGAATGAGTAAAGTAATTGCAATCGGGTTATTATTTTATAATAGTACCAAACCAGCACTAAAACCAACTTTGATGATGTTGTATCGACATTTATCATACAAATCGCCCAAAATGTATCAACGTTTGATCGTCAAGATGATCGACACCGGGGCATCATACGAAGGCAAAATCCAAAGAGGTCAGGAGCTTGGCAGTGTGATCTCTCCACTGTCTATAGAGTGAACACCACCAGAATAGGGATAAAATAATCGACGCTCCCTCCGGAATTTCGTGGGTCTACGAAGACGTGAGTATTTCGAGTGTATTCAATGATTGACGCTGAGCTATCCCTACCTCATTCAATCAATGCTCTGTTGAATTAGTCTACCTAGTCTTGCCAAAGTTTAATTATGGGTCAGGAACCCGTCAAGCCGAGATGCTGTGAGACCATTCCCCAGTCCGCGGTATCACTGACATGCGGGATGTGGCGTTCGTGGACTCCCTGGCATCCCAACCATACTCGAAGGTTCATGGTAAGTTGTCTCTCCTTGTCAGTGAAACATCCAGTTTGTCAACAGTACGACTTCATTAGGAATTCTTGAACCAGTCCAAGCCCACGTGCGGCCTTTGCCACTGTCTTTGAAGGGAATTCATGTCCTTTTCGGACTGTTGCTAGCATACCGAAGTTTTATTGTCGTCGAGAGTGACGCAAGTGGTATTCTATTTTTTCCGCTGCACTGAACACTTTCCCCGGAGTCATTACATTATGATGTATTACCCCGGCAAGCATCATATCTTCTGCCCACTTTGTGATGAGAATAGCTGATGATCAACTTGGAATTCATATCAGGGACAGAAGAGGGACTGTCACGCCCGAACTCCCTCCATAAAAGGCAGGTAAAAGGTACCATCAGCTTAGTCACCTCCTTAGTCAGCGCACCCATCCCACGGCGCACCCCTCCCACGGCGCACCCCTCCCACGGCGCACCCATCCCACGGCGCACCATCCACGCACCTATCCACCATCGACGCACCCACTCCCATCCACCGCGCACCCATCCACCCGCACCCATCCACCACTGCGCACCCAATCCCATTCACAGCGCACCCTCTCTCTTTCCTCCAGGTGATGCGTGTACTATTTCCTTCTCCCTCCATCCTGTGCTAATCCGCCTCCTCTCTTTTTCCTCCAGCCAGTGTGTGTACCATTTCCTTCTGTCTCTGTCCTCCTCTAATTGACCTCTTCTCTCTTTCCTCCAGCCGGTGTGTCTACCATTTCCTTCTTCCTCTGTCCTGCACTGATTTGCCTCCTCTCTCTTTCCTCCAGCCGGTGCGCATTCCATTTCCCTCTCTCTCTGTGCTCTTCTGATTGGCCCTCTCTCTTTCCTCCAGCCGGTGTGCATTCCCTTTCCCCTCTCTCTTTGTCCTCCTCTGAATGTCCCCCTCTCTTTCCTCTAGCCAGTGTGCGTTCCCTTTCCCTCTCTCTGTCCTCTTCTGATTGGCCCCCTCTCTTTCTTCCAGCATTGTCCCCTTCTCTTTCCTCCAGCCAGTGTGCACTCCCTTTCCCCTCTCTTTGTCCTCCTCTGATTGTCCCCCTCTCTTTCCTCCAGCCGGTGCGTCTACCATTTCCTTCTTCCTCTGTCCTGCGCTGATTTGCCTCCTCTCTCTTTCCTCCAGCCAGTTGTGTTCCATTTCCCTTTCTCTCTGTCCTCTTGTGATTGGCCCTCTCTCTTTCCCCCAGCCGGTGTGTGTACTGCTCCTTCTCCCTCTGTCCTCCTCTCTCTTTCCTCCGGCTGGTACATGTACCGTTTCCTCCTCCCTTCGTCCTCCTCGAATCGGCCTCCTCTCTCTTTCCTCCAGGAGGTGTGTGTACCGTTTCCTTCTCTCTTCGTCCCACTCTAATTGGCCTCCTCTTTCCTCCAGCCAGTGTGTGTACTATTTCTTTCTCCCTTTGTCCTCCTCTGATTGGCCTCCTCTCTTTCCTCCAGCTGGTGGGTGTACCTTTTCTTTCTCCCTTTGTCTTCCTCTGATCGGCCTCCTCTCTCTTTCCTCCAGGAGGTGCGTGTACCATTTCCTTCTCTCTTCGTCCTCCTCTAATTGGCCTCTTCTCTCTTTCCTCCAGCCGGTGCATGTACCGTTTCCTTCTCCCTTCATCCCCTCTCTTTCCTCCAGGAGGTGTGTGTACAGTTTCCTTCTCTCTTTGTCCTCTGATTGTCATCCTCTCTCTTTCCTCCAGCCACTGCGTGTCCCATTTCCTTCTCCCTTCGTCCTCCTCTCTCTTTTCTCCAGGAGGTGTGTGCCCCCTTTCCTCCTCCCTCCGTCCTGCTCTGATTGGCCCCCCTCTCTCTTTCCTCCAGCAAGTGCATGTACTATTTCCTTCTCTCTCCATCCTGCTCTGATTGGCCCCCCTCTCTCTTTCCTCCAGCAAGTGCGTGTACTATTTCCTTCTCTCTCCATCCTGCTCTGATTGGCCCTCTCTCTTCCCTCCAGGTGGTTTGTCTACCCTTTCCTTCTCTCTTCATCCTACCTGATTGGCCTCCATTCTCTTTCCTCCAGCCAGTGCATGTTCCTCTGATTGGCCTACTCTCTCTTTCCTACAGTATGTCTACCATTTCCTTCTTCCACCATCCTCCTCTGACCAGCCCTCTCTTTCCTCCAGGTGGTGTATACCCTTTCTTCAGTGAGTGTGTGTACTGTTTCCTTCTCTCTTTGTCCAGCTGCTGTGTATACTGTTTCCTTCTTCCTCCGTCCCCCTCTGATTGGCCTCAATAAAATATAATAAATGAATATAAAATGTTTAAAAATAAAATAAATCGAAATGAAAAACAATAAAATAAAATAAAATTCAATAAATCAAAATAAAATACATTAAATCAAAATAAATAAATTGAGTGACCACAGTAATTACTTGCAGTTGAGAGTCAATTTAACCACTCTGTCCATTTGTAACCATTGTTTCCTTTTGTAACCATTGTCTCCTTTGTAACCATTGTTTCCTTTGTAACCTTTGTCTCCTTTTGTAATGGTTGTTTCCTGTGTAACTGTTGTTTGCTTTTGTGACCATTGTCTCCTTTGTAACCGTCATTTCCTTTTGTAACCATTGTTTCCTTTGTAACTGTTGTTTCCTTTGTAACTGTTGTTTCCTTTGTAACTGTTGTTTCCTTTTGTAACTTGGACTGCATTTATAAAGTACATGGCAATGTCACTTCTCGATATCAGAAAAGCCGTTTTGCTTTCAACTCTGATGTTGAGAAATGCTATACTATGTGAAAATCGACTGAACCATTATTATATGCTGTGTGAGCCTTCAGTGGAAGGTGTAAGAAGTAGTGACCTCATTACGTTGGAGCCTATAAGGTTCAAGGAAGGTTAGGGAACCTCATGGACGAAGGCAGGAATGAAATGCTGTGTATCCCGTGTAAGTACAGCCATAACGCTGTACCTTCATGGAATTAGCTCTCCGACTGGTGGCGGCACAAAACCAAGGCACCTCCTTCTAGTGTAGGTGAGACTGCTACCCACTAATGTCTACTTTCAACGAGGCGACTCAGGGGAATGATGATTGGGCAACGGCTGGGATCTACCTTGAAGGTATTGAAGAGCTACCACCCTTAGTTTCCCCGGGTGTATTGACTTCAGAGAAACGGGACGAGATCGTTCAAGGGATGAGAGAGATGTTCAGGGAGAAGCTTCAAGCACGATGGCGCTGTAACGAACCAGGCCATGATTTATGTTTTCGGGGCCTCGATGATGAGCAGCACATACAGCTGTCTGAAAACCATATAGAGGTCTGGGTTGACGGGTTGGTGAGTAAAGTATAATGCTATTTTCATGTGATCTGTGTTACATGCGGCAGATCTCAGTGTCAAGGAGAAACGACCTGCCATGACCCACCCACTGTGGTTAAAATATCCACCAACACGACATCCAACCTTAGCCCATATCTCAGTAATGCCGATGAATGGGGAATGATCTCACGGAGTCAGGGGACAATGTCAAGTATTGACATTGGCCCCGGGTATTGCTGTGGAGTCGGGTTGGAATGGGTTGGAATGAAAGTCCTTCACAGTGCTAAGACAGCTTCGCTGATCGCAAAGCTGACAATATACCGGGAAATCGCCCGTTTGTTACGAGACGATGGTGCCTTTAGCAAGTTGCTATACAAGCATCTTACGCTGCCAAAACTGGGAAGACTAGTTCAGGATAGTGCTGATTTAGCGAGGTAGGGATACCTCAATCATTGAATACACTGGAAATACTCATATCTGAGTCGTAGACCTATATACCCGCCTCAAATTCGGAGAAGAGCGAGGGAAGTTTTAAAGAGTTTCCCGATATTTTCACACGTGCGGGGGAGCGGCAAAGGTCACACTACCGAGCTTATGACATTCTTGGCTTCGGCCTTCTTTTTCTGCCCCGGGGTTTATTGGTTAGATGGAGCCGCGTCACCTGCCGACGCGTCAACTGCGACGACGTCATCACTATACAACGTTTTAGTCAAGTCACCGCTGCACACCAACTTGGATGAGGTTGCATCATCATTTATCATACACATCGCCCGTTATTTCTCAGAATCTCATTATGTCTCATTTGATCGGCGCTTACCCCTTTCCCCCCTTATTCCTTTCGTGGAAGCGATCTGCCACATGCGTCCACTATCTGTAAAGGAGCTCACGGCGATCAGAGGTTGCATTGAATTATGGTTACAACCGTGCGTCGTGCCATCACACCATTTCATCCTTCCCACCAAAACCATAACAGAGAATATCAGACACAACCATTGAACTTTCATGAGTCTCCTATCCGGCTTCTCGTGTGTTGCATTCACCAAGTTGCATGGTTTCGAGATATCGCTGGAGCTGTATTGAAGGTTTTATTGGACAATATAAACATGTATATAGCGTCATTGACACTTCATCTTGATTGGCACACGTCGTACTTACTGTATCGGTGCATCGGCTCCTTGGAAACCTTCTTCAACGACAGCACGCTTCTCACCGATCACATCAACCAGCTGAAAGTGCTTTCTTCGCTCATTGGGCCCATCGTACGGTACGTTAACTATATTTTATCTTCCAGCACCGTCTTACATCCGCCCATACAATTGTCCTACCAGTCTCATTATGCCACACACGAGCCCAGATTGGGTTCTCCTAGTGGCTGGCGAAAAAATAATCGACTTGACTCTGAAGTTGATAGGTGGATCTTCCGAGCCAGAATCTGCGTGTACCACAGTGCGCAGCGTCAATACCATCGCCATTCTCGTTTCCCTCCTTCCACATTGTGACACCATGCGCGGCTCGACCCATGACCAATTCATCAGGGAGTTTGAGCGTTTAGATTTGACCGCACGTTCTGTCCTTTGCGTGGTCGCCACCCCTTCCACTCGTGTGTCGGTAGGGTCTAATCAGTCCCCCATATCCGTGTTGGAGGAACATGGATACCCTGACAAAGGTCTTGCACCATCAATTGGACACAATTCCTAATCATTTCTCTTTTGACAATGCCGACACATCTCAACCAAACGAGGAGGAGCCCAATAGCGTCCGCGTATGGTCAATTTGTATTATCTCGGCGAGCTCTGCAGTTGTCCCCATATAGGTGGTGAATACATTTTGGGCCACTAGCCGTGCGTAGACTAAAATACGAATCATGAACGATAGATGTTTTTAAATAAGATATCGTTGAAGGTCTGGACAAGGCCTTCCCTGTCCCCAGTTCGATGCATGTCTCGTTCAGGATCATCATACCTTCAGGCCAGTGTTCAATCGACAAGATCCATGATCTTCGCACCAAGGGCCTCCACACCGTGCGAGTCAATGTGCTCGGCGAATTCCTTAAACTAATTCTCTTCCATTGAAAACTTGACAATAAAGCTGCCATAGGCTGAGCAAATATAAGAGCGCATACAGTCACTTTTCGCCGCCACTGCGCGCTCTGCATGTTGCACGCGTTGATGCCATACATGTATAGGATACACTCGCGGCCACCACCAGCGGCTAGACTGATATCCTATTTATCAATGACAATCATTTCAAACAGGACGCGAACTTGAGAGTTGTATGAAGCTACATAATTTGATTCAACTTAGAAGCGAAGATCGTCACTTGTAATAGTCGCTGCGAGGTTCTCTACACTGGTATTGAATATACCCCAATGACTACTCGGTGAATTCACATCGCATATACTAGCAGTAACAATGTCAATCGAATACCACTACGGCGTCTCAAAGAAGGCGGTCCCACCATTCCTCTCGTGTCTTTTGTTTGGGAGGACAGGAAGCCGGGGCCAAACAAATGGAAAACACCATGATCAAGACACCGACATGTCTTCACATGTCGTGAGCTTTCACCTTGTATAAGAGAAATGTAGCTCGTCGTCATGTCAGGCGGAATCCCATATCAACTAAGAGCTGAAGAATACCCACGACCCGCTGCGTGGAGCAGTCATTCCCCGAGATTTTCTGGTTTATGGTCTGTTTCAATATTTCAGTCGTTATCGTCAAACTACAAGCCACAACGATTTATTTTACTCCCTATCCCGACAGTTCCCCTGCTGCTTCCATGTCAATTGACTGGAGTTCATTCCACCAATTGACATGTTTGATCATTGCGAGTAGTAGCGAAAGAAATTCGTTTGATCCAATCTAATATTAAAGGACTATTCGACTAGATCCGTGCGCCTTTTGAACGTTAGTTGTCGTCCCCTGTTCCTTCCTATGTGTTAGTCTCTACATCTTTCACTGGTGTCGACACCGTTGACGAATTCGAATTACATCTTCGTTTTCCGGAAAATAGCCCCTGGAACATAATTATGTGGCTTCCAGACTGCTTCATCAAAACAATGCTAGTGGGTTTGTCGCCATAAAGATGCTCGCCAAGGAGACACAGCTAGATGTCAGCTTTGACATTCGCAAGGACCTACAGTGCCTCACAATCCTTAATCTACCTTGCCATCGTCACATCTAACAGCTACAGCAATGGATGAATAGTATGAGCCTGGGGCGTCGCAGCGAACAGTTCACTGAACAAGACAGAGAACAAAATATATTCACATTCGACGATCAGCCTTCTCGTGAAAAATTGCCCTGAACTCCTCTTGGATATTACAGCGGAAGGGTCAACTATATTCATCTTTCTTGCTTTTCTCAGACCTTTCTGAAGATGCAGGCCCCTTGATATGGCAAGGGAACACGAGGAATATACTCCTCATTGGGATAATAAAAAATTGTTAAACTAGAAATATTGTGGTGGGATTATGATAGAATTGAAGACGGATGGCCATTATTCAAGCAACAGCCGGGTTGAGTTTAATTCTCGATGCACGACTGTTGACAAACTGGATGTTTCGCTGCCAAGGAGAGACAACTTACCATGACCCTTCGAGTATGGTTGGGATGACAGGGAGTCCACGAAATCCACATCCTGTGTTACCCCGTATCTTAGTCATACTGCTGACTGGGGAATGGTCTCACAGCACCACGGCTTGACGGGTTCCTGACTCAGAAGAATTAAACTCTGCAAGACTTGGCAGACTAATTCAACAGAGCATTGATTGAATGAGGTAGGGATAGCTCAGCCTCAATAATTGAATACACTCGAAATACTCACGTCTTCATAGACCCACGAAATTCCTGAGGGAGCGTCAATTATTTTATCCCTGTTCTGGTGGTGTTCACTCTATATACAGCGGAGAGATCACACTGCCAATGTCCTGACATCTTTGGGTTTTACCTTCATATGGTGTCCCGGTGTCAATCATCTTGACGATGAAATGTTGATACATTTTGGGCGATTTGTATGATAAAGGTCGATACAACATCCTCAAAGTTGGTGTTTAGTGCTGGTTTGGCGGCACTATTATAAAATAATAACCTGATTTCAATTACTTCACTCATTGGCGAGCTTGTGTATTTCATGGAAACATCTACCACGTGCGTCAGCAATGGAACCATTCTGAGACTGGGTTCGACCATTTCCACTGTCTTTGAAAGGAATTGCTGTCGTTTTCGGTCCGGTACCAGCGTACTGAAGTATAAATGTCTTCAAGAGTGATCCAAATGGTATTCCCAAGACATAATCCTTTTGTTATCCTGCTGCACTTGAGATTATCTGAGAGCCACTATGATGTATTGCCGTGGCAAGCGTCGCATGTTCCGCCCATTTTTTGACGACAATAGCCGATTATCAGCTCGGAAGTATGTTAAGACTCTGGATACCTCGTCCATTCCTTGACTGACAAATTAGCCAAAACGTGAAGATGAAGGATCGATTGTGGTGACAAACCCAGGGCTGCGATGAATGGCTATCGTGTGGGAACGAAGAGGGATTGCTACGGTGACCTATGTGGAACTCCAAGGGCACAGTGGAATTGACAGCACCGAAGGGGGTAGAAAGATAGCAGAAAATGGGGATGTAAATTAGCATAGCCAGCATGGTGAATCTTTACATACCGCAAGAGCTGAAATAGGTCAAACTAAGGGTGGGTCACAATGCTCGATCTACCTTGTTTGTCATCGTCGCTTTGAAGAGCAATGTCCACGCATCAATCGTGTGAGCGTGGGGCGAAACATTCCACTCAGACAGAGAGATAATAATAAGGCTACCTGTCAGTGTCGCCTGAGACGAGATTATATTTAGAATGTGTTAATACACACCCGGATGGATTCGTCACGACCAAGGATATGGCGACGGTGAATGAAAAAATCACGTTGCTTCCCATTAATGGGACTAGGTCATCACTGGCCCCTGGTTTCTCCTCGGTGAAAGTTTGCAAAATTAAAAACGGGAAGTGTGCAATCTCTCTGGACAAAGCCTGAGGGTGACAGCGGCAATTTGACGGCAGCAACCATTGGGTATCGCTTTGGACTGCATTTATAAGGTACATGGCAATGTCACCTCTCGATATCAGAAAAGCCGTTTTGCTTTCAACTCTGACGTTGAGAAATGCTATGCTATGTGACAATCGACTGAACCATTATTATATGCTGTGTGAGCCTTCAGTGGAAGGTGTAAGAAGTAGTGACCTCATTGCGGTGGAGGCTATAAGGTTCAAGGAAGGTGAGGGAACCTTATGGACGAAGGCAGGAATGAAATGCTGTGTATCCCGTGTAATTACAGCCATAACGCTGTACCTTAATGGAATTAGCTCTCCGACTGGTGGCGGCACAAAAGCAAGGCACCCTTCTAGTGTAGGTGAGACTGCTACCCACTAATGTCTACTTTCAACGAGACGACTCTGGGGAATGATGATTCGGAAACGGCTGGGATCTGCCTTGAAGACGTTGAAGAGCTACCAACCTTAGTTTCCCCCGGTGTATTGAGTTCAGAGCAACGGGACGAGATCGTTAAAGAGATGAGAGAGAGATTCAGGGAGAAGCTTCGAGAACGATGGGGTTGTAACGAACCCGGCCACGATTTATGTGATCGGGTCCCCGATGGTAGACAACACATACAGCTGTCTGCAAACCATATAGAGATTTGGGTTGACGAGTGGGTGAGTAAAGTATAATGCTATTTCCATGTGATGGGTCACATGTTGCAAATCCAGTGTCAAGGAGAAACGGGCTACCATGACCCACCGAATGTTGTTAAGATATCCACCAACACGACATCCAACCTCAGCCCCTATTCCAGTCATGCCGATGACTGGGGAATGATCTCGCGGAGTCAGGGGACAATGTCAAGTATTGACATTGGGCCCGGGTATTACTGTGGAGTCGGTTTGGAAAGGGTTGGGAAGAAAGTCCTTCACAGTGCTAGGACAGCTTTGCTGATCGCAAAGCTGACAATATACCGGAAAATCACCCGTTTGTTACGAGACCATGGTGCCTTTGGCAAGTTTCTACACAAGCATCTTACGCAGCGAAGACTAGGAAGACTAGTTCAAGACAGTGCTGATTTAGTGAGGTAGGGATACCTCAATCATCGAATACACTGGAAATACTCATATCTGAGTCGTAGACCTATATACCCGCCTCAAATTCGGAGAAGAGCGACAGTGGTTTTAGAGAGTTTCCCGATATTTTCTTACGGGAGCGGCAAAGGTCACACTATGATGCTTATGACATTCTTGGCTGCGGCCTTCTTTTACTGCCCCGGCGTCCATTGGGTAGATAGAGACGCGGCACCGTCGATTACGTCATCACTTTACAACATTTTTGTCAAGTCACCGCTGCACACCAACTTTGATGAGGTTGCATCAGCATTTATCATACACATCGCCCGTTATTCATCAGAATTTCATTATGTCTCAGAATTTCATTATGTCTCAGAATTTCATTATGTCTCAGAATTTCATCATGTCTCAGAATTTGATCGGCGCTTCCCCCTTTTCGGCCTTACGAATATCGTGGAAGCGATCTGCCACATGCGTCCACTATCTGTAAAGGAGCTCACGGCGATCAGAGGTTGCATTGAATTCTGGTTACAACCGTGCGTCGTGCCATCACACCATTTCATCCTTCCCACCAAAACCATAACAGAGAATATCAGACACAACGACTTGACCTTTATTATTATCCCATAAAGCTTCTCGTCTGTTGCATGCACCAAGATCCATGGTTTCGAGATATCGCTGGAGCTGCATTGAGGGTATTATTGGACGACATAAACATGCATATAGCGTCATTGACACTTCATCTTGATTTGTACACGCCGATGTCACTGTATCTGAGTATTTACTCCTTGGAAACCTTCTTCAACGACAGCACGCTTCTCACCGATCACGTCAACGAGCTGAAAGTGCTTTCTTCGCTCATTGGGCCCATCGTACAGTACGTTCACAATATTTTACCTACCTGCAGCGTCTTACATCCGCCTATGAAACTTTCTTACCAGTCTGATTCTGACGCACACGAGTCCTGATTGGTATATCCTGGAGTGTGGCGAAAAAATAATCGACTTGACTCTGAAGCTGATAGCTGGATCTTCCGAGCCAGAATCTGCTTGTACCACAGTGCGCAGCGTCGATACCATCGCCATTCTCGTTTCCCTCCTTCCACATTGTGAGATTATGCGCGGCACGACCAACAACAAATTTTTCAATTCCTTGCTTGAAACTTTAGATTTAACCGCGCGTTCCTTCCTTTGCATGGTCGCCACACCTTCCACTTGTGTGTCAGTATGGTCTAATTAGACCCCCTATCAGTGTTGAAGGCACATGGTTTCCCTGACAAGGTCTTACACCATTGATTGGACACACTTTCTACTCATTTCTCTTCGATGATGCCGACACATCTCAACCAAAGCAGGATTGCAGCCGGGGTTGCACATGTTATAAATATCTATATGGTTTGAACCTATGTAAGAACTATATAGTCACTTTTCATTATCGCCGCGAGCTCCTCAGTTGTCCCCATAAATGTGTTGAATACATTTCCACTAGCCGTGACTATACTAACATCCCCATTTTAAAGTAAGATATCACTGGAGGTCTGAAAAAAGTCTCCCCCATCCCAAATTTGATACATGTCTCGTTCAGGCTCGTCATGCCTTCAGGGTAATGTTCAATCGACAAGATCCATGATCTTCCCACCAAGGGCCTCCACACCGTGCGAGTCAATGTGCTGGGCGAATTCCTTAAACTAATTCACTTTCATTGACTGTAGCTGGGCAACACAGTCATAGGTTGAGGCTGCCTTGAGACGAGAACCTCTGCTTGGAACGGGTGTCTACAGTCACCTTTTCGCCGCCGCCGCGCGCTCTGCATGTTGCACGCGTTGATGCCATACATGCATTGAATACCCTCGCGGTCACCACCAGCGGCTAGACTGAGATCCTATTTATCAATGACAATCATTTCAAACAGCACGCGAACTTGATAGTTGTATGAAGCTACATAATTTCATACAATTTTAAAGCGAAGATAGTCGTTTGTAATAGTCGCTGCGAGGTTCTCTACACTGGTGTTGAATATACTCCAATGACTAATCGCTGAAATCGCATATACTAGCAGTAACAATGTCAATAGAATACCACTACGGGCTCGCAAAGAAGGTGGGACCACCATTCTTCTCGTGTCCTTTATTTGGGAGAACAGGAAGCCGGGCCCAAGCCAATGGAAAACACCAGGATCAAGACACCGACATTTCTTCACATGTCGTGATTTTTCACCTTGTATAAGAGAAATGTAGCTCGTGGTCATGTCAAGAGGAATCCCACATTAACTAAGAGGTGAAGAACATCCACGACCCGACACGTGGAGCAGTCATTCCCCGACATTTTCTGGTTTGCAGTCTGTTTCAATGTTTCAGTCGTTAGCGTCATACTACTTCACGACAATTTATTTCACTCCCTATCCCAACAATTCCCCTCCTGCTTCCAGTTCAGTTGACTGGAGTTCATTCCACCAATTGGCATGTTTGAATTATTTCATTGCGAGTAGTAGCGAAAAATTCATTTGATTCAATCTAATATCAAAGGACTATTCGACAAGATCCGTGCGCCTCTTGAACATATTGCCCGTTATCTCATAGAATTTCATCATCTCTCGCCAATTTTTGGCCTTGTGTATATCGTGGAAGCGATCTGCCACGTCAACTATCTGTAGAGGAGCTCACAGCGATCAGAGGTTACATTGAATTCTGGTTACAACCGTGCGTCCCCACATCACATCATTTCATCCCGCCCACCAAAAGCATAACAGACAAAGTCACCGGCCGCTAATTTCCTCATCTGAACATCCTATACGGCTTCTCGTGTGCTGCATCCACCAAGATGCATGGTTTCGAGATTTTCCTGCAGCGGCATTGAGGGTTATATTGGACGACATAAACGTGCATATAGCGTCATTGACACTTCATCTTGATTTGGAGACATTAGATTTATTGTGGGGGAGTATTTACTGCTTGCAAATTTTCTTCAACGACAGCACGCTTCTCACCGACCACATCTGCCAGCTGAATGTGGTTTCTTCGCTCATTGGGCCCATCGTACGGTATGTTCACAATTTTTACCTTATTGCACCGTCTTACATCCGCCCATGAAACTGTCCTACCAGTCTCGTTCTGACCCACACGAGTCGTAATTGGCGTCTCCTTATGTGTGGTAATCGAATAATCGCATTGACTCTGAAACTGATAGTTGGATCTTCCGAGCCCGAATCCACATGTACCACAGTGCGCAGCCTCGATAGGATCCCCCTGCTCGCTTCTCTTCTTCCACATTGTGACATAATGCACAGCTCGAGCAATGACCCCTCCATCAGTTACCCGCCCAAGTGTTTAGATTTGACCGCACGTTCCTTCCTTTGCGTGGTCGCCACACCTTCCACTCATGTATCGGTAGGGTCTAATTAGAGCCTCATATCAGTGTTGGAGAAACATGGTTGGCCCGACACCGGTCTTGCACAATCAATTGGTCACCCCTTCTAATCATTTCTCTTCGATAATGCCGACACAACTCAACCAAACCAGGAGGAGTTCAATAGCGTCGCCCTTTATTCTTTGCCGCCGTGGTTGGGGATGTTATAAAGCTATATAATTTGAACATATGTAAGAACGCATATAATCACTTTGTATCATCACCACGAGCTCTGCAATTGCCCCATCCATGTGTTGAAAACATTTGGGGGCATTAGCCGTGGGTAGCCCAACATCCGAATCATGAACAATACTTGCTTTAAATATGATATCATTGAAGGTCTGAAAAGGCCTCCCCTATTGGCATTTCGATGCCCTTCTCGTTCAGGCCCATCATACCCTCAGGCCAGTGTTCAATCGACAGGTTCTATGATCTTAAAACCACAGGCCTTCACACCGTGCGAGGCAATGCGTTAGGGCAATTCTTTAAACCAATTCTCTTCCATTGAAAACTTGACAATAAAGCTGTCATAGGGCGACAAAATATAAGAGCGCATACAGTCACTTTTCACCATTGCCGCGAGCTCTACAGCTTCTACGCGTTGATGCCATACATGAGTTGAATATACTTCGGACACCACCCGTGGATAGACAATTTATAAATGACAATCATTTCAAATAGAACACGCCCTGGAGAGTTGTATGAAGCTACATAATTTGAGCATTGCTGACGAGAATTGTGTGGGTGATACCTTTGGCTTTGACAGTGATTGCTGTCGTTTTCGGGAGTATACTAAAGTATAATTGTCGTCAAGAGTGATCCTAATGGTATTCCGAAGAAATACTTTTGTCCGTTAGTCATCCCAAAGAAATTTTGAGGAACAATTTTTTGTTGTTCTGCTGCACTTGAGATTATCTTAGAGCAATAACATTATGATGCATTTCCTTGGCGAGTTCATATATTCCGCCCATTTGTTTATGAAGATAACCAATGATCAGCTTAGAGGTGTATATAGACTCAGAGTACCTCGTCATTCGTTGACTGAAAAATCAGGAAAAACGAGAAAATGAAGGATAGATTGAGGTGACAAACGCAGAGCTGCGCTGAAACCATTGTGTGGGAACGAAGAGGGACCGTCACAGCGACCTGAAAGGGCATAGTGGAATGGGCAGCAACGAAGGGTGCAGAACGATGGGAGGAAAGGGGAATGTGTAAGCATAGCCCAGCATGGTGAATCTTTACACACCGGAAATGATCCACCTGCAATACGTGAAGCTCCAGGGGGTCACAGTGTTTGATCTACTTTGCGATCGACGCTTTGAAGAGCAACGTCCACGCATCAGTAGTGTTGACTTGGGGCGAAACATTCCACTAAGACAGACAGGATGATAATAGGGTTAGCTGTAAGTAAGCGTTGCCTGACACGGGAATATAGTTAGAATCTGTTAAAACACAGCCGGATGGATTCGTCACAATCAAGGATGTGGTGAGGGCGAATGAAGAAATCACGTTGCCTACCATTAGCGGGACTAGGCCATCACTTACCCTGGGTGTCTCCTCAGTAAAAGTCTGTCAAATTAAACAGGACGTGTGCAATCTCTCTGGACAAAGCCTGAGGCTGGCAGCGCCAACTTGAAGGCAGCAACCGATGGGCATCGCTCTGGACTGCATTTATATTATACATGGCAATGTCACTTCTTGATATCAGAAAAGCCGGGCATCGCTCTGGACTGCATTTATATCATACATGGCAATGTCACTTCTCGATATCAGAGAGGCCGTTTTGCTTTCAACTCTGACGTTCAAGAATGCTAGACACACTATACTATGAGGTGACAATCGACTAAACTATATTAGATGCTGTATGAGCCTTCAGTGGAAGGCGTAAGAAGTAGCAAGGTAACCTCGTTACACTGTAGCCTATAAGGTTCAAGGATGGTGAAGGAACCATGTGTACGAAGGCAGGAATGAAATGCTGTGTATCCTGTGTAAGCACGGTCAGAAGGCTGTCCCTTGGTGGAATTAACTCTCCGACCGATGGCGGCATAGATGCGAGGTATCCCCTTCTAGTGTAAAGAAGACTGCTATCCACCAATGTCTCCTTTAAACGAGACGACTCTGGGGAATGACGATTCGGCTACGGCTGGGATTTACCTTGAAGACATTGAGCAGCTACCACCCTTAATTTCCCCGGGTGTATTGAGCTCAGAGAAACGGGACGAGATCATTAAAGAAATGAGAGAGATATTCAGGGAGAAGCTTCAAGAACGATGGCGCTGTAACGAACCTGGCCATTATTTGTGTTATCGGGCCCCCGATGATGAGCAGCACATACAACTGTCTGCAAACCATATAGAGGTCTGGGTTGACGAGTTGGTGAGTAAAATATAATGCTATTTCCAGCGTGATCTGTGTCAGATGAGGCACATTTCAGTGTCAAGGAGAAACGACCTACCATGACCCACCCACTGTTGTGAAGATATCCACCGACACGACATGCAACCTCAGCCCGTATCACAGTCATGCAGAGGACTGGGGAATGATCTCAGGGAGTCTTGAAACATCGTCAAGTATTGAAATTGGCCCCGGGTATTACTGTGGAGTCGGTTTGGAAAGGATTGGGATGAAAGTCCTCCACAGTGCGAAGACAGCTTCACTGATGGCAAAGCTGACAATATACAAAGAAATCATGAGTCAATTGTCTCAAGACAGTGCCTGTAGCAAGGTTCTACGCAAGCATCTCACCCTGCCAAGATTGGGAAGACTAGTTCGAGAGAATGTTGAATTAGCGAGGTAGGGATACCTTAGCGTCAATCATTGAATACACTGGAAATACTCACGTCCTTTGTAGGCCCACATACCCACCTCAAATTCGGAGACGAGCATGGACGGTTTTAAAGGAGTACTTGGTGCCTTCACTTCATATGCGGCGAAGTAGCAAAGGTCACACTACCCAGCTTATGACATCCTTGGCTTCGGCCTTCATGTGGTGTCCCGGCGTCCATTGGTTAGAAAGAGACGCGTCACTATGCGATGTGATTTCAGCGAGTAGTCATTGGAGTATATTGAATACCAGTGTAGAGAGCCTCGCAGCGACTATTACAAGTGACGATCTTCGCTTCTAAATTGTATCAAATTATGTAGCTTCATACAACTCTCAAGTTCGCGTCCTGTTTGAAATGATTGTCATTGATAAATAGGATATCAGTCTAGTCGCTGGTGGTGGGCGCGAGTGTATTCAATGCATGTATGGCATCAACGCGTGCAACATGCAGAGCGCGCGGCGGCGGCGAAAAGGTGACTGTATGCGCTCTTATATTTGCTCGGCCTATGGCAGCTTTATTGTCAAGTTTTCAAAGGAAGAGAATTAGTTTAAGGAATTCGCCCAGCAATTGACTCGCACGGTATGGAGGCCTTGGTGGGGAGATCGTGGGTCTTGTCGATTGAACATTGCTCTGAAGGTATGATGAGCCTGAACGAGACATGCATCGAATTGGGGGGGGGGAAACCTTTTTCAGACCTCCAGTGATACCTTACTTTAAAATGTGGATGTTAGTCTAATCACGGCTAGTGCAAATGTTTTCAACACATTTATGGGGACAACTGAGGAGCTCGCGGCGATAATGAAAAGTGACTATATAGTTCTTACATAGGTTCAAACCAGATAGATTTATAACATCTGCAACCCCGGCTGCAATCCTGGTTTGGTTGAGAGGTGTCGGCATCATCGAAGAGAAATGATTAGAAAGTGTGTACAATCGATGGTGTAAGACCTTTGTCAGGGCAACTATGTGCCTTCAACACTAATAGGGGGTCTAATTAGAACGTACTGACACACAAGTAGAAGGTGTGGCGACCACGCAAAGGAAGGACCGCGCGGTGAAATATAAATCTTTAACCGAATAATTGAAGAAATCGTCGTTGGTCGTGCCGCGCATAATGTCACAATGTGGAAGAAGAGAAACGAGAATGGCGATGGTATCAAGGCTGCGCACCGTGGTCAACGCAGATTCGGGCTCGGAAGATGCAGCTATCAGCTTCAGAGTCAAGTCAATTATTCTTTCGCCAGACACCAGGAAAAACCAATCTGGGCTCGTATGTGTCAGAATGAGATTGGTAGGACAATTGTATGGCGGATGTACTGGAAGATAACATATAGTGAACGTACCGGACGATGGACCCAATGAGCGAAGAAACCACATTCAGCTCATTGATGTGATCGGTGAGAAGCGTGCTGTCGTTGAAGAAGGTTTCCAAGGAGGCAATACTCCGATACAGTGAGTTCGACGTGTCGCTATCAAGATGAAGTGTCAATGACGCTATATGCATGTTTATGTCATCCAATAAAACCCTCAATACAGCTACAGCGATATCTCGAAACCATGCATCTTGGTGCATGCAACACACGAAAAGCTCTATAGGATATTCATACAATCCAACTCGTGTCTGATATTCTCTGTTATGGTTTTGGTGGGAAGGATGAAATGGTGTGATGGCACGACGCACGGTTGTAACCAGAATTCAATGCAACCTCTGACCGCCGTGAGCTCCTTTACAGATAGTGGACGCATGCGGCAGATCGCTTCCACGATATACATAAGGCCGAAAAGGGGTATGGGCCGATCAAATCCTGAGACATAATGAGATTCTGAGAAATGACCGGCGATGTGTATGATAAATGTTGATGCAACCTCATCAAAGTTGGTGTGCAGCCGTGTGCAGCCGTGACTTGACTAAAGCGTTGTAAAGTGATGACGTAATCGACGGTGACGCGTCTCTATCCCACCAATGGACGCCGGGGCAGTAAGAGAAGGCATAAGCCAAGAATGTCATAAGCTCGGTAGTGTG
Organism: Hysterangium stoloniferum; assembly: GCA_015178975.1. NCBI lineage: Eukaryota > Fungi > Basidiomycota > Agaricomycetes > Hysterangiales > Hysterangiaceae > Hysterangium > Hysterangium stoloniferum. The sequence continues at coordinate 79,284 of WHVD01000045.1, forward strand.
ACCTTTGTCGCTCCCCGGCATGTGTGAAAATATCGGGAAACTCTGTAAAACTTCCGTCGCTCTTCGCCGAATTTGAGACGGGTATATAGGTCTATGACTCAGATATGTGTATTTCCAGTGTATTCAATGATTGAGGTATCCCTACCTCGCTAAATCAGCACTATCCTGAACTAGTCTTGCCAGTTTTGGCAGCGTAAGATGCTTGTGTAGAAACTTGCTAAAGGCACCATGGTCTCGTACCAAACGAGTGATTTTCCGGTATATTGTCAACTTTGCGATCAGCGAAGCTGTCTTAGCACTGTGTTTTAGTTTAAATACAAAGAGTGCACACGAAGTTTAAGTAGACGAAGTAATGCTTTGGGTTTTTTAGTTCGTGAGATACAACAACTAAGGTATTTATATACAAATACAGCTCCAAGATGTATGTCATGCTATGTATATGAGATAATTGGAGCGAATGACGAAATGAGCATAATTGGTAATACAACCTGTTTAGGTAATCGATTGACGGAATACGCGCAGGCTTGCAATTCAAACACTCCCTCAAGCTGAGCATAGTCCGAGTTCGATGGCAAAATGTTGTACTTTCGGAGATGGTAAAGCTTTTGTTAAAGTGTCTGAAACCATGTCGTCTGTTGGGCAAAAAACAAGCCGAATTTTACCTTGTTTTACGATCCAACGAATGAAATGATATCGAATATCAATGTGTTTCGTTCTTGCATGATATTTGTGGTCTTTAGTGAGTGCGATTGCTGACTGATTGTCGCAAAATAAGGTTGTAGGCAGGGGTTGATGGTCATGACTGTCACTTGAGAACTGTGTATCAAGCTCAAGGTCTGTGCCAAAAGTGACGCCGAAAAGTTGGATCAATAGAGATCGAATCCAAAGCGCCTCTTTGGCAGCGTGGGTAGCTGCCACGTACTCGCTTTCTGTTGTCGATAATGACACTATCTCCTGCCGTTTGGACGACCACGAAACCGCTCCCCCATCAATAATGAATGCGAATCCTGAAATTGCATGTCGATCCTCCGCCATGCTGCCATCTGCATCCACATACCCAGATAACACCCGCACTTCACCACCGTAAGTCAACCACAACTCTTTCGTGCCCTTCAAATAACGATATACTCGTTTCACAGCTTCCCAATGAGCAACACCGGGGTTACTGGAAAACTTCGAGAGCGCTGTCACTGTGAACGCGATATCCGGGCGCGTTGCCAGTGCCGCGTACATCAACGATCCGATGGCCTCACGATATGGGACATCTCGCATGAATGCGAAATCCGCCGTTGAAACTGGTGCTTGAGATGTTGAGAGATGGACATGGGTGTCCATAGGCGTCGAAATCGGTTTCATGTCCTCTAAGTTAAATCGACGAAGGATTGCGTCGATGTAAGAACGTTGCGAAAGAGATAGGGTACGTGCGCCACGGTCCCTCTTTACTTCGATGCCTAATAACCAGTGTAGCTCGCCGAGATCAGAAATTTCGACATGCTTTCGAATCTCTCCCTTGAACTCTACCACCAACAACTTTGACGTCGCTGCAATTGTACAATCATCCACATGTACCACAACGACCGTCAGCTTTTCCCCCTCTCGTTTGAAGAACACCACTTGATCGACATCGCACTGGGTGAAACCCATCTCGTCGACCAGAATCTGTATCAAACGGTGGTACCAGCGTCGCCCACTCTGCTTCAAACCATATAAGGTTTTCCGAAGCCTGGCAACTAACCTCGAAGATGACAATGACGGTTTGGAATAACCGGGAGGTTGACGCATATAGACGACCTCGTCACCGGTAAGTTCTCCATTCAGATACGCACCCTTGATGTCAATCTGATCAAGCTCCATATCATGGCGCGCAGCTATGGCTAGAACCGCACGGATGGACGCCAACTTGGCGACGGGAGCGTAGGTATCGAAGTAGTCGACCCCAGGTACTTGCGAAAATCCCTGTGCAACTAGCCGCACCTTGTAACGAACAACATTGCCGGCCGCATCTTTCTTCGCCCGAAAAACCCACTTCGACCCAATGATATTCGCTCCTACAGGCGCTTCTACTAACTCCCAAGTGCCCGCATTTTTCAGCGTTTGTAGCTCCTCCTCAATCGCCTTCTCCCATAACGGCCAATCTGGACGACGTTTCGCCTCCTCAAGCGTTCTCGGCTCAATTGCCTCCGCCTCTCGCATCTCTGCAAGCATACCATACTCCACATCGTCATCTTCATCGTCATCAATGTGAAGACCATGCTCCCCCTCATTTTGAGACTCGGGATCCGGCAACTGAACCCCACGGGTAGGTTTCTCATCCGCCGCTTTACCAGCAAGAATGTCCTTGACACGTTGTGCAGGTTTACGCACACGCTTTGGGCGTTCTGGACAGGTTCTGGTGGAGATTTTTCAGGAAGCGGTGAGTCCTTAGGTTTTGGATCGGGAGTAGATGAATTGTCGACAATTGGATTGTCGGCCTGGGCTCTTGGTAACTCGATCTGGAAATCATCCTCCCCCTCGAGTGTATCTGGAGCCCTTACATTCGTCTTGTCGAACCATAAATTCCGTTCGACCGTTACTGACTTTTTCTTTGGCCAGTAAACCCTTTCTCCCTTGCTCCGATCATCAAAACCCATCCACTGACCTTCTTCCACATGACCACCTAGCTTATTTCCACCCTCAATGCGCACCCATACTGGACATCCCCATTCACGAAGCCCATGAAGATCAGGCCGTTTGCCAGTTGCTGCCTCCCATGGTGTTAAATTATCAAGTGCTTTTGTTGATGTCCTATTTTTTAACCAAATGGCGTGTCGAGCTGCCTCGCCCCATAGAAATTTAGGTAAACTGCTGGCATGTAGCATTGCCTGAATTTTCTCCACAACCATCCTATTTAGCCGTTCCGCAACTCCATTGTGCTGAGGTGTATCATGAACGGTAAGTTTCTGCTTCGTGCCTCGTCCCTCGAGATAAACAGTAAACTCCTTTCCTAGGTATTCACCACCTCGATCTGAGTGGAGGATTTTCACCCGTGCACTTTGCTGGGTCTCACACCATGCGTCAAAGGTTTTGTAGGCCTCCAGCACATCACTTTTCTTCTGAAGAAGATAAATGTGAGTGAGTCGAGTTTTGTCATCTGTGAACGTAATATAGTAATGTCGTCCACCCAAGGTTGTGACTGGCGATGGTCCCCAGAGGTCTGTATGAACTTCCTCTGCAAATTCTTTCGCCCGCTCCCCTTCACGCTCTGTTGCAACAGGTTTATGCATTGCTTTGTCATAGGTACAAGCCTCGCAAAAGGTAGGCTCATTCGATGAAGTATCCAGCTTCACCCCAGTGACTAACCCTTTCTCCACTAGCTTCCGAGCTGTTTGGGGTGTGATGTGCCCCATTCGGCGATGTAATTCCATCATGGAAACCTCGTCGTATACAACATTTACGGCATCGGGCTCCTGTACATTTCGGTACAGCCCTTTGTTGCCTCTGGGAATTACACCAATCATCTTGCCATCAGGCCCACGAATGATGCATTTTCCTCCCCCAAATGTTGTCTTGTATCCCAGCTCATCTAGTCGGCCAATTGACACCAATGTATAACCGACCTCTGGAGAATACAGGACTTCCGTCAACTGCAATTTCGAGGTATGGAGGCCATTAGGGACCTCAATAACCATCTCACCCATTCCTACAGCATTAAATGACTTCTTGTTTGCTGCCATAAAGGGCTTTGGAGGAATTTCAACAAAATTGTCGAAAGATTCTCGGTAAGGTGAGATGTGTCTGGTTGTTCCGGAGTCATATAATTCCTTCCTCGGATACTCAGTTGGACGATCCTCGTTAATGTTCACAGTTCTACAGGTTCTGCGGCATGGCATTTCCTTAGGACATGGGTCCAAGATACCTTCTCAACCGAATCGGAGTCAACACTAGTAAGCGATTCTTCGCTTTGTCCAGCCTCCAATAAATCCTCGGTTTCCCAGCCGCAACCCAACAAGCTGTCGTTCTCATCGCCCACTTCCGAGAACCAGTCACTTTCATTATCTCCCTCACCCCCCTCCACTTCAGATTCATTCGATGAATCCGAAACACTTTCTAAACTGGGCACGTAATCCTCAGAAGATAATTCGTCGACGTGGAACACCCCATTCGACTCTAAATCGGAATCAGATGCTGCGTAAGCTTTTTCCTTAGCTTTCCCGTCTTTCTTCTGATCCTTGCCCTTCCCAGAGTCATCAGACTCCTTTTTCTTGCTTGGGCACTTTTTCTTGATATGCCCTTTGCCCCCGCACTTCCAACATATTAGTTTCTTCTTCTTTCCCTTCTCCTTGTCGTCACTCTCACCACCTTTTGCAGCTGTAACCGCCAAGGCCTCATCGTCCTTGGAAGTTTTCAAACTACCTTCCCCATTACCATGTCCAAGCTGCTTAATGCCTATCCGTTCCGATTCTTCAACAAGAACCGAAATCAACACATCTGGCTCGATGGTTTTCTTAGAGCTCCAAAGCCTTGCAGCGGTTAACTGGGATGATGCAAAGTTGGCAAGATTTTTAGGAAGAGATGATATAATAGTTGAGTGGTAATCCTTTTCATCAATCTCAACTCCTACTTGTGATAACTTTTCCTTTTCAGCACGAAGGCTGTCAAGGAATTGTCTAACATTTCCTCCGATGGGGCACCTAGACTCCAAAAAATGGGTACGAAGGTCTGTCTGTGCATATGCACCCTTCTCCGTGTATTCCCATTTAATCTCGGCCCACATGCCAGCAACACTCTCCATGGTATAAATGCGGAGAGCTGTCGAATCGGGAATCTTCTGAATAAGAAAATTCTTCGCACTGCTCTCATCCTTCTTCCATTTGGTAAGCTCTGCCATAGCTTCAGCTGTTGGAGGTGTTTGAGACTCTGAAGTAACCACAGGCTCAACATTACTTCCATCGAACTGCATCCAGAGCCCTTTCGCCTCAACGGCTGCCTGAAAACAGAGCTGGAAAATTGCCCAATTCACCCCGTTCATGTCAAGCTTCGGCACGGTCGAAGGAAGATTGTCCGTCGTCACTGGAACGGTAACAGTATCCATCATCATTGAGTTGTCGAACGAAAATATGTATTGATTAATTCAATAGGTAGGGTCGGGGCCCATAACCTTTTAGTTTAAATACAAAGAGTGCACACGAAGTTTAAGTAGATGAAGTAATGCTTTGGGTTTTTTAGTTCGTGAGATACAACAACTAAGGTATTTATATACAAATACAGCTCCAAGATGTATGTCATGCTATGTATATGAGATAATTGGAGCGAATGACGAAATGAGCATAATTGGTAATACAACCTGTTTAGGTAATCGATTGACGGAATACACGCAGGCTTGCAATTCCAACACTGTGAAGGACTTTCATCCCAACCCATTCCAAACCAACTCCACAGCAATACCCGGGGCCAATGTCAATACTTGACATTGTCCCCTGACTCCATGAGATCAGTCCCCAGTCATCAAGGTTGGATGTCGTGTTGGTGGATATCTTAACAACAGTGGGTGGGTCATGGCAGGTCGTTTCTCCTTGACACTGAGATCTGCCGCATGTAACACAGATCACATGAAAATAGCATTATACTTTACTCACCAACCCGTCAACCCAGACCTCTATATGGTTTGCAGACAGCTGTATGTGCTGCTCATCATCGAGGACCCGATAACATAAATCATGGCCTAATTCGTTACAGCGCCATCATTCTTGAAGCTTCTCCCTGAATATCTCTCTCATCCCTTGAAGGATCTCGTCCCGTTTCTCTGAAGTCAATACACCCAGGGAAACTAAGGGTGGTAGCTCTTCAATGTCTTCAAGGTAGATCCCAGCCGTTGCCAAATCATCATTGTTGAATAGGAGACAATAATTCGGAAGGATTTTGAGTCTGTTTGCGAAGCTCAGTGAGTGAGTGAGTAAACTTCACTATATATTATAGTACCTGTTTGCGAAGCTACAATATGTGTAAGAAGTAATAGAATGATAATGAATGATTGTGCATATACAGTAGGCAACAAAACCTAGGCAACAAAACCCTTACAATGTTTTGTACTTTTTGAAAGACATGGCTATTCCTCCAGAAATAAATTCTGTAAAATGCCAAAAATATTATGTAATATACTTCAACATCATACCTTCCAGAAATGCAAGCCACAAGGCACCACATCCTTATTTGGTAAGTCCACATCACACACAAACCAATAGCTCATTGTAAGGGTTTTGTTGCACACATTTTTAAAGTTCAAAATGGGTCCTAGTCACATGACTTTGTTTATAAAGTTCAACAAAGTCATGTGACCACTTTTCTTTTTTTTTTTTTTTTTTTTTGATATATTTGTATCCCGCTTCAAGCAACAATGGCTAACTGCGGCTAGGGGGTGAAAAGGCCCCCAGAGAAACTATGCTACGGTGGTACGAAGTTCCGAGTGAGCTACGTGTGCGGAAGGGATTTTAGTAAGCAAAGGGGGGGCATGTTGATATATACATGGTATAGAGCTGAGGCCTTGAGGCCTTGGGCCGAAGCCCCAAGAAAAGCCCGAGATCCTGCTAGCAGGCGTCGACAAGGGCTGCAGGCACACCGAAGTCTTGCATTGCTAGTGCATAGGTGAATGCTGGAGTTGGAGGTGGGTAGTTCCTCAATGTATATAAGATGAAAGCAACCAGTTGGAATGCCACAATCACCCTACTCACAATGAAAAAGCTCTCCTCTAGCCAAATCCAACATGTTCTTACTCTACTTGACTCTGGCATTTCTGGAGCTCAAATATGTTACCAAACTCATCTCAGCAGTGCCACCATCAGTCGTATTCACTCTGAGCATTGCCCTGACCTCCCCAAATGCTCTGGTGGCCATCCTACAAAGCTTCCCACAGCCAATGTTGCCTATGCTAGAAGAATAATTGCATGGGGAAGGTTGATAATGCCACACAGGCAACCAAGAAACTTATAGACATCATCAACACTCCTATTACTTCACAAACAGTGTGTCACCACCTCAAAACCATAGGCATGAGGACTGTGGTAAAGAGAAAAAGGCCACTTCTCAAACCTCATTATCGGAAATCTCGATTGGAGTTTGCAGAAAATTTGGAATGGACCCTGGAGGACTGGAAGAGGGTCATATGGTCTGATGAGACTAAGATTAATAGGCTGGGATCAGATGGAAGGAAATATGTGTGGAAAAATGTGGGTGAGGGGTTAAATGATAGGTTAGTAGAGGGAACAGTCAAGTTTGGAGGAGGAAACCTGATGATATGGGAATGTGTGGGCTGGGATGGGGTTGGGTTTGCAACCAAAATTGATGGGAGGATGGATGCTGAGCTTTATGTGGAGATCCTGGATGATGAACTCCAGCAAACCCTCAAATATTACAACAAAACAGTGGCTGACATTGTGTTTCAACAAGACAATGACCTCAAACACACCAACAAAAGGCCCAGAAATGGTTCACTGACCATGATGTTACAGTCTTCAAGTGGCCTGCACAATCTCCTGACATGAATCCTATTGAACATCTGTGGAATCATGTCAAAAAGAAGCTGGGGGAGTATGAACAGCCTGCAAATAGTGTTCATGAACTGTGGGAGAGGGTGCAGAAGGTGTGGGAAGAGATTCCAAAGGAGGAGTGTCAGAAGCTTATTGAGAGTATGCCTAGAAGACTTGAAGCAGTGATTAGAGAAAAGGGGGGCCATACTAAATACTAATTTCTTGTAATAATAGTCTCAAAATAGTGTGCAACAAAACCCTTACAATGAACTATTGGTTTGTGTGTGATGTGGACTTACCAAATAAGTACATGGTGCCTTGTGGCTGTGCATTTCTGGAAGGTATGATGTTGAAGTATATTACATAATATTTTCAGCAATTTACAGAATTTATTTCTGGAGGAATAGCCATGTCTTTCAAAAAGTACAAAACATTGTAAGGGTTTTGTTGCCTACTGTACCTCATTGAGTGAGTGAGTAAACTTCACTGAGGTATATGGCGAAATATCGCGACTTTTTATCTACTTTCTGATTATTTTAGGAGAGTTATTAGGGGAGTAAATAGGGGAAATTTAGATACTCGAAGTTTCTAGTCCATTGCATCATTAAGGAGATTAGGAATTACTCCCCCCCTAACGGCACCTCAATATATGCGCATATATGCGCATATACTCGTCATCGGATCCATATTTCGGTTACATTTTACGCGAAGACTTGATTACTAACAATCATTCCCCAGAGTCGTCTCGTTGAAAGTAGACATTAGTGGGTAGCAGTCTCACCTACACTAGAAGGGGGTGCCTTGCTTTTGTGCCGCCACCAGTCGGAGAGTTAATTTCATGAAGGTACAGCGTTACGGCTGTACTTACACGGGATACACAGCATTTCATTCCTGCCTTTGTCCATAAGGTTCCCTCACCTTCCTTGAACCTTATAGGCTCCACCGTATTGAGGTCACTACTTCTTACACCTTCCACTGAAGGCTCACACAGCATATAATAATGGTCCAGTCGATTGTCACATAGTATAGCATTTCTCAACGTCAGAGTTGAAAGCAAAATGGCTTTTCTGATATCGAGAAGTGACATTGCCATGTACCTTATAAATGCAGTCCAAAGCGATATCCAATGGTTGCTGCCTTCAAGTTGCCGCTGTCAGCCTCAGGCTTTGTCCAGAAAGATTGCACACTTCCCGTTTTTAATTTTGCAAACTTTCACCCAGGAGAAACCCGGGGCGAGTGATGACCTAGTCCCATTAATGGTAAGCAACGTGATTTTTTCATTCGCCCTCGCCATATCCTTGGTTGTGACGAATCCATCCGGGTGTGTATTAACACATTCTAAATATAATCTCGTCTCAGGCGACACTGACAGCTAGCCTTATTATTATCTCTCTGTCTGATTCCAGTCAACTGACATGGAAGCAGCAGGGGAACAGTCGGGATAGGGAGTAAAATAAATTGTCATGGCGTGTAGTTTGACGCTAACGACTGAAACATTGAAACAGACCATAAACCAGAAAATCTCGCGCTCCACGCGGCGGGCCGTGGGTATTCTTCAGCTCGCAGGTGATATGGGATTTCGCCTAACATGACCACGAGCTACCTTTATCTTATACAAGGTGAAAGCTCACGACATGTGAAGAAATGTCGGTGTCTTGATCATGGTGTTGTCCATTGGTTTGGCCCCGGCTTCCTGTTCTCCCAAACAAAGGACGCGAGAAGAATGGTGGGACCGCCTGCTTTGAGACGCCGTAGTGATATTCGATCGACGTTGTTACTGCTAGTATATGCGATGTGATTTCAAAGAGTAGTCATTGGAGTATATTCAACACCAGTGTAGAGAACCTCGCAGCGACTATTTCAAGTGACGATCTTCGATCCTAAATTGTATCAAATTATGTAGCTTCATACAACTCTCAAGTTCGCGTCCTGTTTGAAATGATTGCCATTGATAAATAGGATGTCACTCTAGCCGCGGGCGGTGGCCGCAAGTATTTTCAATGCATGTATGGCATCAACGCGTGTAATATGCAGAGCTCACGGTGGCCGTGAAAAGTGACTGTATGCGCTCTTATATTTGCTCGGCCTATGGCAGCTTTATTGTCGAGTTTTCAATGGAAGAGAATTAGTTTAAGGAATTCGCCCAACACAGTGACTCGCACGGTGTGGAGTCTCTTGGTGGGAAGATCATGGATCCTGGCGATTGAACATTACCCTGAAGGTATGATGACCCTGAACGAGACATGCATCGAATTGGGGGTGGGGGGAGACATTTTTCGGACCTCCAGTGATATCTTACTTTAAAATGAGGATGATAGTCTAATCACGGCTAGTGCAAAGGTATTCAACACACTTATGGGGACAACGGAGGAGCTCGCGGCGATAATGAAAAGTGACGATATAAATCTTACATAGGCTCAAACCATATATATTTATAACATCTGCAACCCCGGCTGCAATCCTGGTTTGGTTGAGAGGTGTCGGCATGATCGAAGAGAAATAATTAGAAAGTGTGTCCAATCGATGGTGTAAGACCTTTTTCAGGGCAGCCATGTGCCTTCAACACTGATAGGGGGGTCTAATTAGACCGTACTGACACACAAGTGGAAGGTGTGGCGACCACGTAAAGGAAGGAACGCGTGGTAAAATCTAATTTTTTAACCGAGTAATTGGAGAATTTGTGCCGCGCATAATGTCACAATGTGGGAGAAGAGAAACGAGAATGGGGATGGTATCGTGGCTGCGCACCGTGGTCAACGCAGATTTGGGCTCGGAAGATCCAGCTATCAGCTTCAGAGTCAATGCGATTATTCGCTCACCATACCCAAGGAGATCCCGATTAGGACTCGCTTCCATCAGAATGAGACTGGTAGGACAGTTTCATGGGCGGATGTAAGACGGTGCTATAAGGTAAAAAATTGTGAACGTACCGTGCGATGGGCCCAATGAGCGCAGAAACCACATTCAGCTGGTTGATGTGATCGGTGAGAAGGATGCTGTCGTTGAAGAAGGTTTCCAAGGAGTAAAGATTCCAATACAGTAAACATGATGCCTCTGAATCAATATGATGTTTCAATGACACTATAAGCATGTGTATCTCGTCCAGTTGAATGTTTAATACATCTCTAGCAATGTCTCGAAACCATGCATCTTGGTGGATGCAACACACGAGAAGCCGTATAGGATTTCTATAATGGGGAGATAGTCGGTAATTTTGTCTGTTATGTTTTGGTGGGGAGGATGAAATGATGTCATGTCGCGACGCACGGTTGTAACCAGAATTCAATGTAACCTCTGATCGCCGTGAGCTCCTCTACAGATAGTTGACGCACGTGGCGAATCGCTTCCACAATATACACAAGGCCGATAATGGCCCAGGGCTCATGAGATCCTGATAGAAAACTGGCGATTTGTGTGATAAATGTTGATGCAACCTCATCCAAGTTGGTGTGCAGCGGTGAATTGACGAAGACGTTGTAAAGTGATGACGTACTAGCAGTAACAATGTCAATCGAATACCACTACGGCGTTTCAAATAAGGCGGTCCCACCGTTCTTCTCGTGTCTTTTGTTTGGGAGAACAGGAAGCCGGGGCCAAACCAATGGACAACACCATGATCAAGACACCGACATTTCTTCACATGTCGTGAGCGTTAACCGTGTATAAGAGAAAGTTACCCCGTGGGCATGTCAGGTGGAATCCCATATCAACTAAGAGCTGAAGAATACCCACGTGGAGCAGTCATTCCCCCAGATTTCTGGTTTGCGGTCTATTTCAATGTTTCAGTCGTTAGCGTCATACTACGTCACGACAATTTATTTTCCAACAGTTCCCCTGCTGCTCCCATTTCAGTTCACTGTAGTTCATTCCACTAATTGTCATGGTTGAATGATGTCATTGCGAGTAGTAGCGAAAAGGTCATTTCATTCAATGTAATATTAAAGAACTATTCGACTAGATCCATGGGCCTCTTGAACGTTGATTGTCGTCCCCTGGTCTTCCTTATGCGTTAGTCGCCACACTTTTCACTGGTGTCGACACCGTTGACGAATTCGAATTACGTCCTCGTTTCCCGGAACATAATTATGGTGGCTTCCAGACCGTTTCATCAAAGCAATTCTAGTCATTTCGTCGCCATAATGATGCTCGCAAGGAGACACTCCCAGACGTCAGCTTTGACATTTTCAAGGACTCACAGTACTAAACAAATCCTTTATCTACATTGCGATCGTCACATCGAACGACCAGAGAAATGAATGATTAGTGTGAACCTGGGGCGTCGCGGCGACCAGTTCACTGAGCAAGACAGTCAATAAAATATATTCACGTTCGACGGTCAGCCACCTCGTGAAAAATTGTTCTGAACACCTCTTGGATTTCACAGGAGAATTGTCAACTCTAGTGATCTTTCTTGCTTTTCTCAGACCTTCCAGAAGATGCAAGCCCCTTGATATGAGAAAGGCACACGAGGAATACAGTCCTCATCCAGACAATAAAAAATTGTTTAAACGAGATTTCTTGTGGTGGAGTTATGACCCATATCTCAGTCATGCTGCGGATTGGGAAATGGGCTCACGGCATGTTGGCTTGACAGGTTCCTGACCCAGAATTAACCTCTGGCAAGACTGGACAGACTAATTTAATAGAGTATTGAGTTAATGAGGTAGGGATATCTCAGTGTTAATTATTGAATATACTTGAAATACTCACGTCATCGTAGAATTACGATATTCCGGAAGGAGCGTCGATTATTTTATGCCTGTTCCGGTGGTCTTCACTCGATATACAGCGGAGAGATCACATTGCCAAGCTCCTGACATCTTTGGGTTTTTCCTTCATATAGTGCCCCGGTGTCGATCGGACAGATAGACGTAATACGTCAACTGCAATGAGGTCAGTATTTTATAATACTGTCACCAAACCGCCACTAAACACCAACTTTGATGATGATGTATCGACATTTATCATACAAATCCCCCGAAATGTATTAACATTTGATCGTCAAGATACATTACTCATTGGCGGGCTTGCGTATTTCATGGAAACTGTCTACCAGCAATGTATAGAAGAAGTCACTGCGATCATAGGCTACTTGCATTCTTGTTATAACAGTGCATCACACCATCACACCTCATCCTACGGACGAAAACCATTGTCGCCAGAATAGCCAGTAACGACGTTGAGGTAACCACGATCCTATTCATATATTCGGGGGTTGCATTCACCAAGATATATGGTTTCGACATGTTGCTGGAGCTGTATTCAAGATTATCGTGTGAAGCAATTTCAGAGCGTATACAATCACTTCTTATTCTTAATGCAGCTCTGTGCGGACTCCGTGACGAAAACTGGATCGATAATACCTTTGAATTTGTAGGGCTCGTGTTTTGTGACTAATATGGAAATACGTTGTAGGATTAGATATATATATATATATCACAGGCAAACCAGAAAAAGGGGACATATAAGCATTTCTAACTTGGTGAATCTGGACGTAGCAGAAGAACTCTGCCTGCGATAGGTCACGCTGAGTGGTCGCAATCATGGATCTACGTTGTCATCGTCGTGCTGAAGAGTCATGTCCACGCATCAAGAGTGTGAGCCTGGGGCGAAACATTCGACTCGGAAAAACAGATAATAATAAGGCTAGGTGTAAGCAAGTATTACCTGACATGTGATTATGTGTGCAGTTTATTAATACAAATTCTGATGGACACGCCACAATCGAAGATATTCCAAGTTCGACCCTTGCGTACCTCGATAAAATCTACCCTGAGAACTCTGGTCTTACCTTACTCTTTGTCTTCTTCAGACATTCTACAGAATTCAAGCTGTTTGATGTGGCAAGGCTTGCCAGTAACCTGACTAGACTATCATTGACCCGGTTTCTTCTCATTGAAACTTTTGATAAAATTAAACAGGAAGTGCACAATATTGCCGGATAAAGTCTCAGGTTGACAACGCCAGCTTGAATGTAGCACCCAGTGAGCATCACTCTGGAGTGCATTTATATTATCCTTGGCAATGCCCCTCTGGAATGTCAGAAAAGCCGTATTGCAACTCTGACGCTCAATAATGCCAGAAATATTATGCAGTGGGGTGACAATTGACTAAACTATTATATGAAATCCTGTGTGAGCCTTGAGCAGAAGGCATAAGAAAGTAGTAAGGTAACTTAGTGCATTGGGTATGGAGGGTGAGAGGATGTTATTTACAATGGCAGGGATGACAGGCTGTGGATCGTGCGTAGGCACGGCCACAAGGCTGTACCTTGATGGAATTAACTCTCCTCTTGACTGTGGCATAAAAGCTCAGCATCTCTTTCGAGTGTAAGTATGACTGCTACCCACCAATATCTACCTTCAATGAGATGACTCTGGGGAATCACGATTTGGCAACTGCTGAGTCCTACCGTGGAGACATTGAGGAACTACCACCCTTAGTTTCCCCCGGTGTATTGAGTTCAGCTCAACAGGAGAATATCAATGAGGTGTGGATGAGGAATGTATTCCGGCTGAAGCTCAGGGAACGATGGAGCTGTAACGATCCAGGCCATTATTTATGTTATCAGGCCCCCAATGACGAGCAGCACATACAACTGTCTGCAAACCATATAGAGCTTTGGGTTGACGAATTGGTGAGTAAATATAATACTATTTCCAACAGGATTTGTGTCAGATGCGGCACATTCAGTGTCAAGGAGAAACGACCGACCATGACCCACCCACTGTTGTTAAGAGATCCACCAACACGACATCCAACCTCGGCGCATATTGCAGTCATGCAGAGGGCTGGGGAATGATCTCAGGGAGTCTTGAAACATCTTCAAGTATTGAAATTGGCCCCGGGTATTACTGTGGAGTCAGTTTAAAAAGGGTTTGGATGAAATTCCTTCACAGTGCGAAGACAGCTTTGCTGATGGCAAAGCTGACAATATATGGGCAAATCATGAGTCAATTGTCTCAAGCAGACAGTGCCTGTAGGTTTCTACTCAAGCATCTCACCCTGCCAAGATTTGGAAGACTAGTTCAAGAGAGTGTTGATTTAGCGAGGTAGGGATACCTTAGCGTCAATCATTGAATACACTGGAAAATACTCACGTCCCTTGTAGGCCCACATACACTGGAGGCATCCCAAGATTTTTGGAGTTGGAAAACCTTCAGAAGATCTTGTTATTTGGCCAAATTTTCTAAGTGTTTTGTCAATCGAAAAACTCTTTGAAAATTCTGAGTTTTAGTAGGTTTTTCTGAAGCCAAAAATTGGATCTGAAAATTCTAAAAATTTGCATCAGGAAATTATGAGGAAATATTGTTGGAAATAGCCTATTCTTTATGAATTTTCTGAATAAGAAAACCTGTAGAAAACCCTGTATTTTGTTAGGATTTTTCCACCTAACAAAATCCTATGAAAACTGTAATGATGTGCCTAGAGAAATCAATTGAAAACCACATATTTCTACTTAATTTTGCCCCTGAGGGAATTCAGTGAAAACTATGGTTTTCTGCCTGAAAAAATCTCAAGCCAAGACAAAGTTTTTTTAATGTTTTGTCAAGGGGAAAACCATGATGAAATTTACAATTTAATTATACATAAAATCATTGAATAATTATATATTTCAACAAAATTTTCCTTGGTCACAAACACTATGGAAATTCAAAAAATCTGTTTGTGAAATCATGAAGAAATTGATGATTTTCCATGAGTTTCTTAGAGGTTTTTCAAGGTGAGAAACCCTGAACCGATGTTTTGCAATTCAGCAAATATTCGAAAGGATACAGTGTGATTCAGTGTGATTCATTACAATTGGCAAGTGTTCAGGAATATTCAATGCGATTTGCAAGTTTTCAGGAAGCTAGAGTGCGACTCTTTTAGACTTTTTGCAACTATTCTAGACCTTTTGCGACTATTCTAGACTCTTTGTGATTGTTTGTGACTGTTTGCGACTCTTTTGGACTTTTTGTGACTCTTTTGGACTTTTTGCGACTCTTTTGGACTTTTTGTGACTCTTTTGGACTCTTTGTGACTCTTTTAGACTCTTTGTGACTCTTATAGACTCATTACGACTGTTATAGACTCTTTGCAACTGTTATAGACTCTTTGTGACTCATGTAGACTCTTTTTGTGACTCGTTTAGATTCTTCGCGACTCTTTTAGACTCTTTGCGACTTTTTTAGACTCTTTGCGACTTACTCTTTGTGACTCTTTGAAAAGTTGCAAAGTCGCACAAAGTCGCAAAGTGTCACATAAAGTCACAAAGTCGCACAAAGTCACAAAGTGTCGCACAAAGGCGCAAAGTATCGCAAAAAGTCGTGTTACAAAAAGTGTCACAAATCATAGCACAGTGTCTTCACACAATAATAATCTATGTAAAAAGCCTCCAAAATTTCTATTATCCTCTTTTCTCTATAACCACAAACAATGATACACTATACACACAGCACATGGACAAAGGGAGGAAAAAAACGCATCACTATCAATTATATAGATAATGTATGTTAAGAAGAAGCTGCAGCAAACCTGATATACAGTAGGAGGTACACATCACATGTGAATTTGAAGCTGGGGGATGATGGCATGGAACAAGAAAATGGGGCTTGGGGCAGGCAGTATCCAAGGCAGGGGGCAGGCTGGGGTGATGGTGGGTAGGTACAGGTAGTTGAGTATCGATACCAGTATCATCAGGCGCAGGATATAAATGAGACATTGGTTATATTAAGTAGAATATACTTTTTACTTGAATAAATCTTGAAAGCTGGCACAGTGCTGGCCGGGGCGGGGTGACAAGGCAGGGAGAGGTGATGTGGGCGTGATGGTGTGATATAATATGCTGAGCAAGAAAAAGGGAATCCAACTCCAAGTCTAGCTGGAGAGGATAGCAATAGAAGTGGGGGGGGGATAACCAAAGGGAGCCGGCCAGAGGAGACGATGGCGAAACGTGATCACTCATCCATCCTATTCATATCTCCGTTTTCATCGTCCGCATACTGCTCCACAGACTGCCATGCTACACATTTGCGGGGGACAGCGCAAGCGTGGTCCCCAGGCCCGACGGGTGCTGGTACGACTGGCGCGTCGTCGACGTGTGCGGGTGATGCGAGAGAAATGGCCCGGCCCCACCTCCGCGCCCGATCCGCCTCCCGCCGCACCGTTCGAGCTGGTCGTGGTGGTGCTCGGCGAGCCCCCAGGACCCTGCGGGAAAAACGGCGCCGTCAGCGTCCCAAGCCTCAGCTTGCTGCCCCCACCCCTCCGCCGCTGCCGCCCCTACTCGCGTTCCCCGCACCACTGCCGCCGCTCCCGCTCCCGCCGAGGCTGCCGTATCCGCTTCCGCCGTTTCCCGCGGCGCCGCTACCAAGCCCAGGCGGGAAGCCCCCAAAGTCCGCACTCGAGCCGGTCTCGTCGGACCAGTTCTGCGCGTGGTACGGGGGTGCGCGCCGCCGTGCGCGATCGGGTGCAGCGGCGCGGGGTGCAGCGTGTCGTAGGGCCCGTTCCCGTGTCCGTGTCCATCGCCGCCGCTGTGCGGCCCGTGCCCATGCCCATGTCCCTGTCCATGGTCGTGAGGCCCATACCCGTGTCCTTGCGGCCCGTGGGGCCGGTGGCCGCCGTGCGTGTGCCCCAGCTTGGGGAAGGCGGGATGCCATGTCGCGGCAGGGGGGAAGTGGTCGTCGGGGTCCGCGTGGACGGCGGGTCCATTCAGCGCGGGCACGGCATCGGCGTAGTGGCTGCTGCTGGAGTAGTAGGCCGTGGCGAGCCCGTAGGGGAGGCGGTAGGGTGCGCCGTCGACGGGGGAGATGCTGCTGTACTCATCGGCGGGGAAGTCGTGCGGTGAGATGGAGGTGTCGTAGGGCGAGGCATCGGTGCGGCGCTTCTTGCAGCTGTTGTTGGGGCGGGGGCGGTAGATGCGGTAGTGCTCTGCGTGAGGTTTCCGGTGGGTGGGTGGGATATGTGGGATAACAATGGGGGGGCGGACTACCAGGTTGGGTTTGAGCGCGCCAAGGGAGAGAGGGCGGGGGACCTGCGGCTGGGGCTGGAGAAAGCGAGTGTCACGGTCACCGTTGTGGACGACAGGCGACATAAACTCCCCCCGCGGAGGCTGAGGATTCTCCCCCACACGCTCCGCGACTCTGACTCGGATGCCGACTTTGACAACGATTCGTTAACGGGCAAGGACAAGGACAAGTTGTCCCCGGCGGAACTGGAACCCATGCTCGCCTCGCCTCTCGCTGCACGGTATGATTTCCACGCTAGCTTGAAGGGAAAGACAGCATGGACATCTTGAGCCCAAGTTCGGGATCCGCCACTGCACCCGCCCCCGCGCCCAAAAAGTCACAAAGAGTCTACATGAGTCACAAAGAGTCTACATGAGTCACAAAGAGTCTATAACAGTTGCAAAGAGTCTGAGTCTAGAAGAGTCGCAAAAAGTCCAAAAGAGTCGCAAAAAGTCCAAAAGAGTCACAAAAAGTCCAAAAGAGTCGCAAACAGTGCAAAAGAGTCGCAAACAGTCACAAATAATCACAAAGAGTCTAGAATAGTCGCAAAAAGTCTAGAATAGTTGCAAAAAGTCTAAATCGGGAGGATTGAGTGCGATTCCCAAATATTCGAGAGGCTACAGTGGGATTCATTGCGACTCTTTTAGACTTTTTGTGACTCTTTTAGACTTTTTGCGACTCTTTTAGACTCTTTTAGATTGTTTGTGGCTCTTTTAGACTCTTTTAGATTATTTGTGGCTCTTTTAGACTCTTTTAGATTCTTTGCGACTCTTTTAGACTCTTTTAGATTCTTTGCGACTCTTTGCGACTCTTTGCGACTCTTTGCGACTCTTTGCGACTCTTTGCGACTCTTTGCGACTCTTTGCGACTCTTTGCGACTCTTTGCGACTCTTTGCGACTCTTTGCGACTCTTTGCGACTCTTTGCGACTCTTTTAGATTCTTTGTGCTTTTAGACGCTTTGACTCTGGTAGACTCTTTGCAACTCTTTTAGATTGTTTGCGACTCTTTTAGACTCTTTGCGACCCTTTGCACAGTATCGCCGATCCCCCCCATGTAGAAATTCAAATTCGTTCTCAAAACGACTCCAATTTATCTTACCCATGTATCATTTTTATGTCTTACTACATTTCAAAACAGAAGACCATTATCGCCCAGTCATATTACATTGAAAAAAAGTACTTTATTAGCAATTCACCTAATCCACCATCTCCTCTAACTCTGCAGTTGCTGGTGACTCTTTTGCGCAACCTGACAACGTGCTTCCATGGTGATAGTGTCTATTTCAAGGCCCAAATATTTGAGGCAGGTGCAGAATAGAAGCTTGGTGATGAAGGGGCCGAGGACCGAATGACCAAAGGTTCGCTTGGAGTGGAAGGCGAAGTGGTAGTTTAAGAGTGCTGTCCAGTCGTATTCCAAGTACCAAGAGCAGAGGAGGGCCAAGTAACTTGAGGTCCCGAGAATGAAGTTGGTGGATACTGGAGAGTGGTTACCTGAGAGGACGTGTGCATGGAGGATGCTGAAATAGCATGAAAGGGGGTAGTAAAATGACTCAAAGTTGGGGAAGTCTTTCGAAAAGGCACGCTCTGCCTGTACATAGATACCACCCTGGAACTCATAGGAGGGCTTCAGAGGCTGATATCCGGAAACAGAGAAAGCAGAGAGGATGCACCAGAGCCTGCATTGCCCGAGGGAGGCATGAAAGATCAGCCAGTTGAAGACTGGTGTGGGGGCTGGAAAGCATAAGGGGCTTGCGGGGGGCACTTGCGAAGCTAGGGAAGCCTGTTGAGCAGATCTAGACATGTTTTGAAGGAGAGCCAATAGTTCAGAGGTCGAGATCGGTGGTGTAGCGAGAGGTTGGGTCTCATCAGCAGGAGCCACTGTGGTGACAGGGGGCAACTGAGCTTGACTGGGGAGTGCAGCAGACATTGTTGAATGGGAATGCAAGAGGGTGAAGAAGTCTGAGAAATCGGAGTCTGCAAATGGGTCTGGTGCAACTGGGGGTGGGCTTGATAATGGCCTGCTGCAAAGAATGTGGGTAGCAGGGGGGATGGTGGCTTTTTGCTTGTCCCTGTTTTTGGATTGGGAAGACAGTGGTGTGGAAGGGGGCTTGGGAGTTGCCAGCTGTTTCCAGCCAAACATGCACTAAACAAGGCCTCTGAAAGAAAATAAGCTACTCGAAGTCTTTGAAGAATATGGAGTGGGAAATGAGTCAACAATTGCATCATGAGATAAAACCACGTGCAAGTTAATATCATTAGAGACTTACACCGGTGTTTAACACGGGGATTGTATGCAGCGACCTCGGAGGTGTTTTCATGTCCGATGAGTGATATTTGGGACGTTCAAGCCTCCACTGACACTAACAATGTGTTGTCGTCAGGAGTTTTGTAAATGATGTCATGAGTGAAAATGAGAGCAACGTACAGATCCAAGTCCCAAATCATAACAATACCATCGTCACTGCAGCTCGCTAACCATTTTCCAGAATAAGCCCATCTAATCGTCAAACCAACCCTGCCTTACGATTATGAAGATAGTTCATATGAGCGGAGGTTGGATGGAAAAGTGCCTGACCACTTACTCAACGGTTGGATATTCTCTCCAGGTGCAAGTTGTTTCAACCTGAAGTCATGTGCTCCGGAAGTAGAGGCAAATTGTAGGTGGGGGTGAAAGTGGATGGGTCCTTGGGAAGAGTGGCGGAGGGCAATTTAGAGCAAGGAGCTCGCTTTTGGTAGGGCTTCTGAAGGGCTGGAGTCCTGTTTCGTCCAGTGCGCAATCGCGATGCAAGACTGAGAAGAAGTAGCCGTAACTTTGTTTGGACTTTGCAAAATTCAATTCCTTGAACAAGGAGCGAAATTGTGGCCAAGAATCACAAAGAATCACAAAGAATTGCAAAGAGCAAATTCAACGAGGCAGATCTATTGATAAAGAGACGGCATCTATGTCATTAGCATTATGAGGGCAATTTACACGGGGGAACCAAATACAGTTTTAGCCAAACTAGAGCTCGTAGGGGTCAGTGATACCCGACATTATGAGTGCCTCTGCAGCACAAACTAATGCCCACAAGGATGTGCGGTCGGTTTGAGCAATGATGTCTTCTGGAATACCATAAGACCAACCCGTGGGGATCTGGCCTTATTGGGATCATAGCCCTTATTCAACTCGGGTTCTATGAGGACAGTATAAGTAAACACATCACATCTGAGTCAAATGGCACGAACCAATTAACCACACACCAGCGTGGGTGAGAATCTCCTTCCCTTTACATCCTTGTCCTCAACTGGTTCGCATCTCCCAACACATACGGAAACTACCTTATGGTCCGACCTTGGCAAAGCTGGTGATAACAATTACCTGCTCTAGATCAATAAGACCTTGTAATTGCGATACATTCTCCATCCCATTGGTACTCTCCATCTTGGGGAAGTCAAATTTGAAATCGGCACAAGGTGTCACCCGTGAGCAATCTTGTAATCTGCCACATTATCTGGAGTAATAGCGCAACCCAATTCATTGTCAGTGTCATTACTGACTGGCTATAGGCGTCTACATGAAAGTTTTTCAAACAACGATGCTAGATTTCCAGCATTCATCTCAACAACTCTGAAACTTTGAGCCACTTGTCTAAGTAGGGTGCCGCTACTGTCATTGATGCATCACCTCCAGCTTCTGAACTTGAAGGAATACAAGGTACTGATGTGCATGGCAAAGCATTTCAAATGAATGTGCAACGTTCGCAGCATTTGTCTCAACAGCTCTGAGGCTTTGTACCGCTCGTATAAACTTTGATGCCGGGATTCTGATGAAGGCACTATTTGCAGCTCGAATGAGGTCGGGTGCAGAGTCCTTCGGTGACGGGAAGTCATGCACGCTTTGAATACCATCCATCTCGTCGTCGGAAGATGTGGCTATGGCTAGGAGGGTGCAGCGATTATTGTTGGTAGTGCGATCATTGTCATCATCCGAAAAGTATATGACCCGAGGTGATGCTGTTGGAGATGGTTGGTATATGGAACCGTCCTTGTCCTCAGCTTCAACATTCTAAAGACAGGTCACCAACGATCATACAGTCATCATCAGAGAACTTACCTCATCATCGCTGTCCAACTCACCTAGTTCATCAACCTCATCCCCCATTCCACCGTCCTCGGCTTGCTCTTCCCCAGCCTGTCCCTCTTCCCTAGTCTGTTCGCCCTCAAACTCTGTAGACATCTCGTTTGAGTCCAGTTCTTGGAACGGAAGGTGGAGGCCACCTAGTTTAAAAGCGTGAGCCTGAATATCTAGGACGAAACAGATAACGTACACACATGAGTACTGGCAAGGTGTACGATTAGGTGGTAACCGAAGTGCGTACACTGAATAAGAAAAATTAAATCCAATACAGCATTACCGGTTTATCATGAGCAGCGTGGACTTTTCCCAATTTGTGGTGTGGGTATGCAATGGCCGTGGCCGACCTCATGTCAACAAAGAGATTTTATTAGTAATGATAATAATAAAAAAACTTTTCCTAGCACATGCACTATAACCTAATAAATTGCCTGGGGAGAGAACTACCCTAACAGTAGGTGGAGAAAAGGTGGGATCTGAATGCAGTGGGTTGGGATACATGGGAGGGTCTAATGCAGGGTGTGATTAGGTCTCATGTGACGGGGATTTTTACATACACAAAACACGACTATAGGCACGACTTACTGAACTGTAGGCATTCAATCAAATTCACAAGAAACACATAAGTATGTCGACCTCATTGTAGGAGGAACCTAAAAGTAAAGATCTAGTAGCCAAAGAAGGTTTTGTGCAAGTCACGCATAAGGTATAATGATGTACTATATAGGTGATCTGAGGTGAGTCCTCAAGTGATTATACATGCTGTTTTATGCACTCAGTTTAAAATTCCAGTGACTCGCCTTCCATTTTTCCATCAATTCCCCCATCGCCTTTTGAAATTGAGACTGAAATATGGCAGACCAAGATGACCAATCTAAAGCCCTTTCTGAGTTATTTAGTCATAATAAAATGTGGATTAACCAGGCGGTATGCATAAATGCACTTGTATTGCATACGGCTGATACCATTCCTTTCCTAGGTCGCTGCAAGCCAAAAGGCAACTAGTGAAAGTAGGATACTTGTCGTTGTATCTCCGCCTTATTTGATGCATTTTTTTTGCAGCTATCTTACTGCACCTGCATATGGCGAGTCTACCGATAATGACTGTATGATCGTCGCTGACTTGTCTTTTAGAATGCCGAGTGGTCTCAACGAGACCTGCTGCCACACCATCTGAACATGGCCCAGGGTCAGATTAATGACCAAGAGGAGAGAGAATGTGAGGAAAGTCTATTAAGCCCAGACCGGCAGCGTATGTCCATATCCGATTGTGCCACCAAGCCCAATTTCCGAGAGTGCGAGCCTGGGGCGAAACATTCCACTCAGCAAGACAGAAAATAATGAGGTTGGAGTAAGCAAGTATTACCTGACATGGGGTTATGGGTACAGTTTATTAATACAAATTCTGATGGACACGCCACAATCGAAGATATTCCAAGTTCGACCCGTATGTACGTCAATAAAATCTACCCTGAAAACTCTGGTCTTACTTTACTCTTTTGTCTTGTTCAGACATTCTACAAAATTCAAGCCGTTTGAAGTGGCAAGGGTGCCTGAATAAACCGCATTGTTTACCATCAACCTGACTAGATTGACCCGGGTTTCTTCTTATTGAAAATTTTGATAAAATTAAACAGGAAGCGCGCAATCTCGCCGGATAAAATCTGAGGTCGGTTGACAGCGCCAACGTCAGCAAAGCCGTATTGCAACCGTGACGTTCAATACTTCCCTAAATACTAAATTATGGGGTGAAAATATCAAAACTATTATTAGTACGAAAGTAGTAAAGTAACTAAGTCCACTTAGTAGCCTATATAGTTCAAAGAAGGTGAGGGCATTTTGCTTACGAAGGTAGGGATGACATGCTGTGAATCCTGTGTAAGCACAGCCAAGAGTCTGTAGAACACTCTGACTGCGCTACAAAAGCCTGGCACTTTCTTCTAGTGCAAGTGCGACTGCTACGCCCAAATGTCTGCTCTCAATGAGACAACTCGGGGGAATCACGATGAGGTAACGGTTCAGACCTACCTTGAAGGCGTTGAACTACCACCCTTAGCCCCCCCAGGTGTATGGAATTCAGAGCAACGGGACCAGATCATTCAGACTGGGATGAGAGATATATTCAGGGAGAAGCTTCGAGAACGATGCAGATGTAACGAACCCGGCCATGATTTATGTTATCGGGCCCCCGATGATGGGCAGCTGATACAACTGTCTGCAAACCATATCGAGATTTGGGTTGACGAGTGGGTGAGTAAAGTATAATGCTGTTTCCAAAAAGGGATACAAGCATTCCCAGCATGGTGAATCTGTACGTACCAGGCGAACTCCGCCTGCGATCGGTCAAGCTGCATGAGTCGCAATAATGGATTTACATTGTCATCGTCGCATTGAAGAGCCATGTTCACGTATCAAGAGTCTGAGCCTGGGGCGAAACATTCCACTCGGCAAGACAGGTAATAATAAAGCTAGGTGCAAGCAAGTATTGCCTGACATGGGATTATGTGTGCAGTTCATTAATACAAATTCTGATGGACACGCCACAATCGAAGATATTCCAGGTTCGACCGTTCCGTACCTCAATAAAATTTACCCTGAGAACTCTGGTCTTACCTTACTCTTTGTCTTCTTCAGACATTCTACAAAATTCAAGCCGTTTCATGTGACCATTGACCTGACTAGACTATCATTGATCCGTGTTTCTTCTCATTGAAAGTTTTCAAAAACTTGAACGGGAAGCGCGCAATCTCGCAGGATAAAGTCTGAGGTTGACAGCGCAAACGTGAATACAGCACCAGTGAGCATCACTCTGGAGTGCATTTGTATTATGCTTGGCGATGCCACTTCTGGAATGTCAGAGAAGCACCATTGCAACTCTGACGCTCAATAATATTATACTAGGGGGTAACAATTGACTAAACTATTGTTAAATGGTGTGTGAGCGTTCAGCAGAAGGCGTAAGAAAGTAGTAAGGTAACTTAGTGCACTGGAGCCTTTATGGAAGGTGAGAGGATGTTTTTTACAAAGACGGCAATGACAGGCAGTGAATCCTGTGTAAGGACGACCACAAGGCTGTACCTTGGTGGAATTAACTCTCTGACTGACTACATCATAAACGCTCAGCACCCCTTTCGAGTGTAAGTAAAATGTCTACCTTCAACGAGATGACTCTGGGGAATCACGATTTGGCAACGGCTGAGTCCTACCTTGAAGATGTTGAGGAACTACGACCCTTAGTTTCCCCAGGTGTATTGAGTTCAGAGCAACGCGACCAGATCATTAGGATGGGGATGAGAGAGATATTCAGGGAGAGCCTTCAAGAAAGATGGCGCTGTAACGAACCCGGCCATGATTTATGTTATCGGGACCCCGATGATGAGCAGCACATACAGCTGTCTGCAAACCATATAGAGGTCTGGGTTGGCGAGTTAGCGAGTAAAGTAAAATGTTATTTCCATGTGATCGGTGTTACATGCGGCACATTTCATTGTCAAGGAAAAACGACCTACCATGACCACCCACTGTTGTTAAGGTATCTACCCACACGAGATCCAGTCTCAGCCTGTATCGCAGTCATGCTGAGGACTGGGGAAAGATCGCAAGGAGTCTTGGGACATTATCAAGTATTGAAATTGGCCCCGGGTATTACTGCGGAGTCGGTTTGGAAAGGGTTGGTATCACAGTCCTTCACAGCGCAAGAAAGCTTCTTTGATGGCAAAGCTGACAATATACCGGCATCATAAGTCAATTGTCTCCAGGAAACTGTGCCGTTAGCTAGTTTCTACACAAGCATCTAACCCTGCCAAGATTGGGAAGACTACTTCAAGAGAGTGTCGACTTAGCGAGGTAGGATACCTTAGCGTCAATCATTGAATACACTGGAAATACTCACGTCCTTTGTAGGCCCGCATACCCGCCTCAAATTCGGAAACGAGCATGGATGGTTTTAGATGAGGTCCCGATGTATCCACTTCACATGCACCGGAGTAGCAGAGGTCACACTTATGACATATTTGGCTTCGGCCTTCACGTGGTGTCCCGGCGTTCATCCGTCAGATAGAGACGCGTCAACTGCGATTACGTCATCACTTTACAACGTTTTAGTCAAGTCACCGATGCACGGCAACTTTGATGAGGTTGCATCAACATTTATCATACACATGGCCCGTTATCTATCAGAATTTCATGATTCCGCGCCCTGGACCATTATTGGTCTCTTCGGTATCACGGAAGCGATCTGCCACTTGCGTCAACTATCTGTAGAGAAGCTCACGGCGATCAGAGGTTAACATACAACCGTGCGTCGCCACATGACATCATTTCATCCTGCCCACCAAAACTATAACAGACAAAGTCACCGGCAACTATCTCTCCATTATGACTATCCTATATGGCTTCTTGTATGTTGCATCCACCAAGATGCATCTATAACAAATATACTCAGTTGACACGTAAGGGTGATTCGACTGAGGTATGGATGTGTAACTGTTGTAGTTAAATACTCTTTGGTTGACGTACAACTGAGATGGTAATACGTGTTCTAAGGTATGATATGACTGGGTACTGTCATATAAGCTTGATATGGGATGGGACAGTGTTATTTGGTGACATTGTGTTAGTTTAAACTTAAGCTTGGGCGCAACTTAAGCTTGGGCGCACGAGCCTATTTCAACACTCCCCCTGGCTCGGCGCGCCCTCGCAGAGTCGTAATTCGACACAATGCCTGTGGAAGAGCACCCTGGCCAGTGGTTTTGTGAACATATCGGCGAGGTTGCTGCTAGACGGAGTGTGGTGTACTTCGATGTCTCCTTCCTCCACGCGTTCCCGTAGCAATGAGGGTTTTAGATGATTTCTCGATGTCTTCATTTGACGTGTCGTCGAGTAGCAAAGGTCACGCCCAGCTTATGACATAATTGTAAATAGGGCTTGGTGACCTTGAGGCCCGACTTCTTCGCCTGACTCTTGTCTCTGTTAAAAAGAAACACTGATATATATATATACCTGCCCGAGTTAGATACAGAAACGATAAATACTCACGTTTTTGTTGTTTCTTCCTCCATGCCCATTTTTTCCATTGTCGTTTATCTTCTCGCTCTAACCAACCCTGATTTCACGTGTCATCCCATCATCCTCTACTCGACATCGTTCAACGAAACGTTGTCCCCAATATTTGAATTGTTCCTCGTCCCCAAGGACAGCATAGCAGAGAGCAATCTCTTCCAGAACTAATCCCTGTAGTCCATGCATCCCTTCTTGGTCTATAAGATCAAGTGCCGCAAGGTGAGAAGAAATGACAGTATCATCCGACCTGCACAAATCTGTGTGCCACTTGGTGAAGGCTGGATGGGTATGAAACCAATCGCGCAGTTGCATTCGTGCCTCGTTGCTCTTTTGTACTTGATCATCAAGAACTAAGGAGCAGTGGGGGCAGTTACATGTAAATCGATAATTTTGCTGGAGTTTAGCAACTCTATCGGACTGCGGGTGAGTTGGATCAATGTAAGTTATGGTTATTTCTTCGCCTGCCTGTATTGGACGCAGGGCGTAAAGAGATGAAGAGAGTGTATCGAGCGACCACTTTGGAGCTGCATTGGGACCACAACTGTATTTGAAATGAGAAGGACTCGGAAGTTACGGCATAGAATGTAAACCATATACCTATGATTACACCGGTTGATCTTCAGAAATATTCCACCGTACTCGCGTTCTTGTTCTTTCATCTCCTCGGGGAACTTGAATTGCAAAGCCAGCGCGTTCGTTCTTGCGATGCCTTCTACAGAAGTATGACATTCCTCATAGGGGCGACAATTTGTCAAGGTGAGCATTTCCTCGCGTTGGCTCACAGGTAGCTGGAGTTCCAACTCATCATACGCATCGTCGTACGGGATTGGTTTATTCGGGAGGATAATAACAGGGTGTTCTGCAAGAATCAATTCCCCCGCAGCAATATCACGAGTAGAGAACATGCCGGCTCCCTTATACGGGGTCTGTTTAATTTCAAAAGACGGATCTTCTGGGAAAGGGACTGCAGGCGGCGTGGGAGGCAGGAGTGGTACCATAGAGGGATGCAAAAGAGTGGAAATTACAATAGGTGCATTAGCTGATTTTTTCCGAGGCAGATAGTCCAACGAAACATTATGTAAAATATATTGTTGATGTCCGACAGTCCATACCTTTGCTGAGGACCTTTGAGGGTGATTCGACATGTTGCTATTTGTGACGTCACACATTTCTTTATCACAGAACATGGAGCTACAGACAGAGTCCCACAATATCCATTTAAAATAATAAATTTGGTTAATAAAATAAAAAGACTCGCATGTATAAAGTGAGGTTTATCAATATTTTAATGAGAATGGCAGAAGTCAAAGCATAGTGGTGTGGTGGTTATTATGTTAGGTAAGCACTGCCCCTTCACTTAAACTCCAAAGGGCGACTTCAGTGGCCAATCCCTTTTATTCCCACAACCATGACCTCGATTGGCAAACGCCGCACGCCTGAGTCTCCTATACAGCAGGCCCAAGAAGTAAAAAGAAGTTGAGTTGATGACGATCTATCGTCTCAAAAAGTCGTCTCGAACGATTTCGAATCAGCTAGTCAAGGCTCCAAGCCACTTGGTCTTGTTGAGACCTTCTCAGATTCCTCCGCTACCCTTAATAACGATTCTGTCCCGGTCGATAAAGGCAAAGGCGTAGAGCCAGATCCCATTTTAATCGAGTTACAAAGTCTTCGCGAGCAGGTCGCAGCGCAAGCAAAGGTTGGTGGCTACATTTTTATGGTGCTTGCCAAGTAATAGTAATAATCACGTCGCTCGCTTAGCTCCTCAAGGCAAAGGAAGCCGCTCTAGAACGAATTGAAAGAGAAGTTTCATGTTCTATCTGCATGGACATGGCGCCACTCCCCTACATGTGTGTCTCCGCATTTCTCGTTATTTGTTAAATCAGTGACAAAATATATTCAGCCTTCCTGCATGCGGACATATTTATTGTCACAATTGCCTCGCAAAGTGGTTTACAACTCCACAGGAAGGGGAAGTCGTTGCAGAGCCGCAGCCACACGCGAGCGATGGAGACGATAGTAGTAACAACAAAAATAATACTAACCCTACCCCTGAACATGGCCCACCACCCATTTTAAAACCGCCTCCCCCTATTTATCACAATATCAAAAACCACATTAAAATGTGTCCCTTCTGCCGTGCCGTGGTCACAGATCGACCCACGCCCCTTCGTAGTTTCGTGAATATTGCTACTATTATTCGAGGCGAAGAGGAGACCGCTCCTCCGAACTACTCAAAAAAGAACTGGAAAAACATATTTCGACTCAAACCTTCTGACAAACCCGCCCCCGGGGCTCCTCGGGCAGGTAGTGTCTATAGTGATGACTCGGATTTTAGGGCACAGCTAGGGGCTGGCGCTCTCCCTCCGGTATTCGTGGACCATGAAGACGGAGTCAGCCGATGTGGACGCTGTTTCCATGAACTATGGAACGGTCAGTGCTCCAACGATGAATGTCAAGCAGAATACGATGGCCATAACGATAGCGAGGGTGACGGTAACGACGGCTACGCAGACAATCATGAGATTGTTTGGATGAATCAGGCTGATGAAGGAGACTTCGAGGACGAAGAAGAGGATGACTTGGAAGGGAGCTTTATTTACGACGGCGACGATACCCAGGGGCGAGATTCGGATGATTTTATATCTGGCCCGCCTAGGAGACTCACAAGAGAGATGGGTCTACCCAATGTCATCATTGATAATGAGAGCGACTCTGAAAGCGACGACTCCCGCGGTTTTGTACGACAGCACAACAGGCTTCACCCTATCATTATTCCATCTTCAAGTGGGGAAGGGAGTGATGACCCATCAAGAGACATCCGCCGTGTTCGTATACCCGCAGGCGGTTTCCGATCAGCTAGAGGGCACACAAGTGAATTCCCAATCGCCGTTGAGTCATCTGGCGAGGAAGAGGACGACTACCCAGGTCCAAGTCAGAGACATAGTCGAAGAAGATTGATTTTGTCAGACGATGATGAAGAAAGCAATGACCCGGGTCCCAGTCACAGGCACTGTCGAACACGGTTTATCTCAGACAATGAGGAGAGCGACCACCCAACTACACATGACAGTAGCAGCCGAAGGGAACAGGTGTCAGATGTGCAGGAGGAAGTTGAGTTTGACGTACCGCGACTTCCTGCAATATTTACGGCCTCGAATGAGGAGGATGAGAATTTCATAGAAGAGCACAATGTAGAGAAAAGCATCGGCTCCATTGAAGATTCGTCAAGTATTCTATCAATTCCAGATGGGTGTGTTGTCTTTTGTGATTGCAGGTCAACTATCGCTAACTTCAGACTTGTAGCATACGCGCTAGAAACATTGACGGATACATCTCTGACTCTTCGTATTCCTACCCAAGATCCCACGAAGAAGAAGAAGAATTCCTTGGGTTTGGGGACTACAAAACTGACCTCTATGATGAACAGAGCGATCCTGGGTCCGATGCAAGTGCAGCAAACCCATTTGAAGAAGGCGATGACGAGGAGGCTTCCACTAATTTTTGAGTTTTCAATTCTGTACTAATCAAGACCGGAGTATCGGGAAACGCAAGCAACGTCATTATACCATAGATATTGGTTCAAAATGAAGCAAAAGTTGTATATCATATTTGCACTGGCACAATATACTATATATATAAATACTTAGTTTTCTTATGCTTTCCGATCTAGCATTACAAAAACCTAAATATAAGCGCCTGTGCCGACCATTTCCTTGTCAATCTATTTCCACCATTATGAGCGCACCTAAGCTCACCAAAAAGCAGAAGAAAGGTCTAGCATTCCGAGAACGCAAAACCAAGAGAAATACCAATGCTTTGGACGAAGATCTCGCAGTCCCTGAGGCAGATCCTCTCGTCGAAGAAAGCACCGAGAAAGACGACATAAATCCCAAGGATTTACTTAAAAATCAAACTCGGTTAGAGTCGAAAGTGGGTGTTGTCAACCCCAAATAAAGGCCCACGGAGTCGCTATCTAAGCCTGAAAAACGAAAGCGGGATCCTGGCCTGAGTGTGGAGGAGGAGAGCGTGGAGCCTGCAGGTACAATTACAGATGTAGCACCTCGGAAGACCAAGAAGCGGAAGTTAAACGAGATTGACGATCCCCAGGAGGAGGATGGAAAGGAGAAGACGATGAAGTCAGGGACTTCAAGTTTCATTCTTTTTGTTGGTCAGTTGGCGTGCTTTTCATCCTTTGATTGAGCTAACCATTCGCCTGGTAGGTAATCTCAAATATACAACGTCTCTAGAAGCCATCCAAGAGCATTTCTCCAAGTGTTGTGGGTTGTCCTTGTATTGGGCTTTCCTACATCCATGCTGAGATTTGATCAGACCCGCCGCCGCAAGTGCGCTTGCTAACACCTAAACCCAAGGCCCCAGGTACTTCCAACGCGAGGTCAAAAGGATGTGCATTTCTTGAATTCACACATCGGAATGCCCTGCAACAAGGGCTTAAACTACACGGATCTACGCTAGATGACCGAAGAATAAATGTAGAATTAACTGCGGGTGGTGGCGGGAAGAGCGATAAAAGGCTTAAGAAGGTGCAAACAAGAAATAAGCAATTGGTTGAGGAATGGGTATGTAGGCTCGCCAATATTTTACATTGCGTGGAATTGACATGACATATTTAACAGAAAGCTCACGTGCAGAAGACCGTGGAGGCTGGCGGCAAAGCCAACACGGACATTATTGCACCACCACAACGGCATTCTAAGACGTCAGGTGTCGATAACGTGCCGCAGCAAAAGCGAACTTGGACTGTGCCGGAGGATGGCGAAGCAAGTGGGCGGGGTGGTGTCAAAAAGAGAGGTAAAAAATGGAAAACTTTGAGCAAGTCGTGGGGGACTGGTGCAAATTCTATCGCCGTCGGGTAGATCCTCTTGATGGATTTTTGTTAGGCGCGATTTTTATCTTAGGGAAGGTCTTTTGGATATCAGTATCTTAAGGGCTTGCACGCCGATAGTTTGATAAACGGCCTCTACGAGTAAAGAGGAGTTATTGGTGACGTGGATAAAAGTGAACGGAAGAATTTTCACTTTGGTAGGCGCGAACGCGATTGGCAATCTCGGAATATACTTTATATATAAGTTACTTTGCGTGCAGTCATGATGAGTGTCATGGATGCATTGAAGCGATTCATTTCAATTTATGTTGGCTTGAGAGAAAGTAACGTTGAAATCCGAAACGTCCTCCCACGAGACCAGGTGCCTGGTGTCCATTCACAGCCGAATAATTGGCTCTAGCGCGACACAACGTCACGGACTCCCGGTTGGAATTCGCCCAGATCATGAAGCATCCACTCATCGTTTTGCCCTCGACCCGACACTACCGCCTACTTCTTTCTTAAATAACTGGGGAAATGATTTGAAAAGGGAGGCGCTCGTCCTACCACATGCCCGGTCGTCCTACCACATGTCTGGCCGTCCTACCACATGTCTGGCCGTCCTACCACATGTCTGGCCGTCCTACCACATGTCTGGCCGTCCTACCACATGTCTGGCCGTCCTACCACATGTCTGGCCGTCCTACCACATGTCTGGCCGTCCTACCACATGTCTGGCCGTCCTACCACATGTCTGGCCGTCCTACCACATGTCTGGCCGTCCTACCACATGTCTGGCCGTCCTACCACATGTCTGGCCGTCCTACCACATGTCTGGCCGTCCACCTAAAAAATTAATATGAATCACTCCACCATTGTCCACTCGATTGATTGCTCTCCCTTTTGTCTCCCCGGCCTGATCTATTCTGATCGAGAATTCCTTTAGTTCTTTCTTCGCTCTCAGACCCCTTTTGTTGTACCAATCCCATTGTTCCATTTCACGTATATTACGCACCTACCCATTCCTAAACGACACTCCCACCGCGCTCCACTGTCACCTTTATATTCTACTATCCGCAACGACGACAAACTTGTCCTGTCTGTTATCAAACGAGTGGGGTTGATACAACAACCCGTGCATTATATGAAATTCTGATACCGATAATACAGCGTATGTATACAGGAACCGTGAGCGGTGCCCAAAATATGTGATGGAATCAAAATGGAATAGAGAGAGAAATGCAATGAAGAGAAAAATGGAAAGAGGAAACCCAAAGAAAATCCACAACTACGAAGACCGCATATCAAGTGGGAATGCAGGTGTCGGATAATCATCATACTCGGCCTCGCCGTCAAGGAACCGTCTTAGCCGTGCGACCTGTGATGACAGGTACATGATGATAATTTGCATTTTGAGATCCAACTTGAGCTTCAGTAGCTCTTGACAGGTCGCCAGCGCCTGTGTGCGTGTGTTGACAAACATATTTCCTTCAAAGCCCAGGTTCTTCAGGTGATCAATGAGCTCACTGAACTCGGAACACCAGCCGAGCACGCCCAGCTATACAACCATCAGTTTTCCGCAAGTCTCGATAGAAAACATGCACCATACCTGGCCGTACTGCTTGTACTGTGCGTAAAGAACGTTCGGCGCGGCTTGCAAGGCGTAGATAAATGCCTCATTTTGTTCGACTACGCCTGGCATCGGAATATAAGGCGGCGAAATTGTGTCCGGAGCTGCGGGCTCTGGCTTTGGAGGGGGGTTCTGAGTTAATCATACCTGTCAGATAGAGTACCCTCACGAAGCAAATACTCAGACATACCGAGAACCAGTTGAAGTTTTCATATTCCCATTCATCCCCCAAATCAATGGTCGGGTTGGCATTGGTAGGCATGTTGAGGAAAGGTTTGGGGGGTAGCTCGAGATTTTCAGGAAGTTTCTCGAGTTCGTGAGGTGCACGGTGTCGAGAAGGGCGGCGGGAAGGTGTGAAGAACTGCTGTTGTTGAGAATCTTCTGTGGGGGCAAGTTGTTGTTTAGACGGCTTGCGAGATGTGAAGCGGGATAAAGAGAAGGATGATTTCCTAGAGCGCTCGCGAGGGGCTTCTTGAGTTGCAGAGTGGCGGAAGGCGGAACTTCTTGGGGATATGGAGTACCTGCGGCGTAAACTGTGACGTCTGAGTCGGCCTGGACAGTTACTTGCGAGGGGTTCTTGGAAAGGACTTTCGAACTTCTCCTAGAGCTTAAATGGGGAAGGGCACGACGGATAATCGATCGGAGTTTAAATGTCGTTGCCGATGGAGAACGGGAGGCCGGGCGGGATCGAGACTGCCAAGTGCCGCGTGTCAGAACCAATTACATAATCAACAGATCGGAGTGAGAATAATATTACCTTGTGCGAGGTGGGAGATTGCGGGGGGGTTCGGAACGGTGTACCTGGAGGAGTGGGAGCAACTGGTACGTTGAAGATGTGGTCAGGGGAGACGGATTGTAATGTCTCAGGATCTTCTGTCTTTTTGTTACCCCCAAAATACAGATGCTTGTGCAGAAACTTGCTGAACACCCCGTCGTCTTCAGACAATCGATCTAAGATTTGCTCGTATATTGTCAACTTTGCCCTCAGCAAACCTGTCTTCGCACTGTGAAGGACTTCGATCCCAACGCTTTCCAAACCGACTCCACAGTAATACCCGGGCCAATGTCAATACTCCAAGATGTCCCAACATACTCCGAGTCCATTCCCCAGTCCTCTGCATGACTGCGATATGGGCTGAGGTTGAATGTCGTGTTGGTGGATATCCAAGCCTTCTCAACAACAGTCGGTGGGTCATGGCAGGTCGTTTGTCCTTGACACTGAAATGTGCCGCATGTGACACAGATCCCATGGAAATAGCATTATACGACACTGCCCGCGTTATGACATCTTTCATTTCGGCCTTCAAATGGTTGGAGAGAGACGCGTCAACTGCGATTACGTCATCACGTTTTAGTCAAGTCACGGCTGCACACCAACTTTGATGAGGTTGCATCAACGTTTATCATAAACATCGCCCTTTCTCTGTCAGAACTTCATCTGTAATAAGCGAAGATAAGGCATCGGCCACCGCCGTGGCACTCCACATTCGGAATTTCAGGCCCTCCGCCGGAGTAGTTCCAAGATGGCTTCAAACGGTTTATAAAACGCACCTTCGACATCTCCTATAGTCCAACAACGACAGCGAATTTCATTTACCTCTGTGTCAAGCTCGTTGTACAAGAAGGTCAGCAAGTCGTTGCCCACTTCTATACTTCACGTAAAATCAACGCTGGTACAACATTATTCTGTGTCATCTTCAACTTAAACTTCCAATTACAGCTGCCCACCATCTATACCTGCTGGTATCCAAAATGTCATTTTTAAATGTCACCTGGAAATCGATCGGCTTTATCGGCAAAGGCCAGTCAACTCCAGGCTGCGAAGACTCTACTCAAGACCTTCCCCGTGGTGCCTCCCCGTCTCCAACCTTGCCAAAGGATTTTGATTCATCCAAACATATATCTTGTGAAATACCAACAATATTCCCTGAAACACATCTCGGTATGTAGCGTAATGCCTTTTTCATACGATGATTTTGTTGAGCCACCGCTAACAGACAGATGAGTCCATTACCCCACCACCACCACCAAACGACGACAAGAAGGCGTCAATCCCCTTTTATTCTCACGGAGTGGTCACACATAGACATACTTTCAATTCTGGGTCGACCACTGACCTGCTGCTATATTCTTGAGACCCATCCTTACCACCTCTTGACGGCGCAGCGGATCATTTATCGAAAATTTCTCATGAGTGACTGAGTCTACTATTAGTTCCATTAATTGATATGTTGTCATTGGATGTAGATCATGGCCATTCCAAGTTCCTAGATGGAACAAAAGAAGATACTCCCCTGCAAATTGTGAATAACGCTGAACGATAATTCTTCAACAGTTCCCGGTGAGTCCTTTATACCTCCCCTTGGGATACAACTGAGAAGTCCTCAATTGGAATTAGGTCCATCCTCTCATCATTCGCGCGCAACGTCCCAATTGGCGAGCCAAATAGCATACATTTCTCCCGAGCTTCATCCCGTGTCGCCGACCCTATTGTACGAATCATCCCTTGATTCTTCAGACCGGTTATTAGAGGATTTTATTGATACGTCGTAACACAAACGAGGTGGAGATGGTTCGATAAATTTCTGGAGTGAGTCATTCAAATCTTGCATTGTCTATAACTATATCAAGGCGTGTAACTAGGCACTTGACCTTTTGTGGAACAGAGTCAGCAGGGACACTTTTAAACGTTCCCTACTCCAATATCGTTGAGCGATTACACTATGGCTCTCAGAATTTTGGTAAACACCGCAATTGAGTGCGTTCGGTTGACTGGATTTCATTCCAATTGTCATGTTTGAATTATTTCAGTTAGAGGAGTAACTAAACAATCATTTGATTCAATCTAATATTAAGGAACTCTTCTACAAGATACGTCGGACTCTTGAACGTTAATTGTCGTCACCTGTTCCTTCCTATGCGTAGTCGCCACACCTTTCACTGATGTGTCGGTAGCATTGACGAATTCGACTTCCGTCTCCATTTTCTGAAAAAAAAAAAACCGCGGAACCTAACTATGAGGGTTCCAGGCCGTGTTATCAAAAATAATACTGGTGAGTTAGTCACCGCAATCATGCTAGCCAAGGAGAAACCGCCAGATGTCAGCTTTAACATTGGCGAGGACTCACAGTACTTCAAAATCCTCAATATACCTTGCCGTCGTCTCGGCCCAAATGGCATGTGCTGTTCACTGGGCAAGTTCAGCGCAATCACTCTCTTTATTCGACCATCCTGCCAACCACAACTCGCTCCGACGCATCCGGCCTGCTTCCTCTTCATTCTCCCGTAGATACTATAGGAGCTAATCTCTATACGATTCTACGGAACTGCTATGTATCTTAGTTATGCGACGCGGTATATAAATGTATTAAAAAGAAAAAAAGAAGGAGGAGGAGGCATGTGACATAGACAACAATGCTCGATCACTCGTTATGCCACTCATTGTTCTATTGTCCCCCTTTCTCTTTGTTTCTCTCTCATTGCTCTATATCCTATATATACTGCATTCTATGTTCCATACTCCCCATCTCGTCTCGTCTCAATTCCGCACTTGATAGTCTTCAAAGACTTCGAGTTCTGTTTATATTTTCGCACCCACCCTTCCTCTTACCCTAGTTACGCTGCATGTATTTCGCTTCCGCCGGCTTGAGCATGGCCCGATTTATTTCTGGTCGCGCAAAAGAGCGGTGGCGATGCAATAGATCCTATTTGCTCGCCCAAACTCACGAACGAATGTCAGAGAGTCGCGGCAGTTCCTTCTTAATTAAGAAGTGCCGCACAAAATCACCCAGTTAGGAAGGAACTGCCACAACATACAGGTTTTTCGTGTAAACCTAGAACCCACGTCATTTAAAAGTTATATTTTGTTATTTTGGACTTAATAGGTTTATTTGAGAATCAATATTACTCAAAGAAGGACTAAAATTAAGGATGTGCCAATTAAGTAGTGCACAAGATATATTTCACTAGGAAATTATACACTAGATGTAATATTTGTCATGTTTTGATGCTCTAATATCAAATATAATTGTATTTTTGTAAATTTCCAACACAAATTTGATCAAATATCTACTTGTTTTGAAAAAAACAAACATGTCGCGGCACTAGCGCGGCAGCGCGACACCCAGCGCGACACCCTGCACGGCACTTTCCTATAGCCCGGCTGTCCCTTAATTCTCCGACCGATGGCGGCATAAATGCGAGGTACCCTCTTCTAGTGTTAGTAAGACTGCTACCCACTAATGCCTCCTTTCAACGAGACGACTCTGGCAAATGGCGATTCGGCTACGGCTGGGATTTACCTTGAAGACATTGAGGAGCTACCACCCTTAGTTTCCCCGGGTGCATTGAGCTCAGAGAAACGGGACGAGATCATTAAAGGGATGAGAGAGCTATTCAGGGAGAAGCTTCAAGAACGATGGCGCTGTAACGAACCTGGCCATTATTTGTGTTATCGGGCCCCCGATGATGAGCAGCACATACAACTGTCTGCAAACCAAATAAAGAGTTGGGTTGACGAGTGGGTGAGTAAAGTATAATGCTATTTCCATGCGATCTGTGTCACATGCTGCGCATTTTAGTGTCAAGGAGAAACAGGCTACCATGACCCACCGAATGTTGTTAAGATATCCAACACGAGATCCAACCTCAGCCCGTATCGCAGTCATGACGATGACTGGGGAATGAGCTCACGGAGTCTTGGGACATCATTAAGTATTGAAATTGGCCCTGGGTATTACTGTGGAGTCGGTTTGGAAAGGGTTGGGATGAAAGTCCTGCACAGTGCAAAGAAAGCTTCGCTGATGGCAAAGCTGACAATATACGGGCAAATAATGAGTCAATTGTCTCAAGACAACGGTGCCTTCAGCAAGATTCTACACAAGCGTCTCACCCTGCCAAGATTGGCAAGACTAGTTCAAGAGAGTGTTGATTTAATGAGGTAGGGATACCTCAGCGTCAATGATTGGACACTCGAAATACTTATGTCTGAGTCGTAGACCTACATACCCGCCTCAAATTCGGAGAAGAGCGAGGAGGGTTTTAGTTGAGGTGTATCCACCTCATATCCAGCGGAGTAGCAGGGTTGGGGCCCCCAGTGCTCGTGGTGAGGGGCGGAGAGGCGGATGACAGTGAACAGGTTTGGGGACCTCTGAATTCACTGCTCTGTCAAAGTCGGCAGCCTTCAGCCGCGCACCAGTGTCGTCTGCGGAACGTCACTGGCACCTACCAACCATGACTGTTGCCTGGCAGCGGTCTACCCTTCCTACCCACCTCCGACTCCAGCATTCACCTATGCACTAGCAATGCAAGACTTCGGTGTGCCTGCAGCCCTTGTCGACGCCTGCTAGCAGGATCTCGGGCTTTTCTTGGGGCTTCGGCCCAAGGCCTCAAGGCCTCAGCTCTATACCATGTATATATCAACATGCCCCCCCCTTTGCTTACTAAAATCCCTTCCGCACACGTAGCTCACTCGGAACTTCGTACCACCGTAGCATAGTTTCTCTGGGGGCCTTTTCACCCCCTAGCCGCAGTTAGCCATTGTTGCTTGAAGCGGGATACAAATATATCAAAAAAAAAAAAAAAAAAAAAAAAGGTGGTCACGAGCTTATGACATCTTTGGCTTGGGCCTTCCTGTGTTGTCCGGGCGTTCATTGGACAGACGGAGACGCGTCATCTGCAATAACGTCATCACTTTATAACATTTTAGTAAAGTCACCGCTGCACACCAACTTGGATCAGGTCGCATCAACATTTATCATACACATCGCCCGTTCTGTAATAGAGTTCCATGATCTCTTACCCCTTTTCTGCCTTGTGTATATCGTGGAAGCGATCTGCCACGTGCGTCAACTATCTGTAGAGGAGCTCACGGCGATGAGAGGTTACATTGAATTCTGGTTACAACCGTGCGTCGCGACATCACATCATTTCATCCTGCCCACCAAATCCACAACAGACAACACCGCCAGCGACTATCTCTTTTTTATATCTATCCTACACGGCTTCTCCTGTGTTGCATCCACCAAGATGCATGGTTTCGAGATTTTGCTGGAGCTGTATTGAAGGGTTTAGTGGACGACATAAACATGCACATAGCGTCATTGAGAGATCATATTGATTTCGTCTTATCGGACTCACTGTATTGGAGTATGCGCTCCTTGCGAACCTTCTTCGACGACAGCACCCTTCTCACCGAACACATCAACGAGCTGAATGTGGTTTCTTCGCTCATTGGGCCCATCGCAAGGTACGGTCACGATATTTTACCTCATGGCACCGTCTTACATCCGCCCGTGAAACTGTCCTACCAGTCTCATTCTGATGGAAGCGAGTCCACATTACGCACTCTTGCGTTCTGCTGACATAATAATAGCGGTTACTCAGAAGCTGATAGCTGGATCTTCCGAGCCCGAATCTGCGTGTACCATAGTGCGTAGCCTCGACACTATCACCATTCTCGTTTCTCTCCTTACACATTGTGACGTGATCCGTGGCTCAACCAATTACCAATCCATCAGTTGCTGGCTTGCGTGTTTAGATTTCACCGCGCATTCTTTCCTTTGCGTGGTTGCCACTCCTTCCACTCGTGTGTCGATAGGGTATAATTAAAACTCCATAACAGTTTTGGAAAACATGGTTGCCCTGACAAAGGTCTTCCACCGTCAATTGGACACACTTCCTATTTGTTTCTCTTGGATAGTCCGGACACATTCTCAACCAAACCAGGAGTAGCCCAATACCGTCGCCCTTTATTCAACTCACTTTGCAGCCAGGGTTGTAGATGTTATAAAGCTATATGATTTGAGCCTATGTAAGAACGCATATAGTCACTATGTATTCTCGCCGCAAGCTCTGCAGCTGTACCCTTTTATGTGTTGAATACATTTGGGGGCACTACCCTTGGCTAGACTAATTATTTACAAAGACGGCAGTGACAGGCAGTGAATCCTGTGTAAGTACAACCACAAGGCTGTACCTTGGTGGAATTAACTCTCCCACTGATTGCGCCATAAACGCTCAGCACCTCTTTCGAGTGGAAGTACGACTGCTACCCACCAATGTCTACTGTCACCGAAATGACTCTTGAGAATCACAATTTGGCAATGGCTGAGTCCTACATTGAAGACGTTGGGGAACTACCACCCTTAGTTTCCCCAGATGTATTGAGTTCAAAGCAACGGGCCCAGATCATTCAGGAGGGGATGAGAGAGATATCCAGGGACAAACTTCAAGACCGATGGGGTTGTAACGAATCCGGCCATGATTTATGTGATAAGCCTCCCGATGACGAGCAGCCACATACAACTGTCTGCAAACCAAATAGAGATTTGCGTTGACGAGTGGGTGAGTAAAGTATAATGCAATTTCCATGTGATCTCTGTCACATGCTGCGCATTTCAGTGTCAAGGAGAAACGGGCTACCATGACCCACCAAATGTTGTTGAGATATCCACCAACACGACATCCAACCTCAGCCCCTACTGAAGTCATGCCGATGACTAGGGAATGATCTCGCGAAGTCAGGGGACAATGTCAAGTATTGACATTGGCCCCAGGTATTACTGTGGAGTCGGTTTGGAAAGGGTTGGGATGAAAATCCTTCACAGTGCTAAGACAGCTTCGCTGATCGCAAAGCTGGCAATATACCGGGAAATCGCCCGTTTGTTACAAGACGATGGTGCCTTTGGCAAGTTTCTACACAAGCATCTCACGCTGCCAAGACTAGGAAGACTAGTTCAAGACAGTGCTGATTTAGCGAGGTAGGGATACCTCAACCATTTCATACACTGGAAATACTCATATCTGAGTCGTAGACCAATGTACCCGCCTCAAATTCGGAGAAGAGCGACGGAAGTTTTAAAGAGTTTCCTGATATTTTCAAAAGGTTACAGTACCCAGCTTATGACATTCTTGGCTTTTGCCTTCTCTTACTGCCCGGGCGTTTATTGGTTCGATGGAGCCGCCTCCTCACCTGCCGACGCGTCAACTGCGATGACGTCATCACTATACAACGTTTTAGTCGTCACCACTGCACACCAACTTTGATGAGGTTGCATCATCATTTATCATACACATCGCCCGTTATCTAACAGGATTTCATCATCCCTTTCCCATTTTGGGCCTTGTGTATATCGTGAAAGCGATCCGCCACGTGCGTCAACTATTTGTAGAGCACGGCGATCACAGGTTACATTGAATTGTGGTTACAACCGTGCGTCGCGCCATCACATTATTTCATCCAAATTCCCAAAACCATAACAGACAAAATCACTGGCAACTACCTCCCTTTTATCAAAATCCTATACGGCTTCTCGTGTGTTGCATCCACCAAGCTCCATGGTTTCGAGACATTGCTGGAGATGTATTGAAGGTTATAGTGGACGACATAAACATGCATACAGCGTCATTGACACGTCATATTGATTCGGAAGCATCACGTTTACTGCATTGCAATATTCAGTCCTTGCAAATCTTCTTTGACGACAGCACGCTTCTCACCGATCACATCAACCAACTGAATGTGGTTTCTTCATTCATTGGGCCCATCGTACGGTACGTTCACCATATTTTACCTTATAGCACCGTCTTACATCCGCCCATGAAACTGTCCTACCAGTCTTATTCTGATGGAAGCGAGTCCAAATTACCCGCTCTTGTGTTCTGCCGACACAATAATGGAGGTTACTCTG
The DNA here is from genome assembly GCA_015178975.1 of Hysterangium stoloniferum. Lineage (NCBI taxonomy): Eukaryota > Fungi > Basidiomycota > Agaricomycetes > Hysterangiales > Hysterangiaceae > Hysterangium > Hysterangium stoloniferum. The sequence goes on from WHVD01000045.1 coordinate 121,089, forward strand.
AAGCTGATAGCTGGATCTTCTGAGCCCGAATCCGCATGTACCACAGTGCGCAGCCATGATACCATCTACATTCTCGTTTCTCTCCTTCCACATTTTGAGGTAATGGGCGGCCCGAGCAATATCCAATTCATCAATTACAGGCTTAAGCGTTAATATTTGACCGCACATTCTTTCTTTTGTGTGGTTGCCACTCCTTCCACTCGTGTGTTGGTAGGGTATAATGAGAACTCCATATCAGTGTTGGAAAACATGGTTCCCCTGAAAGGTTTCTCGGAAGTATGTTAAGACTCAGGGTAGCTCGTCCATTCCTTGACGGAAAAACTAGCCAGAACGAGAAAATGAAGGATCGATTGTGGTGACAAACCCAGGGCTGCGATGAATGGCTATCGTGTGGGAACGAAGAGGGATTGCTACGGTGACTTATGTGGTACTCAAAGGGCACAGTGGAATTGGCAGCACCGAAGGGGGCAGAAAGATGGTAGAAAAGGAGAATGTACATTATTAGCATAGCCAGCATGGTGAATCTGTACATACCGCAAGAGCTGCAATAGGTCAAACTACGGTTGGGTCGCAATGCTTGATCCACCTTGTCATCGTCGCTTTGAAAAGCAATGTCCACGCATCAATCGTGTGACCCTGGGGCGAAACATTCCACTCAGACAGACAGATAATAATAAAGCTAGCTGTCTGCCGCCTGAGACGAGATTATATTTAGAATGTGTTAATACACACCCGGATGTATTCGTCACAACCAAGGATATGGCGAAGGCGAATGAAGAAATCACGTTCCTTACCATTAATGCGACTAGACTATCACTGGCCCTGGGTTTCTCCTCTGTGAAAGTTTGCAAAATAAAAAACAGGAAGTGTGAAATCTCTCTGGAGAAAGCCTGAGGCTGACAGCGGGAACTTGAAGGCAGTAACCATTGGGCATCGCTCTGGACTGTATTTATATGGTACATGGCAATGTCACTTCTCGATATCAGAAAAGCCGTTTTGTTTTCAACTCTGAGGTTGAAAAATGCTATACTATGTGACAATCGACTACCATTATTATATGCTGTGTGAGCCTTCAGTGGAAGGTGGAAGAAGTAGTGACCTCATTACGGTGGAGCCTATAAGGTTCAAGGAAGGTAAGGAACCTTATGGACGAAGGCAGGAATGAAATGCTGTGTATCCCGTGTAAGTACAGCCATAACGCTGTACCTTCATGGAATTAGCTCCCCGACTGGTGGCGGCACAAAAGCAAGGCACCCCCTTCTAGTGTAGGTGAGACTGCTACCCACTAATGTCTACTTTCAACGAGACGACTCTGGGGAATGATGATTCGGCAACGGCAGGGATCTACCTTGAAGACATTGAAGAGCTACCACCCTTAGTTTCCCCGGGTGTATTGACTTCAGAGAAACGGGACGAGAACGTTAAAGGGATGAGAGAGATGTTCAGGAAGAAGCTTCGAGAACGATGGGGTTGTAACGAACCCGGCCACGATTTATGTTATCGGGCCCCCGATGGTAGGCAACACATACAGCTGTCTGCAAACCATATAGAGATTTGGGTTGACGAGTGGGTGAGTAAAGTATAATGCTATTTCCATGCGATGTGTGTCATATGCTGCGCATTCAGTGTCAAGGAGAAACGAGCTATCATGACCCACCGAACGTTGTTAAGAGATCCACCAACACGGCATCCAATCTCAGCCCCTATTGCAGTCGTGCCGATGACTGGGGAATGATCTCACGGAGTCAGGGGACAATGTCAAGTATTGACATTGACCCCGGGTATTGCTGTGGAGTCGGTTTGGAATGGGTTGGAATGAAAGTCCTTCACAGTGCTAAGACAGCTTCGCTGATCGCAAAGCTGACAATATACCGGGAAATCGCCCGTTTGTTACGAGACGATGGTGCCTTTAGCAAGTTGCTACACAAGCATCTTACGCTGCCAAAACTGGGAAGACTAGTTCAGGATAGTGCTGATTTAGCGAGGTAGGGATACCTCAATCATTGAATACACTGGAAATACTCATATCTGAGTCGTAGACCTATATACCCGCCTCAAATTCGGAGAAGAGCGACGGAAGTGTTAAAGAGTTTCCCGAGATTTTCAAGAAAAGGTCACACTACCGACCTTATGACATCCTTGGCTTAAGCCTTCTTTTTCTGCCCCGGCGTTTATTTAGATAAAGACGCGTCACCAAAGGCGATTACGTCATCACTATACAACGTTTTAGTCAAGTCACCGCTGCACACCAACTTGGATGAGGCTGCATCATCATTTATCATACACATCGCCGGTTATCGTGATCTCTCACTCACTTACGGCCTTGTGGGTATCGTGAAAGCGATCCGCCACGTGCGTCAACTATTTGTAGAGCACGGCGATCACAGGTTACATTGAATTGTGGTTACAACCGTGCGTCGTGCCATCACACCATTTCATCCTTCCCAACAAAACCATAACAGACAATATCAGACACAACGACTTGACTTTTCTGAGTCTCCTATCCGGCTTCTATTGTGTTGCATTCACCAAGATGCTTGGTTTCGAGATATTGCCGGAGCTGTATTGAGGGTTTTATTGGACGACATAAACATGCATATAGCGTCATTGACACTTCATCTTGATTGGTACACGTCGAACTCACTGTCTCGGAGCATTGACTCATTGCAAACCTTCTTCAACGACAGCACGCTTCTCACCGATCACGTCAACCAGCTGAAAGTGCTTTCTTCGCTCATTGGGCCCATCGTACGGTACGTTCACCATATTTTATCTTCCAGCACCGTCTTACATCCGCTCATACAATTGTCCTACCAGTCTCATTCTGACACACACGAGCCCAAATTGGGTTATCCTATTGTCTGGCGAAAAAATAATCGACTTGACTCTGAAGCTGATAGCTAGATCTTCCGAGCCCGAATCCGCATGTACCACAGTGCGCAGCCTCGATGCCATCTCCATCCTTGTTTCTCTCCTTCCACATTGTGACGTAATGCGCGGCTCGACCAACGACAAATCCTTCAATTACTGGGTGGAAAATTTAGATTTCACCCCGCGTTCCTTCCTTTGCGTGGTCGCCACACCTTCCACTTGTGTGTCAGTACGGTCAAATTAGACCCCCCTATCAGTGTTGAAGGCACATGGTTGCCCTGACAAAGGTCTTGCCCCATCGATTGGACACGCTTTCTAATCATTTCTCTTTGATGATGTCGACACATCTAAACCAAACAAGGATTGCAGCCGGGGTTGCAGATGTTATAAATCTATATGGTTTGAATCTATGTAAGAACTATATAGTCACTTTTCATTATCGCCGCGAGCCCAGATGGGGTTATCCTAGAGGCTGGCGAAAAAATAATTGACTTGACTCTGAAGCTGATAGCTGCATCTTCCGAGCCCGAATCTGCGTGTACCACAGTGCGCAGCCTCGATATCATCGCCATGCTCGTTTCTCTTCTTCCACAGTGTGAGATTATGCGCGGCACGACCAACGACAAATCCTTCAATTCCTTGCTTAAAATTTTAGATTCCACCGCACGTTCCTTCCTTTGCGTAGTCGCCACACCTTCCACGCGTGTGTCGGTACGGTCTAATTAGACCCCCCTATCAGTGTTGAAGGCACATGGTTGACCTGACGTCAGGGCAACAAAGGTCTTACACCATCGATTGGACACACTTTCTAATCATTTCTCTTCGATGATGCCGACACATCTCAACCAAACCAGGATTGCAGCCGGGGTTGCAGATGTTCTAAATCTATATGGTTTGAACCTATGTAAGAATTATATAGTCACTTTTTATTATCGCAGCGAGCTCCTCAGTTGTCCCCATAAATGTGTTGAATACATTTCCACTAGCCGTGATTAGACCAACATTCGCATTTTAAAGTAAGGTATCACTGACGGTCTGAAAAAGGTCTCCCCACCCCCAATTCGACGCATGTCTCATTCAGGATCATCATACCTTCAGGGTAATAATGTTCAATCGACAAGATCCATAATTTTCTCATCAAGGGCCTCCACACCGTGCGAGTCAATGTGCTGGGCGAATTCCTTAAACTAATTCTCTTCCATTGAAAACTTGACAATAAAGCTGCCATAGGCCGAGCAAATATAAGAGCGCATACAGTCACTTTTCGCCGCCGCCGCGCGCTCTGTTGCACGCGTTGATGCCGTGCATGCATTCAATACACTCGCGGCCGCCCAGCGGCTAGACTGATATCCTATTTATCAATGACAATCATATCCAACAGGGCGCGAACTTGAGAGTTGTATGAAGCTACATAATTTGACACAATTTAGAAGCGAAGATTGTCACTTGAAATAGTCGCTGCGACGTTATCTACACTGGTATTGAATATACTCAATGACTACTCGCTGAAATCACATCGCATATACTAGCAGCAACAATGTCAATCGAATACCACTACACCTCATCTTGCTGACGAAAACCATTGTCGCCAGAATAGCCAGTAACGACGTTGAGGTAACCAATATCCTATTCAGCTATTCGGGGGTTGCATCCACCAAGATATATGGTTTCGACATGTTGCTGGAGCGGTATTCAAGATTTTCGTGTGAAGCAATTTCAGAGCGCATACAATCACTTCGTATTCTTAATGCAGCTCTGTGCGGAGTCCGTGACGAAAACTGGATCGATAATACCTTTGAATTTGTAGAGCTCGTGTTTTGTGGCTAATTAGGAAATATGTTGTAGGACTAGATATATATATATCACAGGCAATTATTATTCCCGGATCATTCTTGAACCAGTCCAAGACCAGGTGCGGCCTCTGCCACTGTCTTTGAAGGGGTTCCTGTCCTTTTTGGACTGGTTACTGGCATACCGAAATTTTCTTGTCGTCGAGAGTGATGCACGTGGTATTCTATTTTTCCTGCTACACTGAAGACTATCCCCGGAGTCTTTACATTATGATGCATTACCCCGGCAAGCATCGTATCTTCTGCCCACTTTGCGACGACAATAGCCGACGATCAAGTTGGAAATTCGTATCAACTCACAGTACCGGATTAATTCCCTGAATGACAATCATTCAAACCGAGAAGATAAAGGATGGATTGGGGGATCAAACTCAAAGCTGAGATGAACGCCCATCGTGTGGGACAGAAGAGGGACTGTCATGGCCAGTCCCAAAGGGGGCGGGGAGAAACCAGAAAAAGGGGACAAATTAGCATTCCCAACTTAGTGAATCTGGACGTACCAGACGAAGTCTACCTGCGATAGTCAAGCTGAGTGGGTCGCAATCATGGATCTACGTTGTCATCGTCGCGCTGAAGTGCCATGTCCACGCATCAAGAGTATGAGCCTAATCGGCAAGACAAATAATAATAAAGCTAGGTGTAAGCAAGTATTACCTGACATGGGATTATGTGTTCAGTTTATTAATACAAATTCTGATGGACACGCCACAATACGCCTTCTGTCCCGTGTCACTGACCCTATTGTCCGAATCATCCCTTGATTCTTCGGACCGGTTATTGGAGGATTTTATCGATACGTCGTACCACAAACAAGGTGGAGATGATTCAATAAATTTCTGGAGTGAGTCATTCAAATCTTGCATTGTCTATAACTATATCAAGGTGTGTAACTAGGCCACTTGCCCTTTTGTGGAACAGAGTCACCAGGGACACTTTTAAACGTTCCCTACTCCAATATCATTGAGAGATTACACTATGGCTCTCAGAATTTCAGTAAGCACCGCAATTGAGTGCGTTCGGTTGACTGGATTCCATTCCAATTGCCATGTTTGAATTATTTCAGTTAGAGGAGTAACGAAACAATCATTTGAGTCGATCTGATATTAAGGAACTCTTCTACAAGATACGTCGTACTCTTGAACATTAATTGTCGTCACCTGTTCCTTCCTATGCGTAGTCGCGACACCTTTCACTGATGTGTCGGTAGCATTGACGAATTCTACTTATGTCTCCATTTTCTGGAAGAAAAACCCCCGGAACATAACTATGAGGGTTCCAGGCCGTTTTATCAAAAATAATACTGATGAGTTAGTCACCGCAATCATGCTAGCCAAGGAGAAACCGCTAGATGTCACCTTTAACATTGGCGAGGACTCACAGTACGTTTGTCAACAGTACGACTTCATTAATAATTCTTGAACCAGTCCAAGACCACGTGCGGCCTTTGCCACTGTCTTTGAAGGGAATTCATGTCCTTTTCGGACTGTTGCTAGCATACCGAAGTTTTATTGTCGTCGAGAGTGACGCAAGTGGTATTCTATTTTTTCTGCTGCACTGAACACTTTCCCCGGAGTCATTACATTATGATGTATTACCCCGGCAAGCAGCATATCTTCTGCCCACTTTGTGATGAGAATAGCTGATGATCAACTTGGAATTAATATCAGGGACAGAAGAGGGACTGTCATGGCCAGCCCCAATGGAGCCGGTAAGAAAGCAGAAAACGGGGACATACAAGCATTCCCAGCTGTTAGAGTACGGGATAGTCCGATTAGTGATGATCTCATACCTTGTCTTGTGACTGATTAGATCCTACCGGTTCACATGATAGTTATATTTAGTTTAGTGTTCATCTAGTTCCATGTTGCACACATTTGCTGCACAGACCAGTGCACAGACCATGTATTCTAGTATATAGTTCACCCCAGCTGAGGAGTGGATCCTCATCTGGAAGCCTAGCTATAGCATTGGTTTACTCCACACTGCTCTACTCTTAAGTGGCATTTTCTCCTAGATAGAGAGTCCTCATACTTTGCTCCCCCTTGCTACCAGATTATTTTAACTCCAGCATGGTAAATCTGCATGTGCCAGACAAACTCCACCTGTGATCGGTCAAGCTGCATGAGTCGCACAATGGATTACATTGTCATCATCACATTGAAGAGCCATGTCCACACATCAAGAATCTGAGCCTGGGGCGAAATATTCCACTGGGCAAGACAGGTAATAATAAAGCTAGATGTAAGTAAGTATTTCCTGGCATGGGGTTATGTATGCTGTTTATTAATACAAATTCTGATGGACATGCCACAATCAAAGATATTCCAAGTTTGACTGTTATGTATCTCAATAAAGTCTACACTGAGAACTCTGGTCTTACCTTACTCTTTGTCTTCTTCAGACATTTCACAAAATTCAAGCCATTTCATGTGACCATTAACCTGAGTAGACCATTATTGATCCAGATTCCTTCTCATTGAAAGTTTTGAAAAACTTAAATGGGAAGTGTGCAATCTTGCCAGAGAAAGTCTGAGGTTGACAGTGCCAACTTGAATGCAGCACCCAGTGAGCATCGCTCTGGAGTGCATTTATATTATGCTTGGCGATACCACTTCTGGAATGTCAGAAAAACTGCATTGCAACTCTGACACTCAATAATGCCAGAAATATTATACTATGGGGTGACAATTGACTAAAAAGTTATTAAATGTTGTGTGAGCTTCAGCAGAAGGTGTAAGAAATTAGTAAGGTAACTTAGTGCACTGGAGCCTTTATGAAGGGTGAGGGATGTTATTTACAAAGGTAGGGGTGACAGGCTGTGAATCCTGTGTAAGCACAGCCACAAGGCTGTACCTTGGTGGAATTACCATAAAAGCTCAACATCCCTTTGGAGTGTAAGTACGACGGCTACCCACCAATGTCTACTGCCCCCGAGATGACTCCGGGGAATCACGATTTGGCAACGGCTGAGTCCTATATTGAAGACGTTGAGGAACCACCACCCTTAGTTTCCCCAGATGTATTGAGTTCAAAGCAATGGGATCAGATCATTCAGAAGGGGATGAGAGAGATATTCAGGGAGATGCTTCAAGAACGATGGGGTTGTAACGAACCCGGCCATGAGTTATGTGATCGGTCCCCCGATGACGACCAGCACATACAACTGTCTGTAAACCATATAGGGATTTAGGTTGACGAGTGGGTGAGTAAAGTATAATGCTATTTCTATGTGATCTGTGTCACATCTGGGCATTTTAGTGTCAAGGAGAAACGGGCTACCATGACCAACCGAATCTTGTTAAGGTATCTATCAATACGACATCCAACCTCAGCCCGTAGCGCAGTCATGCCGAGGACTGGGAAATGATCTCACGGAGTTTTGGGACATTGTCGAGTATTGAAATTAGCCCCGGGTATTACTGCGGAGTCGGTTTGGAAAGGGTTGGGATGAGAGTCCTGCACAGTGCAAGGAAAGCTTTGCTGATGGCAAAGCTGACAACATACGGGAAAATCATGAGTTTATTGTGTCGATACAACGGTGCCTTTAGCCAGGTTCTACACAAGCATCTCACCCTGCGAAGATTGGGAAGACTAGTTCAAGAGTGTTGAATTAATGTAATAGGGATAACCAGCGTCAATGTTGAATACACTCGAAATACCAACGTCTTTGTAGACCCACATATCCACCTCAAATTCGGAGACGAGCAGCGATGGTTTTTGAGATGTTCCCGGTGTCTTCACTTGATATGCGGCGGAGTAGCAAAGGTCACACTACGCAGGTTATGACATGTTTGGCTTGGACCTTCACGTGCCCGTACGTTCACTATATGTTATCTTCCAGCACCGTCTTACATCCACCCACGAAACTGTCTCACCAGTCTCATTCTAACCCTCACGACTCCTAATCGGGATCTCCTTGGGTATGGTGAGCGAATAATCGCATTGATTCTGAAGCTGATACCTGGATTTTCCGAGCCCGAATCTGCGTTGACCACGGTGCGCAGCCACGATACCATCCCCATTCTCGTTTCTCTTCTTCCACATTGTGACATTATGCGCGGCACGACAAACGACAAATTCTTCAATTACTCGGTTAAATTCTTAGATTTCACCGCGCGTTCCTTCCTTTGCGTGGTCGCCACACCTTCCACTTGTGTGTCGGTGAGGTCTAATTAGACCCCCCTATCAGCGTTGAAGGCACATGGTTGCCCTGACAAAGGTCTTATACCATCGATTGGACACACTTTCTAATCATTTCTCTTCGATGGTACCGACACATCTCAACCAAACCAGGATTGCAGCCGGGGTTGCAAATTTTATAAATCTATATGGTTTGAATCTATGTAAGAACTATATAGTCAATTTTCATTATCGCCGCGAGCTCCTCAGTTGTCCCCATAAATGTGTTGAATACATTTGCACTAGCCGTGACTAGACTAACATCCACATTTTAAGGTAAGATGTCACTGGAGGTCTGAAAAGGGTCTCCCCCATCTCCAATTAGATGGATGTCTCGTTCAGGCTCATCGTACCGTACCTTCAGGGTAATGTTCAATCGACAAGACCCATCCTCTTCCCACCAAGGGCCTCCACACCGTGCGAGTCAATGTGCTGGGCGAATTCCTTATACTAATTCTCTTCCATTGAAAACTTGACAATAAAGCTGCCATAGGCCGAGAAAATATAAGAGCGCATACAGTCACTTTTTGCCCCGCCGGACGCCGCGCGCTCTGCATGTTGCACGCGTTGTGAAAGGCTGCTGTCTAATGCAGCCTTACATTGGCATCGGTCCAGAAGTTGATAGGACCAAACTGTATTCCTCGAGAACGGCGAGTACGGTACACGATGATGACGGTAAGTAAAACGATATGAAAAAACTACTATGCGCGTCTGTGATAACGTAATCAGTATGTCGTAAGCCACCAGGCTTACACGTTGATGCCATACATGCATTGAATACACTCGCGGCCACCACCAGCGGCTAGACTGACATTTATCAATGACAATCATTTCAAACAGGACGCGAACTTGAGAGTTGCACGAAGCTACATAATTTGATACAATTTAAAAGCGGAGATAGTCACTTGTAATGGTCGCTGCGAGGTTCTCTACACTGGTATTGAATATACTCCAATGACTACTCCCTGAAATAACATCGCATATACTAGCAGTAACAATATCAATCGAATACCATTACGGCGTCTCAAAGAAGGCGGTCCACCATTCTTCTCGTGTCCTTTGTTGGGAGAACAGGAAGCCGGGGCCAAACCAATGGACAACACCATGATCAAGACACCGACATTTCTTCACATGTCGTGAGTTTTTATCTTGTATAAGAGAAAGGTAGTTCGTGGTCATGTCAGGCGGACTCCCATATCAACTAAGAGCTGAAGAATACCCACGACTCGCCACATGGAGCAGTCATCCCCCCAGATTTTCTGGTTTATGGTTTGTTTCAATGTTTCAGTGGTTAGCGTCAAACTACACGCCATGACGATTTATTTTACTCCCCATCCCGACAGTTCCCCTGCTGCTTCCATGTCAGTTGACTGCACCAATTGTCATGTAGAATCATGTCATTGCGAGCAGTAGCGAAAAAAGTATTTGATTCAATTTAATATTGAAGGACTATTCGACTAGATCCGTGGGTCTCTTGAACGTTAGTTGTTGTCCCCTTTCCTTCCTATGCGTTAGTCTCTACACCTTTGGTGTGTCGACACCGTTGACGAATTCGAATTACGTCTTCGTTTTCCGGAAAATACCCCCCGGAACATAATTACGTGGCTTCCAGACCGTTTCATCAAAACAATGCTAGTGAGTTCGTCGCCATAATGGTGCTCGCCAAGGAGACACAGCTAGATGTCAGCTTTGACATTCGCAAGGAGGTACAGTGCCTCACAATCCTTAATCTACCTTGCCATCGTCACATCTAACAGCTACAGCAATGGATGAATAGTATGAGCCTGGGGCGTCGCGGCGAACAGTTCACGGAGCAAGACAGAGAACAAAATATCTTCACGTTCGACGATCAGCCACCTCGTGATAAATTGCCCTGAACTCCTCTATATTGCAGCGGACGGGTCAACTATAGTCATCTTTCTTGCTTTTCTCAGACCTTTCGGAAGATGCAAGCCCCTTGATATGACAAGGGAACACGAGGAATACACTCCTCATTGGGGCGATATAACATTGTTTAAGCTAGAAATCTTGTGTCGGGATTATGATAGAATTGAATACGGATTGGCCATTATTCAAGCAACAGCCTGCTTGAGTGTAATTCTCGGTCCACGACTGTTGACAAACTGGATGTTTCACTGCCAAGGAGAGACAACTTACATGACCCTTCGAGTATGGTTGGGATGCCAGGGAGTCCACGAACGCCACATCCCGCATGTCAGTGATACCGCGGACTGGGGAATGGTCTCACAGCATCTCGGCTTGACGGGTTCCTGACCCATAATTAAACTTTGGCAAGACTAGGTAGACTAATTCAACAGAGCATTGATTGAATGAGGTAGGGATAGCTCAGCGTCAATCATTGAATACACTCGAAATACTCACGTCTTCGTAGACCCACGAAATTCCGGAGCGAGCGTCGATTATTTTATCCCTATTCTGGTGGTGTTCACTCTATAGACAGTGGCGAGATCACACTGCCAAGCTCCTGACCTCTTTGGATTTTGCCTTCGTATGATGCCCCGGTGTCGATCATCTTGACGATCAAACGTTGATACATTTTGGGCGATTAGTATGATAAATGTCGATACAACATCATCAAAGTTGGTTTTAGTGCTGGTTTGGCACTATTATACAATTTACTCATTCGCGGGCTTGTGTATTTCATGGAAACCATCTACCACGTGCGTCAGCAATGTGTAGAAGAAGTCACTGCGATCAGAAGCTACTTGAATTCGTGTTATAACGGTGCATCGCGCCATCGCACCTCATCCTGTTGACGAAACCATTGTCGCCAGAATAGCCAATAACGACCTTGAGTTAACCAAGATCCTGTTCAGCTATTCGTGGGTTGCATCCACCAAATTTATGATTTCGACAGGTTGCTGGAGCTGTATTGAAGATTATCGTGTGAAGCAATTTCAGAGGGCATATAATCACTTCTTATTCTTAGTGCAGCTCTGTGCTGCGTCCGTGACGAAAACTGGGTCGATGATACCTTTCAATTTGTAGGGTTCGTGTTGTGACTAATAATCAAATGTATTGCAGGACTAGATATATATATCGCATAGGTAATAATTATTCCCGCACCATTTTTGAACCGAACCGTGACGACTTCGTTCGGAATTCTTGAACCAGTCCAAGACCAGGTGCGGCCTTTGCCACTGTCTTTGAAGGAAATTCCCGTCCCTTTCGGTCTGATACTAGGATACCGACGTTTTATTGTCGTCGTGAGTGATCTAAATGGGATTCTATTTTTTTCCTGCTGCACTGAAGACTATCCCCGCAGTCATTACATTATGATCCATTACCCCGGCAAGCATCGTATCTTCTGCCCACGTTGTGACGACAATAGCCGATGATCAACTTGGAGATTCGTATCAACTCACAGAACCTCATTAATTGCCTAAATGACAATCATTCAACACGAGAAAATGAAGGATGGATTGGGGCTTCAAACTCAGGACTGGGATGAATGCCCATCGTGTGGGACAGAAGAGGGCCTGTCATGGCCACCTTTGTGAAGCTCAAAGGGCACAGTGGAGTAGCGAGCAACAAAAGGGCCGGTAAGAAGCAGAAAAAGGGGACATATCAGAATTCCCAGCATGGTGAATCTGTACATACCAGACGAACTCCGCCTGCGATAAGTCAAGCTGCGTCGGTCACAATCATGGATCTACATTGTCATCGTCGCATTGAAGAGCCCTGTTCACGCATCAAAAGTGTGAGCATGGGGCGAAACATTCCACTCAGCAAGACAGATAATAATGAGGTTGGAGTAAGCAAGTATTACCTGACCTGGGGTTATGGGCACAGTTTATTAATACAAATTCTGATGGACACGCCACAATCGAAGATATTCCAATAACATCTACCCTGAAAACCTTGGTCTCACTTTACTGTTTGTCTTGTTCAGACATTCTTCAAAATCGAAGCCGTGTGAAGTGGCAAGGGTGCCTGAAGCAACCACATTGCTTACCATCAACTAGACTATCATTGACTCGGGTTTCTTCTTATTGAAAGTCTTGATAAAATTAAACAGGAAGCGCGCAATCTCGCCGGATAAATTCTGAGGTTGACAGCGCCAACGTCAACAAAGCCGTATTGCAACCGTGAAATTCCCTAAATCCCTAAATACTAAATTATGGGGTGAAAATTGTCAAAACTATTATTAGATTCTGTGTGACCCTTCAGCGGAAGGCATAAGAAAGTAGTAAAGTAACTAAGTCCACTGGAGCCTATATAGTTCAAAGAAGGTGAGGGAATTTTGCTTACGAAGGTAGGGATGACATGCTGTGAATCCTGTGTAAGCACAGCCACGAGTCTGTAGAACACTCTGACTGATTGCGCTATAAAAGCCTGGCACTTTCTTCTAGTGTACGTACGACTGCTACGACCAAATGTCTGCTTTCAATGAGACAACTCTGGGGAATCACGATGAAGCCACAGTTCAAACCTACCTTGAAGGTGTTGAGCTACCACCCTTAGCCCCCCCAGGTGTATGGAGTTCAGAGCGACGGCAGATCATTAAGACTGGGATGAGAGAGATATTCAGGGAGAAGCTTCGAGAACGATGGTGATGTAATGAACCCGGCCATGATTTATGTTATCGGGCCCCCGATGACGAGGAGCACATACAACTGTCTGGAAACAATATAGAGGTCTGGGTTGACGAGTTGGTGAGTAAAGTATAATGCTATTTCCATGTGATCTGTGTCACATGCGGCACATTTCAGTGTCAAGGAGAAACGATGTACCATGACCCACCTACTGTTGTTACGGGATCCACCAATACGACATCCAACCTCAGTCCGTATCGCAGTCATGCCGAGGACTGGGGAATGATCTCACGGAGTCTTGGGACATCTTCAAGTGTTGAAATTAGCCCTGGGTATTACTGTGGAGTTGGTTTGGAAAGGTTTGGGATGAACGCCCTGCACAGTGTAAAGAAAGCCTCGCTGATGGCAAAGTTGACAATATATAAGCAAATAATGAGTCAACTGTCTCAAGACGACGGGGTCTTTAGCAAGTTTCCACACAAGAATCTCACCCTGCCAAGACTGGGAAGGCTAGTTTAAGACAGTGTTGATTTAGTGAGGTTGATAACTCAGTGTCCATCACTTGATACACTCGAAATACTCATGTCTGAGTCATAGACCCACATATCCGCCTCAAATTCGCAGAAGAGCGACAAGGGTTTTAGAAGATTCCTGGATGTCTTCACTTCACATGCAGCTGAGTAGCAAAGGTCACACTTCCCGACTTTTGCTATCTTTGGCTTCGGCCTTCATTTACTGCCCCGGCGTCCATTGATTAGATAGACACGCATCACCTGCGATTAGGTCATCACTGTACAATGTTATAGTCAAGTCACCGCTGCACACCAACTTGGATGAGGTTGCATCAACATTTATCATACAATCTGCTTGTTATATAACAGGATTTGGTGATTCCTGGACTATTATGTTAAATTTGATGATGAAACACACCTTTTTATAGGGGGAGTCCACCAATTATTGCAACTTTTCATATGAAGATGCTAATTGTGGACCATGCATTTGGAGGTTAATGTGTGTCAGAACCACTATACACCTCCCAGAGCATCCAACGTATATTGTCAGGAGGTGCTACACTAACTGACACAAGATATTGAGACACAAAGTACTTTTATTACAAGCTTATTAAACCCTTGTATATTGTGTATTGCAATAGAGTCAACTCATACTATTTTTAATATATTATCGGCCTTGTGCATATCGTGGAAGCTATCTGCCACGTTCGTCAACTATCTGTAGAGGAGCTCAAGGCGATCAGAGGTTACATTGAATTCTGGTTACACCCGTGCGTCGCAACATGACATTATTTCATCCTGCCCACCAAAACAATAAGAGACAAAGTCACCTATGACTATCTCCCCATTATAGACATCCTATACGGCTTCTCTTGTGTTGCATCCACCAAGATGGATGGTTTTGAGATATTGCTGGAGCTGTATTGAGGATTTTATTGGACGACGTAGACAAGCATATAGTATCATTGACACTTCATATTCAGTTGGGGACATCACTTTCACTGTATCAGTGTATTCACTCCTTGCAAACCTTCTTCGACGACAGCACACTTCTCACCGATCACATCAACCAGCTGAATGTGGTTTCTTCATTCATCGGGCCCATGGTACGGTATGTTCCCTATATTTTGTCTTCCAGCACCGTCTTACATCCGTCCATGAAACTGTCCTACCAGTCTTATTCTGACTGACATGAGTCCTAATTGGGATCTCATTGTGTGTGGTGAGCGAATAATCACATTGACTCTGGAACTGATAACTGGATCTTCTGAGCCCGAATCTGCATGTACCACAGTGCGCAGCATCGATACCATCACCATCCTCGTTTCTCTTCTTCCATATTGTGACATAATGTGCGGCTTGACCATTGACCAATCCACCAGTAACTCGCTTGGAAATTTAGATTTCACCGCACATTCCTTCCTTTGCGTGGTTGCCACTCCTTCCACTCGTGTGTCGGTAGGGTATAATTAGACCCCCATATCAGTGGTAGAAAAACATGGTTTCCCTGACAAAGGTCTTGCACAATCAATTAGACACACTGCCTAATCATTTCACGTCGATAATACCAACACATCTCAACCAAACCAAGAGGACCCCAATAGTGTCGCCCTTTAATTAATTTGCCTTGCAGCTGGGGTTGCAGATGTTATAAAGCTATATGATTTGAACCCATGTAAGAACGCATATAGTCACTTTGTATTATCGCCGCAAGCTCTGCAGTTGTCCTCATACACGTGTCGAATACATTTTGGTCCACTAGCAGTGCGTAGACTAACATCCGAATAATGAACGATACGTGTTTTAAATAAGATATCACTAAATGTCTGCAAAAGGCCTCCCCCGTCGCCATTTCGATCCATGTCTCATTCAGGCTCATCACACCTCCAGGCCGGTGTTCAACCGACTTCACAATAAAACTGCCATAGGTCGAGGAAATATAAGAGGGCATACAGTCACTTTTCACCATTGCGGCGAGGTCTGCAGCTTGTACGCGTTGATGCCATACGCGATTCGAATACACTTGTGGGCACCACCCGGGGCTAGACTGACATCCTATTTATAAATGACAAAGATTTCAAACAGAACGCGGACTTGAGAGTTGTATGAAGCTATGTGATTTGATACAATTAAAAGTGAAAGTCATGGGTAATGGTCATTGCGAGGTTCTCTATACTGGTGTTAAATATATTCCGAGGACTACACGTCGCTGAAATCACATCACATGTACTAGCGATAACAATTTCAATCTAATACTAGGGTGTCTCAAAGAAGGCGGTCCCAAACCAATGGACAGCATCACAATCAAGACACCGAGACTTCTTCACATATCATGAGCTCTGATTAGAGAAAGGTAGCTTGTGGTCATGTCAGCTGGAATCACATATTAATTAAGAGCTGAAGAATACCCACGACGATCCGCCGCGTGCAGAAGCCAAGCCACGAGAAATCTCGTTTGTGTCATATTTTAAGGTTTCGTACACGGCAATCCAGTTTTCATTCTACCTTGATGTGATAAACTGCAGATTTCCCATCGAAAGAGTAAAAGTTATTTATAACTTATTTTTATTTATTTAATATTTGCTCAGTGGTTGCTCCCATCAGATATTTGTGGCCTGTGACTGGTTGTCCCATAGCACCCTGGCCAAATAGCTCTCACATACATGCAGTTAATTGGTTCCTTGCATCTCCACAATCCTTGTTAAATGATTCAAGTTGAACTCAAAACTCATAAGACTCGAGACATTGCATCGTTTAGGAGGGATCTTCAACCATTCTGTTTCTGTAACACACAGCACTATCCAAAATCTCACCAAGTCATTCATGCACATTAAAATCAACCAGAGAGAATTTTCTGAACAAATCTGTGTCTTCCACCCATTTATTGTAGGTCTCTGGTATGAATCATTGCTTTGACAGATGTTCGACTGGTGTGCTCACTAGTTGTGGTTCCCCAGTTATCATCTCCTCAGATTCTCGAATTTTCAGCTTTGTCCGAAGGCCTTTTGCAGGAATTTGTGATGCTGAACCTAGTCCTACTTTGGAATAACAATGGATTATTTAACCAATCAGATATATTTCAACTGATTCAACCCAAACGTATCACGCAGATGAGAATATTCCAAAAAAAAGCCCAAATCCGCAACATTTGTGGATTCTTTGTAAGGCTGTGATATTGAGTCTCAGCTGTCACTTGTCAGGCTACGAACACCACACAGAATAACGCAGGTGAGTATTGGTATTAAAACATATGATTACTCAAGAAAATGACAGGGGATAATGTCTGGCTGATACCTTGGCCATTCAATACTACACTCAATAGTTGGAGCTATGGAGACCTGATACGATGCCACTTATGTACAGATTACAGCATTTGAAGGGTCAACCCACTCAACCAGATTTGCAAAAATGTATTAATATATATGGTTTGAGGCAATGTAGGAATGCATATAGTCACTTTTTATCATCACCACGAACTCTGCAGCTTGTACTCTCATACATGCATTGAATGGATTTTGGGGCACTAGCCTTGGCCAGACTAATATCCCAATCATTAATGACATTGGTTTTAAATAAAATATCACTGAATGTCTGCAAAAGGCCACCCCCATCACTATTTCGATCATTCAAGCTCATCATCCCTTCAGGCCAGTGTTCAATCGACAAGATCCATGATCTTAAAACTGAGGCCCTTCATACTGTGCGAGGGAATGTGTTGGATTAATTCTTTACACTAATTCTCTTCCATTGAAAACTTGATGATACAGCTGCTTGCATCCACCCTCGTGTTTTGTGACTAATAATTAAATATCTTGTAGCATTAGATATATACATGTTACAAGCAATCAATATTCCCGGACCATTTTGAGCCGAACAGTGACGACTTCACTAGGAATTCTTTACTAGTCCAAGACTCGGTGTGGCCTTTCCCACTATCTTTGAAGGGAATTCCTGTCCTATTCAGTCTGGTACTAGCATACTGAAGTTTAATTGTCATCGAGAGTGATCCAAATGGTATTCTATTTTTCCTGCTGCACCGAAGACTATCCCTGGAGTCATTACATTATGATCCATTACCCCAGCAAGGATCGTATCTTCTGCCCACTTTGTGATAGCAATAGCCAATGATCACTTGGAAATCTGTATCAACTCACAGTACCTCATTAATTTCGTGAATGACAATCATTAAAAACGAGAAAATGAAGGATGGAATGGGACATCAAACTCAGAGCTTGGATGAATGCCCATCATATGGGAGAGAAGAGAGACTGTCATGGCGAGTCCCAATGGGGCCGGTAAGAAAGCAGAAAAAATAGGAGACATTGAAGTATTCCCAGCATGGTGAATCTGTACGCACCAGATGAATTTTACCTGCGATAGGTCAAGCTGTGTGGATCACAATCATGGATCTACATTGTCATCGTCACATTGAAGAGCCATGTCCACACATCAAGAGTGTAAGCCTGGGGGGAAACACTCCACTCAGCAGACAGATAACAACAAGGTTACGTGTAAGCAAGTATTCCCTGACATGGGGTATTTATTGCACGCAGTTTATTATTACAAATTCTGATGAACATGCCACAATTGAAGATATTCCAAGTTTGACCCTGACATACCTGAATAAAATCTACCCTGAGAACTCTGGTCTTACCTTACTCATTGTCTTCTTCGGACATTACAAAATTCAAGCCGTTTCATGTGACCATTAACCTGACTAGACTATATGATCCAGGTGTCCTCTCATTGAAAGTTTGAAAAACTTAAACGGGAAGCGTGCAATCTCACTGGATAAAGTCTGAGGTTGACAGCACAAACTTGAATACTGTACATCACCCCCCAGTGAGCATCGCTCTGGAGTGCAATTATATTATGCTTGGTGATGCCACTTCTGGAATGTCAGAGAAGCTCCATTGCAACTCTGATGCTCAATAATATTATACTAGGGGGTAACAATTGACTAAACTATTATTAAATGCTGTGTGAGCCTTCAACAGAAGGCGTAAGAAAGTAGTATGGTAACTTAGTGCACTGGAGCCTTTATGGAATGTGGGGATGTTATTTACAAAGACGGCAGTGACAGGCAGTGAATCCTGTGTAAGTATGACCACAAGGCTGTACCTTGGTGGAATTAACTCTCCCACTGATTGCGCCATAAATGCTCAGCACCTCTTTCGAGTGGAAGTACAACTGCTCCCCATTAATGTCTACTGTCACCGAAATGACTCGGGAGAATCACAATTTGGCAATGGCTGAGTCCTACATTGAAGACGTTGGGGAACTACCACCCTTAGTTTCCCCAGATGTATTGAGTTCAAAGCAACGGGCCCAGATCATTCAGGAGGGGATGAGAGAGATATCCAGGGAGAAGCTTCAAGAACGATGGGGTTGTAACGAATCCGGCCATGATTTATGTGATAAGCCTCCCGATGATGAGCAGCACATACAACTGTCTGCAAACCAAATAGAGATTTGCGTTGATGAGTGGGTGAGTAAAGTATAATGCAATTTCCATGTGATCTGTGTCACATGCTGCGCATTTCAGTGTCAAGGAGAAACGGGCTACCATGACCCACCAAATGTTGTTAAGATATCCACCAACATGACATCCAACCTCAGCCCCTACTGAAGTCATGCCAATGACTAGGGAATGATCTCGCAAAGTCAGGGGACAATGTCAAGTATTGACATTGGCCCCAGGTATTACTGTGGAGTTGGTTTGGAAAGGGTTGGGATGAAAATCCTTCACAGTGCTAAGACAGCTTCGCTGATCGCAAAGCTGGCAATATACCGGGAAATCGCCCATTTGTTACAAGACAATGGTGCCTTTGGCAAGTTTCTACACAAGCATCTCACGCTGCCAAGACTAGGAAGACTAGTTCAAGACAGTGCTGATTTAGCGAGGTAGGGATACCTCAACCATTTCATACACTGGAAATACTCATATCTGAGTCGTAGACCAATGTACCCGCCTCAAATTCGGAGAAGAGTATAACGGGAGCAGATGTGGTGGCGGACTTTGAATCGGGCGGGTAACCGCCCTAGTCTTAAGTAGGAGTAAGGCGAAGACACTGGAAGGTTTCGATCATTAAAGGGTTCCAGACTTATTAGGTGTTGTCAGGGGACGTAGCTTACCATTGCCAGCATAAATAGGTGACCCCCCCATTAGTTAGAGGGGTCTTTTTCGAATTGGAGCCTATTCCTACTCTGTTCGTTCCTCTTCGTAAGAGCTCAACTGAAGGATTACGCTATCTACAAAGCCGAACCTTACAAAGAGCGACGGAAGTTTTAAAGAGTTTCCCGATATTTTCACACATAGGACTGATTATTTCTTAATTAAAATTTTTAATTCTTAAACAAACTAAAGTCTTTTTAATAAAACTACACGAAGTCTGAGAACGGGGAGCAGAAAAGGTCACACTACCCAGCTTATGACATTCTTGGCTTTTCTGCCCCGGCGTTTATTGGTCAGATAGAGACGCGTCAACTGCGATTACGTCATCACGTTTTAGTCAAGTCACCGCTGCACACCAACTTTGATGAGGTTGAATCAACGTTTATCATAAACATCGCCCGTTCTCTGTCAGAATTTCATGTAATAAGCGAAGATAAGGCATCGGCCACCGCCGTGGCACTCCACATTCGGAATTTCAAGCCCTCCGTGATATGTTGTCATTGGATATATATCATGGCCATGCCAAGTTCCTAGATAGAACAAAAGAAGATACTCCCCTGCAAATTGTGAATAACGCTGAACAATAATTCTTCAATAGTTCCCGGTGAGTCCTTCATACCTCCCCTTGAGATACAACTGAGAAGTCGTCAATTGGGATTAGGTGCATCCTCTCATCATTCGCGCGCAACGTCCCGATTGGCGAGCCAAATAGCATACATTTCTCCCGAGCTTCATCCCGTGTCGCCGACCCTATTGTCCGAATCATCCCTTCATTGTTCGGACCGGTTATTAGAGGATTTTATCGATACGTCGTACCACAAACAAGGTGGAGATGATTCGATAAATTTCTGGAGTGAGTCATTTAAATCTTGCATTGTCTATAACTATATCAAGGTGTGTAACTAGGCCACTTGACCTTTAGTGGAACAGAGTAAGCAGGGACACTTTTAAACGTTCCCTACTCCAATATCGTTGAGCGAGGGTCAGTGATCTTATAGCCCAAAACCTCGCAATAAACAAGGGCCTTTAACCCATACTCAATATCATGGGATGGAATAAACATAAACATTACATCCTTCAGGGGTCATATTCATTTTTCGACGTAGTAATCACTGTATTAAAGATTTGTCGCCTTGCCAACCTTCTTCAATGATAACAATGGTGCTGCTCTCCACTCACATCAACTTGGGTAGTTTCTTCGCTCGTGGAGCCCTTAATTATGTTCACTATCTTTCTCTTCCAGTATTATTCATCATTTTGTGCATGACATTACCTCACCAGTCCATTTCTGATGCAAATGATTTGGAGACCACATTGACCAAGGCTCTCAGAGGAATAATTGCGGTTGTACTGACTCCCTTCACCATTCTTGTTTGTCTTCTTACACATTAAGGGACAATGCGCATCTCATCAACGAACCAGTTGAGGCTTGAGTATCTTGGGAATTTAGTTTCCACCCCTCATTCCCTCCTTTGCATGGTGGCTACACCTTTCACTGGTATATTGAAAGCAAGCAAGGAAGAGGGTAATATCCTTCATTTTTCCTTTTTTTTCAGCTCGCTTTGGAGGCATTAATAGTTGCATAAACCTACATCACTTGAGTCGGATTGACAGCTAATACAATCACTTCTTATGCTCACTGCAACTCTGGAATTCATTGCTGATGAGAATTGTATCAATGATACCTTTGGCTTTGTAGGACTTTGTGTTTTTTTGTCTAATAATTAAATATATTGTAAGACTATATATATATGTCTCATGGCAACAAATATTCCTGGCACTGTTTCTGAACCAGTCTGAGACCGGGTTCGACCATTGCCACTGTCTTTGAAAGGAATTGCTGTCGTTTTTGGTCCGATACCAGCACAGCGAAGTATAATTGTCGCCAAGAGTGATCCAAATGGTATTCCCAAGACATAATTCTGTTGTTATCCTGCTGAACCTGAGATTATTTGAGAGCCAGGACACTGTGATGCATTGCCGTGGCAAGCGTCACATATTCTGGCCATTTTTTGACGACAACAGCCAATTATCATCTCGGAAGTATGTTAAGACTAAGGCTTCCTCGTCCATTCCTTGACTGACAAATTAGCCAAAACAAGAAAATGAAGTATCGGTTGTGACAAACGGGCCATAGACTATAAGTCATCTTAAGATTCTGTGTATTAACTGATGGAAATGGGTCAGTATATAGGGAGCTCACACAGATGTGATTCCTGAGATTCTTAGGGTAGATACATAGGATATAATATGCAGATTATAGCAGTATTCACACAGAGGTGATTCTTAAGATTCTGGGTGTATATACACAAACCATGATATATAGACTATATGGGTACCCACACTGAGGTGATTCTTAAGATTCCTGGGTAAATACTTTCTACATGCTATGCAGAAAATGGATGTACTCACACAGAAGTGATTCTTGAGATTTTTAGAGTAGATATATACATACACAGCAAGTGATATACAAATTATAAGATAATTCACAAAGGTATGTAATTCTTGAGATTCTTAATGTACATACACAGAACATGATATACAGATTGTCTACACTGAGGTGATTCTCAAGATTCCTAGGTGAATCAAATACAGCTGATCTGGAGATATTTAGGCAAATACATAGAGTAAAGCCTTATGGGAATTAGGGGATTGGGGGGATTAGGGGGATTAGGGGGATTAGGGGGATTGGGGGGATTGGGAGGATTAGGGGGATTAGGGGGATTGGGGGGATTGGGGAGATTGGGAGGATTGGGAGGATTGGGGAGATTGGAAGGATTGGGAGAATTGGGGGGATTGGGAGAATTAGGGGTGTCTACACTGAGGTGATTCTCATGATTCCTAAGGTAAATCAAATACAGCTTATCTGGAGATCTTTAAGCAAATACATAGAGTAAAGCCTTATGGGAGTTTGGGGGATTGGGGAGATTGGGAAGATTGGGGGGATTGAGGGGATTGGGGGGGATTGGGAGGATTGGGGGATTGGGGGATTGGAGGGATTGGAGGGATTGGGGGATTGGGGGATTGGAGGGATTGGAGGGATTGGAGGGATTGGGGGATTGGAGGGATTGGGGGGATTGGGAGGATTTGGGAGATTGGGGAGACTGAGGAGATTTGGGGGATTGGGAGGATCAGAGAGATTGGAGGAATTGGAGAGAGTTGAGGAATAATTCAACTCAATCCTAAACTTAAACCCTCTGTCCAACTCCTTGATATATTTCCCTCCATCTCCCTTCCAATACTCCCATCCCAATGTCCTCAATCACTCTCACAATACCTCCAATATCTCTTCCCCCTAATCCCCTAATCCCCCTAATCCCCCTAATCCCCCCAATCCCCCAATCCCCCTAATCCCCCTAATTCCCCCAATCCCCCCAATCCCCCTAATCCTCACAATCCTCGCAATCTCCCTAATTCTCATAAGGCTTTACTCTATGTATTTGCTTAAATACCTCCAGATCAACTGTATTTGATTCACCCTAGGAATCTTGAGAATCACCTCAGTGTAGACATCCATATAATCTGTATATCATGTTCTGTGTATGTACATTAAGAATCTCAAGAATTACCTTTGTGTGAATTATCTTATAATCTGTATATCACTTTCTGTGTATGTATCTACCCCTAAAAATCTCAAGAATCACTTCTGTGTGAGTATATCTATTTTCTGCATAGCATGTAGGATGTATTTATCCCAGGAATCTTAAGAATCATCTCAGTGTGGGTACCCATATAGTCTGTATATCATGGTTTGTGTATATACACCCACAATCTTAAGAATCACCTCTGTGTGAATACTGCTATAATCTGCATATTACATCCTATGTATCTATCCTAAGAATCTCAGGAATCACATCTGTGTGAGCTCCCTATATACTGACCCATTTCCATCAGTTAATACACAGAATCTTAAGATGCTTTATTGACATGTGGTGGACAAACGCAGGGCTACGATGAATGGCAATCGTGTGGGAACGAAGAGGGATTGTTACAGCAAGCCATATGGAGCTGAAAGGGCACAGTGGAATTGGCAGCACCGAAGGGGGCAGAAAGATGGCAGAAAAGGGGAATGTATTAGCATAGCCAGCCTGAATCTTTACGTACCGGAAGAGCTCTGCCTGCAATGGGTCAAACTACGAGTGGGTCACAATGCTTGATCTACCTTGTCATCGTCGTTTTGAAGAGCAATGTCCACGAATCAATCGTGTGAGCCTGGGGGAACCATTACATTCAGACAGACAGACAATGATAAGGCTAGCTGTCAGTGTCGCCTGAGACGAGATTATATTCAGAATGTGTTAATACACACCCGGATGGATTCGTCACAATCAAGGATATGGCGAGGGCAAATGAAAAAATCACATTGCTTACCATTAATGCGACTAGGCCATCACTGGCACCGGGTTTCTCCTCGGTGAAAGTTTGCAAAAGTAAAACAGGAAGTGTGCGATCTCTCTGGACAAAGCAAAGCCTGAGGCTGACAGCGGCAACTTGACGGCAGCAACTATTGAGCATCGCTCTGGACTGCATTTATATGGCACATGGCAATGTTACTTCTTGATATCAGAAAAGCCATTTTGCTTCCAACTCTGATGCTGAGAAATGCTATACTATGAGGTGACAATCGACTGAACTATTATTGTATGCTGTGTGAGCCTTCAGTGGAAGGGGTAATGCTGTGTATCCCATGTAAGTACGGCCATAACGTTGTACCTTCATGGAATTAACTCTCCGACTGGTGGCGGCATAAAAGCAAGGCACCTCCTTCTAGTGTAGGTGAGACTGCTACCCACCAATGTCTACTTCCAACGAGACGGCTCAGGGGAATCACGATTCGGCAACAGCTGAGATCGACCTTGAAGGCATTGAGGAACTCCCACCCTTAGTTTCCCCTGGTATATTGAGTTCAGAGCAACGGGACGGGACTGTTAAAGGGATGAGAGAGATGTTCAGGAAGAAGCTTCGAGAATGATGGGGTTGTAATGAACCCGGCCATGATCTATGTTATCGGGTCACCGATGGTAGGCAACACATACAGCTATCTGCAAACCATGTAGAGATTTGGGTTGACCAGTGGGTGAGTAAAGTATAATGCTATTTCCATGCGATGTGTGTCACATGTTGCGCATTCAGTGTCAAGGAGAAACGGGCTATCATGACCCACCAAATGTTGTTAAGAGATCCACCAACACGGCATCCAACCTCAGCCCCTATTGCAGTCGTGACGATGACTGGGGAATGATCTCGTGGAGTCAGGGGACAATGTCAAGTATTGACATTGGCCCCGGGTATTACTGTGGAGTCGGTTTGGAATGGGTTGGGATGAAAGTCCTTCACAGTGCTAAGACAGCTTCACTGATCGCAAAGCTGACAATATACTGGGAAATCACCCGTTTGTCACCAGACGATGGTGCCTTTAGCAAGTTTCTACAGAAGCATCTTACGCTGCCAAGACTGGGAAGACTAGTTCAAGACAGTGCTGATTTAGCGAGGTAGGGATACATCAATCATTGAATACACTGGAAATACTCATATCTGAGTCGTAGACCTATATACCCGCTTCAAATTCGGAGAAGAGCGACGGAAGTTTTAAGAAGTTTGATATTTTCATGTCACATGTGGCGGAGTGGAAAAGGTCACACTGCCCAGCTTATGGCATTCTTAACTTCGGCCTTCTTTTACTGCCCTGGCGTTCCCCGGTTAGATAGAGACGCGTCACCTGCCATCACGTTAACTGCGATTACATCATCACTTTACAACGTTTTAGTCAAGTCACCGCTGCACACCAACTTGGATGAGGTTGCATCAACATTTATCATAAACATCGGCTGTTTTCTAACAGAATTTCATGATCCCTCACCCCTTTGTGGCCTTGTGTATATCTTGGAAGCGACCTGCCACGTGGGTCAACTATGTGTCGAGGAGCTCACGGTGATAAGAGGTTACATTGAATTCTGGTTACAACCGTGCGTCGCCACATCATATCATTTCATCCTGCCCACCAAAACCTTAACAGACAAAATCACACCCCACCACCTGACTTTTATGATTATTCTATACCTCTCCTCTTGTGTTGCATCCACCAAGGCACATGGTTTCGAGATATTGCTGGAGCTGTATTGAACGTTATACTGGATGACATAAACATTCTTATAGCGTCATTGACACAACATATTGATTCGGAGGCATCACGTTCACTGTATTGGAGTATGCGCTCCTTGCAAACCTTCTTCGACGACAGGCCGCTTCTCACCGATCACATCAACCAGCTCAATGTGGTTTCTTCGATCACTGTGTGTGTCGTAAGGTACATTCACACTATTTTACCTGATAGCATTGTGTTACATCCCCCCATGAAATTGACCTACCAGTCTGGTTTTGATAGAAACGAGTCCAAATTACCCGCTCTTGGATTGTGCCGAGAAAATCAAATCGGTTACTCTGAAGATGATAGCTGGATCATCCGAGCCCGAATCCGCATGTACCACAGTGCACAGCCTTGATGCCATCTATATTCTCGTTTCTCTCCTTCTACATTTTAATGTGATGCGCGGCTCGACCAATGACCAATACACCGGGTCCAGCCTTCAGCGGTTAGATTTGACTGCACGTTCTTTCCTTTGCGTGGTCGCCACTCCTTCCACTCGTGTGTTGGTAGGGTATAATTAGAACTCCATATCAGTGTTGGAAAACATGGTTCCCCTGAAAGGTTTTTCACCATCAAATGGACACACTTGCTAATCATTTCTCTTCGATACTGCCGACACATCTCAATCAAACCAGGAGCCGAGTAGCGTCGCAAGTCACTTTGCACCCGGGGTTGCAGATCTTATAAAGCTACATGATTTGGGCCTATGTAAGAACACATATAGCCACTTTGTATTATCGCCGCAAGCTCTGCAGTTGTACCCATCCATGTGTTGACTACATTTGGAGCCACCAGCCTTGCCTAGACTAACATTCGAATCATGAACAAAATATTTTTTAAATAAGATATAACTGAATGTCTGAAAAAGTCCTCCCCCCGTCGCCATTTTAATGGATGTCTCGTTCAGGCTCATCAGATCTTCGCCGGTATTCAATCAGCAACATCCATGATCTTAAAACCGAGGGCCTTCACACCGTGCAAGGCAATTTGTTCGGCGAATTCCTTGAACTAATTCTCTTCCATTGAAAACTTGAAAATAAAGCTGTCATAAGTCGAACAAATATCAGAGTGCATACAGTCACTTGTCACAATTGCCGTGAGCTCTGCATGTTGCACGCGTTGATACCATGCATGAGTTGAATACACTTGCGGGCACCAACGGTGGCTAGACTAACTATAAATGACAACATTTAGAACGGGACGCGGACTTGAGAGTTGTATGAAGCTACGTAATTTGACACAGTTTTAAAGCGAAGATAGTCACTTGTAATGATCGCTCTGCTGTTCTCTAGATGGTGTTGAATATATTCGGAAGACTACCCGTTGCTGAAATTACATCGTATATACTAGTGATAACAATTTCAATCGAATACCATTAGGACATCTCAAAGAAGGTGGTCGCACCCTTATTCTGGTGTCCTTTGTTTGGGAGACCAGGAAGCCGAGCCAAGCCATTGTACAACACCATACCCACACTTCTTCACATTGTCGTGAACTTTCACCTTGGATAAGAAAAACATAGCTCGTGGTCATGTCAGGTGGAATGTCATATTAACTAAGAGTTGAAGAATACCCAAGACCCGCCGCGTGGAGACCCAATCCACGAGAAATCCTGTTTGTGTTGTGTTTCAATGTTTCAGTAGTACCACGACACTACACGCCACGACAATGTATTTTACTCGCTATCCCGACATTTCCCCTACTGCTTCCATTTTGGTTGACTGGATTTCATTCCAATTGTCAAGTTTGAATTATTTAATTTAGAGTAGTAACGAAACAATCATTTGATTCAATCTAATATTAAAGAAGTCTTCGACAAGATACGTCGGACTCTTGAACGTTAATTGTCGTCACATGTTCCTTCCTATGCATCGTCGCCACACCTTTCACTGATGTGTCGGCACCATTGACCAATTTGACCTACGTCTCCATTTTCCGAAAGAAATCCCCCAGAACATAACTATGAGGGTTCCAGGCCGTGTTATCAAAAATAATACTGGTGAGTTAGTCACCGCAATCATGCTAGCCAAGGAGAAACCGCCAGATGCCAGCTTTCAAATTGGCGAAGACTCACAGTACTTCACAATCCTCAATATACCTTGCCATGGTCTCATCACATCGAACAGAGTTGCTGCATTATGTGCCGAAGAAATAATCAGGGTTACTCTGATCTTGATAGCTGGATCTTCCGACCTGGTCTCACGTGTCCCACGGTGCGCAGCTTCAATACCATCGCCATTCTCGTTTCTCTTCTTATACATTGAGACGTGATCCGCAGCTCAATCAACGAAACATCCATGAGCGACAATGAAGGTCTAGTCCTCACTGTCAATGTCTTCTGATGCATCGTCGCCACACCTCTCACTGGTACGTCCTTGTCGTCTAATTCTAACGTGGCCTCAGTTTGGATTTAATATGGCTGCCCAGGGGAAGGTCTTTCTCGATCAATTCCTCTCGATTCCCAACCATCTCTCTTCACATTTCAACCAGACTGTTCAACCAGACTGGCAGGAGCATAGTCCTATTGATCTTTTCTTGACTTGCTTTGTAACTGTACTTTCAAGCCACATAGTAGTATGATCCAATTTAAGAGCGCATACAGCCACTTTTTCCCTCGCAGCATGTTGTACAGCTCTTTCCCACACATATATTAAATATATTCAGTGCTAGTTGTGGCTAGAACCACATCGAATTCATTAATGACCATCCCATCATATAGAATATTGCCACCAAATCTCGAAGAAGCCCCACCACCTCGGTTCCCACTTCACTTACCTAGGCTCACACGAAGGAAGCCATTGAAGAATAACAAAGAACAGTAGGATTAATCATTGATCCATGACAACATTTCTCTCGTTTACGCAAATATTATCTTCAAAATCCATGTTCAATCTCCAGGGTCAGTGATCTTATACCCCTAACCTCGCAATAAACAAGGGTCTTTAACCCATATTCAACATCATGGTGGATGGAATAAACATAAATATGGCATCCTTGGGGAGTCATATTCAATTTTCGAAATAGCACTCACTGTCGTGGAATTTTTTCACCTTGCCAACCTTCTTCAATGATAACATGGTGCTGCTCTCCACTCACATCAACTTGGGTGGTTTCCTTGCTTGTGCAGTCCTTAATACACTATGTTCACCATCTCTTCTCTTGCAGTATTGTCTTTAATTCATGCATGCCATTCCCTCACCAGTCCATTTCTGACGCAAATGACTGGGAGATCATATTGACCACCAGTGTTGGCTCTCAAGGAATAATTGCAGTTAGATTGAACTAATAGGTGGATTATCTGACCCAGAATCTGCATGTACCACAGCTCTCAAGCTCTCTCCCCTCACCATTCTTGTTTGTCTCCTTACATAGTAAGGGACAATGTGCAGCTCATGAACAAACCAGTTCAACCTTGAATCTCTTGGGAATTTAGTTTTTATCCTTCACCCCTTCCTTTGCATGGTGGCCACACCTTTTACTCATATATTGAAAGCAAGCAAGGGAGAGGATAATATTTTTCCTTTTTCCTTTTTTTCTTTTTTTTCCGCTCACTTTGGCAGCCTTAATAGTTGCATAAATTTACATCATTTGAGTCAGGTTGAAAGCTCATTAAATGACTTCTTATGCTCACTGCAACTCCGGAATTCATTGCTGACGAGAATTGTATCAATGATACCTTTGGCTTTGTAGGGCTTTGTGTTTTGTGACTAATAATTAAATATATTGTAAGACTATATATATGTCTCATGGCAGCAAATATTCCTAGAATGTTTCTGAATCAGTCTGAGACCGAGCTCAACCATTGCCACTGTCTTTGAATTGCTGTTGTTTTTGGTCTGGTACCAGCATACTGAAGTATAATTGCCACCAAGATGTTAGAGTATGATATACTACAGGTCTAACATAGTCTATTATGATCTCCATATTTGTCTGATATTTGTAGTATTTTTCCCAGCACTGTAGGTGCAGTATTGAGTGAGTTACCTTAGGTCAGTAACTACTGTATAGGTGCTTAGATAAGCACCTACTAGTATAGTCCACTGTGGGTGTGGGAAAGTCTCCTTAGTGTTTACTTTCCAATTAGGTGTTCTGCAAAGTGTTATTCAACTGTTTCAACACAAGAGTGATCCAAATGGTATTCCCAAGACATAATTTTGTTGTTATCCTGCTTCACTTGAGATTATCTGAGAGCCATAGGTACTCGAAACAGCTGTAAGGTTCTAACATTGATTGCAGGGCTTAGAATTCAATGAACTTTAGGACCTCAAAAGATCCCTAACCAATTTTAACTCTTATAAGGATTCAATGGATGATTGTTGGAGTTTATATAAAATAAGGTTCTACCAAGGATCCTAAAAATCTTTGGAGAGGGGAGTTATCCCAGTCAGTGTTGGGCTGATTCCCTAAAGTATTCCCTCCGTTCAAAGCCTTACCTGATGCTGCAGGGGCATATTTCCCGTGGGATTCGACATGAAAAGACAACAATTTTTTTCAGCAAATCTTTCATGAAAGGTTAGACATAGCCCCAAAGTATGCTTGAAACATCCTAAGCCTGTTGGTGCTGTAGAACTGAGGAATCCAGAGGCGATGATCATAATCCCTTGATAGAAAACAGTCCTACAATAGATGTCCAGCGATACCTATCAGTAAGAGTTCGAGGACACGCTTACATATCACCGATATTCCGTCATCAGAATATGAATGGCCATTATTCAAATGACAGCGGGCTTGAATTTAATTCTAGGTGTGCAAAATGAATTATCCTTATTGTTTGCATGGTTGACAAAGTGGATGTTTCATTGCCATGGAGAGACAAATTACCAGGACCCCCCGACTATGGTCAGGATGCCAGGAGGTCCACCAAAGCCACATCCTACCTTGCCCCATATCCCAGTCATGCCGTGGACTGGGGAATGGTCTCAAAGTATCTTGGCTTGACAGATTCCTGCTCAATAATTTAACTGTCACAAAACTAGGCAGACTAGTTCACGAGAGCATTGATTAATGTTCCTCGCTCATGGAGTCCGTTTTATACGATATTCACTGGGTCTTCTCTTCCACCACTGTCTTATATTTGAGCATTAAATTACCTCTCCAG
Organism: Hysterangium stoloniferum; assembly: GCA_015178975.1. Classification (NCBI taxonomy): domain Eukaryota; kingdom Fungi; phylum Basidiomycota; class Agaricomycetes; order Hysterangiales; family Hysterangiaceae; genus Hysterangium; species Hysterangium stoloniferum. The sequence goes on from WHVD01000045.1 coordinate 152,478, forward strand.
TCTAATTCTGACTGAAACGAGCCCATATTGACCTCGATTGTCGGCTGGGGAAAAACTACTTGCTGTCATGCTGGGGGCAGTAACTGGATCTTCTGACATGGAATCCACGTGGACCACAGCTCGCAATCTCAATGGCGTCCCAATTCCTGTTTGCCTCCTTACATAAAAAGAAATCATGACATAATACGCAGCCCATCAATAAGTGGTTCAGCCTTGAGTGTCTCGAAGATTCAGTTTCCACCGCTCATTCCTTCCTTTCTGTGGTGGCCACACATTTCTCTGGTGTAGCAGTAGCATCTTCGTTGAACTCCATATCAGCCATGGAATGACGTTGTTTGACCTGGCGAAGGTGCTGCTCCATAACTCGACACGATTTCTACTCAGATAACGCCAACATACTTGGAACAAACTAACAGGAGGGTCCCATCATTCCCCTTGTTTAACTCGCTTTGGAGATAGAAGTTGGATAAACCTGGGGAGTTTGGGGCAATTTCAGAGCACGTACAATCATTTCTTAATTTGTAGGATTTGTGGTTGTGACTAAGAGTTATATATATTATAGGACTACATGTGTTTATCTCACCGGGAAATTATTCCTGGTCCGTTTTTGAATTGAACGGAGATGACCTGATCAGAATGTTTAAACCACTCCAGGTGTGACCATTGCCACTGTTTTGAAATGAAGTTCCTGTCATTGTTAGTCTGGCCCTCGGACACTGAAGTTTAATTGTCGTCGAGAGTGGTCCCAATTGTATTCTGAAAAAATATGTGTGTTATTGTTCCACTGCACTGAATATTTGCGCCAGAGTCATTGCATTATGATGCATTACCTTGGCAAGCTCTGTGTCTTCTACCCATTTAGTGATGATAATAGCCATTGATCAACAAAGAAGTTCGTATGGACCCACAAACTTCATTATTTCCCTGAGTAACAATCATGAAACACGAAAGAATGAACTCAAAGTGGAGTGGGGAGCAACGAAGGGGCAGGTGCGATGGCAGAAAAGGGCGAGTGTAAGCGCAGCCGGGCATGGTGAATCTTTACATATTGGAAGAACTCTGCCTACATGTAAGCCTGGCCACCTTACCACATACGTCATCACCAACCTCTCCCATCAACCACTCATTGTTCCGCCATTTGGTAGCACCCTTGTGCCTTATCATGCGGTCATCATCACCAACCTCTCCCATCAGCCACTCATTGATCCGCCACTTTATTGTTAAGTAGCACCCCTGTGCCTGATCATGCGGTTCCTTGTTCTTCCACCCCATTCACCTTGACTCTATATTTAAAACCCCATATCTTATAGTGATAGAATATCTTCTCCTTGACCATTAATCCTTTCCCCACTCTTCCCTAGGGAACCTCGCATTCACCTTGTATCCTACTGAGATGTAAAAATAAAGAAAACTTAGTCCTGTCCGTGTTGACCGAGTGAGGCTGATACCGACAGCCTTACACTACAATAGCTCAAGTTACTGGTGGTGGGTCACAATTATTGACCGACGTTGTCATCGTAGCATCTAAGAATAATTTCCATTCAGTCATCTAGGTAATAATAAAGCTAGTTGTAAGTAAGTACGATATGAGACGCGATTATATGTACAGTGTGTCAATAAGAATTCTGATGGACACGCCATAATCAAAATAAGTTTAAGCCAGCCTCTTATGTACCTCAATAAACTCTACAATGAGAAATTTGGTCTTACGTCACCCTTTGTCTTGTTCAGACATTGCACAAAAGTCAAGCCGATTGATATGGCATGGGTGAAGGAAGAAATCACGTTGCTTACCATTAACTCGTTGAAAGTTTGATAAAATTAAACAGGCAGCGCACACTCTTTCCAGAAAAAGTTTGAGGCTGACAACGCCAACTTGAAAGCAGCAGCCGGAAAGCATAGCTCTGAACTGCATATCCACGCCTCCAATGAAAAGCCCTTTTGCTTTCAACTTTGACGCGCAATAATATCCGAAATACTATATTATGTGGTGACAATTTCATAAACTATTCTTAAATGGTGTGTGAGCCTTCAGCGGCAGGCGTAAAAAATTAATGAGGTAACTGAGTTTACTGGAGCCCAAATAATTCAAGGAAGGTGAGGGGATTTTGGTTATAAAGGCGACTGTAAATCCTGTGTAAGCACAGCCACAAGTCTATAGAACATTGTGACTGGCTGCGCTATTAAAAACCCGTCACCACCTTCTAGTGTAAGCACGACTGCTACGCACAAATGTCTGCTTTCAACGAGACAACTCTGAGAAATCATCATGAGGCAACGGGTCAGACCTACCTTGAAGGCGTTGAGGAGATACCACCCTTAATTTCCCCAGGTGTATTGTGTGCAGAGCAACGGGACCAGATCATTAAGACAGGGATGAGAGAGATATTCAGGGAAAAGCTTCGAGAACGATAGGGCTGTAATGAACTCGGTCATGATTTATGTTATCGGGCCCCCGATGACGAGCACCACGTACAACTGTCTGAAAACCATATAGAAATTTGGGTTGACGAGTGGATGAGTAAAGTACAATGCTATTTCCATGGGATCTGTGTCACATGCTGCACATTTTAGTGTCAAGGAGAAACAGGGTGCCATGACCCACCGAATGTTGTTAAGATATCCACCAACACGACATCCAACGTCAGCCCGTATCGCAGTCATGCCGATGACTGGGGAATGATCTCACAGATTCTGACATCATCAAGTATGGAAATTAGCCCAGGGTATTACTGCGGAGTCGGCTTGGAAAGGGTTGGGATCAAAGTCTTTCACAATGCAAAAAAGGTTTCGCTGATGGCAAAGCTGACAATATACGGGCAAATTATGGGTCGATTGTCTCAAGACGACGGTGCCTTTAGCAAGTTTCTGCACAAGCATCTTACGCTGCCAAGACTGGGAAGACTAGTTCAGGAGAGTGTTGATTTAGCGAGGTAGGGATACCTCAATCATTAAATACACTCGAAATACTCATGTCTGAGTCGTAGACCTACATACCCGCCTCAAATTCGGAGAAGAGCGACAGTGGTTTTAGAGAGATTCCCGATATTTTCACTTCACATGCAGCGGAGTGGCAAAAGTTACACCCACCACCTGATACTATTTTTGGCTTCGGCCTTCCTATGGTGCCCCGGCGTTCATTCGTCATATAGCGATACGTCAACTGCGATTACGTCATCACTTTACAATGGTTTAGTCAAGTCACCGCTGCACACCCACCTTGATGAGGTCGCATCGACATTTATCATACACATCGCCCGTTATCTAATAGAATTTCATCATCTCTCACCAATTTTCGGCCTTGTGTATATCGTGGAAGCGATCTGCCACCTGCGTCAACTATCTAGAGGAGCTCACGGCGATCAGAGGTTACATTGAATTCTGGTTACAACCGTGCGTCGCCACATCACATGATTTCATCCCGCCCACCAAAAGCATAACAGACAAAGTCACCGGCCACTAATTGCCTCATCTGAACATCCTTTCCGGCTTCTCGTGTGTTGCATCCATCATGATCTATGGTTTCGAGATTTTGCTGCAGAGGCATTGAGGGTTATATTGCACGACATAAACGTGCATATAGCGTCATTGACACTTCATCTTGATTTGGAGACATTAGATTTATTGTGGGGGAGTATTTACTCCTTGCAAATTTTCTTCAACGACAGCACGCTTCTCACCGATCACATCTGCCAGCTGAAGTGGTTTCTTCGCTCGTTGGGCCTATCGTACGGTATGTTCACAATATGTTACCTTAGCACCGTCTTACATCCGCCCATGAAACTGTCCTACCAGTCTCGTCCTGAGCCACACGAGTCCTAATTGGCGTCTCCTTATGTGTGGTAACCAAAGCAAGAAAGATAACTATAGTTGACCCGTGGCTGATCGTCGAACATGGATACATTTTGTTCTCTGTCTTGCTCAGCGAACTGTTCGCCGCGACGCTCCAGGATCATACTATTCATCCATTATTGTAGCAGTTAGATGTGACGATGGCAAGGTAGATTAAGGATTGTGAGGCACTGTACGTCCTTGCGAATGTCAAAGCTGGCATCTAGCTGTGTCTGCTTGGCGAGCACCTTTATGGCCACATACTGTCGGGATGGGGAGTAAAGTAAATTGTTGTGGCGTGTACTTTGACGCTAACGACTGAAACATTGAAACAGACCAAAAACCAGAAATTCTCGGGGAATGACTGCTCCACGCGGCGGGTCGTGGGTATCCTTCAGCTCTTAGTTGATGTGGGATTCCGCTTGACTTGACCTCGGGATCGCCTGCTTTGAGACGCCGTAGTGGTATTCGATTGACGTTGTTTCTGCTAGTATGTGCGATGTGATTTAAGAGAGTAGTCATTGGAGTATATTCAACACCAGTGTAGAGAACCTCGCAGCGACAATTACAAGTGACTATCTCCGCTTGTAAATTGCATCAAATTATGTAGGTTCGTAACTCTCAAGTTCGTGTCCTGTTTTAAATGATTGTCATTGATAAATATCAGTCTAGCGGCTGGTGGTGGCCGCGAATGTATTCAATGCATGTATGGCATCAATGCGTGCAACATGCAGAGCGCGGCGGTGGCGAAAAGTGACTGTATGCGCTCTTATATCTGTTTGACCTATGGCAGCTTTATTGTCAAGTTTTCAATGGAAGAGAATTAGTTTAAGGAATTCGCCCAGCACATTGACTCGAACGGGGTGGAGGCCCTTGGTGGGAAGATTATGGATCTTGTCAATTGAACATTACACTGAAGGTATGATGAGCCTGAACGAGACATGCATCGAATTGGGGTTGGGGGAGACCTTTTTCAGACCTCCAGTGATATCTTACTTTAAAATGCGGATGTTAGTCTAGTCACGGCTAGTGCAAATGTATTCAACACATTTATGGGGACAACTGAGGAGCTCGCGGCGATAATGAAAAGTGACTATATAGTTCTGACATAGAATCAAACTTAATAGATTTATAACATCTGCAACCCCGGCTGCAATCCTGGTTTGGTTGCGTTGTGTCGGCATCATCAAAGAGAAATGATTACAAAGTGTGTCCAATCGATGGTGTAAGACCTTTGTCAGGGCAACCATGTGCCTTCAACACTGATTAGGGGGGTCTAATTAGACCGTACTGACACACAAGTGGAAGGTGTGGCGACCACGCAAAGGAAGGAACGCGCGGTGAAATCTAAATTTTCCACCCAGTAATTGAAGGATTTGTCGGTGGTCGTGCCGCGTATAATGTCACAATGTGGAAGAAGAGAAACGAGGATGGCGATGGTATCGAGGCTGCGCACTGTGGTACACGCAGATTCGGGCTCGGAAGATCCAGCTATCAGTTTCAGAGTCAATGTGATTATGCGCTTACCACACACAAGGAGAGCCCAACTAGGACTCGTGTGGGTCAGAATGAGACTGGTAGGACAGTTTCATGTGCGGATGTAAGACGGTGCTATGAGGTAAAAAATTGTGACCGTACCTTGCGATGGGCCCAATGAGCGAAGAAACCACATTCAGCCGGTTGATGTGATCGGTGAGAAGCGTGCTGTCGTCGAAGAAGATTTTCAAGGAGTAAATACTCCAATACAGTGAGTCCAACGCATCGAAATCAAGATGAAGTGTCAATGACGCTATATGCATGGGTATGGCGTCCAATAAAACCCTCAATACAGCTCCAGCGATATCTCGAAACCATGCATCTTGGTGGATGCAACACACGAGAAGCCGTATAGGATTTCTATAATGGGGAGATAGTCGGTGATTTTGTCTGTTATGGTTTTGGTGGGCAGGATGAAATGATGTGATGTGGCGACGCACGGTTGTAACCAGAATTCAATGCAACCTCTGATCGCCGTGAGCTCCTTTACAGAGAGTGGACGTATGTAGCAGATCGCTTCCACGATATACATAAGGCCAAAAAGGGGCAAGCGCAGATCAAATTCTGAGACATAACGGGCGATGTGTATGATAAATGATGATGCAACCTCATCCAAGTTGGTGTGCAGCGGTGACTTGACTAAAACGTTGTAAAGTGATGACGTAATAGCCGGTGACGCCTCTCTATCTAACCAATCGACGCCACAATCCTGGAAGGCCGAAGCAAAAGATAGCAGAAGTTGGGTAGTGTGACCCTTGCTAGTCCTCCGTGCATAAAGTGAAGACATTGAGAGCCTCTCTAACGTCATCTCCGCTCGTCTCCGAATTTGAAGTGGATATGTGGGTCTACAAAGATGTTGGTATATCGAGTGTATGTAACGTTGACACTGAGTTATCCCTACCTCATTAAATCAACAGTCTCTTGAACTAGTCTTCCCAATCTTGGCATGGTGAGATGCTTGCGTAGAATCTTGCTAAAGGCACCGTTGTCTTGAGACCATTGACTCATTATTCGCCCGTATATTGTCAGCTTTGCCAACAGCGAAGCTTTCTTTGCACTGTGCAGGACTTTCATCCCAACCCTTTCCAAACCGACTCCACAGTAATACCCAGGGCTAATTTCAATGCTTGATGATGTCTCAAGACTCCGTGAGATCATTCCCCAGTCATCGTCATGACTGCGATACGGGCTGAGGTTGGATCTCGTGTTGGTGGATATCTTAACCACATTCGGTGGGTCATGGTAGCTCGTTTCTCCTTGACACTAAAATGCGCAACATGTGACACAGATAACAGGGAAATAGCATTATACTTTACTCACCCAGTCGTCAACCCAACTCTCTATTTGGTTTGCAGACAGTTGTATGTGCTGCTCGTCATCGGGGGCCCGATAACATAAATCATGGTCGGGTTCGTTACAACCCCATCGTTCTTGAAGCTTCTCCCTGAATATCTCTCTCATCCCCTTCTGAATGATCTGGTCCCGTTGCTCTGAACTCAATACATCTGGGGAAACTAAGGGTGGTAGTTCCTCAATGTCTTCAATGCAGGACTCAGCCGTTGCCAAATCGTGATTCCCCAGAGTCATCTCGATGACAGCAGACATTGGTGTAGCAGTCGTACTTCCATTCGAAAGGGGTGCTGAGCTTTTATGGCGCAGTCAGTGGGAGAGTTAATTCCACCAAGGTACAGCCTTGTGGCCGTGCTTACACAGGATTCACGGCCTGTCACCCCTGCCTTTGTAAATAACATCCCCTCACCCCCCATAAAGGCTCCAGCGCACTAAGTTACCTCACTACTTTCTTATGTCATTTAATAATAGTTCGGTCAATTGTTACTCCATAGTATAATATTATTGAGCGTCAGAGTTGCAATGCAGCTTTTCTGACATTCCAGAAGTGGCATCGCCAAGCATAATATAAATGCACTCCAGAGCGATGCTCACTGGGTGCTGTATTCAAGTTGGCACTGTCAACCTCAGACTTTATCCGAGATTTCGCGCTTCCTGTTTAATTGTATCAAAACTTTCAATGAGAAGAAACCTGGTCAATGATGGTCTAGTCAGGTTAATGGCAAGCAGCGTGGTTTCTTCATCCACCGTTGCCACATCAAACGGCTTGAATTTTCTAGATTGTCTGAATAAGTCAAAGGGGAAGGTAAGAGCAGAGTTCTCAGGTAGATTTATTGAGTTACGTAACGGTCGAACTTGGATTATCTTCGATCGTGGCGTGTCCATCAGAATTTCTATTAATAAACTGCACACATAACCCTGTGTCAGGCAATACTTGCTTACACCTAGCTTTATCATTACCTGTCTTGCCGAGTGGAATGTTTCGCCCCAGGCTCATACTGTTGATGCGTGGACATGGCTCTTCAATGCGATGATGACAACGTAAATCCATTATTGCCACTCACGATAAAACTTCCGTATGATAATACCAGTCCGAAAAGGACAGTAATTCCCTTCAAAGATAGGGGCAAAGGCCGTACCTGGTTCAAGAATGGTCCGGGAATAACCATTGCCTGTGAGATATATATATCTAGTTTGAATTATTAATCACAAAACACGAGCCCTACAAATTCAAAGGTATCATCAATCCAGTTTTCGTCACGGACTCCGCACAGAGCTGCATTAAGAATAAGAAGTGATTGTATGCGTTCTGAAACTGCTTCACACGATAATCTTGAATACAACTCCAGCACCTTGTCGAAACCATAAATCTTGGGTGGATACAACCCACGAATAGCTGAATAGGAACTTGGTTAAATCACCATCTTTACTGGCTATTCTGGCGAGAATGGTTTTCGTCAGCAGGATGAGGTGTGATGGCGCGATGCACTGTTATAACAAGAATTCAAGTAGCCTTCTGATAGCAGTGACTTCTTCTACACACTCCTGACGCATGTGGTAGATGGTTTCCATGAAATACGCAAGCCCGCCAATGAGTAAAGTATCTTGACGATCAAATGTTGATACATTTTGGGCGATTTGTATGATGAATGTCGATGCAACATCATCGAAGTTGGTGTTTAGTGGTGGTTTGGCGGCACTATTATAAAATAATAACCTCATTGCAATTGACGTGATCTCTCCGCTGTATATAGAGTGACCACCACCAGAACAGGGATAAAATAATCGACTCTCCCTCCGGAATTTCGTGGGTGTACGAAGACGTGAGTATTTCGGTGTATTCAATGATTGACGCTGAGCTATCCCTACCTCATTCAATCAATGCTCTGTTGAACTAGTCTGCCAAGTCTTGCCAGAGCGTAATTCTGGGTCAGGAACCCGTCAAGCCAAGATGCTGTCAGACCATTCCCCAGTCCACGGTATGACTGAGATACGGGGAGGCAGAGGTGGCGTTCGTGGACTCCCTGGCATTCCAACCATAGTCAGGGGGCCATGGTAATTTGTCTCTCCGTGGCAGTGAAACATCCAGTTTGTCAACAGTCGTGCAGCCAGAATTAAACTCAAGCCCGCTGTTGCTTGAATAATTGCCATCCGTATTCAGTTGTATCATAATCCCCACCACACGATTTCTAGTTTAGACAATTTTTTATCGGCCCAATGAAGACTGTATTCCTCGTGTGTCTTTTCCATATCAAGGGGCTTGCATCTTCCGAAAGGTCTGAGAAAAGCAAGAAAGATGACTATAGTTGACCCGTCCGCTGCAATATCCATGAGGAGTTCAGGGCAATTTTTCACGAAGTGGCTGATCGTCGAACGTTCATCCTTCGCTGTAGCTGTTAGATGTGACGATGGCAAGGTAGATTAAGGATTGTGAGGCACTGGACGTCCTTGCCAATGTCAAAGCTGACATCTAGCTGTGTCTCCTTGGTGAGGACCTTTATGTCGACGAACTCACCAACATTGTGTTGATGAAACGGTCCGGAAGCCACGTAATTATGTTCCGGGGGGTATTTTCCTGAAAACGAAGACGTAATTCGAATTCGTCAACGGTGTCGACACACTAGTGAAAGGTGTAGAGACTAACCCATAGGAAGGAACAGGGACGACAACTAACGTTCAAGAGGCCCACGTATCTAGTCGAATAGTCCTTTAATATTAGATTGAATCAAATCAATTTTTCGCTACTACTCGCAACGATATAATTCAAACATTACAATTGGTGGAATGAACTCCAGTGAACTGACATGGAAGCAGCAGGAGAACTGTCGGGATAGGGAGTAAAATAAATCGTCGTGACGTGCAGTTTGACGCTAACCACTGAAACATTGAAACAGAGCATAAACCAGCAAATCTCGGGGAATGACTGCTCCACACGGCGGGTCGTGGGTATTTATCCAGTCTTAGTTGATATGGGATTCCACCTGACATGACCACGAGTTACCTTTCCCTTATTCAAGATGAAAGCTCACCCCATGTGGAGCAATGTCGGTGTCTTGATTCTTGATCATGGTCTTGTTTACTGGTTTGGCCCCGGCTTCCTGTTCTCCCAAACAAAGGACACGAGAAGAATGGTGGGACCGCCTTCTTTGAGACGCCGTAGTGGTATTCGATTGACATTGTTACCGCTAGTATATGCGATGTGATCTCAGCGAGTAGTCATTGGGGTATATTCAATACCAGTGTAGAGAACCTTGCAGCGACTATTTCAAGTGACGATCTTCGCTTCTAAACTGTATCAAATTATGCTTCATACAACTCTCAAATTCGCGTCCCCTTTGAAATGATTGTCATTGATAAATAGGATATCAGTCTCGCCGCTGGTGGTGGCCGCGAGTGTATTCAATGCATGTATGGCATCAACGCGTACAACATGCAGAGCGCGCGGCGGCGGCGAAAAGTGACTGTATGCGCTCTTATATTTGCTCGGCCTATGGCAGCTTTATTGTCAGGTTTTCAATGGAAGAGAATTAGTTTAAGGAATTCGCCCAGCACATTGACTTGCACAGTGTGGATGACGAAATATGATGGACTTCATACGTTTGCGGATCGTTCTTGTCACAACGTGTAGTTGCCCTGCTTATGTAACGTAGTAACCGAGAAATTTTCTCTAACAATACAATCTTTAGAACCATCAACAGGAGTGTTTCGTTACTGACCTTTGCGCACTCAGGTTCACCTGGCGTCAGGTTATGGGCCCCGATAGCAGACCTTACCATCAGCCTTCCAACAGCTCTCACGCTTTCAAGTACCAGAAGCTCAATGGCCAAAATTACCCACTCTGGGCCGAGCACATGCAGGCCGCCTTGCAGTCAAGATATCTGTGGTTAATTGTCAGTGGCCGAGAAGCATGCCCTGCAAAGCCAGCAGTTACTAAACCAGACCAAATGACGGCTGCTGAATGGAAAGCTGAAAAGAAGGACTATATGGATTGGTTGTTAAGGGACGAAGCAGCTCAGGGTTTGATGAAGGGGGCAGCGGAAAGCACACAGTGGCCACACATCGCGTTAGCCCAGACGTCACAGGAAATGTGGGATTTATGGAAGGATATGTATGTGACCAATCAACAACGGATCGACATTCACTATCACTTCGAAGAACTTTACACTCGGAAGTATACAGATACAACCTCAATGCCAGATCACATAGCAACCATGCTTGACTTGGGGCACAAGATTTTAGCAGCTGGCAAACTCCTTCCAGATATCCACATTGCCTGTGCACTCATCCTTTCCCTTCCAACTACACAATCTTGGGATGTAATCAAAATCCAGCTTTTCAGCATGGATACCTCAAAACTCACCTCTCAAACCGTCAGCGCTACACTTATCACCGAAGCTAATCGTCGTTCCAAGGAGAAGTCAAGCGAAACGGCCCTTCTCGCTAAGAAGTCGAATAGCCAAGGGAAACCTGGCAAAAATGGTGGCAAAAGTCACAAACCAAAGCCAGACGATGAATGCCACTACTGTCAGGAAAAAGGACATTGGATTAGCAAGTGTCCTAAGTGGGAGGAAGACGAGAAGAAGAAGAAGGATGGTGGAGGCACCGCTAACCTCACCGTGTCAAATCTTCATGAGTTGGGTCCTCGCCAGGTAGGGCAGGTTTACGTGGTTGGAGCTACATCCAGCAGGTCGGCAGAATTAATTCTAGATTGTGGTGCAACATCACATATGTTCTGCGACAGGAAGTATTTCAAGACGTACATACCTTCCGCTACTGGCGAAACAATTGCAGTGGGAGATGCCCGTTCCATTCCTATTGCAGGCAGTGTCAGTGTCTCATTCAGGAGCATATTGCCAGGTGGATATAGAACAGTCACCCTTACCGAGGTATACCATGTTCCGAAGCTTGCTGCAAATTTAGTCAGCCTCGGTAAGCTACAGCGTGCTGGAGCATCAGTCTCAAGCACTGTGGATGGACTGTTAATTAATCTTGGAGTTGATGCACTTTTCAATGCGAAGCTCACTGGGATGTCAGGTACCCTGTATCATATTGAATGTCTCGAAATACAAAGGGATTCCACCTATATTGCTAGGAGTGGGAGTTTACGCCTTTGGCACCGACGCATGGGACACTTGAATCCAGAAGCTATACAGGAAATGCATAGAAGAAAGATGGTGGATGGTCTCACTCTATCTTCCACTCTAGATTACAACCACGTTTGTGAGGGATGTGTCCTCAGCAAATCACATCGGCTACCCTTCCCTAAGTCCAGTTCAGCCAAGTACGAGAAAATGGATCTGATCGTCGTTGACCTTACAGGCCCCATGTCAGTTGTGACTTGGAGTGGAATGTCATACGCACTCGTGGTTGTGGAGGTCAGTTGCCGTTTTCCAGTCGGACGATTATTGCATTCGAAAGATGAAGCCGCTGGAGCATTGAAGGATGTCATAGCCATGTTAGAACGACAGTCAGGAAAACATCTCAAGCGGATCAGATGTGATAATGGAACAGAATTTGTAACAGCAATAGTAGAATCCTTTTGCAAAAGGAATGGGATTATCATGGAAACAACTGTACCATATACCCCCGAGCAGAACGGGATTGCTGAATGTGCCATTACAGTTTTCTTTCAAATGGTGAGGTGCATGCTCCATTCTGCGAAGATGGACTTGCACTACTGGGGGGAAGCATTCTTGTATGCCATCCATATCCGCAGTTGCACAATTACCTCAGCCCTTGATAATGTCCCATTTGAAGCTTGGTATGGACGAAAACCTGATGTGTCCCACCTCTGGATATTTGGATCGGTCGCATATGCCAATATCCCAAAAAGGTTGCGTAATGGGAAGTTAGAAGTTACTTCAATTAAATGCCGCTTACTAGGTTGGTGGAATGATGAGACGAAAGGTTACCACCTTGAGGATGCAGAAACAGGAAAGCTGATTACCGCTTGTGATGTACAGTTTGCGGAGGACGACAATCCAAATGATCTTGCTATCATCGAAACACGAGGTATTGCACCTACAAAGGCTGACCTCGATAGTCTAGAACCAGGTGGTGGTACAGATGCTTCCCCAAAGATTCCCACTACTCACCAGTCTCAACTCATCGAGAATCAGATTCAAGACAATAGCCAAAATGCTAATCCTCCACAGTGCACCATGGAGAATACTACCCCAGTTACAGAAACAGCATTGCCTACCCTGCCCCGCTCATCCAAGTGGTCGAACCTCCCATCACGAACACAACCTACATGCAAAGTCAACGCACCAGCCCCACCAGGAATTGCTGCGACTGAAGAAGAGATCGATGCAGCGATTACGCATGGAAGCGAGCATCGTGCCTTTATTTCCTTTCCCAGCGAACCACGAAATTACCATGAGGCCATGATGTCACCCTACAAGAAGCAGTGGGAGAAAGCTATAGCGACCGAATACGAGAAGTTGAAGTCAACTGGAACCTTCGAATGGGTCAGTCAACTGCCTCCAGGACAAAAAGCCCTTGGTAGTTGCATCGTATTTCGCGAAAAGAGGGACGGCAATGGCGAATTTGTCAAAGAAAAGACTCGCATTGTCGCAAAGGGCTTCTCGCAGGTGCCAGGAAATGATTTTACTGAAACCTTCTCATCAGTGGCGAAATTTACAACCTTACGAACCTTACTATCTCTCGTAGCACACGAAGATTGGGAACTACACCAAATCGACGTTGTCAGTGCATATTTGCAGGGCAACTTAGACGAAGAAATATATATGGACGTACCAGAAGGAATCAAGGAGGATAATAAAGAAGGATGGTAGTGGAGATTGTTGAAGGCCTTGTATGGATTGAAGCAAGCTGGGCGACAAATGGAAAATAAAGCTTAATGAAGTCATGGAAAGTCTCAGTTTCGAAAGGAGCCATGCCGATGACTGTCTTTACATCCTTCGCAAGGATGGGAAACTTGCTTTATTGGTGTTAATATATGTCGACGACATGGCTGTGGCTGGGCACACACTCGCTCACATCTCAAAATTCAAGGAAAACATTGCAAAACATTTTGATATCACTGATCTCAGTGAACTAAAATACATCCTTGGAATACAAGTCAACCGAGACCGCAGCGCACATTCCATCTCGTTGAACCAAACTGCCTGCATTCACCAAGTGTTAGCACGTTTCGGCATGAAAGACTGTGCACCAGTCACCACCCCACTTGCAGTCAATCATAACCTTACAGCATCACAATCACCATCAACCAACGAAGAACTACAAGAATATCTTAGCTATGCGAATGGTCTTTGGTACCTGGAGATAGTAGGCTCACTATTATATGCAACACAAACTCGACCAGACATTCAATTTGCGGTTGGACTTGTGGCACAATTTGGAGGCAACCCTGGGAAGCCTCACCTCGAAGCTGTAAAGCGTATTTTATGTTATTTAAAAGGTACAGCCACAATGGTACTTATGTTTGGATGGAAGAACCATGACTCAACTGACCTGGTTGGCTGGACCGACTCAAATTGGGCTCAGGACCCTGACTCGCGATGTTCAGTGGGAGTGTTCATATTCGACGTCGCTGGTGTCTCAATATCCTGGTCATCAAAGAAGCAACCCACCGTCGCTCTGTCAACAGTGGAGGCCGAATATATGGCTGCTTCAAATGCCACGAAGGAGGCCATATGGTTACGAGTGTTACTTGAAGATCTCAGATTTCCACAAACCACTGCTACAATCATTCACGCAGATAACCAGGGCTGTATTGCACCCACCCATAATCCCATCTCTCACTTGCGAGCAAAGCATATTGATATCAGGCATCACTTTATTCGAGAACGCATTGAAAAACTTGAGGTCGATCTGAAGTATGTCACTACAAAGGACATGTTAGCAGACATTTTCACCAAGCAATTACTGCGGGAGACCTTCGAGAAGTTCAGATATATGTTAGGGGTTGGAGATACATGACAGAACTCACCGAGTGGGAGTGTCAAAATATGATGGACTTCATACATTTGCGGATCGTTCTTGTCACAACGTGCAGTTGCCCTGCTTATGTAACATAGTAACTGAGAAATTTTCTCTAACAATACAATCTTTAGAACCATCAACAGGAGTGTTTCGTTACTGACCTTCACGCACTCAGGTTCACCTGGCGTCAGTGGAGGCCCTTGGTGGGAAGATCATGGATCTGTTAGAGTATGATACTACAGCTCTAACATAGTCTATTATGATCTCCATATTGTTCTGATATTTGTAGTATTTTTCCCAGCACTGTAGGTGCAGTATTGAGTGAGTTACCTTAGGTTGGTACCTCCTGTATAGGTGCTTAGATAAGCACCTAGTAGTATAGTCCACTGTGGGTGTGGGAAAGTCTCCTTAGTGTTTACTTTCCAATCACACTCACAGGTATGTCTTGACAGTTGAATATACTTAGTGTTTACTTTCCAATCACACTCACAGGGGTGTTCTGCAAAATGTTATTCAACTGTTTCAACAGGTTATGGGCCCCAGTTTCTAAACTGCTACATCCAGTTGCTATCTGTGCAATCCATCACTTCCCACATCTTTATTGACAACTTCTATTATCCAAAACACTTTACATCACGTTTGGATCTTATTTGTGGTCATATCTCTGCGGTCTGGCACTTGTTTTGGTCACTTTCTGCACTCACCCCACCCCTTGCCCTTGTGCACATTTTCGCTTATTAAGCACCCACTTAGCACCAGTCGCTGTATAAGGAAATATATTTCCATGCCCAAAAGTCAAAAACCTGGTCATCCAATTTTCATTTTTAGGTCAACATATTTTTTGTTACTTTTGTGATGCCTTGTGACTCATCTGTCACACTCCCTCCTACCATTTCTGGAACTTTCCAGTGTTGTCTGCATCTCTGCCACATTATTTTATCTTTTATCACAGGGTCTTTTTTTATATACATTGGATTTGAACTGTTGGCATAGTGCACTTCAGTGAGCCTGTGTTTTTTACCTTCCTTGCAACATCACAGTAACCCTGTTGAGTAAGGTGGTGTTACAACTGCTTCTCCAATTAATTAGTCCTTCTTGATACTCAGTTAAATTCTTGGTGGATATTGATCTATCATGGCATCCAACAATACTTACAAGCACCATAGTGTTATTTTGGGAGAGTCAAATTATGAGGATTGGAATCATGATCTTATTGGTTTATTGCGTATGGAGAATTCTCCTTGGAAAAGAAAAACAGTCCAATGATGTTAAACTAAGGTAGGCGTCGCTTTAGTTCAGCACCTTATGTAATCATATTATTAAGCGCTAAGAGCGGCCAAATTTGCAAATCAAATTTTTGAAAAATTTATTATGAAGTCAAAAAATGAATTGGAGTCACTATAATGGTACAGGCATATTAATTTGAGCTTGCCGTACTTGTGCAAGCATGATTGGAGGTAATGTACAATACCCATAGTATCTTTTGTTGATCCAGGCAGTCTCCACTCCTGACAGTCCAAGATCATAACCTGATATGAACCGGGCAGACCTATTTGCATATCTAGCATGGGAAAACAATGAGATCAGATAGTGGGCAGAAGGATAAGAGAAATGAACTGTGCAACTGCACATTTGCTACTGCACTGCCTATGTAATGTGGCCTGTGATCAAGTGCACAGCTTACTGCACAAGTACATGTGCAGCTATACCCTCTTTTTCTTAGGAGAATTTTTATGTAAGAAAGATAAGTATATATATTTGAATTTAATACAGTTTTCTTTTAGGCCCTTAAAACAAGGCTGCCCGCTATATCACGTGATGATTATGTAAGTGGCTAATACTGACACTTGTGAAATTTTGAAAATCTCAGAATCACATAGAAACAAGTTTTTAAGCATTCAGAGACTCAAAAAAAAAGTCAAAATTTGTAAGTCTTACTACTTGGCAAGGGTGAATTATTTTTCAAGTTTTAAACTTGCGAACTGGAGGAATGGATCCCAACTCCACTTCCCTGGGCTTTAATTACAGATTATCTATGTTGTGGAAGCATAGAAAGGAGTGCGAGTAGGTCACTTTTTGCTTACATAAACAGGTGCCAAACTAAAGTGATGCCTACTGTTACAACCCATTCCCGGATGTTTCAATATCCGACTCCCGATCTCCGACTTCCGACTTCCGACCCCTGACTACGGAACATCATAGTTACCGTATCATCGGCGTTCTTCGTTTGTTCCGCATTTGGTAATTTGTCCATTGACAAGTATTCACTCGTTTGTTTGTTATATTCCCGTTTCGGAATATTGTCTCCCTAATATGTCTTATTGTATTTCCATTTTAGTATACTTCCGTTTCCGTCTTATTATGGTCTTAGTTTGTAGTACAATAACGAGTAGACTTATATTAGTTTCCACAAATTTGTACTTTACCTTAGATCTGATATCGACTTAGTTTCTTATTCCTCCTCCCGTCTTTCTGTACGCTCGATATTCGGAACTCTTCGGAACTCTGAATATCCGTATCTTCCATCCTAGTTCTCACCTTCGAAATTAAGGACATTGAGCGTTTACGTAGAGGCGCAGCACATAAGCTGAAGCCGACATCCTGACCCTATCTAATAGTCCCGACTTTCCGGTGACTTCCCGATAGTTCCGGAATAAGTTCCCGACACGGCACTTAACACCTACCTTACTTACATCCTGGTTGGAACGCTCTAACAAAGCAGCTGGTATTATTTGATGCTCTATCGGATCTATCCAGAGCAGTCATATTGATATTAATGATGCTCCTAATGATATGTGGTTGAAACTTCACCAGGCACATTCTACTTGCACCTTTTGCAAGCATCACTGTCATATACAGAATAATTGCCATCTTTACAAATTTGCACAGAAGAAGGCATTAAAACAAATGGAGCAGAAGAAGAGGAAACATACAAGGAGAAAGGTAGCCAAAGCACATGCTAGTATCTCTGATAAAGTCTCAGAAGAGAAACAGCCAGAGTCTGCTGGAAATGCAAGTGCTTATATTCCTGATCCTTCTGATCCATCTTGTGCTCTCCTTGTTCATGCTAGTTCTGATTGGACAGCTGACACAGGTGCATCTTCCCATATGACACCACATCGTCACTGGGTTTCAAGCTATAAACCATTTCAAACTCCTATCCAAGTTGCAAATGGACATATCATTATGTCTGCAGGAATAGGAGTTGTGCAGTTTAAGCCTAAAGGCAAAGGCAATATAATTTTGGAATTTCAAAGAGTTCTTCATGTTCCCCATCTCCTAAGCAATCTACTTTCAGTCTTGTACTTGACAAAGAAAAAGAACTACCATATTTCTATCTTTGGTTCCACCATGTCTTTCTGTCAGAAGAAGGTTTTGTGTTTCACTGCAACAGTCAATGAACAGAATCAGGCCTATTTAGATGGAATTACAGTACCTATGACAGATTATGCTGGTCTCGTTACAACCTGTCCATTAGACTCTACACTTTGGCACCATCATTTCAATCATCTGAATCATGCTGATGTAAAGAAACTTATGACAGGGGACTTGGTCACTGGTATTCAGATTGACTCTCAGATTGCTCCAGATCCTATTTGTGAACCTTGCTTAGCTGGTAAACAGAACAGAGTGGTTAATAAGATGGCGACAACATGCTATACTAAACCACTTGCACTCATTCACAGTGATGTTCATGGTCCATTACCTACACAAACTCTGGAAGGGTTTCGCTACTGGATAACCTTCATTGATGATGCCTCACATTATGCTATGACTGCATTACTCAAAAACAAGAGTGATGTATTTGAGGCTTTTAAGATATACAAGGCCAGTGTTGAAAATAAACTTGGTCAGATGATTAAGATTTTTAGGGATGACAAGGGTGGAGAGTATATATCAAAGGAATTTGATGCCTTCCTTGCAAATGCTGGCATTAGTCGGCAGCATACTGTCCAAAGTGAGCCTCACCAGAATGGTGTGGCTGAGCACTTTAATAGGACACTGGAAGAATGGTCCACTTCAATTTTGACTGAATCCCACCTTTCTCCTTCTCTTTGAGGACATGCTGTTCTTGCAATTACTTATGCACAAAATCGCTCCCCTACTACTGCTCTTAAACACTCTGTTCCCTATACTGCTTTCCATGGCAGAAAACCAGATGTGTCAAATCTTAGGATATTTGGATCCACTGCCTATGTACATGTGCAGAAGGATCAACATATTGGACTTGGCTCTCACACACAAAAGTGATTGTGACGTGGTTGAGGGGGAGGACTTGGTGAATGTTCAGAAGCAGAATCAGAGCTAGAGCCTGAATCAGGAGCCAAAGCATTACCCTGATCATCTCCCACCTGATTTGGTTCCTGTGGAGCTCCCACCTGAGTAGATCCAAAGGGGCCAGGAATAAACATATGAATAAATTGTTGGGTATCAGGAAAAACCTTAGGAATAGATGGTGGTGGTGGTGGTGGTGTAGTCTGCTTAGATAGTCCTGGCAAAACTCTCTCATCAAAAACAGCATTATTACTGACTATAATCTTTTTAGTCAGTGGATTGTAAAATAACCAACCCTTATAATCTGAAGGATATCCAATGAAGACACACCCAGAAACAGAGTTCCTCCTATGCGTTACCCTGCTAACATCCACAACTATAGAGAATCTATTCCTGTAGTTGAGTCCAGTGATGAAGCAGAGGATTCTGTACCAGCTTCTCCTCAACCAGTGGAGTCTGAGGAGGAAGCTCTAGGTGCCAGTGAAGGAGATCTTTATATCTCTGTAGATGAGGCCTTTGAGTTTGCTTACAAGGCTAGTGCCAATGATAATGCATATAAGAGATGTTGTTGTATGTGATTTTGCCTGTTATGGCTTTGGTGGGCTGGATGAAATGATGTGACGTCATGACGTATGGTTGTAACCAGAATTCAATGAAACCTCTGATCGCAGTGAGCTCCTCTACAGATAGTTGACGCACATGGCAGATCACTTCCACGATATGCACAAGACCCAAAAGGGGTAAGGGATAATTAAATTCTGATAGAGAACGGGTGATGTTTATGACAAATGTTGATGCAACCTCATCAAAGTTGGTGTGCAGTGGTGACTTGACTAAAACATTGTAAAGTGATGATGTAATCGCAGTTGACGCGTCAGCAGGTGACGCGGCTCCATCTAACCAATAAACGCTGGGGCAGTAAAAGAAAGCCCAAGCCAAGAATGTCATAAGCTTGATAGTTTGACCTTTGCCACTCCTGTAAGAAAATATCGGAAAACTCTCTAAAACCACTGTCGCTCTTCTGAGAATTTGAGGCGGGTATGTAGGTCTACTACTCAGATATGAGTCTTTCCAGTGTATTCAATGATTGAGGTATCCCTACCTTGCTAATGTTGAAACTCAAGACCCATATTATTAGGGAGTCATGGATAAGTATAATCGACTAAGTAACATAGTAACAGACTCTTAGTATTTATACAAGGTGACACGGCCCTATATCCCCGTGTGTCCACAAGTTCCGGAGACCACCCCTTTGTCATTCTAAGAATAGACACTGTTGTCCATGATGCTTTCCAACACTCCTCCTCAGCGTGGACAACAGTTAAGGTAAGCTCCTCCTCACACATGCATGTGAGTCTTCCTTCGGATGAGTCTCTAGATGCCTGTCTCCGGAATAAATTCGGGATCAAATGAGAATGCTATGGGCAAGAATGAAAAGGCAATCATTGTTATCACTCCCCGATGTTGAAAAATCAGCGAGAGCGTGAACAGTCAATAAATGCAATGACGTGTCATAGTGTTCCGAACAGATGTAAGAGGATGTTCTGGGGTTCAATGTTAAAAAAATCAAGACCAAGAGGCATCTCCTCTTTATACCCTTCTCTATTGTGTTGGTGTCACAACTCCTGATATGGTCAACCCCACAGCATATGCAGTGTTCTTTGTTCTTCAACACTCCTCCTCACCACAGTACTCTGCCTCAAGAACGGGTGTTGACCACGGGTATTTCATAACATGTAGATGTCATCATAGGAAGAATGGTGGACGCTGTTATCTGCATAGTTTGTGCGTGACGAGTGCGCTGACAGACACAATGAGGGACACAATGTCAACTGCAGCATTTGGTCACGATAGTGAGCGTGCAGGGGGGAGAGAAGTAGGAACAGGCCGTGGCTAAGCATTCACCACCCACAAAGTCAGTGAGATAGTGATGTGTGGTACATCATTGCCCAGTATAGAATGATTGAATGTATGTTGTTTTGCCCTACATGCCACATTCTAGACCTGTGAAAATGCACCGATTCATGTGTCCAAAGATGCTGGCCCAAAATTGGAGGGAGCATTTTGGACCAAAAGAAACAGGGCAGTGGCGACTAGGAATGGGGCAATGTGATAGATTGTCCTGTATGGCAACTAGGTGACAATGTCTAGCACTGTGTGGGTAAACCGAGTGAGGATGCTGGTCTGGAAAGCTTGCTGAGTCACACATGACAGCCCCTCCCCTCATTTTTACTATTATGTCGACTTCTATTACCGATCCCCACCAGGTGCTGGAACAGCACAGTAACGACATTCGAGATCTCCAAGCCTCCCAGAAGCAAAATACAGACCTGTTGCAGCAAATTCTTCAGCAACTCACTGTACAAACACAACCACCAACGAATCCTCCACAGCCGCCCTTTTTGCAAATCGGCTCATGAAGTTGTGGAGTCAAGGAGACACGGTGCCGTCATGGGAGACCTTCGTGCGGACCTTCAAGCGCGAGTTATTTCCAGCTGACGAAGCAGCTACGGCCCGTATCAAGTTAGAAGGAACAACGTACCATCAAGCCCGAAGAATGGTCGACGAGTACACAGACGAGTTTCGCGAACTCGTTGACCTTGCAGGTTACAAAGACGCATTAGCCATTGTGATGAAATATCGACACGGCCTCTTACTGAATATCCAGACCCAGGTTGTGACGATGGAGAACTGCCCGAAGGACGATGACGAGCAAGGCTGGTACGATGCCGCTTCCCGCTTCGACCGAAACCGAAACGCGAACGAAATTTTTCGTTCAGCAGGCGTCACAACGTGACCGGTTGCACTGAAACCTTCGACGTTCCCTCGCATCGTTCCCCCACTTCCCCCACCTCCTACATCGACACTACCCTCCTCTAGGCCGATCGACGCGATGGACGTTGATGTGACCAAAGGCCGGGGTCTTCCCTCAACACTCTGTTTCGAGTGTCGTCAGCTGGGTCATCTCAGTCGTGACTGCCCTTGAAAACTACAAAGAATCTGCTCCCTACTTACTAGCCTTGATGAAGAGGAACAGGACATGGCCATGGACATCCTTCTTGCAGAAGCGGATGTCCGAATTGCCTGTAGTAGGGTGGCTGAAGCAGATGACTCTCCTCGAGGGGCTGACCTACAGCCTGCTTCGGGTTTTCCCAACTGCAGCGAGTGAAGGGTATGCCCTTGCTGCCACTTTCAAATAGATTCAGTGTCCTCTCTGTTGATGATGTATGTACAGTTAATACATCAGAAGTTGAACCTCTGTTGAGTGAGGACACTGGAATTCAAGTCATACCTAACCCACCCAAGTCTCCCTCAGTCCATTCACATCGTAGAAGACCAGTTTGGGAACGTCATCTTCCAAAATCTCTCATTATTGCCTCAACGGCAACTGCGAAATCATTACACCTAAAAGTCGAGCTCCAAACAACTGACACTGGTCTTCTCCGATCGACTCGTGCATTGGTTGATTGTGGTGCAACTGGTCTATTCATTGACTGAGACTATGTGTATGAAAACAGAATTGCCACACGATCACTCATCTACCCAATTGATGTATACAATGTTGATGGGACACCCAATGAAGCAGGTTCAATCACTGAAGTTGCTGAGTTGGTCCTCCGCTACAAGGATCACTCAGAAAAGGCATTGTTTGCAGTCACCAAGCTTGGGAAGGAATCCCTTTTACTTGGCTATACCTGGCTTCGGGATCACAACCCAGAGATCAATTGGCAGACACAAGAAGTCAAAATGACCCGTTGTAACCCACACTGTAAAGAGTGTAAAATCTCAACCCTCAGGGCACGTGAAGAGATTAGATGTTTACAAGCTTGTAGAGATGCCCCTGCCCCAGTCTTCACATCTGAGGAAACAGAAGAGCCAATTCCTGATTTACTACCTGATCAGTCTGATGAGGTTGAAGACCAAATAGAGGACTTAATTGAAGATGGAGATCGGGTATTTGTCACGGTGCTGCACCCAGAACTGACTCCAAGTCAGATTCGAGCATCTGCTACAGTGTCTCAGCGACTAGCAGAGGCTAGTGCAAGGTTTAATACACCAAGCCCAAAAGGTTTTCGAGACATTGTCCCTGAGTATCTCCACACCTTTGAAGATGTGTTCTCCAAGGAGTCATTTAATTCATTGCCTGATAGAAAACCTTGGGACCATGCAATTGAACTAATCCCTGATGCAAAGTCAACCAATTGCAAGGTCTACCCTATGTCCCTCAATGAACAGACAGAGCTGGATATTTTTATTGCTGAAAACCTTGCAACTGGTCGGATACGTCCTTCTAAGTCACCCATGGCATCCCCAGTTTTCTTCATCAAGAAGAAGGATGGCTCCCTTCGACTTGTACAAGACTATTGTGCATTGAATGCCCAAACCATAAAAAATTGATATCCACTCCCACTTATTTCAGAACTGGTGAATCGATTAAAAGGGGCACGGTATTTCACAAAACTTGATGTCAGATGGGGCTACAACAATGTTCACATTAAGGATGGCGATGAGTGGAAGGCTGCTTTCCAAACAAATAGAGGGTTGTTTGAACCCTTAGTCATGTTTTTTGGCCTCACTAATAGTCCAGCAACCTTTCAGACTATGATGAATGACATCTTCCGAGATTTGGTTGCAGAAGGAGTTGTCTGTGTCTACCTGGATGACATCCTCATTTTCACCAGGACGCTTGAGGAACATCGGCATGTCCTATTACTGGTTCTAGAGCGTCTTCACGAGTATAAGCTTTACCTTAAGCCAGAGAAATGTGAGTTTGAAAAGACAAAGATTGAATACCTTGGTCTAGTCATCTCTGAAAACCAAGCAGAGATGGACCCAATCAAGGTGTCAGGTGTACGTGATTGGCCCACTCCTACCAGTCGGAAAGAGGTACAGGCATTCCTTGGTTTTGCCAACTTCTATAGGCGATTCATATCAGATTTCTCCCACCATGCGCGACCACTGTTTGATCTCACAAAAAAGGAAACCAACTGGAGGTGGACCATGACAGAAGACAATGCCTTCCTTCTCCTCAAGGATCTGGTTACAAAGGCACCAATTCTGACAATGCCTGATGATTCAAAACCATTTAGAGTTGAAGCTGACTCATCAGACTATGCCACTGGAGCAGTCCTGTCACAACAGCTGGATGATGGAAAGTGGCATCCTGTTGCCTTTTACTCAAAAAGCCTGTCAGCTGTTGAACGCAATTATGAGATCCATGACAAAGAGATGCTGGCAGTGATTCATGCCTTTGATGAGTGGAGACATTTCCTAGAGGGGGCACGGCACTCAGTGGAGGTATGGACTGATCACAAAAACCTCAAGTACTTCATGTCCTCAAAAAAGCTAAACTGAAGACAGGCCCGATAGTCGCTGTTCCTGGCACATTTTGATTTCCAACTGCACCACCGACCAGGGCGCTCTATGGGTAAAACAGATGCACTCTCTCGCCGGTCTGACCATGGTTCAGGTGAAGGAGACAACTCAAACATCACTCTACTTAAGCCATAGTTCTTTGCAATTCGAGCAGGGCGTATCAATACATGGGCCAGAACGTGAATTCCTCACTGCAATTCGCCAAGGAAATGAGAAGGGTGAACAGGAGGAAGCGGTGATCAAGGCAGTGAAGGAACTCCGGAAATCTGGTGGCCGATCTATCAGATTAATGGAATGGTCAGAGGAAGATGGATTGGTGTTGTATCAGGGTAAAATATATGTCCCAACTGACCCAGAACTGAGGCGTAGGATTGTGGAACAGCACCATGACTCTCGGGTTGATGGCCATGCAGGATGATGGAAGACTTTAGAGCTAGTAAGTCGCAACTTCTGGTGGCCAGGCATATCACGATATATAGGGCAATATGTCAAGACCTGTGACACATGTATACGCACCAAGTTCCAGCGTCAAATGCCAATTGGGGAATTACACCCAAACTCCACACCAGCAGACCGATGGGATACAACCAGTGTTGACTTCATAGTTGACCTACCTGAATCTCAAGGATATGATTCAGTTATGGTAATTGTAGATCTCATGACAAAGCGGGGACATTTCCTGCCCACACACAAAACTGTTGACTCTGTGGGTGCAGCTCAGATCTTTTTCAAGGATGTGTGGAAGCATCATGGACTCCCACAGAGAATCATCTCAGATTGTGGATCACAGTTTGCAAGCCATTTCACTCGGGAATTATATCGGCTCCTTGGGATTCAACCAGCCTATTCCACAGCCTACCACCCTCAAACTGATGGACAAACTGAACGAGTCAACCAAGAGCTTGAGACATATCTACAGATTTTTGTGAATCAGCGCCAATCAGATTGGGTTGACCTTCTCCCACTTGCAGAATTTCAATACAACAACCATATCCATGCATCTACACAACAGACACCATTCATGTTAGACTGTGGACGTCATCCATGAATAGGTTTTGAACCAAACCTTCGATCCAGCAAGGTGGAATCAGCAAACGATTTTCGAGATCGAATGGCTGAAACTCTTTAGGAGGCAAAAGCAGCATTGGCTAAAGCAAAGGACGAGATGACAAAGTACTACAACCGTCGGCAAACCCCAGCACCAAACTTCAAGGCAGGAGACCAAGTTTTCCTAGATGCCAGTGATATTCAAATGGCCCAACCCTCAAAGAAGCTTTCACACCTTCAGTTAGGACCATTCAAGATACTTGAACAGGTCTCACCAATTGCCTATAGGTTGGAACTGCCCAAGTCAATGAATAGACTCCACCCAGTATTCAATGTGGTGAAACTGACACCAAAAATTGAGGATCCAATCATTGGCCACCATTCTCAACCACCACCAGATCCAATAGTAGTGGAAGGAGAAGTGGAGTATGAAGTTGAGAAGGTATTGGATAGTAGATGGAGATATGGGCGAATTGAATACCTCATAAAATGGCAAGGCTTTGGCATGGAACATAATAGCTGGGAACCAGGATATATGGTATTCGCTCCCACCCTGACAGCAGACTTCCACACATGACATTTCTATAATGGGAAGATAGTCGGTGCTTTTGTCTGTTATGGTTGTGGTGGGCAGGATGAAATGATGTCATGTTGCGACGCACGGTTGTAACCAGAATTCAATGCAACCTCTGATCGCCGTGAGCTCCTCTACAGATAGTTGACGCACGTGGCAGATCGCTTCCACGATATACACAAGGCCGAAAATGTGTGAGGGATAATGAAATTTTATTAGATAACGGGCGATGTGTATGATAAATGTCGATGCAACCTCATCAAAGTTGGTGTGCAGCGGTGACTTGACTAAAATATTGTAAAGTGATGACATTATTGCAGATGACGTGTCTCCCTCTGTCCAATGAATGCCGGGACAACACAGGAAGGCCCAAGCCAAAGATGTCATAAGCTGGGTAGTGTGACCTTTGCTGCTTCGCCGCATATGAACTGAAGGCACCAAGTACTGATTTAAAACCATCCATGCTCGTTTCCGAATTTGAGGTGGGTATGTGGGCCTACAAAGGACGTGAGTATTTCCAGTGTATTCAACGATTGACGCTAAGGTATCCCTACCTCGCTAATTCAACATTCTCTTGAACTAGTCTTCCCAATCTTGGCGGGGTGAGATGCTTGTGTAGAATCTTGCTGCAGGCACTGTCTTGAGACAATTGACTCATAATTTCTTTGAATATTGTCAGCTTTGCCATCAGTGAAGCTTTCTTCGCACTGTGGAGGACATCTTCACAACAGTAGGTGGGTCATGGTAGGTCGTTTCTCCTTGACACTGAAATGTGCCTCATCTGACACAGATCACGCTGGAAATAGCATTATATTTTACTCACCAACTCGTCAACCCAGACCTCTATATGGTTTGCAGACAGTCGTATATGCCGCTCATCATCGGGGGCCCGATAACACAAATAATGACCAGGTTCATTACAGCGCCATCGTTCTTGAAGCTTCTCCCTGAATATCTCTCTTATCCGCTTCTGAATTATCTGGTCCCGTTGCTCTGAACTCAACACATCTGGGGAAACTAAAGGTGGTAGCTCCTCAATGTCTTCAAGATACATCCCAGCCATAGCCGAATCGTCATTCTCCAGAGTCGTCTCGTTGAAAGGAGACATTAGTGGGTAGCAGTCTTACTTGCACTAGAAGGAGGTACCTCGTATTGATGCCGCCATCGGTCGGAGAGTTAATTCCACCAAGGGACAGCCTTATGGCCCGTGCTTACACAGATACACAGCATTTCATTCCTGCCTTCGTACATATGGTTCCTTCACCATCCTTGAACCTTATAGGCTCCAGTGTAACAAGGATACCTTGCTACTTCTTATGCCTTCCACTGAAGGCTCACACAGCATCTAATATAGTTTAATCGATTGTCACCTCATAGTATAGTGTGTCTAGCATTCTCGAGCGTCAGAGTTGAAAGTAAAACGGCCTTTCTGATATCGAGAAGTGACATTGTTATGGATGATATAAATGCAGTCCAGAGCGATGCTCGGCTTTTCTGATATCAAGAAGTGACATTGCCATGTATAATATAAATGCAGTCCAGAGTGATGCTTATCGGTTGCTGCCTTCAGGTTGGCGCTGCCAGCCTCAGGCTTTGTCCAGGGAGATTACACACGTCCTGTTTAATTTGACAGACTTTTACCGAGGAGACACCCAGGGTAAGTGATGGCCCAGTCCCGCTAATGGTAAGCAACGTGATTTCTTCATTCGCCCTCGCCACATCCTGGATTGTGACGAATCCATCCGGCTGTGTTTTAACAGATTCTAACTATATTCCCGTGTCAGGAAACACTTACTTACAGCTAGGCCTATTATCATCCTGTCTGTCTGAGTGCAATGTTTCGCCCTAGGCTAACACTACTGATGCGTGGACATTGCTCTTTGAAGCGTCGATGACAAGGTAGATCAACCATTGTGACACCCTGTAGCTCCATGTATTGCAGGTGGATCTCTTCCGGTATGTAAAGATTCACCATGCTGGGCTATGCTTACACATTCCCCTTTTCTCCCATATTTCTGCACCCTTTGTTGCTACCCATTCCACTATGCCCATTCAGGTCACTGTGACGGTCCCTCTTCATTCCCACACAATGGTCATTCATCGCAGCTCTGCATTTGACACCCCAATCCATCCTTCATTTTCTCATTTTTGCTGATTTCTCAGTGAAGGAAAGGACCAGGCACTCTAAGTCTATATGAACCTCTAAGCTGATCATTGGTTATTGTCATAAACGAATGAGCGGAATATATGAGCTTGCCAAGGAAATGCATCATAATGTTATGGCTCTCAGATAATCTCAAGTGCAGTAGGATAACAACAAAATCGTTCCTCAAAATCTCTTTGGGATGACTAACAGACAAAAATATTTCTTTGGAATACCATTGGGATCACTCTTGATGACAATTATACTTTGGTATGCTCCTGAAAATGACAGCAACTGCTGTCAAAGCTGTATCATCCACACAATTCTCATTAGCAATGCATTCCAGAGTCTCCGTGAGCTAATAAGTGACTGTATGAACTCTTGACCCGACTCAAATGATGTAGGTTTATGCAACTATTAATGCCTCCAAAGTGAGCCAAAAAAAAAAGAAAAAGGAAAAGATATTATTTTCTTCCTGGTTTGCTTTCAATATACCAGTGAAGGGTGTGGTCACCATGCAAAGGAAGGAATGAAGGAGGGAAACTAAATTCCCAAGACACTCAAGGCTGAACCTGTTCAGTGATGAGCTGTGCATTGTGTAAGGAGACAAATGAGAATGGTGAGTGGATTGAGCTTGAGAGCTGTGGTACATGCAGATTCCAGGTCAGATGGTCCAGCTATTAGTTCAGCATAACAGCAATTATTCCTTTGATAGCCAACACATGTGGTCAATATGGTCTCCAAGTCATTTGCATCAGAAATGGATTGGTGATGTAATTTCATGCACAAATGAAAGACAATACTGGAAGGGAAAAGATAGTGAGTATAGTGTACTAAGGACTCCATGAGTGAAGAAACCACCCTAGTTAATGTGAGTGGAGAGCAGTGCCATGTTATCATTAATTTGAAGAATGTTTGTGTAAGCCTGGCCCCCCAGGCATACCAGTGGACCTTGAGTTACTTATGTAACCATCCTGTTTTTCTCTGCTGCCCAGCCATGTATCCTGTTTGTTAGTTCATCAAGCAATACACTGTGGTCCTATCAACCCATGCGACCCGGACCCAGTGAGCCTATTTGATGACAGGCTTCCAGTTTGTAAGGCAACAAATTTCCAATACAGTGAGTCCCATGTCAGAACATGAGTATGAAACCCAAGGATGGCATACTTATATTTATTCCATCTACCATGATCTTCAATAGGTTTAAAAGGCCTTGTTTATTCCAAGGTTTTGGGCTATAAGATCACTGATCCTGGAGATTGAACATGGATTTTGAAGATAAGACCAGTGTGAATGAGACAAACATTGTCATGGATCAGTGATTGTTCCCAATGTTCTTTGTGATTCTTCATGGACTTGTTTCGTGCGATCCTAGCTAACTGACATGGGAACTGAGGTGGGGAGGCTTCTTCTTGACTTGATAGTGGTATTCTATTTGAGGTGATGGTCATGAATGAATTGGATGTGGTTCTAGCTATGACTATGACTTGCCAATATATTCAATGTGTTTGAGAATAATGTGAAGGAACTGTAAAGCATGTAGAGCATGCTGCGATGGAAAAGTGGCTGTATGCACTCGGAAATTGGATCAAACTTCTATGTGGCTTGAAAATACGGTTACAAAGCGAGTTAAGGAAAGATCAATAGGATCATGCTCCTGCTGGTCTGGTTGAGATATGAAGACAAATGATTAAAATTCAAGTCGAATTGATCGAGTAAGACCTTCTCCTGGGCAACCATATATGGTCAAAACTGAGACCACGTTAGATTGAGACGATACGGACGCACCAGTGAAGGGTGTCGATGCATCAGAAGGCAATGGCGGTGAGAACTAGACCTTCATAGTAGATCGTAGATCTTTCGTTGATTGAGCCACGGATCGCGTGACAATGGATAAGGCAAGAAATGAGAATGGCGGTGGTATTGAAGCTGCGTACACGCGAGTCCAGGGTCTGAAAATCCAGCTATCAGGATCAGAGTAACCCCGATTATTTCTTCGGCACATAATGTAGCAACTTTGTTCGATGTGAGGATGGAAACGTAGATTATGGATTGTGAGGTACTGTGAGTCTTTGTCAATGTCAAAACTGACATCTGGCAGTGCCTCCTTGGCTAGCACCATTATAGCGACTAACTCACCAGCATTAATTTGATAAAACTGCCCCTCATAGTTATATTCCAGTAGTTATCTTTCGGAAAATGGAGACGTAAGTCGAATTCGTCAATGCTACCGACACATCAATAAAAGGTATAGCGACTACGCACAGGAAAGAACAGGTAATGTAATCCTGTTCGTCTTACCACAAGCACACATCATCGATCAGTTACACATGGACTGACACAACCCTCCTTTCCATCCATCAGACCGCCCCTTAATTCAACCGGACCGCCCTCTGTTTCCTAACCTACATCACAGCCCCAATTACCCTGGGTTCATCACGAATTATGAGTAGAGATCGGTATTTTTGTATCTTACAACAGCTGCGAATACTCAACAGAGAAACCTAGTCCTGTCCGCTACCGACCGAGTGAGGCTGATACCAACAGCCTTACAGGTAACGATAACCAACGTTCAAGAGTTTGATGTACCTTGTCTTTCATATTGGATTGAATCAAATGTCCTTTCGCTACTACTCGAAATAACACAATTCAAAACATTACAATCGGTAGAATGAACTCCAGTGAACAAAAATGAAAGCAGTACGGGAAATGTTGGGATAGCCAGTAAAATACATTGTCGTGGCGTGGGTCTTCTTCAGTTCTGAGTTGATAAGTGATTCCCCCTGACATCACCACGAGCTACGTCTGGCTTATCTAAGGTGAATGCTCACGACAATGTGAAGATGTGTCGGTGTCTTGATCATGGTGTTGTCCAATGGCTTGGCCCGGCTCTTTGGTCTCCCAAACAAATGAGACGAGAATAACGGTGGGACAGCTTCTTTGAGACGTCCTAGTGGTATTCGATTGACATTGTTATCGCTAGTATATGCGATGTTATTTAACCGAGTAGTCCTCGGAATAAATACAACACCATCCCTACTCGCTAAATCAACACTCTCCTGAACTAGTCTTCCCAGTCTTGTGAGCGTAAGATGCTTGTGTAGAAACTTGCTAAGGGCACCGTCCTCTTGAGCCAATCGACCCATTATTTGCCCGTATATTGTCAGCTTTGCCATCAGTGAAGCTTTTTTTGCACTGTGAAGGACTTTGATCCCAACCTTTTCCAAACCGACTCCACAGTAATATCCTGGGCTAATTTCAATACTTGATGATGTCAGAATCCGTGAGATTATTCCCCAGTCATCGGCATCACTGCGATACGGGCTGAGGTTGGAGGTCGTATTCGTGGATATCTTAACAACATTCGGTGGGTCATGGCAGCCCGTTTCTCCTTGACACTGAAATGGGCAGCATGTGACACAGATCACAGGGAAATAGCATTGTACTTTACTCACCCACTCGTCAACCCAAATCTCTACATGGCTTTCAGACAGTTGTATGTGGTGCTCGTCATCGGGGGCCCGATAACATAAATCATGGCCAGGTTCGTTACAACCCCATCGTTCTCGAAGCTTTTCCCTGAACATCTCTCTCATCCCCGTCTTAATGATGTGGTCCCGATGCTCTGCACACAATACACCTGGGGAAATTAAGGGTGGTATCTCCTCAACGCCTTCAAGGTAGGTCTGATCCGTTGCCTCATAGTGATTTCCCAGAGTTTTCTCGTTGAAGGCAGACATTTGTGCGTAGCAGTCGTGCTTACACTAGGAGGTGCCGGGTTTTTAATAGCGCCGCCAGTCGCAATGTTCTACAGCCTTGTGGCTGTGCTTACACAGGATTTACAGTCGCCTTCATAACCAAAATCCCCTCACCTTCCTTGAACCATTTGGGCTCCACTAAACTTAGTTATCTTACTAATTTCTTACGCCTGCCGCTGACGGCTCACACAGCATTCAATAATAGTTTAGGCAATTGTCACCACATAATATAGTATTTCGGACATTATTGCGCGTCAAAGTTGAAAGCAAAACGGCTTTTCATTCGAGGCGTGGCATTGCCATGGATAATATAAATGCAGTTCAGAGCTATACTTCCCGGCTGCTGCTTTCAAGTTGGCGTTGTCAACCTCAAACTTTTTCTGGCGAGAGTGTGCGTTGCCTGTTTAATTTTATCAAACTTTCAACAAGTTAATGGTAAGCAACGTGATTTCTTCCTTCACCCATGCCATATCATTGGGCTTGACTTTTGTGCAACGTCTGAACAAGACAAAGAGTGATGTAAGACCAAAGTTCTCATTGTAGATTTTATTGAAGTACATAAGAGTCTGGTTTGGAATTATTTTGATTATGGCTTGTCCATCAGAATTTTTATTGAGACACTGCACATATAATCGCGTCATCATACTTACTTACAACTAGCTTTATTATTACCTGGATGGCCGAATGGAATTTATTATTTGATGCCACGATGACAACGTAGGTTGATAATTGTGACCCACCTGTAACTTGAACTATTGTAGGTGGAGTTTTTCCGATATGTAAAGATTCACCATGCCCGGCTGCGCTTACTCTCGCCTTTTTTTTCCATCGCACCTGCCCCTTTGTTGCTGCCCACACCACTTTGAGTTCATTTTCTCGTGTTTCGTGATTGTTAGTCAGGGAAATAATGAAGTTTGTGGGTCCATACGAACTTCTTTGTTGATCAATGGCTATTATCATCACCAAATGGGTAGAAGACACAGTGCTTGCCAAGGTAATGCATCATAATACAATGACTCTGGCGCAAATCTTCAGTGCAGTAGAACAATAACACACATATTTTTTTCAGAATACAATTGGGACCACTCTCGACGACAATTAAACTTCAGTGTCCGAGGGCCAGACTAACAATGACAGGAACTTCATTTCAAGACAGTGGCATTGGTCACACCCGGATTGGTTTAAACATTCCTGATCAGGTCGTCTCCGTTCGGTTCAAAAATGGACCAGCAATAATTGTTCCCGGTGAGATGAACACATGTAGTCCTACAATATATATAACTATTAGTCACAACCACGAATCCTACAAATTAAGAAATGATTGTACGTGCTCTGAAATTGCCCCAAACTACGCAGGTTTATCCAACTTCTACTCGCCCTCCAAAGCGAGTTAAACAAGGGGAATCATGGGACCCTCCTGTTAGTTTGTTCCAAGTATGTTGGCGTTATCTGAGTAGAAATCGTGTCGAGTTATGGAGCAGCACCTTCGCCAGGTCAAACAAGAATTAGGACGCCATTGAGATTCCGAGCTGTGGTCCACGTGAATTCAATGTCAGAAGATCCAGTTACTGCCCCCAGCATGACAGCAAGTAGTTTTTCCCCAGCCGACAATCGAGGTCAATATGGGCTCGTTTCAGTCAGAATTAGACTGGAGAGGTAATTTAATGCTCAAATATAAGACAGTGGTGGAAGAGAAGACCCAGTGAATATCGTATAAAACGGACTCCATGAGCGAGAAACATTAATCAATGCTCTCGTGAACTAGTCTGCCTAGTTTTGTGACAGTTACATTATCGAGCAGGAACCTGTCAAGCCAAGATACTTTGAGGCCATTCCCCAGTCCGCGGCATGGCTGGGATATGGGGCAAGGCAGGATGTGGCTTTGGTGGACCTCCTGGCATCCTGACCATAGTCGGGGGGTCCTGGTAATTTGTCTCTCCATGGCAATGAAACATCCACTTTGTCAACCATGTAAACAATAAGGATAATTCATTTTGCACACCTAGAACTAAACTCAAGCCCGCTGTCATTTGAATAATGGCCATTCATACTCTGACGACGGAATATCGGTGATATGTAAGCGTGTCCTCGAACTCTTACTGATAGGTATCGCTGGACATCTAATGTCGGACTGTTTTCTATCAAGGGATTATGATCATCGCCTCTGGATTCCTCAGTTCTACAGCACGAACAGGCTTAGGATGTTTCAAGCGTACTTTGGGGCTATGTCTAACCTTGCATCAAAGATTTGCTGAAAGAAATTGTTGTCTTGTCATGTCGAATCCCACGGGAAATATGCCCCTGCAGCATCACGGTAAGGCTTTGAACGGAGGGAATACTTTAGGGAATCAGCCCAACACTGACTGGAATAACCCCCCTCTCCAAAGATTTTTAGGATCTTTGGTAGAGCCTTATTTTATATAAACTCCAACAATCATCCATTGAATCCTTATAAGAGTTAAAATTGGTTAGGGATCTTTTAAGGTCCTAAATTTCATTGAATTCTAAGCCCTGCAATCACATGTTAGAACCTTATAGCTGTTCCGAGTACCTATGACTCTCAGACAATCTCAAGTGAAGCAGGATAACAACAAAATTATGTCTTGGGAATACCATTTGGATCACTCTTGGCGACAATTATACTTTGGTATGCTGCTACCAGACCGAAAACGACAGTAATTCCAAGACAGTGGCAATGGTCGAGCTCGGTCTCAGACTGGTTCAGAAACAGTCTAGGAATATTTGCTGCCATGAGACGTATATATATAGTCTTACAATATATTCAATTATTAGTCACAAAACACAAAGCCCTACAAAGCCAAAGGTATCATCGATACAATTCTCGTCAGCAATGAATTCCAGAGTTGCAGTGACCATAAGAAGTGATTGAATAAGATTTCAACCCGACTCAAATGATGTAAGTTTATGCAACTATTAATGCCACCAAAGTGAGCGGAAAAAAAAGGAAAAAGGAAAAAGGAAAGATATTATCCTCTCCCTTGCTTGCTTTCAATATACGAGTAAAAGGTGTGGCCACCGTGCCAAGGAAGGAATGAGGGATAAAAACTAAATTCCCAAGAGATTCAAGGTTGAACCGGTTTGTTGATGAGCTGCACATTGTCCCTTACTATGTAAGGAGACAAACAAGAATGGTGAGGGGAGAGCGCTTGAGAGCTGTGGTACACGCAGATTCTGGGTCAGATAATCCACCTATTAGTTCAGTATAACCGCAATTATTCCTTGAGAGCCAACACTGGTGGTCAATATGATCTCCCAGTCATTTGCGTCAGAAATGGACTGGTGAGGGAACATGCACGAATTAAAGACAATACTGCAAGATAAAAGATGGTGAACATAGTGTATTAAGGACTGCACAAGCAAGGAAACCACCCAAGTTGATGTGAGTAGAGAGCAGCACCGTGTGATCATTGAAGAAGGTTGGCAAGGCGAAAATTTTCCACGACAGTGATTGCTATGTCGAAAAATGAATATGACCCCCCAAGGATGCCATATTTATGTTTATTCCATCCACCACAATATTGAATATGGGTTAAAGACCCTTGTGTATTGCGAGGTTTTGGGGTATAAGATCGCCGACCCTGGAGATTGAACATGGATTTTGAAGATAAGATTCGCGTGAATAAGAGAAATGTTGTCATGGATCAGTGATTAATCCCACTGTTCTCTGTTATTCTTCAATGACTTCCTTCGTGTAAGTGACGTGGGAACTGAGGTGGTGGGGCTTCTTCGAGATTGGGTAGCGGTATTCTATATGATGGGATGGTCATTAATGAATTGGATGTGGTTCTAGCCACGACTAGCACTTAATATGTTCAATATGTGTGTGAGGAAGAGCTGTAGAGCATGCGTGAGGGAAAAGTAGCTGTATGCGCTCTTAAATTGGATCATATTACTATGTGGCTTGAAAATACGGTGACAAAGTGAGTCAAGAAAAGATCAATAGGACTATGCTCCTGCCAGTCTGGTTGAAATGTGAAGAGATATGGTTGAAAATCAAAGGGAATTGATCGAGAAAGACCTTCCCCTGGGCAACCATATTAAATCAAAACTGAGGCCAGGTTAGAATTAGACGACACGGACGCACCAGTGAGAGGTGTGGCGACGATGCATCAGAAGGCATTGACAGTGAGGAATAGACCTTCATAGTCGATCATGGATGCTTCCTTGATTGAGCCGCGGATCACATCCCAATGTACAAGGAGAGAAACGAGAATGGTGATGGTATTGAAGTTGCGCACTGTGGGACACGCAAGACCAGGGTCGGAACATCCAGCTATTAGGATCAGAGTAACCCCGATTATTTCTTTGGCGCATAATATAGCAACTCTGTTCGATGTTATGAGACGATGGCAAGGTAGATTGAGGATTGTGAAGTACTGTGAGTCCTCGTCAATATTAAAGCTGACATCTGGCGGTTTCTCCTTGACTAGCATGATTGCGGTGACTAACTCACCAGTATGATTTTTGATAAAACAGTCTGGAACCCTCATAGTTATGTTCCGGGGGATTTTTTCCAGAAAATGGAGACGTAAGTCAAATTCGTCAATGCTACCGACACATCAGTGAAAGGTGTGGTGACTATGCATAGGAAGGAACAGGTGATGCCAATTAACAGTCAAGAGTCCGACGTATCTTGTCGAAGAGTTCTTTAATATTAGATTGAATCAAATGATTGTTTCGTTACTACTCTAAATGAAATAATTCAAACATGTCAATTGGAATGAAATCCAGTCAACAGAAATAGAAGCAGTAGGGGAAATGTCGGGATAGCGAGTAAAATAAGTTGTTGTGGCGTGTAGTGTGGCGGTACCTACTGAAACATTGAAACACAACACAAACAGGATTTCTCGTGGATTGGCTGCTCCACGCGGCGGGTAGTGGGTATTCTTCAGCTCTTAGTTAATATGTCATTCCACCTGACATGACCACGAGCTACATTTCTCTTACCCAAGGTGACAGTTCACGACAATCTGAAGAAGTGTGGGTATGGTGTTGCACAATGGCTTGGCTCGGCTTCCTGGTCTCCCAAACAAATGACACCAGAATAACGGTGGGACCACCTTCTTTGAGATGTCCTAGTGGTATTCGATTGAAATTGTTATCGCTAGTATATGCGATGTAATTTCAGCGACGGGTAGTCTTCCGAATATATTCAACACCAGTCTAGAGAACGTCAGAGCGATCATTCCAAGTGACTATCTTCGCTTTAAACTGTGTCAAATTACGTAGCTTCATACAACTCTCAAGTCCGCGTCCCGTTCTAAATGGTTGTCATTTATAGTTTGTCTAGCCACCGTTGGTGCCTGCAAGTGTATTCAACTCATGTATGGTATCAACGCTTGGAACATGCAGAGCTCACGGCAATTGTGAAAAGTGACTGTATGCGCTCTGATATTTGTTTGACTTATGGCATCTTTATTTTCAAGTTTTCAATGGAAGATAATTAGTTTAAGGAGTTCGCCGAACAAATTTCCTCGCACGGTGTGAAGGCCTGCAGTTTTAAGATCATGGATCTTGTTGATTGAACACTGGCGAAGATATGATGAGCCTGAACAAGACACGCATCAAAATGGCAATGAGGGAGGACTTTTTCAGACATTCAGTTATATCTTATCTAAAAAATATTTCGTTCATGATTCGAATGTTGGCCTAGGCACGGCTGGTGGCTCCAAATGTATTCAACACATGGATGGGTACAACTGCAGAACTCGCGGCGATAATACAAAGTGGCTGATGCATTCTTACATAGGCCCAAATCGTATAGCTTTATAAGATCTGCAACCCCGGGTGCAAAGTGACTTGAATCAAGGGTGATGCTATTCAGCTCCTGGTTTGATTGAGATGTGTCAGCAGTATCGAAGAGAAATGATTAGCAAATGTGTCCATTTGATGGTGCAAAACCTTTGAGGGGAACCATGTTTTCCAACAGTGGTATGGAGTCCTAATTATATTCTACCAACACATGAGTGGAAGGAGTGGCGACCACACAAAGGAAAGAGCGTGCGGTCAAATCTAAACGCTCAAGCGTGTAACTGATGTATTGGTCACTGGTCGAGCCACACATTACATCAAAATGTAGAAGGAGAGAAACGAGAATGTAGATGGTATCAAGGCTGCACACTGTGGTACATGCGGATTCGGGCTCAGAAGATCCAGTTATCAGCGCCAGAGTAACCGCCATTATATTCTCACCAGACTCCAGGAGCTCCCAACTTGGATTTATGTGCGTCAGAATCAGCCTGGCAGGAAAGTTTCATAGGTGGATGTAAGAAACTGCTGGAAGATAAAAGATTGTGAACGTACTGTACGATAGGCCCAATGAACGAAGAAACCACATTCAGCTGGTTGATGTGATCGGTGAGAAGCATGCTGTCGTTGAGGAAGATTTGCAAGGAGTGAATACTCCAGTACAGTAAAAGTGATGCCTTCGAATCAATATAAAGTGTCAATGACACTATATGCATGTTTATGTCGTCCAATGAAATCCTCAATACAGCTCCAGCAATATCTTGAAACCATGCATCTTGGTGGATGCAACACACGAGAAGCCATGTAGGATGGTCATAAAAAGGAGATGGTCACTGGTGAGCTTTAATTCCACCTTGCAATACATATATAACAGCATTAGTATATGAAGATGTACCTGAAACTGTTTGAATCTTCTCTTTAAGGTATCATGATATAGTACTTTTTGTATTTTTACTGAGGATCCTGAATGATGTAAACCATCATGCTCATAGATAGCATTGCCATTATGGAACCTTGATGTAAAGTGTTGAACAGATGGTGAATAGATAGCTTTGCCTACAAGGTTATAGTGGAGACCTTCAAGATGGCTTGAATTCTGAAATAATGTGAGCTTTTTAGGCAGACACCATGTCTCTGTCAACCCCTCATAATCTAGGGACAAAATAAGTATGATAGGAATGTGTATCCAGATTTCCATTGTAGAGGGTGTACTCTTGCATATCTGTTCACTTGTACACCTTTTCAAACAAGATTCTATATGATCTGAGCTTGGAAGAACCTGTGAGTATAACCATGATTGTAAATTGCCATTTGCCATCTGGTAGTGTTTGAGTTGAAGGTAGTGAACTATTCGTGTCTTTGGCAGGCTGGTGAGTTGATAATGGGCCTCTTGTTGGGCTTTACAAGAGTGGAGTTGGATTATTTGGGCTTCAAGAAATGGAAGTGTCGCATTATCACAAGAATGGCTATGAAACTGTCCAATAGCCCTCTCAAACCAACCCATAAGAACATCAGGCTCATTAATTGTTTTGATAAACCTCTTTTGAAGGAATTGTTCACGTAATTGATGACATTTGGTAGAAATCAATATATTCTCTTGACTATTGAATATCCCACCAACAGTAATTAAACGCTCTTCAAAAATATGGTATAAAAATGAGAGTAATAACTGGGTATCCAGTTGTGAAAAATCTTGACGTAATGCTTGCCAATGGTGATCAACTGCCTGGTATATGAGTTCAAGAGAAGTATCCAACCAACAAGGGTTTTCTTTCCATTGGTATCCTGGAATAAAGACAGATTTCTTTTTCTTGCCTTTGGTACCAAGGATAAGTGCCTTAGCAGTATCTGGTGGATGACCATCATTTTGAAATCTTTTAGAAATTTCAGTGGACTTTAGTTTGTCCTAACCGATGAGCATTCTTAGTCCAAGGTTTCATAGTCCCATATGCTACTGGTATCCTTGATTGCTTGGCAATACCCTGCATCTCTAAAAGATTCACAAATGAAAATAATCCTTCTAGACCTTCCATTAGTCCTAAATTGCGACCAAGCCCACTGTAAAGTCTAAAATGCATGGCTTCTTCAGCATTTGTAGTATCTGGTAGTCGCTCCCAGAGATCTTCTTTCATGGTTCAAAATGGCTTAAAAAGCATTCGGGAAGTTCTGTCCTGCTGCCACCATTGTATCCAGTTTTTAACACCTGGAAAGTCACATATAAGTGCTGCAGCATGTGCTTTAAAGGCCTCTTCATTGATAGCCTCTAACAAACCTAGAGCACGTGATTCAAAAATGTCCTGTAGCTGGGGCTGTACCACACCACTAATATTTTTGAGATGAGTGATGCCAGTACGAAAATGCTGATAGCATCCTTTCAAAAGTGAATTTGCTGCCTTATTTAATTCCTCATTATTTCGTGTATTGCCTTCCATAGTTGACCAAAACTGAATAAAAGCCTCCACAAAGCCATTTGCTTGGGCTTGACTGAAATCAACAACACATGCAAACATTTCATCAGTTAATTGGTGTCCCTGCTTCTGACATTGAGAGGCAATACTTTGAAACAGCATTAGAAAGTGTATTTGATAATGATTGGAAGTGGTGCCATTAGCTGCTGAGAAGAGAACTGGAACCTAACAATAAAGATGTCGAGAATATACAGATGATACTATAAGTACCCAATCACTCATTCTCCAATAACCATGTGCAGCATCAGAGACAAATCCATGGACAGCATCATACTGAACAACATCTAGCATTATTTGTAGCTCCATCCAAGAAGTTTGAAGTAGAAGGATTGTAGTTGGTCCAACCTCACTATAGCATAGAAAATCAGAATGACGAGATCCAAACTCAGCTAGCTGTTCTAATCCTGATTCTGCAGTCCCTCCAATAATATTATTTCCTTTGTGAACAATTTTCTTCTCATACCGAACACGATCAACATTTAATAGAACTGGGGATATCTCTGTGACAGATTTACCTGGACCAGAAAATCCAGGAATACCAACAGCTAATTGTAGTGATCCCATTTTTGGATGTTGCTAAAATATTTTGTGGAGCTGAGATCTTTCATTGGCAAGAAGATGGAGTCTATGAGTAAGTCATTGGTGAAGGTGTGTCCCACCATTGTGATACATAATCCCATTCTTATAATGAATAATTGTGGACAATACATTGCATATCACATGTTGTAAATTCCATCCACAGTCACAACTGCGGTTTAATTGTTTTTGAATACCAGTATCTCTAGTCTGAGGTCGAATAATAATATCACAGTCAGGATTTTTGCAATGTATGATACCCAAACATTTACGTTTTGTATGGTTTCCATGATCTAAAGTTAGAGAATTTATATTGTGGTGTTTATCCCCACCTAGCACTACAGTTGCCCAGTGAACAGATAACTTGTTGAGGGCTTCATATTCAAAATGTGTAAACTGATGTGACTATTCACCATCAGGCCATCCATCCCAGTCTTGAACTTTTTTATTCTCCATTGGTCTGATAGATGATTGTGGAGCCTTGACATGGTTTTTAGACATGAAGTTGGGAGATGGTGATAATTGCTCTAATTTTGGTAAAGGAACTGAGGGAGTAGCAATGATAATGCTAGGCTTTGATGGCTTGGAAGTAACATCATCAGAAATAGTGTGAGGTGGGGCTTGGGAATTGAATATAGATGGAGTGATGTGATTTGGATTTAAAAAATAACCAAAAGGATTTCCTATCAATAATGAATTAATTATTCTGTATTAAATAATTGAGTATAACTTGTACCTTCCAGGTCATAACCAGGTAACATCCTAGGTGGATAAGGTTCATGATGGTATAGTCCAGCAACTACATATATAATTTAGTAAAACATAGAAATGATTAAAGGAAACTTGGCATACCTTTTCCAGGGGTAGATATTGTTGGTTCACAGTCTTTGATATTGACAATATCAGGCCTGGAATGAAATCCAAATAACTTGTGAAAATAATGGAACAGAAACTATATAAATAGTATATAAGAATTAATTCAAAAGGTATTATAATAATATACCATTAGAGAAATAAGAGAGATAGTTCCCAGATAAGAGGAATGGCTGAATAAATTTCAAAAAGTCTAATAAGCAGTGTAAGTGATCCAGTAAGCCGAGACTTCCAAAGTATACATTCACAGGGATCCAAAGTGTCCACAGATGATGCTTCTTGACTGATATGATATTCCACCAGCAGAGAAGGAAAAGAGATGGCTATCTAAGAGAATGGATAGTATCTTTCCAAAGCAAGAGATTCCCAAAACTCTTACAGAAGTGTAGAATAACTGGAAAGAAACAATGCTCTATAACACTGGATGAATAGAGAAGCTGATCAGAGTGTCACCAAAAGATATAGTGTGGTTTGGCTCAAGAGTTGGAGAGGTTGACTGTCGAGGCTCGAAAAACTTTCAAACTCCGACATTGAATCTCACTGTGGGGGTGCGGCGCACTGCTGTGAGGGGTGCCGCGAAAAGTGGACAATTGCCGCGAATATACATTTTGGCTTCAAACTAAAACATAGCTATATTTTGAATGGTAATACTCAAAATACCATTTTAAATGATATATGCTCTTCAAAAAAGGACTATTTACAATTTTAAACATCCAAACCCAATCTTAAAGTAAATTAACAGGGCCCCAATGAACAGATTGATATATTATGAAGAACATAAACAAAACTATGTCTATTTTATGCTAGGTAAATGTGTCTTTGAAGGCATTTTGAGGTGTTCGCGGCAGTCGCGGCAGTCGCGACACCTGCCCGGCACTTTCCCATGGCCCGGTTGCATCAACATTTATCATACACATCGCCGGTTATTTAACCTTATCTCATAATCCCCGGATCATTATCGGCCTCTGGTATATCGTGGAAGCGATCTGCCACGTGCGTCAACTATCTGTAGCGGAGCTCTCGGCGATCAGAGGTTTCATTGAATTCTGGTTACAACAGTGCGTCGCGACATGACATCATTTCATCCAGCCAGCCCACCAAGCCATAACAGACAAAATCACCCACAACCACTTTACTTTGATGAA
Source organism: Hysterangium stoloniferum (assembly GCA_015178975.1). Taxonomy (NCBI): domain Eukaryota; kingdom Fungi; phylum Basidiomycota; class Agaricomycetes; order Hysterangiales; family Hysterangiaceae; genus Hysterangium; species Hysterangium stoloniferum. The sequence continues at coordinate 195,149 of WHVD01000045.1, forward strand.
TATCCTATCCGGCTTTTTGTGTGTTGCATCCACCAAGATGCCGGTTTCGAGATATTGCTGGAGCTGTATTGAAGGCTATAGTGAACGACATAAACGTGCATATAGCGTCATTGGCACTTCATCTTGATTTGTGGACATCCCATCCACTGTACTGGAGTATTTACTCCTTGCAAATCTTCTTCTCACCGATCACATCAACCAGCTGAATGTGGTTTCTTCACTCATTGGGCCCCGCAAGGTACGTTGATAAGATTTTACCTTATCGCACCATCTTACATCCGCCAATTAAACTGTCCCACCAGTCTGATTCTGATGGGCGCGAGTCCAGATTACTCGCTCTGGATGTCTGCCGAGAAAATAATGTTGATCACTCTGAAACTGATAACTCGATCTTCCGAGCCCGAATCTGCGTGTACCACAGTGCGCAGCCTCGACACCATCGCCGTGCTGGTTTCTCTTTTTCCACATTGTGACATTGCGCGGTTGGAGAAATGACCAATCCATCAATTACCCGATCGAGCATTTAGAGTTGAACATACGTTTTTTCCTTTCCGTGGTCGCCACACCTTCCACTCGTGTTTCAGTGGACCCCCATATCGGTGGTGGATGAACATTGTTGCCCTGAAAGTCTTGCACCATCATTTGGATACACTCGCTGACCATTCCTCTTCGATAATGCCGACACATCTCGCAGTTGTCCCCATACATGTTGAATACATTTGGAGGAACTAGCCGTGCCTACACTAACATCCGAACCATGAACGACACTTGTTTGAAATAAGATGTCCCTGCATGCCTCAAATTTCCCCCCCCTTGTCGCCATTTCGATGCATGTCTCCTTCAGGCTCATCATACGTTCAGGCCAGGGTTCAACTGACAAGATCCATGATCTGCAAACCGAGTGCCTTCACCACACCGTGCGAGGCAATGCATTGGCCAAATTCCTTAAACTGAGTTTCTTCCATTGACAACTTGACAATAAACCTGCCATAGGTCGAGCAAATATAAGAGCGCATACAGTCACTTTTCACGATTGCCCCGAGCTCTGCAGCTTGTACGCGTTGATGCCATACCTGAGTTGAATATCCTTGCGGGCACCACCCGTGGATAAACTGACATCCTATTTATAAATGACAATCATTTCAAACAGACCGCGGACTTGAAAGTTGTATGAAACTACATAATTTGATGCAATTTAAAAGTGAAGATATTCACTTGTAATGATCGCTGCGAGGTTCTCTAGACTGGTGTTAAATATATTCCGTGGACTACTCGCTGAAATCACACTGTATATACTAGCGGTAATAAGGTCAATCGAATACCACTAGGGGTACTCGAAGAAGGCCGTCCCACCGTTATTCTCGTGTCACTTGTTTGGGAAAACAGGAAGCTGGGCCAAGTCATTGGAAAACACCATCATTAAAAACACCGACACACTTCTTCACCTTGTCGTGAGCTTTCACCTTGGATAAGAGAAACGTAGCTCGTGGTCATGTGGTGGGATCACTTATCAACTCAGAGCTGAAGAATACAATACCCATGACGACCCGCCGCGTGCAGAAGCTAAGCCCCCGAGAAATCTCTGTGTTTCAATGTTTCAGTCGCTAGCGTGGCACTTCGCCCCACGGCAGTTTATTTTACTCGCTATCCCGACATTTCCCCTATTGCTTCCATTTATGTTCACTGGATTTTATTCCACCAATTTTCATGTTTGAATTGTTTCATTTCTAGTAGTAGCGAAAAAGCCATTTGATTTGATCTAATATTAAAAAACTCATTGACTAGATCCGTGGGCCTCTTGAATGTTAGTTGTCGACACCTGTTCCTTCCTATACGCAGTCGCCACACCTTTCACTGATGTGTCGGTAGCATTGACGAATTCGACTTACGTGTCCATTTTCCGGAAAATAACCCCCGAAACATAACTATGAGGCTTCCAGGCCGTTTTATCAAAAATAATGCTGGTGAGTTAGTCGCCATAATGGTGCTAACCAAGGAGACACTCCCAGATGTCAGCCTTAACATTGGAAAGGACTCACACTACTTCATCATCTTTAATCTACCTTGCCATTGTCACATCGAACAGAGTTGCTACATTATGGGGCGAAGAAATAATCGGGGTTAGTCTGATCCTGATAGCTGTGGATCTCTCGACCCCGGACCCGCGTGTACCACGGTACGCAGCTTCAATACCATCGCCATTCTGGTTTTACTCCGTACACATTGGGACGCGATCCACGGTTCAATCAAAGAAGGATCCACGATCGACTATGAAGGTCTAATTCTCACCGCCAATTCCTTCTTATGTATCGACACCACACTTTTCACTGTCGCATCCGTATCATCTAATTCAAACGTGGTCTCAGTGGTGAAGAAACATCGTTAGCCTGGGGAAGGTCTTGCTCGATCTATTTGGCCCGATTTATAATCGTCTCTCTTCGATAATGCCGACACATCTCACTAGGAGGATAGTGCTATTTCACTTTTAATTTCTGCACTTCGTACCTGGATTTCCAAGTGGTATAAAGCTACATATTTTTAGTCCATGTAAGAGCATATATTGCTACTTTTTACCTTCGCGGATTCTCCGCACCTCCTATTCGTTGATGGCAAGCGTATACGTTGAATATATTGGCAGGTGGTTAGAATAACATCCGATTTATGAACGACAATCACTTCAATTAGAATACCGCTGGAAAGTGTCAAAGAAAGCCCCGCGATTGTTATTCTCAGGTCAATGGGGATGGCACGAAGCAAGCCATTGAAGAACAACAAAGAACACTGCAACTGACCAATCCACTGGTGCCAATATTTGTATCTGATCTGTTGAGATAAACTCGAGCGCCCAAGTCTACGTCAAGTCAATATGACAACGCTAAGTAGTATCGCCTTACTCTATGTCAAGTTAACACGACCATACCAAGCCGTTACGCGCCTTGGACACGTATACCACTATTGTAGTTCTTTTCCGTCGCATATCCGAAACATATTTAGCTAGCACAGTAGCAGCATCATACCTCAGTCGAACCACTCTTACGTGTCGACTGAGCATACTTTGTTACAGTATCGGTCAAGCTGATCTTTCCTTCAAAACGCATGCTCTATCTCCAGAAGCAGCGATGCCGTCGGCGGACTGGGGAATGGTCTCAAAGCATCTTGGCTTGACAGGTTCCTGCGCAAGAATTTAACTGTGGCAAGGCTAGGCGGACTAGTTCACGAGAACATTAAATAATGTTCCTCGCTCATGGAGTCCATTTTATGCTATATTCGCTATGTCTTCTCTTCCACCGTTGTCTTACATTTGCCCATTAAATTACCTCTCCAGTCTAATTCTGACTGAAACGAGCCCATATAATTGTTAACTGGGGAAAAACTAGTTGCTGTCATGCAGGGGGCGGTAACTGGATCTTCTGACAAAGGAATTCACGTGGACCACAGCTCAGATCTCAATGGAATCCCAATTCCTGTTTGTCTCCTTACAGAATAAGACATCATGACACAATACGCAGCCCATCAAGAAGTGGTTCAGCCTTGGGTGTCTCGAAGATTTAGTTTCCACCGCTCATTCCTTCCTTTCTGTGGTGGCGACACGTTTCTCTGGTGTGGCAGTAGCATCTTCGTCGAACTCCATATCAGCCTTGGAAAGATGTTGTTTGACCTGGCGAAGGTGCTGCTCCATAATTCGATACGATTTCTACTCAGATAACGCCAACATACCAGGAACAAACTAACAGGAGGGTTGCATCATTCCCCTTGTTTAACTCGCTTTGGAGGGCGAATAAAAGTTGAATAAACCTGCGTAGTTTGGGGCAATTTCAGAGCACGTACAATCATTTATTAATTTGTAGGATTCGTGGTTGTGACTAATAGTTAAATATATTGTAGGACTACATGTCTACATCTCACCGGGAACAATTATTCCTGGTCCATTGTTGAACCGAACGGAGATGACTTGATCACAAATGTTTAAACCAATCCAAGACCGGGTGTGGCCATTGTCACTGTCTTTAAAGGGAATTCCTGTCATTTTTGGTCTGGCCCCAGGATACTGAAGTTTAACTGTCGTCGCGTAATCCCAACTGTATTCTGAAGGAATATTTTTGTTGTCATCTTGCTGGACTGAATATCATCCTCAGAGTCATTACATTATGATACATTACCTTGGCAAGCACCGTATCTTCTACACCCATTTGTTGATGACAATAGCCATTGATCAGCTAAGAAGTTCATATGGACCCACAGAGTTCGTTATTTCCCTGACAAACAATCATGAAACACGAGAAAATGAAGGATGGATTGGGGTCACAAACTGAGACCTGGGATGAATGACCATCATGTGGGAGAGAAGAGGGTCTGTGACGGCCACCTTTGTGGAGCTCAAAGTGGAGTGGGCAGCAACGAAGGGACAGGTCCGATTGCAGAAAAGGACACGTGCAGGCGCAGCCAGGCATGGTGAATCTTTAGATATTGGAAGAACTCCGCCTGCAATAGTTCAAGCTACAGGTGGGTCACAACCATTGGCCTACGTGATCATCATAGTATCAAAGAATCAATTCCATTCAGTCATACAGGAAATAATAGAGCCTTCTGTGAGTAAGTAACACTTGACACGCGATTATATGTACAATTTGTCAATACAAATTCTGATGGACACGCCATAATCAAAATAATTCCAAGTCGGGCCCTTATGTACCTCAAGAAAATCTACGATGAGAAATGTGGTCTTGTGTCACTATTTGTTTTGCGCAGACGTTGCACAAATTCAAGCGGATTGATATGTCAAGGGTGAATGATGAAACGACGTTGCTTGCCATCAACCCGACTAGACCATCACTTGCCGTGGGGTTCTCCTCGTTGAAGGTTGTGATAAAATTAAACAGGCAGCCCGCACTCTCACAAGAAAAGCTTTCAGGTTAACAACGACAACTTGAAAGCAGCAGCGGATTAGCATAGCTCTGGACTGCATTTATAATTGAAGGTAATGCCAGTTCTCGAATAAGAGAAAAGCTGTTTTACTTTCAACCCTGACGCTCAATAACACCCTTAAATACTATATCATGGGGTCACAATTGTCTAAAATATTATTATATACTGTGTGAGCCTTCAGCAGAAGGCATAAGAAAGTAGTAAAGTCACTACGTCCACTGGAATCTATACAGGTTAAGGAAGGTGAAGGGATTTTGCTTCCGATGGCAGGGATGACATGCTGTGAATCCTGTGTAAGCACGGCCATAAGGCTGTACCTTGGTGGAATTAACTCTCCGACCAATGGGGGAATAAAGGCGAGGCACCCCCTTCTCGTGTAAGTACTACTGCTACCCACCAATGTCTACTTCCAACGAGACGACTCTGGGGAATCACGATTCGGCAACGGCTGGGATCTACCTTGAAGACATTGACGAGCTACCACCCTTAGTTTCCCCGGGTGTATCGACTTCAGAGAAACGGGACGAGATCGTGAAAGGGATGAGAGATGTATTCAAGGAGAAGCTTCGAAAACGATGGGGTTGTAACGAACCCGGTCATGATTTATGTTATCGGGCCCCGGATGGTCGGCAACACATACAGCTGTCTGCAAACCATATAGAGATTTGGGTTGACGAGTGGGTGAGTAAAGTGTAATGCTATTTCCATGCGATCTGTGTCACATGTTGCGCATTCAGTGTCAAGGAGAAACGGGCTATCATGACCCACCGAATGTTGTTAAGAGATCCACCAACACGGCATCCAACCTCAGCCCCTATTCCAGTCATGTCGATGACTGGGGAATGATCTCGCGGAGTCAGGGGACAATGTCAAGTATTGACATTGGCCCCGGGTATTACTGTGGAGTCGGTTTGGAAAGGGTTGGGATGAAAGTCCTTCACGGTGCTAAGACAGCTTCGCTGATCGCAAAGCTGACAATATACCGGGAAATCACCCGTTTGTTACAAGACCATGGTGCCTTTGGCAAGTTGCTACACAAGCATCTTACGCTGCCAAAACTGGGAAGACTAGTTCAGGATGGTGCTGATTTAGCGAGGTAGGGATACCTCAATCATTGAATACACTGGAAATACTCATATCTGAGTCGTAGGCCTATATACCCGCCTCAAATTCGGAGACGAGCGACGGAAAAGGGAGTGTCCCGATAATTTCACACATGCGGGGGAGCAGCAAAGGTCACACTACCGACCTCATGACATTCTTGGCTTGGGCCTTCTTTTACTGCCCCGGCGTTTATACAGACACGTCACCAACGGTGATTACGTCATCACTATACAACGTTTTAGTCAAGTCACCGCTGCACACCAACTTTGATGAGGTCGCATCGACATTTATCATACACATCGCCCGTTATCCCTCAGAATTTGATGGGCCCTTACCCCTTTTCAGCCTTGCTGATATCGTGGAAGGGATCTGCCACATGCGTCCACTATCTGTAAAGGAGCTCACGGCGATCAGAGGTTGCATTGAATTGTGGTTACAACCGTGCGTCGCGATATTCCATCATTTCATCCTTCCCACCAAAACCATCACAGCGAATATCAGACACGAGTTGGATGGAATGAATATCCGATACCCAGGCTTCTCGTGTGTTGCATGCATCAAGATGCATGGTTTCGAGATATCGCTGGAGCTGTATTGAAGGTTTTATTGGACGACATAAACATGCATATAGCGTCATTGACACCTCATCTTCATTGGTACACGCCACTGTATTGGAGTATTGGCTCCTTGGAAATCTTCTTCAGCGACAGCACGCTTCTCACCGATCACATCAACCAGCTGAATGTGGTTTCTTCGTTCATCGGACCCATCGTACGGTACGTTCACTATATTTTATCTTCCAGCACCGTCTTACATCCACCCACGAAACTGTCCTACCAGTCTCATTCTGACCCACACGAGTCCTAATCGGGATCACCTTGGGTATGGTGAGCGAATAATCGCGTTGACTCTGAAGCTGATAGCTGGATCTTCCGAGCCCGAATCTGCGTTGACCACGGTGCGCAGCCACGATACCATCCCCATTCTTGTTTCTCTTCTTCCACATTGTGACATTATGCGCGGCACGACCAACAACAAATCCTACAATTATTCGGTTAAAGATTTAGATTTCACCGCGCGGGCCTTCCTTTGCGTGGTCGCCACACCTACTTGTGTGTCAGTACGGTCTAATTAGACCCCCCTATCAGTGTTGAAGGCACATAATTGCCCTGACAAAGGTCTTACACCATCGATTGGACACACTTTGTAATCATTTCTCTTCGATGATGCCGACACATCTCAACCAAACCAGGGTTTCAGCCGGGGTTGCAGATGTTATAAATCTATATGGTTTGAACCTATGTAAGAATTGTATAGTCACTTTTCATTATCGCCGCGAGCTCCTCAGTTGTCCCCATAAATGTGTTGAATACATTTGCACTAGCCGTGATTAGACTAACATTCGCATTTTAAAGTAAGGTATCACTGGAGGTCTGAAAAAGGTCTCCCCACCCCCAATTCGACGCATGTCTCGTTCAGGCTCATCATACCTTCAGGGTAATAATGTTCAATCGACAAGATCCATAATCTTCCCACCAAGGGCCTCCACAATGTGCTGGGCGAATTCCTTAAACTAATTTTCTTGCATTGAAAACTTGATGATAAATCTGCCATAGGCCGAGCAAATATAAGAGCGCATACAGTCACGTTTCGCCGCCGCAGCGCGCTCTGCATGATGCACGCGTTGATGCCATACATGCATTGAATACACTCGCGGCCACCCAGCGGCTAGACTGATATCCTATTTATCAATGACAATCATTTCAAACAGGACGCGAACTTGTGAGTTATATGGAGGTACATAATTTGATACAATTTTAAAGTGAAGATAGTCGCTTGTAATAGTCGCTGCGAGGTTCTCTACACTGTTGTTGAATATACTCCAATGACTACTCTCTGAAATCACATCGCATATACTAGCAGTAACAATGTGAATGGAATACCATTACGGGGGCTCAAAGAAGGGGGTCCCACCATTCTTCTCGTGTCCTTTGTTTGGGAGAACAGGAAGCCAGGGCCAAACCAATGGACAACACCATGATCAAGACACCGAAATTTCTTCACATGTGTGAGCTTTCACCTTGTGTAAGAGAAAGGTAGCTCGTGGTCATGTCAGCCGGAATCCCATATCAACGACGAGCTGAAGAATACCCACGGCCCGCCGCGTGGAGCAGTCATTCCCCGAGATTTTCTGATTTATGGTCTGTTTCAATCTTTCAGTCGGTAGCGTCAAACTACACGTCACGACAATTTATTTACTCCCCATCCCGACAGTTCCCTGCTGCTTCCATGCCAGTTGAATGGCGTTCATTCCACCAATTGGTATGTTTGAATTATTTCATTGCGAATAGTAGGGAAAAATTCATTTGATTCAATCTAATATTAATGAACCATTTGACTAGATCCGTGTGCCTTGAACGTTAGTTGTCGACCCCTGTTCCTTCTCATGCGTTATTCTCTACACCTTTCACTGCTGTGTCGACACCGTTGAGAATTCGAATTACGTCTTCGTTTTCCGGAAAATAACCCCCGGAACATAATTATGTGGTTTTCAAACTGTTTCATCAAAACAATGCTAGTGAGTTCGTCGCAATAAAGGTGCTCGCCAAGGAGACACAGCTAGATGTCAGCTTTGACATTAGCAAGGACGTAAAGTACTTCACAATCTTTAATCTACCTTGCAATCGTCACATCGAACAGCCACAGCAATGTTTGGATTATATGAGCCTGGGGCGTCGCGGCGAACAGTTCACTGAACAAGACAGAGAACAAAGTATATTCATGTTCGACGGTCAGCCACCTCCTGACAAATTGCTCTGAACTTCTCTTGCATATTGCGGCCGACTTTTCAATTAGTCATCTTTCTCTCAGACATTTGGGAAGATGCAAGCACCATGATATGGCGAGGGCACACGAGGAATACCACCCTCATTGAGGCGATAAAAAGTTGTTTAAACTAGAAATCCTGTGGTGGGATGATGATAGAATTGAATACGGATGGCCATTATTCAAGCAACAGACGGCTTGAGTTTAATTCTCGCTGAACGACTGTTGTCAAACTGGATGTTTCACTGCCAAGGAGAGACAAATTACCATGACCCCCGACTATGGTTGGGATGCCAGGGAGTCCACGAACGCCACATCCCGCCTCACCCGGTATCTCAGTCATACCGCGGACTAGGGAATGGTCTCACAGCATCCTGGCTTGACGGGTTCCTGACCCAGAATTACACTCTGGCAAGACTTGGCAGACTAATTCAACAGAGCATTGATTGAATGAGGTAGGGAAAGGGGAATGTATTAGCATAGTCAGCGTGGTGAATCTTTACATACCGGAAGAGCTCTGCTTGCAATGGGTCAAACTACAGGTGGGTGACAATGCTTGATCTACCTTGTCATCGTCGCTTTGAAGAGCAATGTCCACGCATCAATCGTGTGAGCCGGGGGGGGGGACCATTCCACTCAGACAGACAGACAATGATAAGGCTAGCTGTCAGTGTCGCCTGAGACGAGATTATATTCAGGATGAGTTAATACTCACTCGGATGGATTCGTCACAACCAAGGAAATGGCGAGGGAGAATGAAAAAATCACGTTGCTTACCATTAATGCGACTAGGCCATCACTGGCACCGGCTTTCTCCTCGGTGAAAGTTTGCAAAATTAAAACAGGAAGTGTGCGATCTCTCTGGACAAAGCCTGAGGCTGACAGCGGCAACTTGACGGCAGCAACCATTGGGCATCGCTCTGGACTGCATTTATATGGCACATGGCAATGTTACTTCTCGATATCAGAAAAGCGGTTTTTCTTTCAACTCTGACGCTGAGAAATGCTATACTATGAGGTGACCATCGACTGAACTATTATTATATGCTGTGTGAGCCTTCAGTGGAAGGCGTAAGAAGTAATCACCTCATTACAGTAAAGCCTATAAGGTTCAAGGAAGGTGAGGGAACCTTGTGGACGAAGGCAGGAATGAATGCTGTGTATCCCGTGTAAGTACCGCCATAACGCTATGCCTTCATGGAATTAACTCTCCGACTTGTTGCGGCATAAAAACAAGGCACCCCTTCTAGTGTAGGTGACACTGCTACCCACCGATGTCTACTTCCAACGAGACGACTCTGGGGAATCACGATTCGGCAACGGCTGGGATCAACCTTGAAGACATTGAAGAGCTACCACCCTTAGCTTCCCCGGGTGTATTGACTTCAGTGAAACGGGACGAGATCGTTAAAGGGATGAGAGAGATATTCAGGGAGAAGCTTCAAGAACGATGGCGCTGTAACGAACCAGGTCATGATTTATGTTATCGGACCTCGGATGGGAGGCAACACATACAGCTGTCCGCAAACCATATAGAGATTTGGGTTGACGAGTGGGTGAGTAAAGTATAATGCTATCTCCATGTGATATGTGTCACATGCTGCGCATTTCAGTGTCAAGGAGAAACGGGCTACCATGACCCACCGAATGTTGTTAAGATATCCACCAACACGACATCCAACCTCAGTCCCTATTGCAGTCATGCCGATGACTGGGGAATGATATCACAGAGTCAGGGGACAATGTCAAGTGTTGAAATTGGCCCCGGGTATTACTGTGGAGTCGGTTTGGAAAGGGTTGGGATGAAAGTCCTTCACAGGGCTAAGACAGCTTCGCTGATCGCAAAGCTGACAATATACCGGGAAATCACCCGTTTGTTGCGAGACCATGGTGCCTTTGGCAAATTTCTACACAAGCATCTTACACTGCCAAAACTGGGAAGACTAGTGCAAGACAGTGCTGATTTAGCGAGGTAGGGATACCTCAATCATTGAATACACTGGAAATACTCATATCTGAGTCGTAGACCTATATACCCGCCTCAAATTCGGAGAAGAGCGACGAGGGTTTTAGCAATTTTCCCGATAATTTCACACATGCGAGGGAGCCAGCTTGTGACATCCTTCGCTTGGGCCTTCTGTTGCTGCCCCGGCGTTTATTTGTCAGCGTCAAGCGCGATTACGTCATCACTGTACAATGTTTTAGTCAAGTCACCGCTGCACACCAACTTTGATGAGGTTGCATCAACATTTATCATACAAATCACCCGTCATTTCTCAGAATCCCATTATATCTCAGAATTTGATCGGTGCTTGCCCCTTTTCGGCCTTATGAATATCGTGAAAGCGATCTGCGACATGCGTCCACTATCTGTACAGGAGCTCACGGCGATCAGAGCTTGCATTGAATTCTGGTTACAACCGTGCGTCGTGCCATCATACCATTTCATCCTTCCCACCAAAACCATGACAGTGAATATCAGACACAACGACTTTACTCTTCTGAATCCCCTATCCGGCTTCTATTCTGTTGCATTCACCAAGCTGCATGGTTTCGAGATATCGCCGGAGATGTATTGAGGGTTTTATTGGACGACATACCCATGCATATAGCGGCATTGACACTTCATCTTGATTGGCACACGTCGAACTCACTATATGGGAGTATTGCCTCCTTGGAAATCTTCTTCAACGACAGCACGCTTCTCACCGATCACATCAACCAGCTGAATGTGGTTTCTTCGTTCATTGGCCCCATCGTACGGTACGTTCATTATATTTTATCTTCCAGCACCGTCTTACATCCACTCATGAACCTGTCCTACCAGTCCCATTCTGACTCACACGAGTCCTAATCGGGATCTCCTTGGGTTTGGTGAGCGAATAATCGCATTGACTCTGAAGCTGATAGCTGGATCTTCCGAGCCCGAATCTGCGTTGACCACAGTGCGCAGCCTCGATACCATCGCCATTCTCGTTTCTCTTCTTCCACATTGTGACATTATGCGCGGCACGACCACCGACAAACTCTTCAATTACTCGCTTGAAGCTTTAGATTTCACCGCGCGTTCCTTCCTTTGCGTGGTCGCCACACCTTCCACTTGTGTGTCGGTGCGGTCTAATTAGACCCCCCTATCAGCGTTGAAGGCACATGGTTGCCCTGACAAAGGTCTTACACCATCGATTGGACACACTTTCTAATAATTTCTCTTCGATGGTACCGACACATCTCAACCAAACCAGGATTGCAGCAAATGTTATAAATTTATATGGTTTGAATCTATGTAAGAACTATATAGTCACTTTTCATTATCGCCGCGAGCTCCTCAGTTGTCCCCATAAATGTGTTGAATACATTTGCACTAGCCGTGATTAGACTAACATCCGCATTTTAAAGTAAGATATCACTCTGAAAAAGGTCTCCCCCACCCCAATTCGATGCATGTCTCGTTCAGGCTCATCATGCCTTCAGTGTAATGTTCAATTGACAAGATCCATAATCTTCCCACCAAGGGCCTCCACCCCGTTCGAGTCAATGTGCTGGGCGAATTCCTTAAACTAATTCTCTTCCATTGAAAACTTGACAATAAAGCTGCCATAGGTCAAACAGATATAAGAGCGCATACAGTCACTTTTCGCCACCGCCGCGCTCTGCATGTTGCACGCGTTGATGCCATACATGCATTGAATACATTCGCGGCCACCACCAGCCGCTAGACTGATATTTATCAATGACAATCATTTAAAACAGGACACGAACTTGAGAGTTACGAACCTACATAATTTGATGCAATTTACAAGCGGAGATAGTCACTTGTAATTGTCGCTGCGAGGTTCTCTACACTGGTGTTGAATATACTCCAATGACTACTCTCTTAAATCGCATCGCATATACTAGCAGAAACAACGTCAATCGAATACCACTACGGCGTCTCAAAGCAGGCGATCCCGAGGTCAAGTCAAGCGGAATCCCACATCAACTAAGAGCTGAAGGATACCCACGACCCGCCGCGTGGAGCAGTCATTCCCCGAGAATTTCTGGTTTTTGGTCTGTTTCAATGTTTCAGTCGTTAGCGTCAAAGTACACGCCACAACAATTTACTTTACTCCCCATCCCGACAGTATGTGGCCATAAAGGTGCTCGCCAAGCAGACACAGCTAGATGCCAGCTTTGACATTCGCAAGGACGTACAGTGCCTCACAATCCTTAATCTACCTTGCCATCGTCACATCTAACTGCTACAATAATGGATGAATAGTATGATCCTGGAGCGTCGCGGCGAACAGTTCGCTGAGCAAGACAGAGAACAAAATGTATCCATGTTCGACGATCAGCCACGGGTCAACTATAGTTATCTTTCTTGCTTTGGTTACCACACATAAGGAGACGCCAATTAGGACTCGTGTGGCTCAGGACGAGACTGGTAGGACAGTTTCATGGGCGGATGTAAGACGGTGCTAAGGTAACATATTGTGAACATACCGTACGATAGGCCCAACGAGCGAAGAAACCACTTCAGCTGGCAGATGTGATCGGTGAGAAGCGTGCTGTCGTTGAAGAAAATTTGCAAGGAGTAAATACTCCCCCACAATAAATCTAATATCTCCAAATCAAGATGAAGTGTCAATGACGCTATATGCACGTTTATGTCGTCCAATATAACCTTCAATGCCGCTGCAGCAAAATCTCGAAACCATGCATCATGGTGGATGCAACACACGAGAAGCCGTATAGGATGTTCAGATGAGGCAATTAGCGGCCGGTGACTTTGTCTGTTATGCTTTTGGTGGGCGGGATGAAATCATGTGATGTGGCGACGCACGGTTGTAACCAGAATTCAATGTAACCTCTGATCGCCGTGAGCCCCTCTACAGATAGTTGACGCAGGTGGCAGATCGCTTCCACGATATACACAAGGCCGAAAATTGGTGAGAGATGATAAAATTCTATTAGATAACGGGCGACGTGTATGATAAATGTCGATGCGACCTCATCAAAGTGGGTGTGCAGCGGTGACTTGACTAAACCATTGTAAAGTGATGACGTAATCTCATTTGACGTATCGCTATATGACGAATGAACGCCGGGGAACCATAGGAAGGCCGAAGCCAAAAATAGTATCAGGTGGTGGGTGTAACTTTTGCCACCCCGCCTGCATGTGAAGTGAAAATATCGGGAATCTTAAAACCACTGTCGCTCTTCTCCGAATTTGAGGCGGGTATGTAGGTCTACGACTCAGACATGAGTATTTCGAGTGTATTTAATGATTGAGGTATCCCTACCCCGCTGAATCAACACTCTCCTGAACCAGTCTTCCCAGTCTTGGCAGCGTAAGATGCTTGTGCTGAAACTTGCTAAAGGCACCGTCGTCTTGAGACAATCGACCCATAATTTGCCCGTATATTGTCAGCTTTGCCATCAGCGAAACCTTTTTTGCATTGTGAAGGACTTTGATCCCAACCCTTTCCAAACCGACTCCGCAGTAATACCCTGGGCTAATTTCCATACTTGATGATGTCAGAATCTGTGAGATCATTCCCCAGTCATCGGCATGACTGCGATACGGGGTGACGTTGGATGTCGTTGGTGGATATCTTAACAACATTCGGTGGGTCATGGCACCCCGTTTCTCCTTGACACTAAAATGTGCAGCATGTGACACAGATCACATGGAAATAGTATTGTACTTTACTCACCCACTCGTCAACCCAAATCTCTATATGGTTTTCAGACAGTTGTACGTGGTGCTCGTCATCGGGGGCCCGATAACATAAATCATGACCGAGTTCATTACAGCCCCATCGTTCTCGAAGCTTTTCCCTGAATATCTCCTCAACGCCTTCAAGGTAGGTCTGACCCGTTGCCTCATGATGGTTTCCCAGAGTTGTCTCGTTGAAAGCAGACATTTGTGCGTAGTAGTCGTGCTTATACTAGAAGGTGGTGACGGGTTTTTAATAGCGCAGCCAGTCACAATGTTCTATAGACTTGTGGCTGTGCTTACACAGGATTTACAGTCGCCTTCATAACCAAAATCCCCTTACCTTCCTTGAACTATTTGGGCTCCAGTAAACTCAGTTACCTCATTAATTTTTTACGCCTGCCCCTGAAGGCTCACACACCATTTAAGAATAGTTTACGCAATTGTCACCACATAATATAGTATTTCGGATATTATTGCGCGTCAAAGTTGAAAGCAAAACGGCTTTTCATTGGAGGCGTGGATATGCAGTTCAGAGCTATGCTTTCCGGCTGCTGCTTTCAAGTTGGCGTTGTCAGCCTCAAACTTTTTCTGGAAAGAGTGTGCGCTGCCTGTTTAATTTTATCAAACTTTCAACGAGTTAATGGTAAGCAACGTGATTTCTTCCTTCACCCATGCCGTATCAATCGGCTTGACGTTTGTGCAATGTCTGAACAAGACAAAGAGTGACGTAAGACCAAATTTCTCATTGTAGATTTTATTGAGGTACCATCAGAATTCTTATTGACACACCGTACATATAATCCCGTCTCATATCGTACTTACTTACAACTAGCTTTATTATTACCTGGATGACTGAATGGAAATTATTATTTGATGCTACGATGACAACGTAGGTCAATAATTGTGACCCACCTGTCACTTGAGCTATTGTAGGCGGATGTAAAGATTCACCATGCCCGGCTGCGCTTACACTCTCCCTTTTCTGCCATCGCACCTGCCCCTTCGTTGCTGTCCACTCCACTTTGAGTTCATTCTCTCGTGTTTCATGATTGTTACTCAGGGAAATAATGAAGTTTGTGGGTCCATACGAACTTCTTTGTTGATAAATGGCTATTATCATCACTAAATGGGTAGAAGACACAGAGCTTGCCAAGGTAATGCATCATAATGCAATGACTCTGGCGCAAATCTTCAGTGCAGTAGAACAATAACACACATATTTTTTCAGAATACAATTGGGACCACTCGACGACAATTAAACTTCAGTGTCCGAGGGCCAGACTAACAATGACAGGAACTTCATTTCAAGACAGTGGCAATGGTCACACCCGGATTGGTTTAAACAGTCTGATCAGGTCATCTCCGTTCGGTTCAAAAACGGACCAGGAACCCGTCAAGCCGAGATGCTGTGAGACCATTCCCCAGTCCGCGGTATCACTGACATGCGGGATGTGGCGTTCGTGGACTCCCTGGCATCCCAACCATACTCGAAGGGTCATGGTAAGTTGTCTCTCCTTGGCAGTGAAACATCCAGTTTGTCAACAGTCGTGGATCGAGAATTACACTCAAGCAGGCTGTTGTTTGAATAATGGCCATCCGTATTCAATTCTATCATAATCCCGACACAAGATTTATAGCTTAAACAATGTTATCGCCCCAATGAGGAGTGTATTCCTCGTGTGCCCTTGTCATATCAAGGGGCTTGCTTCTTCCGAAAGGTCTGAGAAAAACAAGAAAGACGACTATAGTTGACCCGTCCGCTGCAATATCCAAGAGGAGTTCAGGGCAATTTTTCACGAGGTGGCTGATCGTCGAACGTGAAGATATTTTGTTCTCTGTCTTGCTCCGTGAACTGTTCGCCGCGACGCCCCAGGCTCATACTATTCATCCATTGCTGTACCTGTTAGATGTGACGATGGCAAGGTAGATTAAGGATTGTGAGGCACTGTACGTCCTTGCGAATGTCAACACCAACATCTAGCTGTGTCTCTTTGGCGGGCCCCTTTATGGCGACGAACTCACTAGCATTCTTTTCATGAAACGGTCTGGAAGCCACGTAATTATGTTCCGGGGGGTATTTTCTGGAAAACGAAGACGTAATTCGAATTCGTCAACGGTGTCAACACACCAGTTAAAGGTGTAGAGAATAACGCATAGGAAGGAACAGGTCGACAACTAACGTTCAAGGCCCACAGATCTAGTCAAATGGTTCTTTAATATTAGATTGAATCAAATGACTTTTTCGCTACTACTCGCAATGACATATTCAAACATGACAATTGGTGGAATGAACTCCAGTCGACTGACATGGAAGCAGCAGGGGAACTGTCGGGATGGGGAGTAAAGTAAATTGTTGTGGCGTGTAGTTTGACGCTAACGACTGAAACATTGAAACAGACCATAAACCAGAAATTTTCGGGGAATGACTGCTCCACGCGGCGGGTCGTGGGTATTCTTCAGCTCTTAGTTGATGTGGGATTCCTCCTGACATGACCACGAGCTACCTTTCTCATATACATGGTGAAAGCTCACGACATGTGAAGAAATGTCGGTGTCTTGATCATGGTGTTTTCCATTGGTTTGGCCCCGGCTTCCTGTTCTCCCAAACAAAAGACACGAGAAGAATGGGGGGACCGCCTTCTTTGAGACGCCGTAGTGGTATTCGATTGGCGTTGTTACTGCTAGTATATGCGATGTGATTTCAGCAAGTAGTCATTGGAGTATATTCAATACCAGTGTAGATAGCCTCGCAGCGACCATTACAAGTGACTATCTTCGCTTTAAAATTGTATCAAATTATGTACCTTCATATAACTCTCAAGTTCGCGTCCTGTTTGAAATGATTGTCAGGATATCAGTCTAGCCGCTGGTGGTGGCCGCGAGTGTATTCAATGCATGTATGGCATCAACGTGTGCATCATGCAGAGCGCGCTGCGGCGGCGAAACGTGACTGTATGCGCTCTTATATTTGCTCGGCCTATAGCAGATTTATCATCAAGTTTTCAATGCAAGAAAATTAGTTTAAGGAATTTGCCCAGCACATTGTGGAGGCCCTTGGTGGAAAGATTATGGATCTGGTCGATTGAACATTACTCTGAAGGTATGATGAGCCTGAACGAGACATGCATCGAATTGGGGGTGGGGAGACCTTTTTCAGACCTCCAGTGATACCTTACTTTAAAATGTGGATGTTAGTCTAATCACGGCTAGTGTAAATGTATTCAACACATTTATGGGGACAACTGAGGAGCTCGCGGCGAAAATGAAAAGTGACTATATAGTTCTTACATAGATTCAAACCATATAGATTTATAACATCTGCAACCCCGGCTGCAATCCTGGTTTGGTTGAGATGTGTCGGCATCATCGAAGAGAAATGATTACAAAGTGTGTCGAATCGATGGTGTAAGACATTTGTCAAGGCAACCATGTGCCTTCAACACTGATAGGGGGGTCTAATTTGACCGTACTGACACACAAGTGGAAGGTGTGGCGACCACGCAAAGGAAGGAACGCGCGGTGAAATCTAAATTTTCCCAGTAATTGACGGATTTGTCGTTGGTCGTGCCGCGCATAAGCTCACAACGTGGAAGAAGAGAAACGAGCATGGCGATGGTATCGAGGCTGCGCACTGTGGTCAACGCAGATTCGGGCTCGGAAGATCCAGCTATCAGGTTTAGAGTAAAGTCGATTATTCTTTCGCCAGACACTAGGAGAACCCAATATGGGCTCGTGTGTGTCAGAATGGGACTGGTAGGACAATTGTATGAGCGGATGTAAGACGGTGCTGGAAGGTAAAATATAGTGAACGTAGCGTACGATGGGCCCAATGAGCGAAGAAAGCACTTTCAGCTGGTTGATGTGATCGGTGAGAAGCGTGCTGTCGTTGAAGAAGGTTTCCAAGGAGGGAATACTCCGATACAGTGAGTACGACGTGTGCCAATCAAGATGAAGTGTCAATGACGCTATATGCATGTTTATGTTGTGCAATAAAACCCTCAATACAGCTCCAGCAATATCTCGAAACCATGCATCTTGGTGGATGCAACACACGAGAAGCCGTATCGGATATTCATAAAATATAAGTCGTTGTGTCTGATATTCTCTGTTGTGGTTTTGGTGGGAAGGATGAAATGGTGTGATGGCACGACGCACGGTTGTAACCAGAATTCAATGCAACCTCTGATCGCCGTTAGCTCCTTTACAGATAGTGGACGCATGTGGCAGATCCCTTCCACGATAGGAATAAGGGGGGAAAGGGGTAAGCGCCGATCAAATGAGACATTATGAGATTCTGAGAAATGACGGGCGATGTGGATGATAAATGTTGATGCAACCTCATCCAAGTTGGTGTGCAGCGGTGACTTAACTAAAACGTTGTGTAGTGATGACGTAATCGCAGTTGACGCGTCTGTATCCCACCACTGAACGCCGGGACACCGCATGAAGGTCCAAGCCAAATATGTCATAAGCTGGGTAGTGTGACCTTTGCTACTCCACTTCATTTTAAGTGAAGACACCCAGACATCAACTAAAACCCCCGTCGCTCTTCTCCGAAGGTGAAGGGGATATGTGGGTCTACGGATGTCGGTATTTCGAGTGTATTCAACATTGACGCTGAGCTATCCCTACCTCATTAAATCAACACTCTCTTGAACTAGTCTTCCAAGTCTTGGCAGTGTAGATCGCTTGTGCAGAAACTTGCTGAGCGCCCCGTCGTCTTGATCCAATCGATTCACGATTTCCCGTATATTGTCAGCTTTACCATCAGCAAAGCTGTCTTAGCACTGTGAAGTGCTTTCATTCCAACCCTTTCCAACCCGACTCCCCAGTAATACCCGGGGCCAATTTCAACACTCGAAGATGTCTCAACATACTGCGAGTCCATTCCCCAGTCCTCGCCATGACCGCGATATGGGCTGAGGTTAGATGTCGTGTTGGTGGATATCCGAGACATAACAAAAATCGGTGGGTTATGGCAGGTCGTTTCTCCTTGACACTGAAATATGCTGGATGTGACACAGATCCCATGAAAATAGCGTTATACTTGACTCACCAACTCGTCAACCCAAAGCTCTATATGGTTTACAGACAGTTGTATGTGCTGCTCGTCATCGGGGGCCTGATAACATAAATAATGGTCTGGTTCGTTACAGCTCCATCGTTCCCTGAGCTTCAGCCTGAATTGATTCCTCATCCACGCCTCATTGATATTCTCCTGCTGAGTTGAACTCAATACACCTGGGGAAACTAAGGGTGGTAGTTCCTGAACGTCTTCACTGTAGGACGCAGCAGTTGCCAAATCGTGATTCCCCAGAGTCGTCTCATTGAAGGTAGACATTGGTGGGTAGCAGTCGTACTTACACTCGAAAGAGGTGCTGAGCAATTATGCCACAGTCAGTCGGAGAGTCAATTCCACCAAGGTACAGCTTTGTGGCCGTGCTTACACAGGATCCACAGCCTGTCATCTCTGCCTTTGTAAATCACACCCCCTCATCCTTCATAAAGGCTACTGTACACTAAGCAACCTTCCTACTTTCTTACGCCTTCTGCTGAAGGCTCACACAGCATTTAATATAATAGTTCAGTCAATTGTCACCACATGGCATAATAGTTCTGACATTATTGAGCGTCAGAGTTGCATGCGGCTTTTCTGACATTCCAGAAGTGACATTGCCAAGGATAATATGAATGCACTTCAGAGCGATGCTCACTCGGTGCTGCATTCAAGTTGGCGCTGTCAACCTCAGACTTTATCCGGCGAGAGTGCGCGCTTCCTGTTTAATTTTATCAAAACTTTCAACACACTGGTCAATGATAGTCTAGTCGGGTTAATGGTGCAACGTGGTTTCTTCATGCACGCTTGCCGCATCAAATGGCTTGAATTTTGTAGAATGTCTGAACAAAGGCAAGACCAGAGTTCTCAGGGTAGATTTTATTGAGGTACGTAAGGGTCGAACGTGGAATATCTTCGATTGTGACGTGTCCATCAGAATTTGTCCTAATAAACTGCACACATAACCGCATATCAGGTCATAATTGCTTACACCCAGCCTTATTATCTGTCTTTCCAAATGGAGTGTTTCGCCCCAGGCTCACACTCTTGATGTGTGGACATGGCTCTTCAATGCGACGATGACAATGTAGATCCATGATTGTGAGCCATGCAGCTTGACCTATCGCAGGCAGAGTTCTTCTGGTACGTACATATTCACCATGCTGGGAATGCTTATATGTCCCCCTTTTCTGCTTTCTCGCTGGCCCCTTTTGGGACGGGATGACAGTCCCTCTTCTGTCCCACAGGATGGGCAGTCATCCCAGCTCTGAGTTTGATGCCCCATCCATCCTTCATTTTCTCGTTTTGAATGATTGTCATACAGGGAATTAATCAGGTACTGTGAGTTGATATGAATTTCCAAGTTGATCATCGGCTATTGTCATTACAAAGTAGGCAGAAGATACGAGGCGTGCCGGGGCAATGCATCATAATGTAATGACTCCGGGGATAGTGTTCAGTGCAGCAGGAAAAATAGAATACCATTTGGATCACTCTCGGCAACAATAAAACTTCGGTATACTAGTACCAGACCGAAAAGGACAGAAATTCCCTTCAAGCACAGTGGCAAAAGCCGGACCTGGTCTTGGACTGGTTCAAGAATTCCTACCGATGTCGTCACGGTTCGGTTCAAAAATGGTAGGGGAATAATTATTGCCTGTGAGATATGTATATATCTAGCCCTACAATATATTTAATTATGAGTCACAAAACACGAGGGTGGATGCAACTCACGAATGACTGATTAGGAGCTTGGTTAACCCAACGTCGTTCCTGGCTATTCTGGTTATAATGGTTTTCATCAGCAGGCAACAGGATGGGGCGTGATGGCGCGATGCACTGTTGTAACAAGTAGCCTCTGATCGAAGTCACTTCCACACTGCTGACGGACATGGGAGATGGTTTCCGCGATATACGCAAACCTCCCAATGAGGAAAGTATCTTGACCATCAAATGTTGATACATATCGGGCGATTTGCATGATAAATGTCGATGCGACATCAGCAAAGTTGGTATTTAGTAGTGGCTTGGCGGTAGTATTATAAAATAACGACCTCATTGCAGTTGACGTATTACTTCTATCTGACCGATCGCGACCGGGGGCATCATATGAAGGTGAAACCCAAAGTGGTCAGGAGCTTTCCAATGTGATCTCTCCGCTGTATATAGAGTGAATACCAGCGGAACAGGCATAAAATCATCGACGCTCCCTCCGGAATTTCGTGGTTCTATGAAGCCGTGAGGATGTCGAGTATATTCGTTGATTGACGCTGAGCTATCCCTACCTCATTCAATCAATGCTCTGTTGAATTAGTCTGCCTAGTCTTGCCACAGTTTAACTCTAAATCAAAAACCCATCAACCCAAAATACTGTGAGACCATTCCTCAGTCGACGGTGTGACTAAGATACGGTGTGAGGCAGGATGTCGCGTTCGTGGACTCCCTGGCATCTCACCATGGTCAGGGGGTCATGGTAATTTGTCTCTCGGCAGTGAAACATCCAGCCTGTTAACAGTCGTGCACCGAGAATTAAACTCAAGCCAGTTCGTTATTTTTCAATTATATCATCCTCCCACCACAAGATTTCTAGTTTAAACAATGTTTTATCGCCCCAATGAGGACTGTATTCCTCGTGGGCCTTTGCCATATCAAGGGGCTTGGCATCTTCCGAAAGGTCTGAGAAAAGCACGAAAGATGACTATAGTTGACACGTCTGCTGCAATGTCCAAGAGGAGTTCAAAGCACGCTTTCACGAGGTGGCTGACTGTCGAACGTGAATATATTTTGTTCTCCGTCCCGCTCAGTGAACCGTTCGCCCCGACGCCCCAGGTTCATACTATTCATTCATTGCTGTGGCTGTTCGATTTGATGATGGGAAGGCAGATTAAGGATTGTGAAGTAATGTTCATCCTTGCGAATGTCAAAGCTGACATCTGGCCATGTCTCCTTGGCGAGCACGATTATGACGACTAACTCACTAGCATTGTTTTGACGACACGGTCTGGAAGCCACATAATTATGTTCCGTGGGTTATTTTCCGGAAAAGGAAGACGTAATTCGAATTCGTCAACGGTGTCGATACACCAGTGAAATGTGTAGAGACTAACGCACAGGAAGGAACAGGGGACGACAACTAACGTTCAAGAGGCCCACGGATCTAGTCGAATAGGTCTTTAATATTGGATAGAATCAAATGACCTTTTCGCTACTACTCGCAATGAAATAATTCAAACATGACAATTGGTGGAATGAACTCCAGTCAACTGAAATGGGAGCAGCAGGGGAACTGTCGGGATAGGGAGTAAAATAAATTGACGTGGCATGTAGTATGACATTAACGATTGAAACATTGAAACAGAAGACACACGCGAAAATCTCGGGGAATGACTACTCCACGCGGCGGGTCGTGGGTACTCTTCAGCTCTTCGTTGATATGTGATTCCCCCTGACATGACCACGCGCTACTTTTCTCTCAACCAAGGTGAAGGTTCACTACATGTGAAGAAATGTCGGTGTCTTTATCATGGTGTTATCCATTGGTTTGGCCCCGGCTTCCTGTTCTCCCAAACAAAGAACACGACAAGAATGTTTGGACCCCTGTCTTTGAGACGCCCTAGTGGTGTTCGATTGACATTGTTACTGCTAGCATATGCGATGTGATTTCAGCGACGGGTAGTCCTCGGAATCTATTCAACACCAATCCAATCTAGAGAACCCCGCAGCGATCATTACAAGTGACTATCTTCGCTTTTAAATTGTGTAAAATTATGTAGCTTCATACAACTCTCAAGTCCGCTTCTGTTTAAAATGATTCTCATTTATAAATAGGATGTCAGTCTGGTGGTGCCCGGAAGTGTATTCAATGCATATATGACATCAACGCGTGCAACATGCAGAGCTCACCGCAAAGGTCAAAAGTGATTGTATGCGCTCTTATATTTGCTCGACTTATGGCAGCTGTATTGTCAAGTTTTCAATGGAACAGCATTAATTTAAGGAATTCCCCCAACACATTGACTCGCACAGTGTGAAGGCCCTTGGTTTTGAGATCATGGGTCTTGTTATTGAACACTGGCGAAGATATGATGAGCCTGAACAAGACATGCATCAAAATGGCGACGGGGGAGGACTTTTTCAGACATTCAGTAATATCTCATTTAAAACATATCTTGTTCATGATTCGAATGTTAGTCTGGGCACGGCTGGTGGCCCCAAATGTATTCCACACATGGATGGGTACAACTACAGAGCTCGCGGCGATAATACAAAGTGGCTATATGCGTTCTTACATAGGCCCAAATCATATAGCTTTATAGTGGGTGCAAAGTGACTTGAATAAAGGGGGACGCTATTCGGCTCCTCCTGATTTGATTGATATGTCTCGGCATTATCGAAGCGAAATGATGAGCAAGGGTGTCCATTTGATGGTGCAAAACCTTTCAGGGCAACCATGTTTTCGAACAGTGGTATGGAGTTCTAATTATACCCTACCAACACACGAGTGAAAGGAGTGGCGACCACGCAAAGGAAAGAACGTGCGGTGAAATATAAACGCTCAAGCCTGTAACTGATGTATTGGTCGTTGGTCGAGCCGCACATTACGTCAAAATGTAGAAGGAGAGAAGCGAGAATGGAGATGGCATCGAGGCCGCGTACTGTGGTACACGCAGATTCGGGCTCGGAAGATCCACCTATCAGCTTCTGAGTAACCGCCATTATTATCTCACCAGACTCCAGGAGATGCCAACTTGGATTCCTGTGCGTCAGAATCAACCTGGTAGGAAAGTTTCATGGGCGGATGTAAGACGGTGCTGGAAGATAAAATATAGTGAACGTACCATACGATGGGCCCAATGAGCGAAGAAACCACATTCAGCTGGTTGATGTGATCTGTGAGAAGCGTGCTGTCGTCGAAGAAGGTTTGCAAAGGGCGCATACTCCAATACAGTAAACGTGATGCCTCCGAATCAATATGACGTGTCAATGACGCTATATTCATGGGTATGTCGTCCAATACAACCCTCAATACAGCGCCAGCGATATCTCGAAACCATGCATCTTGTTGGATGCAACACACGAGAAGCTCTATAGGATATTCATAAAATCTAAGTGGTTGTGTCTGATATTCTCTGTTATGGTTTTGGTGGGAAGGATGAAATGGTGTGATGGCACGACGCACGGTTGTAACCAGAATTCAATGCAACCTCTGATCGCCGTGAGCTCTTTTACAGATAGTGGACGCATGTCGCAGATCGCTTCCACGATAGGAATAAGGGCGAAAAGGGGTAAGCGCCAATCAAATTTTGAGACACAGTGAGATTCTGAGAAATAACCGGCCATGTATATGATAAATGTTGATGCGACCTCATCAAAGTTGGTGTGCAGCGGTGACTTGACTAAAACGTTGTACAATGATGACGTAATCACAGGCGACGCGTCTCCACCTAACCAATGAACGCCGGGGCAGGAAAAGAAGGCCCAAGCCAAGAATGTCATAAGCTGGGTAGTCTGACGTATGCTACGCCGCTGCATATAAAGTAAAGGCATCGGGTCCCATAAAATCATCCAAGCTCGTTTCCGAATTTGAGGCGGGTATGTGGGTCTACAAAGACGTTGATATTTCGAGTGTATTCAACATTGACGCTGAGTTATCCCTACCTCATTAAATAGACACTCTCTTGAATTAGTCTTCCCAATATTGGCAAGGTGAGATGCTTGCGTAGAACCTGGCTAAAGGCACCGTTGTCGTGAGACAATTGACTGATTATTTTCCCGTATATTGTCAGCTTTCCCATCACCGAAGCTTTCTTTGCACTGTGCAGGACTTTCATCCCAACCCTTTCCAAACAGACTCCACAGTAATACCCAGGGCTAATTTCAATACTTGATGATGTCCCAAGACTCCGTGAGCTCACTCCCCAGTCATCGTCATGACTGCGATACGGGCTGAGGTTGGATGCCGTGTTGGCGGATATCCAAGACATCTTGACAACAGTCGGTGACACAGATCCCATGGACATAGTATTTTACTTCGCTCACCAACTCGTCGACTCAGACCTCTATATGGTTTGCAGACAGCAGTATGTGTTCCTCATCATCGGGGGCCCGATAACATAAATCATGGCCGGGTTCGCTACAACCCCATCGTTCTTGAAGCTTTTGCCTAAATATCTCTCTCATCCCCTTCTGAATGATCTGGTCCCGTTGCTCTGAACTCAATACATCTGGGGGAAGTAGTTCATCAACGCCTTCAACGTAGGGCTCAGCCGTTGCCAAATCGTGATCTCTCAGAGTCATCTCGGTGACAGTAGACATTGGTGGGTAGCAGTCGTACTTACATTCGAAAGGGGTGCTGAACTTTTATGGCGCGGTCAGTCGGAGAGTTAATTCCACCAAGGTATAGCCTTGTGGCTGTGCTTACACAGCATTCACAGTCTGTCGCTGCCGTCTTTGTAAATAACATCCCCTCACCTTCCATACAGGCTCCAGTGCACTAAGTTACCTTACTACTTTCTTACGCCTTCTGCTGAAGGCTCACACAGCATTTAATAATAGTTTAGCCAATTGTTACCCCATAGTATAATATTATTGAGCGTCAGAGTTGCAATGCAGCTTTTCTGACATTCCAGAAGTGGGTTCAAGAATTTCTAATGAAGTCATCACGGTTCGGTTCAAGAAAGGTCCGGGAATCATCATTGCCTGTGAGATATATATATCTAGTTACAACATATTTAATTATTAGTCACAAAACACGAGCCCTACAAATTCAAAGGGATCATCGATCCAGCTTTTGTCACGGACTCCGCACAGAACTGCATTAAGAATAAGAAGTGATTATATGCGCTCTGAAATCGCTTCACACCATAATATTGAATACCGCTCCAGCAACATGTCGAAACCATAAATCTTGGTGGATGCAGCCGAATTGCTGAATAGGATCTTGGGTAACTCAACGTCAGCAGGATCAGGTGTGATGGTGTGATGCACTGTTATAACAAGAATTCAAGTAGCCTCTGATCGAAGTCACTTCCACACTGGTGACGGTCGTGGGAGATGGTTTCCACGATATATACAAACTTACCAATGAGTAAAGTATCTTGACCATCAAATGTTGATAGATTTCGGGCCATTTGCATGATAAATGTCGATGCGACATCATCAAGGTTGGTGTTTAGTGGTGGCTTGGCCGCAGTATTATAAAATAACGACCTCATTGCAGTTGCTTCTATCTGATTGATCGAGACCGGGGTATCATATGAAGGTGAAACCCAAAGGTGTCAGGAGCTTGCCAATGTGATCTCTCCGCTGTATATAGAGTGAATACCAGCGGAACAGGCATAAAATCATCGACGCTCTCTGCGGATTTTCGTGGTTCTACGAAGATGTGAGGATTTCGAGTATATTCAATGATTGACGCTGAGCTATCCCTACCTCATTCAATCAAAGCTCTGTTGAATTAGTCTGCCTAGTCTTGCCAGATTTCAATTCTAAATCAAAAGCCCATCAACCCAAAATACTGTGAGACCATTCCCCAGTCCACGATCCTGGTGGAGGAATGGCAGGTAAGACTCTTGATGAATCCAAGCAGGCTTGCCGTCTCGCCCGTGGCTCCAAGTCGAATAGTTCAAACTCGCCTACCATTAGCCCTGGTTCCAAATCGAGCGGTTCAACTATAACTGCCATTAGCTCTACTCCTGCACCCACTACACCGAAGGTTCCCATTAAGTTGCAAGGTGCCGACGGTAAAATCTACATTGTCAACATGGACTCATCGGACTTCTCCTCTTCGGACACCCCTACTGCCAATGTTGCTTTTTCCTCTAACTCCATCTCATTACCCCCCCCCTTCGATATCTTTGTCACCACAAGACACTATTGAGTATGATGGATGGCTTGTCATTGAGGAGGAGTTAAAAACGAATATCGACTGGTCCAAACATAGCCAATCTACCAAGGCAGCTATTAATACAACCGACATCATTCCTGTATCCTCCCCTACTCGCACACCTATCTCCAATGACTCGCATCCATTCTGGATGGACAGTGGTGCCTCCATTCATATATCTCCTGACCGAACTGACTTCCTAACCTTGAAAGCCGTTACCCCCCGCTCTGTTAAAGGCTTGGGTGGCTCCTCTGTATGGGTGATCGGCATTGGGGATATCAAATTATGGATAGGTCGAGGCACACATATACTATTACAAAACGTTTTATATATTCCAGATGCCACTGTACGATTAATTTCAATCCACTGCGTCATGAAAGACTCGAATGTCATTGCACATTTTGATGATGCCTCCTGCTGGCTTAGCACAAAGTCATCTGGAACAATTATAGCTCGAGGAAACTTACTTCCACAAAAACACCTTTATTCTCTGAACCTTTACTCAGCCCAAACTGAACATGCTCTCATTGCTCATCGCGCACCCACCATTGAATCGTGGCACCATCGACTTGGCCATGTGAACTATCAAGCTATTCATGATATGTTCCACTCTGGCCTCATCCAAGGTACGACAGCCCCCAACCCCTCCATCACTCCCACTAAATGTGATGCCTGTATTCTTGGTAAACAGACTAAGACATCTATTCCAAAAACACGTGAAAAGGGGGAAGGGCATAGAGCGACAAGGCAATTAGAGAAAGTATGGATCGATTTGTCTGGACCTAGTCCTGTCACCTCACGAACTGGAAATAACTACGTCATGAATATTGTAGATGACTATTCAAGTTACTGTTGGACAATCTTACTAAAACTTAAAAGTGATGCTTTCTCGCAACTTCAAATTTGGGAACATGCACGGGAAGTTGAAATGGGGTTAAAGGTTGGAATTTACTGGACAGACAATGGAGAACTTAAAAGCCATGAAATGGTTCATTGGTTAGCCTCTAGAGGGACTGATCATCAATTCACAGCTCCATACACATCAGCACACATTGGACGCGTTGAACGATTGCACTGCACCTTAATGGGCAAGGCTAGAACTATGCACATTTACGCCGGACTACCTACATATTTGTGGGATGAATTTTACCTCACCACAGCTCATTTGCATGTCAAAACAACTACCAAATCCCTGATAGGCAAAACACCCTGGGAATCATGGTATGGCAGAAAACCAGACTATTCTTACATGCGGGAGATCGGGTGCCGTGCATTCGTCTTAATTCAAAACAGGGTCAACCCAAAGATTTATGAGTGATCTATTGAGTGCATTTTAATTGGATACGATGACAAATCTAAGACATACAGGTGCTACAACCCAAAAACACGACTAATCTACAGTTCCTATCATGTTCGATTTCTCGAAAGCCATGATGGTCACCCACGCCCTACCACGAATGAGTCTATCACCTCCCATAGTACGAATTTAGAATCGGATCTGATCCCTCCTTCTCAGGATCACTACTCTACCAGCATACCTCTTGAATTTCCTGATCCGAATCCTACCTTGCCAATACAAGAAATTCCTCCCATTCAGGAGATTGGCGAATCATCAGATCTACCCCTTCGGCATTCCAATAGGACCACAGCTGGCCAACCTACTTCAACTGCTCGACTTGATCGTGCTGTTCAGGAATCCAAAGATAGTGCTGAGCATTTACGAGTACAATGACAGGAACGCTTGACTGCCATCAATGAATTACATACTACTGCTCCTGCATCGACACCACCTGTTGACAATGATGAGTTACAGCGTGTTTTGTTATCCCTTCAATGCCGCTCTGACCTACCAGACGAGAATGTCACCTTAGCCGCTTTAACTGATACACTTGGCATTGATCCGTTAACATGCAATGATGAACCACAAACTTGGGCGGAAGCCCTCCATTCTGGAGATGCCTCTCGATGACGGGTTGGTTACCAGGAGGAGTTGGACTCACTCAAACAAATGGGCATATATAAATTGGTTCCCCAGTGTTAGGATACACACACAGGCCGGGTTTCCGGAGAAACCCGTGGGATATCCGGTAGGACTTGGCTTCAGCTTATAGGCTGCACCCTCGCTAGATCGTGTTGTCCAATTTCAAACGGACGGACGGGGATCCCGGGGAGTCCGGGCGGGGTTCGTGGGTCGTAGGTCATAAGTCAGAGGTCGTGGGTCGTGAGTCGAGTTGGTTGAGAGAGATAGATGTGTCGGAGCCCATGGGCTCCGACTAGTGCAAGCGATGTGAATTGAGTAAGGTTTTTAGAGTGGAAAATTTTATTAGATTACTGGGGGGAATCTAAGCTAATTTTCTGACTGGATTGTATGTACAACATCTGCCAGTTTATATAGACCATGGAGTGAATGACATACCAAATCCAGTAATGGCGAAACGAAACTAACAAAACATGAAACGGGAATAGTAAACACCAAATTGGTGTTAGGAACGGAACGAATGGAACGGAACGGAACGGAACGGAACGGAACGGAACGGAACGGAACGGAACGGAACGGAACGGAACGGAACGGAACGGAACGGAACGGAACGGAACGGAACGGAACGGAACGGAACGGAACGGAATGGAATGGAATGGAACGGAACGGAGCGGAGTCCGAATCGTGACAAAGCATAACCCATAACGGGAAACGGAGCGGGAGCGGAGTCCTAAATCGTGACAGGTCATTTGACTAAAACGGGAACGGGGCTCGATTAGAGCGGTGACGGGATTCTGAGCGGGTTCCGGTGACTGATGCATGGGACGAAGACGGACATAGACAGAGACGGGATCCGGGGGAAGTCCGGTGACTGATATGTGTCTTAATGAGGTCGAACGTAACAAGTCTTGACGTAACGGAGTCCGGGCGGGAAATCCTATAAACAGACGATTGGTGCTTGTAGCGCGTGGGGGCGTACGAGTTAGTGCCCGGAGTCTGGCGGGATTTGTCTGGTCGTAACACCCGGTCTGAAGTTCCTCAGGGATGCAAGATCCGAAAAGGACGTCCTGTATTTCACATTAAACGAGATGAGTCTGGCTGGGCCATTCGTTGGAAGGTGCAATTGGTCTTTAAAGGGTTTGAGCAAATATATGGTAAAGATTATCATAAAACAACCTCACCGACTGCATGCATGGAATCCTGGCATATTTTGCTGCACATTGCCACTACTCTTGGTTGGGATGCACAACAAATCGACATCAAAACCACTTTTCTTTATGGTCTCCTACCTGAGGATGAGGTGCAATATATGGTACAACCAGAAGGATTTGAGGAACCTGGCAAAGAAGATTATGTTTGGATGATAGTTCGGGGCCTATATGGCATGAAACAAAGCGGCTGGATATGGAACAAAACCATGAACGAACAAATGTTAAGTTGGGGTTTCACTCACCTTACATCAGAATCTTGCATTTATTATAGACAAACTACTACTGGAGTTATCATTGCTGCCATACATGTGGATGATTTCCTCTCTATTGCCAGTTCTGCTGCCGAGAATAACACTTTCAAGGATCAGATGCATCATGTGTGGACCATTTCCGACCTTGGCTCTGTCCACTTTGTTGTTGGAATTGCAGTGGAATGGGATCGGCCAAATAATTCTGTTTACCTTTCCCAAACTGCCCTTATCGACAAAATTATATGTCAATTTGGCCAAGACACTTCCACCACTGTTTCTACACCTATGGATCATAGTTTGAAACTTCGCAGATTCGATCGTACTTCACTATCAACAATCGAGGTTGACGACCTACTCAAAATCCCATATTGATCTCTCATTGGCTGTTTACTTTATTTAGCCATTTCCACATGTCCTGACATTTCTTTTGCTGTTCAACAACTCTCACATTTTCTTGACTCTTATTCTACACCGCATTGGCATGCCGCCATTTGAGTTTTTTGGTATCTAAAAGGCACACGAAACCTTAAGCTATGCCTGGGTGGTTCCAATAAAATTGACCTCACTGGGTATACAGATTCTGATTGGGCCAATTGTCTTGACACTCGACGCAGCATTAGCAGTTATGCCTTTACTCTGGGATCTGGCCTTATCTCATGGGTCACAAAAAAGCAAAAGACTGTCACTGCCTCTTCCTGTGAGGCTGAATATGTTGCTGCTTTCGAAACCATCAAGGAGGCTAGCTGGCTTCGTGCATTATTCACCGGGATTCACTTTCCTTGTCCTGTGTCCACCTCTATTTTTTGCGATAACAACACCGCTATCTCTTTATCTGAAGACCCCCTCTTGCATTCCCGGGTCAAACATATTGATATTAAATACCACTTCCTCCGCGAGCGGGTCCATACTGGTGACATTATCCTGCATTATGTCAATACTGTGAATAATCTTGCCGATATTTTCACCAAAGCACTGGAACCTTCCAAATTCACTTATCTCCGTAATTTACTAGGTCTTAGATAACTGGATTTCCATGCGAGGAGGAGTATCTACGGTGAGGAGGAGTGTTGGATAACACTGTAGAAATCCCATCACCATATATGGGCAAACAATAATACAAAAGGATCGAAACAACAAAGGAACTATGTGTCCAAGCATATCCTATTGTTCTCTTTTTTGTTTCATACTTTTCTTTGTTCTACATCCCTATTGTCCGTCTTACTTATTGTTTACTTCTGGTATATATGTAGTAGCTAGAACGTCTCTATACCTCAGTCCGTTATACACTAATACGAGACTGAGATTACTATTAGGTCTTACTTTCTAACAGCCTTCACTTGATATGCAGTGGAGTGGCAGAGGTCACACTACCCGGCTTATGACATATTTGGCTTGGGCCTTCACGTGGTGTCCCGGCGTTCATCCATCAGCTAGAGACGCGTCAACTGCGATTACGTCATCACTTTACAACGTTTTAGTCAAGTCACCGCTGCACACCAACTTGGATGAGGTTGCATCAACATTTATCACACACATCGCCCGTGCTGTAATAGAATTCCATGATCCCTTACCCCTTTTCTGCCTTCCGTATATCGTAAAAGTGATCTGCCACGTGCGTCAACTATCTGTAGAGGAGCACACGGCGATCAGTGGTTGCATTGAATTCTCGTTACAACCGTGCGTCGCGACATTCCATCATTTCATCTTTCCCACCAAAAGCATAACAGACAAAATCACCGGCGACTATCTCCTTTTTATCACCATCCTACACGGCTTCTCGTGTGTTGCATCTGTTGTAATACGAAGCTATAACAAATGTACTCAGTCTCGTAGTAAAACGAGCACTATGCTAACCTATAACAAATGTACTAATAATGAATTAGTATCAGTTATAGAACATCATTATCTAGAATATCTACTGACCTCAGTCTCGTAGTAAAACGAGCACTGAGGAAAAACTTTTCTAACTCAGAAGTATAGCATATAGATCCGGCAGTTGTGGACCGTAGTGGACCTAAACACCGTCACAGACGCGTCGCGCTAATATTCCAACAGCATCCAAGATGCATGGTTTCGAGATATTGCTGGAGCTGCATTTAAGGTTTTGGTGGACATAAATATGCATTCAGTGTCATTGACTCATACTGATTCGGAGATATCATATTCACTGCATTTGAGTATCCACTCCTTGCAAACCTTCTTCGGCGACAGCACGCTTCTCATCGATCACATCAACCAGCTGAATGTGGTTTCTTCGCTCATTGTGCCCATCGTAAGGTACGTTCACACTATTTTACTATAGCACTGTCTTACATCCACCCATGAAATTGTCCTACCAGTCTGATTCTGATGGAAGCGACTCCACATTTCGCACTCTTGCGTTCTGCTGAGAAAATAATAGCGGTTACTCAGAAGCTGATAGCTGGATCTTCCGAGCCCGAATCTGCGTGTACCACAGTGCGCAGCCTCGATACCATCTCCATTCTCGTTTCTCTCCTTCTACATTGTGACATTATGCGCGGCTCGACCAATTACCAATCCATTTGTTTGGGAGAACGGGAAGCCGGGCCAAGCCATTAGAAAACACGATGATTAAACCACCAACACTTCTTCACATTGTCGTGAGCTTTCACCTTGTGTCAGAGAAACGTACCTCGTGGTCATGTCAGGTGGGATCTGGCAATGACATAATTCAAACATGACAATTGGTGGAATGAACTCCAGTCAACCGACATGGAAGCAGCAGGGGAACTGTTGGGATAGGGAGTAAAATAAATTTTCGTGGCGTGTAGTTTCACGCTAACGAGTGAAACATTGAAACAGACCATAAACAAGAAAATCTCGGGGAATGACTGCTCCACGCGGCGGGTCGTGGCTATTCTTCAGCTCTTAGTTGATATGGGATTCCGGCTGACATGACCACGAGCTACCTTTCCCTTATACAGGGTGAGAACTCACGACGTGTGAAGAAATGTCGGTGTCTTGATCATGGTGTTGTCCATTGGTTTGCCCCCGGCTTCCTGTTCTTCCAAACAAGGGACACGAGAAGAATGGTGGGACCCCCTTCTTTGAAACGCCGTAGTGGTATTCGATTGACATTGTTACTGCTAGTATATGCCATGCGATTTAAGAGAGTAGTCATTGGAGTATATTCAACACCAGTGTAGAGAACCTCGCAGCGACAATTACAAGTGACTATCTTCGCTTTAAAATTGTATCACATTATGTAGCTTCATACAACTCTCAAGTCCGCGTCCTGTTAGAAATGATTGTCATTGATAAATAGGATCTCAGTCTAGCCGCTGGTGGTGGCCGCGAGTGTCTTATATTTGCTCGGCCCCTTTTTCATACCTCTGGTGATATCTTACATTAAAATGCGGATGTTAGTCTAATTACGGCTAGTGCAATGTATTCAACACATTTATGAGGAGAACTGAGGAGCTCGCGGCGATAATGAAAACTGACTATATAGTTCTTACATAGGTTCAAACCATATAGATTTATAACATCTGCAACCCCGGCTGCAATCCTGGTCCGGTTGAGATGTGTCGGTATCATCGAAGAGAAATGATTAGAAAGTGTGTCCAATCGATGGTGTAAGACCTTTGTCAGGGCAACCATGTGCCTTCAACACTGATAGGGGGGTCTAATCGGACCGTACCGACGGTGTGGCGACCACGCAAAGGAAGGAACGGGCGGTTTAATCTAAAGTTTCAAGCGAGTAATTGATGAATTTGTCGTTGGTCGTGCCGCGCATAATCTCACAATGTGAAAGAAGAGAAACGAGCATGGGGATGATATCGAAGCTGCGCACTGTGGTCAACGCAGATTCGGGCTCGGAAGATCCAGCTATCAGCTTCCAAGTCAATACGATTATTCGCTCACCATACCCAAGGAGATCCTGATGAGGACTCGTGTGGGTCAGAATGAGACTGGTAGGACAGTTTCATGGACGGATGTGAGACGGTGCTGGAAGACAAAATATAGTGAACGTACCGTACCATGGGCCCGATGAACGAAGAAACCACATTCAGCTCATTGATGTGATCGGTGAGAAGCGTGCTGTCGTTGAAGAAGGTTTCCAAGGAGTCAATACTCCAATACAATGAGTTGGACGTGTGCACATCAAGATGAAGTGTCAATGACGCTACATGCATGTTTATGTTGTCCAATAAAACCCTCAATACAGCTCCAGCAAAATCTCGAAACCATGCATTTTGGTGGATGCAACACACGAGAAGCTCTATAGGATATTCATAAAAGCGAAGTCGTTGTGTCTGATATTCTCTGTTGTGGTTTTGGTGGGAAGAATGAAATGGTGTGATGGCACAACGCACGGTTGTAACCAGAATTCAATGCAACCTCTGATCGCCGTGAGCTCCTTTACAGATAGTGGACGCATGTCGCAGATCCCTTCCACGATATACGTAAGGCGGAAAAGGGGTAAGCGTCGATCATAATGAGATTCTGGTAGAGAATGGGCGATGTGTATGATAAATGTTGATGCAACCTCATCCAAGTTGGTGTGCAGTGGTGACTTGACTAAAGCATTGTAAAGTGATGACGTAATCGCCGGTGACGCGTCTCTCTCCAACCAATGGACGCCGGGACACCATATGAAGGCCGAAATGAAAGATGTCATAACGCGGGCAGTGTGACCTTTGTTACCCCAAAGTGCAGACCTCGGGTACTTATTGAAAACCAACTGTGCTCGTTTTCGAATTTGAAGCGGGTATGTGGGCCTACAAAGGACGTGAGTATTTCCAGTGTATTCAACATTGACGCTGAGTTATTCCTACCTCATGAAATCAACACACTCTTGAAGTAGTCTTCCAAGTCTTGACAGTGTGAGATGCCTGTGCAGAAACTCGCTGAACACCCCTTCGTCTTCAGACAATCGAGCTAAAATTTGCTCGTATATTGTCAACTTTGCCCTCAGCAAACCTGTCTTCGCACTGTGAAGGACTTTCATCCCAACCCTTTCCAAACCGACTCCACAGTAATACCCGGGGCCAATTTCAATACTCGAAGATGTCCCAGCATACTCCGAGTCCATTCCCCAGTCCTCTGCATGACTGCGATATGGGCTGAGGTTGGATGTCGTGTTGGTGGATATCCAAGCCTTCTCAACAACAGTCGGTGGGTCATGGCAGGTCGTTTCTCCTTGACACTGAAATGTGCCGCATGTGACACAGATCCCATGGAAATAGCATTATACGTGACTCACCAACTCGTCAACCCAAAGCTCTATATGGTTTGCAGACAGTTGTACGTGCTGCCCGTCATCGGGGGCCCGATAACACAAATCATGGCCTGGTTCGTTACAGCTCCATCGTTCCCTGAGCTTCAGCAGGAATACATTCCTCATCCACGCCTCATTCATCTTCTCCTGTTGAGCTGAACTTAATACACCTGGTGAAACTAAGGGTGGTAGTTCCTCAACGTCTTCACGGTAGGACTCAGCAGTTGCCAAATCGTGATTCCCCAGAGTCATCTCGTTGAAGGTAGATATTGGCGGGTAGCAATCGGACTTGCACTCGAAAAGAGGTGCTGAGCTTTTATGCCGCAGTCAGTCGGAGAGTTAATTCCACCAAGGTACAGCCTTGTGGCCGTGCTTACACAGGACCCACAGCCTGTCATCCCTGCCTTTGGAAATCACACCCCCTCACCCTCCATAAAGGCTGCAGTACACTAAGTGACCCTACTACCTTCTTACAACTTCTGCTCAAGGCTCACACAGCATTTAAAATACTAGTTCAGTCAATTGTCACCACATGGCACAATAGCTCTGGCATTATTGAGCGTCAGAGTTGCAATGCGGCTTTTCTGACATCCCACAAGTGGCATCGCCAAGGATAATCTAAATGCACTCCAGGGCGATGCTCACTGGGTGCTGCCTTCAACTTGGCGCTGTCAACCTCAGACTTTATCCGGCGAGATTGCCCGCTTCCTGTTTAATTTTATCAAAACTTTTAATGAGAAGAAACATGGGTCAATGATAGTCTAGTCAGGTTAATGGTAAGCAACGTGGTTTCTTCATGCACGCTTGCCAGATCAAACGGCTTGAATTTTGTAGAATGTCTGAACAAAGGTAAGATCAGAGTTCTCATGGTATATTTTATTGAGGTCGAACTTGGAATATCTTCGATTGTGACGTGTCCATCAGAATTTGTATTAATAAACTGCACACATAACCACATATCAGGTAATGGTTGCTTACACCCAGCCTTATTATTATCTGTCTTTCCAAGTGGAGTGTTTCGCCACAGGCTCACACTCTTGATGTGTGGCCATCGCTCTTCAATGCGAAGATGACAGTGTAGATCCATGACTGTGACCCATGCAGCTTGACCTATTGCAGGCGGAGTTCGTCTGGTACGTACAGATTCACCATGCTGGGAATGCTTATATGTCCCCTTTTTCTGCTTTCTCGCTGGCCTCTTTTGGGACTGGAGATGACAGTCCCTCTTCTGTCCCACACGATGGGCATTCATCCCATCTCTGAGTTTGATGCGCCATCCATCCTTCATTTTCTTGTTTTGAATGATTGTCATTCAGGGAATTAATGAGGTACTGTGAGTTGATATGAATTTCCAAGTTGATCATCGGCTATTGTCATTATAAAGTGGGCAGAAGATGCGATACTTGCAGGGGCAAAGCATCATAATGTATTGACTCCGGGGATAGTCTTCAGTGCAGCAGGAAAAAATAGAATACCATTTGGATCACTCTCAGCGACAATGAAATTTTGGTATACTAGTACCAGATCGAAAAGGACAGGAATTCCCTTTAAACAGTGGCAAAAGCCGGACCTGGTCTTAGACTGGAATTCCTACCGATGTCGTCACGGTTCGGTTTAAAAATGGCCCGGGAATAATTATTGCCTGTGAGATATGTATATCTAGTCCTACAATATATTTAATTGTTAGTCACAAAACACGAGGGTGGGTGCAACCCACGAATGACTGAATGGATCTTGGTTAACTCAACGTCGTTACTGGCTATTCTGGTTATCATCAGCAGGCAACAGGATGAGGTGTGATGGCGCGATGCACCGTCGTAACAAGTAGCCTCTGATCGAAGTCACTTCCACACTCCTGACGGACATGGGAGATGGTTTCCACGATATACGCAAACCTGCCAATGAGTAAAGTATCTTGACCATCAAATGTTGATAGATTTTGGGCGATTTGCATGATAAATGTCGATGCGACATCATCAAAGTTGGTGTTTAGTAGTGGCTTGGCGGCAATATTATAAAATAACGACCTCGTTGCAGTTGATGTATTACTTCTATCTGACCGATCGAGACCGGGGTATCATATGAAGGTGAAACCCAAAGATGTCAATAGCTTGTCAATGTGATCTCTCCGCTGTATATGGAGTGGATACCAGCGGAACAGGCATAAAACCGTCGACGCTCCCTCCGGAATTTCGTGGTTCTACGAAGACGTGAGGATTTTGAGTATATTCAATGATTGACGCTGAGCTATCCCTACCTCATTCAATCAACGCTCTGCTGAATTAGTCTGCCTAGTCTTGCCAGAGTTTGATTATAAATCAAAGACCCGTCAACCCAGAATACTGCGGGACCATTCCCCAGTCCACGGTACGACTGAGATACGAAGTGAAGCAGGATGTGGCATTCGTGGACTCCTTGGCATCCCAACCATACTCGAGGGTTCATGGTAAGCTGTCTCTCTTTGGCAGTGAAACATATCCGCACTCAATTGTATCCTAATCCCACCACACGATTTCTAGTTTAAGCTATTTTTTATCACCTCAATGAGGACTGTACTCCTCGTGTACCCTTGCCATATCAAGGGGCTTGCATCTTCCGAAAGGTCTGAGAAAGCAGGAAAGATGACTATAGTTAACCCGTCCGCTGCAATATCCAAGAGGAGTTCAGGGCAATTTTTCACGAGGTGGCTGATCGTCGAACGTGAATATGTTTTATTCTTTGTCTTGCTCAGCGAACTGTTCGCCGCGACGCCCCAGGCTCATACTATTCATCCATTGCTGCAGCTGTTAGATGTGACGATGGTAAGGTAGATTCAGGATTGTGAGGTACTGTACGTCCTTGCGAATGTCAAAGCTGACATCTAGCTGTGTCTCCTTGGCGAGCACCTTTATGGCGACGAACCCACTAGCATTGTTTTGATGAAATGGTCTGAAAGCCACGTAATTATGTTCCGGGGGTTTTTTTCCGGAAAACGAAGACGTAATTCGAATTCGTCAACGGTGTCGACACACCAGTGAACGGTGTAGAGACTAATGCATAGGAAGGAACAGGGGACGACAACTAACGTTCAAGAGGCCCACGGATCTAGTCGAATAGTCCTTTAATATTAGATTGAATCAAATCAATTTTTCGCTACTACTGGCAATGACATAATTCAAACATGACAATTGGTGGAATGAACTCCAGTCAACTGACATGGAAGCAGCAGGGTAACGGTCGGGATAGGGAGTAAAATAAATTGTCGTGGCGTGTAGTTTGACGCTAACGAGTGAAACATTGAAACAGACCATAAACAAGAAAATCTCGGGGAATGACTGCTCCACGCGGCGGGTCGTGGCTATTCTTCAGCTCTTAGTTAATATGGGATTCCGCCTGACATGACCACGAGCTACCTTTCTCTTATACAAGGTGAGAACTCACGACGTGTGAAGAAATGTCGGTGTCTTGATCATGGTGTTGTCCATTGGTTTGCCCCCGGCTTCCTGTTCTTCCAAACAAGGGACACGAGAAGAATGGTGGGACCCCCTTCTTTGAAACGCCGTAGTGGTATTCGATTGACATTGTTACTGCTAGTATATGCGATGTAATTTCAGCGAGTAGTCATTGGGGTATATTCAATACCAGTGTAGAGAACCTCGCAGCGACTATTACAAGTGACGATCTTCGCTTCTAAATTGTATCAAATTATGTAGCTTCATACAACTCTCAAGTTCGCGTCCTGTTTGAAATGATTGTCATTGATAAATAGGATGTCAGTCTAGCCGCTGGTGGTGGCCGTGAGTGTATTCAATGCATGTATAGCATCAACGCGTGGAACATGCAGAGCACGCGGCGGCGGCGAAAAGTGACTGTATGCGCTCTTATATTTGCTCGGCCTATGGCAGCTTTATTGCCAAGTTTTCAATGGAAGAGAATTAGTTTAAGGAATTCGCCCAGCACATTGACTCGCACGGTGTGGATCTCTCTTGGTGGGAAGATCATGGATCTTGTCGATTGAACATTACCCTGAAGGTATGATGAGCCTGAACGAGACATGCATCGAATTGGTAGTGGGGAGACCTTTTTCAGACCTCCAGTGATATCTTACTTTAAAATGTGGATGTTAGTCTAATCACGGCTGGTGCAAATGTATTCAACACATTGATGGGGACAATTGAGGAGCTCGCGGCGATAATGAAAGGTGACTATATAGTTCTTACATGGGTTCAAACCATATAGATTTAGAACATCTGCAACCCCGGCTGCAACCCTGGTTTAGTTGAGATGCGTCGGCATTATCGAAGAGAAATGATTAGAAAATGTGTCTAATCGATGGTGTAAGACCCT
The DNA here is from genome assembly GCA_015178975.1 of Hysterangium stoloniferum. Lineage (NCBI taxonomy): Eukaryota > Fungi > Basidiomycota > Agaricomycetes > Hysterangiales > Hysterangiaceae > Hysterangium > Hysterangium stoloniferum. Next base: position 235,655 of record WHVD01000045.1, read on the forward strand.
TGTCAGGGCAACCATGTGCCTTCAACACTGATAGGGGGTCTAATTAGACAGTACCGACACACAAGTGGAAGGTGTGGCGACCACGCAAAGGAAGGAACGCGCGGTGAAATCTAAAGTTTTAAGCGAGGAATTGAAGAATTTGTCATTGGTCGTGCCGCGCATAATGTCGCAATGTGGAAGAAGAGAAACGAGAATGGCGATGGTATCGAGGCTGCACACTGTGGTCAACGCAGATTCGGGCTCGGAAGATCCAGCTATCAGCTTCAGAGTCAATGCGATTATTCGCTCACCATACCTAATGAGATCCCGATTAGGACTCGTGTGGGTCAGAATGAGACTGGTAGGAAAGTGTCGTGAGTGGATGTAAGACGGTGCTGGAAGATAAAATATAGTGAACGTACCGTACGATGGGCCCAATGAACGAAAAAACGACATTCAGCTGGTTGATGTGATCGGTGAGAAGCGTGCTGTCGTTGAAGAAGATTTCCAAGGAGCCAATATTCCAATACAGTGAGTTGAACGTGTGCACATCAAGATGAAGTGTCAATGACATGTTTATGTCGTCCAATAAAACCTTCAATACAGCTCCGGCGATATCTCGAAACCATGCATCTTGTTGGATGCAACACACGAGAAGCCGGATAGGATCTTCATAAAATTTAAGTTGTTGTGGCTGATATTCTCTGTTATGCTTTTGGTGGGAAGAATGAAATGGTGTGATGGCACGACGCACGGTTGTAACCAGAATTCAAAGTAACCTCTGATCGCCGTGAGCTCCTTTACAGATAGTGGACGCATGTGGCAGATCCCTTCCACGATATACGTAAAGCGGAAAAAGGGGAAGGGCCAATCAAATTTTGAGACATAATGAGATTCTGAGAAATAACCGGCTAAGTGTATGATAAATGTTGATGCAACCTCATCCAAGTTGGTGTGCAGCGGTGACTTGACTAAAACGTTGTATAATGATGACGTAATCGCCGTTGGGTGACGCGTCTCTATAAACGCCGGGGCAGTAAAAGAAGGCCCAAGCCAATAATGTCATAAGGTCGGTAGTGTGACCTTTCCTGCTGTGTGAAATTATCGGGACACTCCCTAAAACTTGCGTCGCTCGTCTCCGAATTCGAGGCGGGTATATAGGTCTACGACTCAGATATGAGTATTTCCAGTGTATTCAATGATTGAGGTATCCCTACCTCGTTAAATCAGCACCATCCTGAACTAGTCTTCCCAGTTTTGGCAGCGTAAGATGCTTGTGTAGCAACTTGCTAAAGGCACCATCGTCTCCTAACAAACGGGTGATTTCCCGGTATATTGTCAGCTTTGCGATCAGCGAAGCTATCTTAGCACTGTGAAGGACTTTCATCCCAACCCATTCCAAACCGACTCCACAGCAATACCCGGGGCCAATCTCAATACTTGACATTGTCCCCTGACTCCGTGAGATCATTCCCCAGTCATCGGCATAACTGCGATATGGGCTAAGGTTGGATGTCGTTTTGGTGGATATCTTAACAACAGTGGGTGGGTCATGGCAGGTCGTTTCTCCTTGACACTGAGATCTGCCGTATGTAACACAGATCACATGAAAATAGCATTATACTTTACTCACCAACCCGTCAACCCAGACCTCTATATGGTTTGCAGACAGCTGTATGTGCTGCTCATCATCGAGGCCCCGATAACATAAATCATGGCTTGGTTCGTTACAGCGCCATCGATCTTGAGGCTTCTCCCTGAATATCTCTCTCATCCCTTTAACGATCTCGTCCCGTTTCTCTGAAGTCAATGTCAATACACCCGGGGAAACTAAGGGTGATAGCTCTTCAATGTCTTCAAGGTATATCCCAGCCGTTGCCGAATCATCATTCCCCAGAGTCGTCTCGTTGAAAGTAGACATTAGTGGGTAGCAGTCTCACCTACACTAGAAGGGGGTGCCTTGCTTTTGTGCCGCCACCAGTCGGAGAGTTAATTCCATGAAGGTACAGCGTTATGGCTGTACTTACACGGGATACACAGCATTTCATTCCTGCCTTCGTCCATAAGGTTCCCTCACCTTCCTTGAACCTTATAGGCTCCACCGTAATGAGGTCACTACTTCTTACACCTTCCACTGAAGGCTCACACAGCATATAATAATGGTTCAGTCGATTGTCATCTCATAGTACAGCATTTCTCAGCGTCTGAGTTGAAAGCAAAACCGCTTTTTTGATATCGAGAAGTGACATTGCCATGTACCTTATAAATGCAGTCCAAGTGATACCCAATGGTTGCTGCCTTCAAGTTTCCGCTGTCAGCCTCAGGCTTTGTCCAGAGAGATCGCACACTTCCTGTTTTAATTTTGCAAACTTTCACCGAGGAGAAACCCGGTGCCAGGGATGGCCTAGTCGCATTAATGGTAAGCAACGTGATTTTTTCATTCGCCCTCGCCATATCCTTGGTTGTGACGAATCAATCCGGGTGTGTATTAACACATTCTAAATATAATCTCGTCTCAGGCGACACTGACAGCTAGCCTTATTATTATCTCTCTGTCTGAGTGGAATGTTTCGCCCCACGCTCACACGATTGATGCGTGGACATTGCTCTTCAAAGCGACGATGACAAGGTAGATCAAGCATTGTGACCCACCCGTAGTGTGACCTATTTCAGCTCTTGCGGTATGTAAAGATTCACCATGCTGGCGATGCTAATTTACATTCCCATTTTCTGCCATCTTTCTACCCCCTTCGGTGCTGCCAATTCCACTGTGCCCTTGGAGCTCCACATAGGTCACCGTAGCAATCCCTCTTCGTTCCCACACGATAGCCATTCATCGCAGCCCTGGGTTTGTCACCACAATCGATCCTTCATTTTCTCGTTTTGGCTAATTTGTCGGTGAAGGAATGGACGAGGTATCCTGAGTCTTAACATACTTCCGAGCTGATAATCGGCCATTGTCGTCAAAAAATGGGCGGAACATGCGACGCTTGCCACGGCAATACATCATAGTGGCTCTCAGACAATCTCGAGTGCAGCAGGAAAACAAAAGGATTATGTCTTGGGAATACCATTTGGATCACTCTTGACGACAATTATACTTCGGTACGCTTGTACCGGACCGAAAACGACAGCAATTCCTTTCAAAGACAGTGGAAATGGTCGAACCCAGTCTCAGAATGGTTCAGAAACACTCCAAGGATATTTGCTGCCGTGAGACGTATATATATAGTCTTACAATATATTTAATTATTAGTCACAAAACACAAAGTCCTACAAAGCCAAAGGTATCATCAACACAATTCTCGTCAGCGATGAATTCCAAAGTTGCAATGAGCATAAGAAGTGATTGAATGAGCTTTCAACTCGACTCAAATGATGTAAGTTTATGTAACTATTAATGCCGCCAAAGCGAGCTGAAAAAAAAAGGAAACAGGAAAGATATTATCCTCTTCCTTGCTTGCTTTCAATATACCAGTGAAAGATGTGGCCACCGTGCAAAGGAAGGAACGAGGGGTAGAAACTAAATTCCAAAACATTCAAGGTTGAACCGGTTCGTCGAGATGCACATTGTCCCTTAATGTGGAAGGACATAAATAAGAATGGTGAGGGGAGAGAGCTTGAGAGCTGTGGTACATGCAGATTCCAGGCCAGATGATCCAGCTATTAGTTCAGTACAACCGCAATTATTCTGTTGAGAGCCAACACCCGTGGTCAACATGGTCTCCGAGTGATTTGCGTCAGAAATGGACTGGGGAGGAGATCTCATGCACAAATGAAAGACAATATTGGAAGAGAAAAGATGGTGAAAATAGTATATTAAGGACTCCACAAGCAAGGAAACCACCCAAGTTGATGTGAATGGAGAGCAGCACCGTGTTATCATTGAAGAAGGTTCGCTTACCAAAATTCTGAGAGCCATAGTGTAATCGCTCAACGATATTGGAGTAGGGAACGTTTAAAAGTGTCCCTGCTGACTCTGTTCCACAAAAGGTCAAGTGGCCTAGTTACACACCTTGATATAGTTATAAACAATGCAAGATTTGAATGACTCACTCCAGAAATTTATTGAATCATCTCCACCTCGTTTGTGGTACGACATATTGATAAAATCCTCTAATAACCGGTCCAAAGAATCAAGGGATGATTCGGACAATAGGGTCGGCGACACGGGATGAAGCTCGGGAGAAATGTATGCTATTTGGCTCGCCAATCGGGACGTTGCGCGAGAATGATGAGAGGATGCACCTAATTCCAATTGACGACTTCTCAGTTGTATCTCAAGGGGAGGTATGAAGGGCTTGCCGGAAACTGTTGAAGAATTATCGTTCAGCATTATTCACAATTTGCAGGGGAGTATCTTCTTTCATTCCATCTAGGAACTTGGCATGGCCATGATCTACATCCAATGACAACATATCAATTAATGGAACTAATATTAGACTCAGTCACTCATGAGAAATTGTTGATAAATGATCCGCTGTGCCGTCAAGAGGTGGTAAGGATGGGTCTCAAGAATATAGCAGCAAGTCAGTGATCGACCCAGAATTCAAAGTATGTCTATGTGTAACCACTCTGTGCGAATGAAAGGGGATTGACGCCTTCTTGTCGTCGTATAGTGGTGGTGGTGGGGTAATGGACTCATCTGTCTGTTAGCGGTGGCTCAACAAAATCATCGTAATAAAAAAGGCATTACGCTACATACCGAGAGGTGTTTCAGGGAATATTGTTGGTATTTCACACGATATATGTTTGGATGAATCAAAATCCTTTGGTAAGGTTGGAGACGGGGAGGCACCACGGGGAAGGTCTTGAGTAGAGTCTTCGCAGCCTGGAGTTGACTGGCCTTTGCCGATAGAGCCGATCGATTTCCAGGTGACATTTAAAAATGAAATTTTGGATACCAGCAGGTATAGATGGTGGGCAGCAGTAATTGGAAGTTTAAGTCGAAGATGACACAGAATAGTGTTGTACCAGCGTTGATTCTACGTGAAGTATAGAAGTGGGCAACGAGTTGCTAACCTTCTTATACAACGAGCTTGACACAAAGGTAAATGAAATTCGCTGTCGTTGTTGGACTGTAGGAGATGTCGAAGGTGCGTTTTATAGACCGTTTGAAGCCATCTTGGAACTACTCCGGCGGAGGGCTTGAAATTCCGAATGTGGAGTGCCACGGCGGTGGCCGATGCCTTATCTTCACTTATTACAAGATGAAATTCTGACAGAGAACGGGCGATGTTTATGATAAACGTTGATGCAACCTCATCAAAGTTGGTGTGCAGCGGTGACTTGACTAAAGCGTGATGACGTAATCGCAGTTGACGCGTCTCTATCACCAATGGACGCCGGGAGACCACGTGAAGGCCGAAGCAAAAGATAGCAAAAGTTGGGTAGTGACCCTTGCTACTCCGCTGTACATAAAGTGAAGACACTGGGAGCCTTAAAATCATCGCCGCTGTAATGAGGTTGCCTTGCTACTTTCTTACGCCTCCCACTGAAGGCTCACACAGCATCTAATAATAGTTTAGCCGATGTGTCACCCCATTGTATAGTATTTCTAGCATCCTTGCGCGTCAGAGTTGAAAGCGAATGGCTTTTCTGATATCGAGAAGTGACATTGCCATGTGTAATATAAATGCAGTCCAGAGCGATGCCCACCGGTTGCTGTCTTCAATTTGGCGCTGTCAGCCTCAGGCTTTGTCCAAAGAGATTGCATATTTTCTGTTTAATTTTACAAACTTTCACCCAGGAGAAACACAGGGCAAGTGATGGCCCAGTCACGTTAATAGTAAGCAACCTGATTTCTTTATTTGCCTTCGCCATATCCTTCATCGTGACGAATCCATCCGGATGTGTATTAATAGATTCTAAATATATATATAATCCCCCGTCAGGCAACACTTACTTACAGCCAGCCTTTTTTATTATCTGACTGTCTGAGTGGAATGTTTCGCCCCAGGCTCATATTGATGCGTGGATATGGCGCTTCAAAGCGACAACAAGGGTGACCCCCAGTAGCTTCACGTATTAGGTGGATCTCTTCCGGTATGTAAAGATTTACCATGCTGGGCTATGCCTATACATCCCCCTTTTCTGCCATTTTTCTGCCCCCTTCGTTGCTGCCCATTTCCCTCTGCCCTTTGAGCTCCACATACGTCACTGTAACAGTCCCTCTTCGTGCCCACACGATGGTCATTCATCATAGCTCTGGGCTTATCACTCCAATTCATCCTTGATTCTCTCGTTTTTGCTGATTTATCATTCAAGGAGTTATCGTGGCACTCTGAGTCTTAAAAAACTTCTAAGCTGATAATTGGTTATTGTCATAACGAGAATGGGCAGAGTATACGACACTTGTCAAGACTATGCATCATAATGTCATGGCTCTCAGATATTGTCAAGTGCAGTGTAATCCCGTCGTCAATTGGGATCACTGGCGGTCACACAAGTTGACAGGACCATGGTGTATTGTCAGAGCAGAACAAGATACAGGCAAGTGCAGCGTACGGTGAGATCTAAGGTTCTGAAAACTTCCCGGCTACTTATACCGTGCAACCACGGTGATTATGTAATCACGTAAAACTAAAGGTCCGTGCGTAAGACTGGGGGCACCAGGATTACATGCAGCAGGATAACAACAAAATCATCCCTCAAAATTTCTTTGAGATAACTAATGGACAAAAATATTTCTTGGGAATATAGTATTGAGTGACGACGCTGTCGATCCACAGTCTTTAGTTTTCACCCACTGACGTCTTATAATTTCTCTATAAAGCTTATCTAATTAATTTTCACCCACCCACCCTGGCCCTTTCCTCGAAGACAGTTGCATTATTGCAATAATCATTCGTTTTCGAAGTAGTATATTGATCACATTATATCGGATTAGACAATATCATGAGCTGTTAATGCGCAATGAATACCTGCCCTCCCGAGCGGTGAGTCTTCCTTCCCACACACGCAGAGAGCTAACGCTCTCCCTCTACCCAACCATACAGCTCTTTACAGTGTCTGTCCGAAATAGACAAAGCTGGACCATTAGGATGAGACAACTATCGGCATCGTAGTGGATTGGTCAGTGATTGTTGTAGTGTTCTTTATTATTCTTCAATGGCTTGCTTCGTGCCATCCCAATCGACATGAGAATAACAATCGCGGGGCTTTCTTTGACACTTTCCAGCGGCATTCTAATTGAAGTGATTGTCGTTCATAAATCGGATGTCATTCTATCCACCTGCCAATATATTCAACGTATACGCGTGCCATCAACGAATAGGAGGTGCGGAGAATCCGCGAAGGTGCTGTATACGCTCTTACATTGACTCAAACTATGTAGCTTTATACCACTTGGAAATCCAGGTACGAAGTGAAGAAATTAAAGTGAAATAGCACTATCCTCCTCCTAGGGAGATGTGTTGGCATTATCGAAGAGAAACGATTATAAATCGTGCCACATTGATCGAGCAAGACCTTCCCCAGGCCAACGATGTTTCGACCACGTTTGAATTAGACGATACGGATGCGGCAGTGGAAAGTGTGGTGTCGACACGTAAGAAAGAATTGGCGGTGACAACTAGACCTTCATAGTTGATCATGGATCCTTCTTTGATTGAACCGCGGATTGCGTCCATTTTCAACCCTCTCTCTTCACATTTCAACCACACCGGCAGGAGCAGTCCTATTGATCTTTTCTTAACTCGCTTTGTAAACGTATTTTCAAGCCACATAGTAGTATGATCCAATTTAAGAGCGCATACAGCCACTATTTCCCTTGCAGCATGTTCTACAGCTCTTTCTCACACACATATTGAATATATTAAGTGCTAGTCGTTGCTAGGACCACATCCGATTCATTAACGACCATCCCATCATATTGAATACCACTACCAAATCTCGAAGAAGCCCCGCCACCTCGGTTCCCACGTCACTTACCTAGGATTACACGAAAGAAGTCATTCAAGAATAAAAGAGAACAGTAGGAATAATTACTGATCCATGACAACATTTCTCTCGTTCACGCGAATCTTATCTTCAAAATCCATGTTCAATCTCCAGGGTCGGGGATCTTATACCCCAAACCCTTGCAATAAACAAGGGCCTTTAACCCATATTCAATATCGTGGTGGATGGAATAAACATAAATATGACATCCTCGGGGGGTCATATTTATTTTTCGACATAGCAATCACTGTGGTGGAAATTTTTCGCCTTGCTAACCTTCTTCAATGAGAAAAGGGTGCTGGTCTCCATTCACATCAACTTGGGTGGGTTCCTTGCTTGTGAAGTCCTTAATACACTATGTTCAGCATCTTTTCTCTTGCAGTATTGTCTTTCATTTGTGCATGACATTACCACACCAGTCCATTTCTGATGTAAATGACTTGGAGACCACATTGGCCATGGGCGTCGGCTCTCAAAGGAATAATTGGGGCTATACTGAACTAATAGCTGGACCATCTGACCAAGAATCTGCGTGTACCAGGGCTCTCTCCCCTCTTTCAGCGAGTAGTCATTGGAGTATATTGAATCCCAGTGTAGAGAACCTTGCAGCAACTATTACAAGTGACTATCTTCGCTTTTAAATTGTATGAAATTATGTAGCTTCATACAACTCTCAAGTTCGTGTCCTGTTTGAAATGATTGTCATTGATAAATAGGATATCAGTCTAGCCGCTGGTGGTGGCCGCGAGTGTATTCAATGCATGTATGGCATCAACACGTGCAACATGCAGAACGCGCGGCGGCGGCGAAAAGTGACTGTATGCGCTCTTATATTTGCTCGGCCTATGGCAGCTTTATTGTCAAGTTTTCAATGAAAGAGAATTGGTTTAAGGAATTCCCCCAGCACATTGACTCGCACAGTGTGGAGGCCCTTGGTGGGAAGATCATGGATCTGGTCGATTGAACATTACCCTGAAGGTATGATGAGCCTGAACGAGACATGCATCGAATTGGGGATGGGGGAGACCTTTTTCAGACCTCCAGTGACATCTTACCTTGAAATGTGGATGGTAGTCTAGTCACGGCTAGTGCAAATGTATTCAACACACTTATGGGGACAACTGAGCAACTCGCGGCGATAATGAAAAGTGAAGACTTTATAGTTCTTACATAGATTCAAATCATATAGATTTATAACATCTGCAACCCCGGCTGCAATCCTGGTTTGGTTGAGATGTTTCGGCATCATCGAAGAGAAATGATTAGAAAGTGTGTCCAATCGATGGTGTAAGACCTTGGTCAGGGCAACCATGTGCCTTCAACACTGATAGGGGGGTCTAATTAGACCGTACTGACACACAAGTGGAAGGTGTGGCGACCACGCAAAGGAAGGAACGCGCGGTGAAATCTAAAGTTTTAAGCGAGTAATTGAAGAATTTGTCGTTGGTCGTGCCGCGCATAATCTCACAATGTGGAAGAAGAGAAACGAGCATGGCGATGGTATCGAGGCTGCGCACTGTGGTCAACGCAGATTCGGGCTCGGAAGATCCAGCTATCAGCTTCAGAGTCAATGCGATTATTCGCTCACCATACCAAAGGAGATCCCGATGAGGACTCGTGTGGGTCAGAATGAGACTGGTAGGACAGTGTCGTGGGTGGATGTAAGACGGTGCTGGAAGATAAAATATAGTGAACGTACCGTACGATGGGCCCAATGAACGAAGAAACCACATTCAGCTGGTTGATGTGATCGGTGAGAAGCGTGCTGTCGTTGAAGAAGGTTTCCAAGGAGCCAATACTCCGAGACAGTGAATTCGACGTGTACCAATCAAGATGAAGTGTAAATGAGGCTATATGCATGGGTATGTCGTCCAATAAAACCCTCAATACAGCTCCAGCGATATCTCGAAACCATGCATCTTGGTGAATGCAACACAATAGAAGCTGGATAGGAGACTCATAAAAGTTAAGTCGTTGTGTCAGATATTCTCTGTTATGGTTTTGGTGGGAAGGATGAAATGGTGTGATGACATGACGCACGGTTGTAACCATAATTCAATGCAACCTCTGATCGCCGTGAGCTCCCTTACAGATAGTGGACGCATCTGGCAGATCTCTTCCACGATATACGTAAGGCCGAAAAGGGGTAAGTGCCAATCAAATAATGAGACATAATGAGATTCTGAGAAATAACGGGCGATGTGTATGATAAATGATGATGCAACTTCATCAAAGTTGGTATGCAGCGGTGACTTGACTAAAACGTTGTATAATGATGACGTAATCACCGTTGGTGACGCGTCTCTATCTACCCAACGGACGCCGGGGCAGTGAAAGAAGGCCGCAGCCAAGAATGTCATAAGCTTCATAGTGTGACCTTTGCCGCTCCCGTAAGAAAATATCGGGAAACTCTCTAAAACCACTGTCGCTCTTCTCCGAATTTGAGACGGGTATATAGGTCTACGACTCAGATGTGAGTATTTCCAGTGTATTAAATGATTGAGGTATACCTACCTCGCCAAATCAGCACTGTCTTGAACTAGTCTTCCTAGTCTTGGCGGCGTGAGATGCTTGTGTAGAAACTTGCCCAAGGCACCACCGTCTTGTACCAAACGGGTGATTTCCCGGTATATTGTCAGCTTTGCGATCAGCGAAGCTGTCTTAGCACTGTGAAGGACTTTCATCCCAACCCTTTCCAAACCGACTCCACAGTAATACCCGGGGCCAATGTCAATACTTGACATTGTCCCCTGACTCCGTGAGATCATTCCCCAGTGATCGGCATGATTACAATAGGGGCTGAGGTTGGATGTCGTGTTGGTGGATATCTTAACAAAATTCGGTGGGTCATGGTAGCCCGTTTCTCCTTGACACTGAATACGCAGCATGTGACACATATCACATGGAATAGCATTATACTTTACTCACCCACTCGTCAACCCAAATCTCTATATGGTTTGCAGACAGCTGTATGTGTTGCCTACCATCGGGGCCCCGATAACATACATCATGGCCGGGTTCGTTACAACCCCATCGTTCTCGACGCTTCTTCCTGAACATCTCTCTCATCCCTTTAACAGGCTCGTCCCGTTGCTCTGAACTCAATACACCAGGGGAAACTAAGGGTGGGAGTTCCTCAATGCCTTCAAGGTCGATCTCATCCGTTGCCGAATCGTGATTCCCCGGAGTTGTCTCGTTGGAAGTAGACATTGGTGGGTAGGAGTCTCACCTACACTAGAAGGGGGTGCCTTGCTTTTGTGCCGCCACCAGTCGGAGAGCTAATTCCATGAAGGTACAGCGTTATGGCTGTACTTACACAGGATACATTGCATTTCATTCCTGCCTTCGTCCACAAGGTTCCCTCCCCTTCCTTGAACCTTATAGGCCCCACCGTAATGAGGTCACTACTTCTTACACCTTCCAGTGAAGGCTCACACAGCATATAATAATGGTTCAGTCGATTGTCACATAGTATAGCATTTCTCAACGTCAGAGTTGAAAGCAAAACCGCTTTTCTGATATCGAGAAGGGACATTGCCATATACCTTATAAATGCAGTCCAAAGCGATACCCAATGGTTGCTGCCTTCAAGTTGCCGCTGTCAGCCTCAGGCTTTGTCCAGAGAGATTGCACACTTCCCGTTTTTAATTTTGCAAACTTTCACCGAGGAGAAACCCGGGGCCAGTGATGACCTAGTCCCATTACTGGTAAGCAACGTGATTTTTTCATTCGCCCTCGCCATATCCTTGGTTGTGACGAATCAATCCGGGTGTGTATTAACACATTCTAAACATAATCTCGTCTCAGGCGACACTGACAGCTAGCCTTATTATTATCTCTGTCTGAGTGGAATGTTTCGCCTCACGCTCACACGATTGATGCGTGGACATTGCTCTTCAAAGCGACGATGACAAGGTAGATCAAGCATTGTGACCCACCCGTAGTTTGACCTATTTCAGCTCTTGCGGTATGTAAAGATTCACCATGCTGGCTATGCTAATTTACATTCCCATTTTCTGTCATCTTTCTACCCCCTTGGGTGCTGCCAATTCCCCTGTGCCCTTGGAGCTCCACATAGGTCACCGTAGCAATCCCTCTTCGTTCCCACCCGATAGCCATTCATCGCAGCCCTGGGTTTGTCACCACAATCGATCCTTCATTTTCTCGTTTTGGCTAATTTGTCAGTCAAGGAATGGACGAGGTATCCTGAGTCTTAACATATTTCCGAGCTGATAATCGGCTATTGTCGTCAAAGAATGGGCGGAACATGCGACGCTTGCCACCGCAATACATCATAGTGGCTCTCAGATAATCGCAAGTGCAGCAGGATAACAAAAGGGTTATGTCTTGGGAATACCATTTGGATCATTCTTGACGACAATTATACTTCGGTACGCTGGTACCGGACCGCAAACGACAGCAATTCCTTTCAAAGACAGTGGAAATGGTCGAGCCCAGTCTCAGAATGGTTCAGAAACACTCCAAGGATATTTGCTGCCGTGAGACGTATATATATAGTCTTACAATATATTTAATTATTAGTCACAAAATACAAAGTCCTACAAAGCCAAAGATATCATCGACACAATTCTCGTCAGCAATGAATTCCAGAGTTGCAATGAGCATAAGAAGTGATTGAATGAGCTTTCAACCCGACTCAAATGATGTAAGTTTATGTAACTATTAATGCCGCCAAAGCGAGCTGAAAAAAACAGGAAAACAGGAAAGATATTATCCTCTTCCTTGCTTGCTTTCAATATACCAGTGAAAGGTGTGGCCACCGTGCAAAGGAAGGAACGAGGGGTAGAAACTAAATTCCCAAAACATTCAAAGTTGAACCGGTTCGTTGAGCTGCGCATTGTCCCTTAATGTGGAAGGACATGAACAAGAATGGTGAGGGGAGAGAGCTTGAGGTACATGCAGATTCCAGGCCAGATGATCCAGCTATTAGTTCAGTATAACCGCAATTATTCCGTTGAGAGCCAACATCCGTGGTCAACATGGTCTCCGAGTGATTTGCGTCAGAAATGGACTGGGGAGAAGTTCTCATGCACAAATGAAAGACAATATTGCAAGAGGAGAGGTGGTGAACATAGTGTATTACGGACTCCACAAGCAAGGAAACCACCCAAGTTGATGTGAATGGAGAGCAGCACCGTGTTATCATTGAAGAAGGTTAGCAAGGCGAAAAAATGCCACGACAGTGATTGCTATGTCAAAAATGAATATGACCCACCAAGGATGTCATATATATTCCATCCACCACGATATTGAATGAGTTAAAGGCCCTTGTTTATTGCGAGGTTTTGGGATATAAGATCGCTGACCCTGGAGATTGAACATGGATTTTGAAGAGAAGATTCGCGTGAACAAGAGAAATGTTGTCGTGGATCAGTGATTATTCCTACTGTTCTTTGTTATTCTTCAATGGCTTCCTTCATGTGAGCCTAGGTAAGTGACGTGGGAACTGAGGTGGCGGGGCTTCTTCGAGATTTGGTAGCGGTATTGCATATGATGGGATAGTCATTAATGAATTGGATGTGGTTCTAGCCACGACTAGCACTTAAAATATTCAATATATATGTGAGAAAGAGCTGTAGAGGATGCTGGGAGTGAAAAAGTGGCTGTATGAGCTCTCAAATTTACTATGTGGCTTGAAAATACGGTTACAAAGCGAGTTAGGGAAAGATCAATAAAACTATGATCCTACCGGTCTGGTTGAAATGTGAAGAGAGAGGGTTGAGGTGCGGCGACGATGCATCAAGAGGCATTGACAGTGAGCACTAGACCTTCATAGTCGATTATGGATGCTTCGTTGGTTGAGCCGTGGATAACGTCTCAATGTACAAGGAGAGAAACAAGAATGGCGATGGTATTGAAGCTGCGCATCGTGGGACACGCGAGACCGGATCAGGGTAACCCCGAGTATTTCTTCGGCGCATAATGCAGCAACTCTGTTCGATGTGATGAGACGATGGCAAGGTATATTGAGGATTTTGAAGTACTGTGAGTCCTCGCCAATGTTAAAGCTGACATCTGGCGCTTTCTCCTTGGCTAGCATGATTGCGGTGACTAACTCACCAGTATTATTTTTGATAACACGGCCTGTCACCCTCATAGTTATATTGCGGGGGTTATTTTCCGAAAAATGGAGATGTAAGTTGAATTCGTTAATGCTATCGACACATCAATGAAAGGTGTGGCGACTACGCATAGGAAGGAACAGGTGACGACAATTAACGTTCAAGAGTCCGACGTATCTTGTAGAAGAGTTCCTTAATATTAGATTGAATCAAATGATTGTTTCGTTACTCCTCTAACTGAAATAATTCAAACATGACAATTGGCATGAAATCCAGTCAACCGAACGCACTCAATTGCGGTGCTTACCAAAATTCTGAGAGCCATAGTGTAATCGCTCAACGATATTGGAGTAGGGAACATTTAAAAGGGTCCCTGCTGACTCTGTTCCACAAAAGGTCAAGTGACCTAGTTACACACCTTGATATAGTTATAGACAATGCGAGATTTGAATAACTCACTCCAGAAATTTATCGAATCATCTCCACCTTGTTTGTGGTACGACGGATTGATAAAATCCTCTAATAACCGGTCCGAAGAATCAAGGGATGATTCGGACAATAGGGTCGGCGACACGGGATGAAGCTCGGGAGAAATGTATGCTATCTGGCTCACCAATCGGGACGTTGCGCGCGAATGATGAGAAGATGCACCTAATTCCAATTGACGACTTCTCAGTTGTATCTGAAGGGGAGGTATGAAGGACTCACCGGGAACTGTTGAAGAATTCTCGTTCAGCGTTATTCACAATTTGCAGGGGAGTATCTTCTTTCGTTCCATCTAGGAACTTGGCATGGCCATGATCTACATCCAATGACAACATACCAATTAATGGAACTAATAGTAGACTTAGTCACTCATGAAAAATTGTTGATAAATGATCCGCTGCGCCGTCAAGAGGTGATACGGATGGGTCTCAAGAATATAGCAGCAAGTCAGTGGTCGACCCAGAATTCAAAGTATGTCTATGTGTGACCACTCTGTGCGAATGAAAGGGGATTGACGCCTTCTTGTCGTCGTATAGTGGTGGTGGTGGGGTAATGGACTCATCTGTCTGTTAGCGGTGGCTCAACAAAAGCATCGTAATGAAAAAGGCATTACGCTACATACCGAGAGATGTTGCAGGGAATACTGTTGGTATTTCACACGATATATGTTTGGATGAATCAAAATCCTTTGGTAAGGTTGCAGACGGGGAGGCACCATGGGGAAGGTCTTGAGTAGAGTCTTCGCAGCCTGGAGTTGACTGGCCTTTGCCGATAGAGCCGATCGATTTCCAGGTGACATTTAAAAATAATATTTTGGATACCAGCAGGTATAGATGGTGGACAGCAGTAATTGGAAGTTTAAGTCGAAGATGACACAGAATAGTGTTGTACCAGCGTTGATTCTACGCGAAGTATAGAAGTGGGCAACGACTTGCTGACCTTCTTGTACAACGAGCTTGACACAGAGGTAAATGAAATTCGCTGTCATTGTTGGACTGTAGGAGATGTCGAAGGTGCGTTTTATAGACCGTTTGAAGCCATCTTGGAACTACTCCGGCGGAGGGCCTGAAATTCCGAACGTGGAGTGCCACGGCGGTGGCCGATGCCTTATCTTCGCTTATTACAAGATGAAATTCTGACAGAGAACGGGCGATGTTTATGATAAACGTTGATGCAACCTCATCAAAGTTGGTGTGCAGCGGTGAAACGTGATGACGTAATCGCAGTTGACGCGTCTCTATCTGACCAATAAACGCCGAAGCACGGACCAAGGAGTCTAAGCGAGTGTTTGGATGGAAAACCCGAGCGCGTAATGAAAGTGAAAAGGTCGGGACCTCCCTTGTGGAGGGCACTATTGAGGGTTTGTGTACATTCCAGATTCCCATTTATTCTCATTCAGAGACTTATTTTAAAGTGATTAAAGTTTAAATTATATACATTATATGTATTTGTAAATTCACTGAACCTAAAAAACATATGTCAGTCTCCTTTTGGAATCTTGCTGAATACTTAGTCATGCATCAAGAATAACATCCTTACATACCACATATTTGGCTTGGAACAGTATTTTCATTCTTCCTCAATTTGTTTCTCTTGAAGTGTCAGATGTTTTGTTCCACATTGGACTTCCAACTTCTCATATGGCTGTGATTGCCCTTCCCATGTCATATTGGGGACTTCTGCAAATTCTATACACCAGGGGAAACTAAGGGTGGGAGTTCCTCAATGTCTTCAAGGTCGATCCCAACCGTTGCCGAATCGTGATTCCCCGGAGTCGTCTCGCTGGAAGTAGACATTGGTGGGTAGCAGTCTTACTTACACCAGAAGGGGGTGCCTCGCCTTTATGCCCCGTCAGTCGGAGAGTTATTTCCACCCAGGTACAGCCTTATGGCCGTGTTTACACAGGATTCACAGCATGTCATCCCTGCCATCGGAAGCAAATCCCCTCACCTTCCTTAACCTATATAGATTCCAGTGGACGTAGTTACTTTACTACTTTCTTACGCCTTCTTCTGAAGGCTCACATAGTATCTAGTAATGGTTTAGAGAGTTGTGACCCCATAATATACTATTTAGGGTGTTTATTGGGCGTCAGGGTTGAAAGTACAACGACTTTTCCCTTATTCAAGAAGTGGCATTACCGTGAATAATATAAATGCAGTCCAGCTATGCTGATCCACTGCCGCTTTCAAGTCGTCGTTGTTAACGTGAAACTTTTTCTTGCGAGAGTGCGGGTGCCTGTTTGATTTTATCAAAACCTTCAACGAGGAGAAACCCAGGGCAAGTCATAGTCTAGTCGGGTTGATGGCAAGCAACGTCGTTTCATCCTTCACCCTTGACATATCAATCGGCTTGAATTTTGTGAAACGTCTGGGCAAAACAAATAGTAACATAAGACCAAAGTTCCCACCGCAGACTCCCCGAGGCACACAAGGGTCTGACTTAAAATTATTTTGATTATGGCGTGTTCATCAGAATTTGTATTGACAAATTGTACATATAATCGCGTGTCAAGTCTTACTTACTCACAACAGACTCTATTATTCCCTGTATGGCTGAATGGAATTGATTCTTTGACACTACGATGATCACGTAGGTTAATGGTTGTGACCCACCCGTAGCCTGAACTATTGCAGGCGGAGTTCTTCCAATATCTAAAGATTCACCATGCCTGGGTGCGCCGTCACAGTCCCTCTTCTCTCCCACATAATGGTCATTCATCCCAGGTCTCAGTTTGTGAACCCAATCCATCCTTCATTTTCTCGTGTTTCATGATTGTCTGTCAGGGAAATAATGAACTCTGTGGGTCCATATGAACTTCTTAGTTGAACAATGGCTATTGTCATCAACAAATGGGTGTAGAAGATACGGTGCTTGCAAGGTAATGCATGTAATGCCTCTGAGGATGATTTTCAGTGCGGCAGGATCACAACAAAAATATTTCTTCAGAATACAGTTGGGATCACTCGACGACAGATAAACTTCAGTATCCTGGGGCCAGACCAAAAATAACAGGAATTCCCTTTAAAAACAGTGGCAATGGTCACACCTGGTCTCGGTTTGGTTTAAACATTTGTGATCAAGTCATCTCCGTTCGCTTCAAAAACGGACCAGGAATAATTGTTCCCGGTGAGATGTACACATGTAGTCCTATAATATATATAGCTATTAGTCACAACCACGAATCCTACAAATTAAGAAATGATTGTACGTGCTCTCAAATTGCCCCAAACTACGCAGGTTTATTCAACTTTTATTCGCCCTCTAAAGCGAGTTAAACAAGGGGAATGGTGAGACCCTCCTGTTAGTTTTTTCCAAGTATGTTGGCGTTATCTGAGTAGAAATCGTGTCGAGTTATGGAGCAGCACCTTCGCTAGGTCAAACAACGTCTTTCCAAGGCTGATATGGAGTTCGACGAAGATGCTACTGCCACACCAGAGAAACGTGTAGCCACCACAGAAAGGAAGGAATGAGCGGTGGAAACTAAATATTCGAGATACCCAAGGCTGAACCACTTCTTGATGGGCTGCGCATTGTGTCACGATGTCTTGTTCTGTAAGGAGACAAACAGGAATTGGGACTCCATTGAGATTGGTCCACGTGAATTCCATGTCAGAAGATCCAGTTACCGCCTCCAGCATGACAGCAACTAGTTTTTCCTCAGTTAACAATCGAGGTAATTTAATGCGCAAATGTAAGACAATGGTGGAAGAGAAGACATAGCGAATATAGCATAAAATGGACTCCATGAGCGAGGAACATTATTTAATGCACTCGTGAACTAGTCTGCCTAGCCTTGCCACAGTTAAATTCTTGCGCAGGAACTGTCAAGCCGAGATGCTTTGAGACCATTCCCCAGTCAGCCGACGGCATCGCTGCTTCTGGAGATAGAACATGCGTTTTGAAGAAAAGATCAGCTCGAACGATACAAATATTGGCACCCCAGTGGATTGGTCAGTTGCAGTGTTCTTTGTTGTTCTTCAATGGCTTGCTTCCTGCCATCGTAATTGACATGATAATAACAATCGGGGGGCTTTCTTTGACACTTTCCGGTGCCATTATAATTGAAGTTATTGTCGTTCATAAATCGGATGTCATTGTAAAATATTCAACGTATACGCTTAGCATCAAAGAACAAGAGGTACAGTGAATCTGAGCAAGTAAAAAATAGCTATATACGCTCTTACATTGACTCAAACTATGTAGGTTCAGTGTAATCCTGGTGCCCCCAGTCTTACGCACGGACCCTTTAGTTTTACGTGATTACATAATCACCGCGTTTTACGGTATAAGTAGCCGGGAAGTTTTCAGGACCTTAGATCTTACCGTACGCTGCACTTGCCTGTATCTTGTTCTGCTCTGGACAATACACCGTGGTCCTGTCAACTTGTGTGACCGCTAGTGATCCCAATTGACGACGGGATTACATTCAGACCACTTGCATATCCAGGTACGAAGCGAAGAAATTAAAGTGAAATAGCACTATCCTGCTCCTAGTCCGGGTAAGATGTGTAGAGAGAAACGATTATAAATGGTGCTAAATCGAGGAAGACCTTTCCAGGCCAACGATGTTTCTTCAACATTGAGACCATGTTTGAATTAGACGATACGGATGAACCAGTGAAAGGTGTGGTGTCGACGCATAGGAAGGAGTTGGAGAACTAGACCTTCAGAGTGGAGGATGGATCCATCGTCGATTGAGCTACAGATCGTGTCCCAAACGAGAGAAACGACTATGGCGATGGTATTGAAGCTGCGCATCGTGGTACACGCGAATCCAGGGTTGAAAGATCCAGTTATCAGGATCAGAGTTACCGCGATTATTTCTTCGTTGCATAATGTTGCAACACTGTTCGATGTGACGATGGCAAGGGAGATTAAGGATTGTGAAGCACTGTGAGTCTTTGGCAATGGTAAAGCTGACATCTGGCAGTGTCTCCTGGACTAGCACCCTTATGGCGACTAACTCACCAGCGATATTTGTGATAAAACGGCCTAGGACTACGCATAGGAAGGAACAGGTGATGACAACTAACGTTCAAATGTCCCACGTATCTAGTCGACGATTGCGACTGTTTTCCTACTCGAAATGAAATAATTCAAACATGACAATTGGTGGAATGAACTCCAGTCGACTGGAATGGAAGCAGTAGGGGAAATGTCAGGATAGCGAGTGAAATAAATTTTTGTGGTGTGTAGTGTGACGTTAGCGACTGACACATTAAAACACAACACGAAGGACTTCTCGTGGATTGGCTGCTCCACGCGGCGGGTTGTGGGTATTCGTCAGCTCTTAGCTGATATCTTCGCTGGTAAATTGTGTTCAATTATGTAATTTCATACAACTCTCAAGTCCGTATCCTGTTTGAAATGATTGTCATTCATAAATAGGATGTCAGTCTAGCCATGGGTGGTGCCCGCAAGTGTATTCAATGCATGTATGGCATCAACTCGTGCAACATGCAGAGCTCGCCGCAATGGTGAAAGGTGACTGTATGCGCTCTTATATTTGATCGACCTATGGCAGCTGTATTGTCAAGTTTTCAATGAAAGAGAATCAATTCAGGATTTCGCCCAACACATTGACTCGCACGGTGTGAAGGCACTCGGTTTTAAGATGATGGATCATGTCGATTGAACACTGACCTGAAAGTATAATGAGCCTGAACGAGAGATGTATTGAAATGGGGAGGGGGGAGGCCTTGCTCAGACCTTCAATGATATCTTATTTAAAGCAAGTATCGTTCATGATTCGGGTCTTAGTCTAGGTACGGGTAGTGTCCCCAAATGTATTAAACACATGTATGGGGACAACTGGAGAGCTTGGGGTGATATTACAAAATGACTATATGCGTTCGTACGTCAGCCCCAAATCATATAGCTTTATAACATCTGCAACCGCGGCTGCAACGGCGACGCTATTGGGCTCCTGCCGTTTGGTTGAGATGTGTCGGCATTATCAAACAGAAATGATTAGGAAGTCTGTTCAATTAATGGTGCAAGACCTTTGTCAGGGCAACCATGTTCCTCCACCACTGATATGGGGGTCCAATTAGACACGAGTGGAAGGTGTGGCGACCACGGAAAAGAAATAACGTGCAGTCGAATCTAAACCCTCAAGCGGGTACCTGACGGATTGGGCATTGCGCGAGCCGCGGATTATGTCACAATGTGGAAGAAGAGAAACGAGTGTGTCGATGGTATCGAGGCTGTGCACTGTGTTACATGCAGATTCGTGCTCGGAACATCCAGCTATCAGGTTCAGAGTCAACTTGATTATTTGTGCGCCAGACGCAAGGAGATCCCAACTTGGAATCGTGTGCGTCAGAATCAGACTGGTAGGCAAGTTTCATAGGCGGAGGTCAGATGGTGCCGGAAGGTAAAATATTGTGAACGTACCGTACGATGGGCTCAATGAGTGAAGAAACCACTTTCAGCTGGTTAATGTGATCGGTGAGAAGCGTGCTGTCGTCGAAGAAGGTTTTCAAGCAGTGAATACTCCAATACAGTGAATGTAATGTCCCCAAATCAATGTGAAGTGTCAATGACGCTATATGTATGTTTATCTCGTCCAGTATAACATTTAATACAGCTCCAGCAATATCTCGAAACCATGCATCTTGGTGGATGCAACACGCGAGAAGCCGTATAGCATATTCAGGAAAGGAACGTCGTCGTGTGTGAGACTCTCTGTCATGGTGTTGGTGGGTAGAATGAAATGATGTGTGATGTCGCGACGCACCGTTGTAACCCGAATTCAATGTAACCCCTGATCGCCGTGAGCTCCTCTACAGATAGTTGACGCACGTGGCGGATCGCTTTCACGATATGCACAAGGCCCAAAATGGGAAAGGGATGATGAAATCCTGTTAGATAACGGGCGATGTGTATGATAAATGTGTTAAGTTTTCGTGGTGCTGTTCCTAGACCGTATAACTTTCCGTTTGTCTGAGTGAGGTGGCAGTACTCGTTGTAAACGGATAAGGACTAAATAAGTACAAATAGACCTTATGTAACCCATAGTACGCGGTGAATCCCCAATGCTGCGACCCGAGCCCTAATGCAGCTGGCGCACCTCTCCCCCACACTGACATTTCCTAAAGAAGTAATGATGACAAATATTGATCATGTGACAAGGCTCTTGTTCCGTGACCACCTGCCTCTGGGGTTGGGTCTCCCATGCTCGTGGTAAAAGGACAGAGAGGCGGATGACAGTGAACAGGCTTGGGGAGCCTCTGAATTCACTGCTCTGTCAAAGTCGGCAGCCTTCAGCCGCACACCAGTGTCGCCTGCGGACCGTCACTGGCACCTCCTAAACCATGACCGCAGCCCGGCAGCGGTCTTTTCTTCCTACCCACCCCTGACTCCAGCATTCACTTATGCACTAGCAATGCAAGACTTCGGTGTGCCTGCAGCCGTCTTCGACGCCTGTTAGCAGGATCTCAGGTTCTTCCTGGGGCTTTGGCCCAAATGGCATGTGGCAAGTTCAGCGCAATCACCTCTCTTTATTCGACCATCCTCCACCACTCGCTCCGACGAATCCGGCCTGCTTCCTCTTCATTCTCCCGTAGATACTATAGTAGCTATGCTCTATACGATGCTACGGAACCGCTATGTAAGTTAGTTATGCGACGTGGTATATAAATGTATTAAAAAATATATATATATTGATCATGTAATGTGATGACTTTGTTAAGTACTTTGCATTTACATGCCAGCAAACTGAACTATCTAATGCACAATGGACAACACCAATTTTCCGGCTACTCAACAATGCTCAAAGGTTGGTGTAAACGACAATTGCTCCCTGATGCTAAATCCTGTACACCTTACTAATATTTGGATGACTCGTCACATGATCGATATTTGTCATCATTACTTGTTTCGGAAATGTCAGTGTGGGGGAGAGTAAGGGTACTTCCCTAATGCTCGCAATCCGTCGCTAACCCGAAATCCCAGAAAAGTCAACAAAATGATGATGCAACCTCATCAAAGTTGGTGTGCAGTGGTGACTTGACCAAAACGTTGTACAGTGATGACGTAATCGCAGTTGACTCTATCTGACCAATGGACGCCGGGACACCACGTAAAGGCCGAAGCAAAAGATAGCATAAGTTGGGTAGTATGACCCTTGCTACTCCGCTGTACATAAAGTGAAGTCACTGGGAGCCTCTCTAAAATCATCGCCGCTCGCCTCCGAATTTGAAGTGGATATGTGGGTCTACGAAGACATCGGTATTTCGAGTGTATTCAACATTGACGCTGAGTTATTCCTACCTCATTAAATCAACACTCTCTTGAACTAGTATTCCCAATTTTGGCAGGGTGAGATGCTTGTGTAGAAACTTGTTAAAGGCACTGTTGTATTGAGACAATCCACTCATTATTTGCCCGTATATTGTTAGCCTTACCATCAGCGAAGCTTTCTTTGCACTATGAAGGACTTTCATCCCAACCCTTTCCAAACCGACTCCACAGTAATACCCAGGGCCAATTCCAACACTTGAAGATGTCCCAAGACTCCGTGAGATCATTCCCCAGTCCTCAGCATGACTGCGATATGGGCTGAAGTTGGATGTCGTATTGGTGGATATCTTGACAACAATGGGTGGGTCATGGTAGGTCGTTTCTCCTTGACACTGAAATCTGCCGCATCTGACACATCACATGGAAATTGCATTATACTTTACTCACCAACTCGTCAACCCAGACCTCTATATGGTTTTCAGATAGCTGTATGTGCTGCTCATCATCGGGGGCCCGATAACATAAATAATGGCCAGGTTCATCACAGCCCCATCGTTCTTGAAGCTTCTCCCTGAATATTTCTCTCATCCCCTGAATGATCTCGTCCCGTTGCTCTGAGCTCAATACACCCGGGGAAGCTAAGGGTGGTAGCTCCTCAATGTCTTCAATGTAGATCCCAGCCGTTGCCGAATCGTGATGCCCCAGAGTCGTCTCATTGGAAGTAGACATTGGTGGGTAGCAGTCTTACTTACACAAGAAGGGGGTGCCTCGCTTTGTGCCGCCATCACTCGGAGAGTTAATTCCACCAAGGTACAGCCTCATGGCCACGCTCACACGAGATACACAGCGTTTCATTCCTGCCTTCGTACACAAGGTTCCCTCACCTTCTTTGAACCTTATATGCTCCACTGTAATGAGGTTTTTTTGCTACTTTCTTACGCCTCCCACTGAAAGCTCACACAGCATCTAATAATAGTTTAGTCGATGTGTCACCCCATTGTATAGTATTTCTAGCATTCTTGCGCGTCAGAGTTGAAAGCGAATGGCTTTTCTGATATCGAGAAGTGACATTGCCATGTGTAATATAAATGCAGTCCAGAGCGATGCCCACCGGTTGCTGTCTTCAATTTGGCGCTGTCAGCCTCAGGCTTTGTCCAGAGAGATTGCATATTTTCTGTTTAATTTTACAAACTTTCACCCAGGAGAAACACAGGGCAAGTGATGGCCCAGTCACGTTAATAGTAAGCAACCTGATTTCTTTATTCGCCTTCGCCATATCCTTCATCGTGACGAATCCATCCGGATGTGTATTAATAGATTTTATATATATATAATCCCCTGTCAGGCAACACTTACTTACAGCCAGCCTTTTTTATTGTCTGACTGTCTGAGTGGAATGTTTCGCCCTAGGCTCATATTGATGCGTGGATATGGCGCTTCAAAGCGACAACAAGGTAGACCAAGCATTGTGACCCCCTGTAGCTTCACGTATTAGGTGGATCTCTTCCGGTATGTAAAGATTTAACATGCTGGGCTACACATCCCCCTTTTCTGCCATTTTTCTGCCCCCTTCGTTGCTGCCCATGTCACTCTTCCCTTTGAGCTCCACATAGGTCACTGTAACAGTCCCTCTTCGTTCCCACACGATGGTCATTCATCGTAGCTCTGGGTTTATCACTCCAATTCATCCTTGATTTTCTCGTTTTTGCTGATTTATCATTCAAGGAATTATCGTGGCACTCTGAGTCTTAACAAACTTCTAAGCTGATAATTGGTTATTGTTATAAAGAGAATGGGCAGAGTATACGACACTTGTCAAGACTATGCATCATAATGTCATGGCTCTCAGATATTGTCAAGTGCAGCAGGATAACAACAAAATCATCTCTCAAAATTTCTTTGAGATAACTAATGGACAAAAATGTATCTTGGGAATATAATATTGAGTGCCGCATGATCCGTAGCTAGCCAGGAGTAGTTCGGCACTCAAAGTCCAGCCGAGCGTATGAAGCACTTCCATGCTTTTGTTCTCTTATGACGACGCTGTCGATCCACAGTCTTTAGTTTTCACCCACTGACGTCTTATAATTTCTCTATAAAACTTATCTAATTAATTTTTCCCCACCGACCCTGGCCCTTTCCTCGAAGGCAGTTGCATTATTGCAATAATCATTCGTTTTCGAAGTAGTATATTGATCACATTATATCGGACTAGACAATATCATGAGCTGTTAATGCGCAATGAATACCTGCCCTCCCGAGCGGTGAGTCTTCCCACACACGCAGAGAGCTAGCGCTCTCCCTCTACCCAACCATACAGCTCTTCACAGTGTCTGTCCGAAATAGACAAAGCTGGACCATTAGGATGAGACAACTATCGGCATCGTAGTGGATTGGTCAGTGATTGTTGTAGTGTTCTTTATTATTCTTCAATGGCTTGTCCCAATTGACATGAGAATAACAATCGCGGGGCTTTCTTTGACACTTTCCAGCGGCATTCTAATTGAAGTGATTGTCGTTCATAAATCGGATGTCATTCTAGCCACCTGCCAATATATTCAACGTATACGCTTGCCATCAACGAATAGGAGGTGCGGAGAATCCGCGAAGGTAAAAAGTAGCTATATGCGCTCTTACATTGACTCAAACTATGTAACTTTATACCACTTGTAAATCCAGGTACGAAGCGAAGAAATTAAAGTAAATAGCACTATCCTCCTCCTAGGGAGATGTGTCGGCATTATCGAAGAGAAACGATTATAAATCGGGCCAAATTGATCGAGCAAGACCTTCCCCAGGCCAACGATGTTTCTTCGCCGCTGGGACCACGTTTAAATTAGACGATACGTATGCACCAGTGAAGGTGTGGTGTCGACACATAAGAAGGAATTGGCAACCCGTCAAGCCGGGGTGCTGTGAGACCATTCCCCCGTCCGCAGTATGACTGAGATACGGGGTGACACAGGATGTGCGTTCGTGGACCCCCTGGCATCCCAACCTTACTTGAAGGGTCATGGTAAGTTGTCTCTCCTTGGCAGCGAAACATCCGGTTTGTCAACAGTCGTGCATCGAGAATTAAACTCAAGCCCGCTGTTGCTTGAATAATGGCCTTCCGTATTCAATTCTATCATAATCCTACCACACGATTTCTAGTTTAAACAATTTTTTATCCCCCCAATGAGGACTGTATTCCTCGTGTGCCCTTGCCATATGAAGGGGATTACATCTTCCAAAAGGTCTGAGAAAAGCAAGAAAGGTGACTATAGTTGACGTGTCCGCGGCAATATCCAAGAGGGACAATTTTTCACGAGGTGGCTGACCGTCGAACGTGAATATATTTTGTTCTCTGTCTTGCTCAGTGAACTGTTCGCCGCGACGCCCCATGCTCATACTATTCATCCATTGCTGTAGCTATTAGATGTGACGATGGCAAGGTAGATTCAGGATTGTGAAGCACTGTACGTCCTTGCGAATGTCAAAGCTGACATCTATCTGTGTCTCCTTGGTGAGCACCTTTATGGCGACAAACTCACTAGCATTGTTTTGATGAAACGGTCTGGAAGCCACGTAATTATGTTCCGGGGGGTATTTTCCGGAAAACGAAGACGTAATTCGAATCCGTCAACGTGTCGACACACCAAAGGTGTAGAGAATAACGCATGGGAAGGAACAGGGGTCGACAACTAACGTTCAAGGCACACGGATCTAGTCAAATGGTTCATTAATATTAGATTGAATCAAATGAATTTTTCCCTACTATTCGCAATGAAATAATTCAAACATACCAATTGGTGGAATGAACGCCAGTCAACTGGCATGGAAGCAGCAGGGAACTGTCGGGATGGGGAGTAAATAAATCGGCGTGGCGTGTAGTTTGACGCTAACGACTGAAAGATTGAAACAGACCATAAATCAGAAAATCTGAGGGAATGACTGCTCCACGCGGCGGGTCGTGGGTATTCTTCAGCTCGTCGTTGATATGGGATTCCGGCTGACATGACCACGAGCTACCTTTCTCTTATACAAGGTGAAAGCTCACGACATGTGAAGAAATGTCGGTGTCTTGATCATGGTGTTGTCCATTGGTTTGCCCCCGGCTTCCTGTTCTTCCAAACAAAGGACACGAGAAGAATGGTGGGACCGCCTTCTTTGAAACGCCGTAGTGGTATTCGATTGACATTGTTACTGCTAGTATATGCGATGTGATTTCAGAGAGTAGTCATTGGAGTATATTCAACACCAGTGTAGAGAACCTCGCAGCGACTATTACAAGTGACTATCTTCGCTTTAAAATTGCATCAAATTATGTACCTTCATATAACTCTCAAGTTCGCGTCCTGTTTGAAATGATTGTCATTGATAAATAGGATATCAGTCTAGCCGCTGGTGGTGGCTGCGAGTGTATTCAATGCATGTATGGCATCAACGCGTGCATAGAGCGCGCTGCGGCGGTGAAACGTGACTGTATGCGCTCTTATATTTGCTCGGCCTATGGCAGATTTATCATCAAGTTTTCAATGCAAGAAAATTAGTTTAAGGAATTCGCCAGCACATTGTGGAGGCCCTTAGTGGGAAGATTATGGATCTTGTCGATTGAACATTACTCTGAAGGTATGATGAGCCTGAACGAGACATGCATCGAATTGGGGGTGGGGAGACCTTTTTCAGACCTCCAGTGATACCATACTTTAAAATGTGGATGTTAGTCTAATCACGGCTAGTGCAAATGTATTCAACACATTTATGGGGCCAGCTGAGGAGCTCGCGGCGATAATGAAGAGTGACTATATAGTTCTTACATAGATTAAAACCATACAGATTTATAACATCTGAAACCTCGGCTGCAATCCTGGTTTGATTGAGATGTGTCGGCATCATCGAAGAGAAATGATTAGAAAGTGTGTCCAATCGATGGTGGAAGACCATTGTCAGGGCAACCATGTGGCTTCAACACTGATAGGGGGGTCTAATTAGACCCTACCAACACACGAGTGGAAGGAGTGGCGACCACGCAAAGGAAAGAACGTGCAGTCAAATCTAAACGCTCAAGCCTGTAACTGATGTATTGGTCGTTGGTCGAGACGCGCATTACGTCCACATGTAGAAGGAGAGAAACGAGGATGGAGATGGTATCAAGGCTGCGCACTGTGGTACACGCAGATTCGGCCTTGGAAGATCCATCTATCAGCTGCAGAGTCAAGTCAATTATTCTTTCGCCAGACCCCAGGAGAAGCCAATTTGGGCTCGTATGTGTCAGAATGAGACTGGTAGGACAATTGTATGGGCGGATGTAAGACGGTGCTGGAAGATAAAATCTGGTGAACGTACCGTATGATGGGCCCAATGAGCGAAGAAAGCACTTTCAGCTGGTTGACGTGATCGGTGAGAAGCGTGCTGTCATTGAAGAAGGTTTTCAAGGAGTCAATGCTCCCATACAGTGACCTCGACGTGTACATATCAAGATGAAGTGTCAATGACGCTATATGCATGTTTATGTCGTCCAATAAAACCCTCAATACAGCTCCGGCGATATCTCGAAACCATGCATCTTGTTGGATGCAACACACGAGAAGCCGTATCGGATATTCATCCAATCTAACTCGTGTCTGATATTCTCTGTTATGGTTTTGGTGGGAAGGATGAAATGGTGTGATGGCACAACGCACGGTTGTATCCAGAATTCAATGCAACCTCTGATCGCCGTGAGCTCCTTTACAGATAGTGGACGCATGTGGCAGATCCCTTCCACGATATACGTAAGGCGGAAAAGGGGCAAGCGCCGATCAAATTCTGAGACATAATGGGATTCTGAGACATAATGGGTGATGTGTATGATAAATGTTGATGCAACCTCATCAAAGTTGGTGTGCAGCGGTGACTTGACTAAAGCGTTGTAAAGTGATGACGTAATCGACGATGACGCGTCTCTATCTACCCAACGGACGCCGGGGCAGGAAAAGAAGGCCGAAGCTAAGAATGTCAGAAGCTTCATAGTGTGACCTTTGCCGCTCCCGTAAGAAAATATCGGGAAACTCTCTAAAACCACTGTCGCTCTTCTCCGAATTTGAGGCGGATATGTAGGTCTACGACTCAGACATGAGTATTTCCAGTATATTAAATGATTGATGTATCCCTACCTCGCTAAATCAGCACTGTCTTGAACTAGTCTTCCCAGTTTTGGCAGCGTAAGATGTTTGCGTAGAAACTTGCTAAAGGCACCCTCGTCTTGTAACAAACGGGTGATTTCCCGGTATATTGTCAGCTTTGCGATCAGCGAAGCTGTCTTAGCAATGTGAAGGACTTTCATCCCAACCCTTTCCAAACCGACTCCACAGTAATATCCGGGGCCAATGTCAATACTTGACATTGTCCCCTGACTCCGCGAGATCATTCCCCAGTCATCGGCATGACTGCAATAAGGGCTGAGGTTGGATGTCGTGTTGGTGGATATCTTAACAACATTCGGTGGGTCATGGTAGCCCGTTTCTCCTTGACACTGAATACGCAGCATGTGACACATATCACATGGAATAGCATTATACTTTACTCACCCACTCGTCAACCCAAATCTCTATATGGTTTGCAGACAGCTGTATGTGTTGCCTACCATCCGGGGCCCGATAACATAAATCATGGCCGGGTTCGTTACAACCCCATCGTTCTCGAAGATTCTTCCTGAACATCTCTCTCATCCCTTTAACAGTCTCGTCCCGTTGCTCTGAACTCAATACACCAGGGGAAACTAAGGGTGGGAGTTCCTCAATGCCTTCAAGGTCGATCCCAGCCGTTGCCGAATCGTGATTCCCCTGAGTCGTCTCGTTGGAAGTGGACATTGGTGGGTAGCAGTATCACCTACACTAGAAGGGGGTGCCTTCCTTTTATGCCGCCACCAGTCGGAGAGTTAATTCCATGAAGGTACAGCGTTCTGGCCGTACTTACACGGGATACACAGCATTACGCCTTCCACTGAAGGACAGCATATAATAATAGTTCAGTCGATTGTCACCTCATAGTATAGCATTTCTCAGCGTCAGAGTTGGAAGCAAAACGGCTTTTCTGATATCGAGAAGTAACATTGCCATGTACCATAAATGCAGTCCAAAGCGATGCCCAATGGTTGCTGCCGTCAATTTGCCGCTGTCAGCCTCAGGCTTTGTCCAGAGAGATCGCACACTTCCTGTTTTAATTTTGCAAACTTTCACCGAGGAGAAACCCGGTGCCAGTGATGGCCTAGTCACATTAATGGTAAGCAACGTGATTTTTTCATTCGCCCTCGCCATATCCTTGGTTGTGACGAATCCATCCGGGTGTGTATTAACACATTCTAAATATAATCTCGTCTCAGGCGACACTGACAGCTAGCCTTATTATTATCTCTCTGTCTGAGTGGAATGTTTCGCCCCAGGCTCACACGATTGATCCGTGGACATTGCTCTTCAAAGCGACGATGACAAGGTAGATCAAGCATTGTGACCCACTCGTAGTTTGACCCATTGCAGGCAGAGCTCTTCCGGTACGTAAAGATTCACCACGCTGGCTATGCTAATACATTCCCCTTTGCTGCCATCTTTCTGCCCCCTTCGGTGCTGCCAATTCCACTGTGCCCTGTAAGCTCCACATGGGTCGCTGTAACCATCCCTCTTCGTTCCCACACGATGGCCATTCATTGCAGCCCTGCGTCTGTCACCACAATCGATCCTTCATTTTCTCGTTTTGGCTTATTTGTCAGTCAAGGGATGGACGAGGGAGCCTTAGTCTTAACATACTTCCCGGATGATAATCGGCTGTTGTCGTCAAAAAATGGGAGGAATATGCGACGCTTGCCACGGCAATCCATCAGTGTCCTGGCTCTCAAATAATCTCAGGTTCAGCAGGATAACAACAGAATTATGTCTTGGGAATACCATTTGGATCACTCTTGGCGACAATTATACTTCGGTATGCTGGTATCGGACCAAAAACGACAGCAATTTCTTTCAAAGACAGTGGCAATGGTCGAACCCGGTCTCAGACTGGTTCAGAAACCGTCCAGGAATATTTGCTGCCATGAGACGTATATATATAGTCTTACAATATATTTAATTATTAGTCACAAAACACAACGCCCTACAAAGCCAAAGGTATCGAGCATAAGAAGTGATTGTATGAGCTTTCAACTCGACTCAAATGATGTAGGTTTATGCAACTATTAATGCTGCCAAAGCGACCTGAAAACAAAATGAAAAAGGAAAGATATTATCCTCTTCCTTGCTTGCTTTCAATATACTAGTGAAAGGTGTCCACCGTGCAAAGGAAGGAACAAGGATAGAAACTAAATTCCCAAGAGGTTCAAGGTTGAACCAGGTCGTTGAGATGCGCATTGTCCCTTAATGTCCAAGGAAACAAACAAGAATGGTGAGGGGAGAGAGCCCTGGTACACGCAGAGTCGGGGTCAGATGGTCCAGCTATTAATTCAGTATAGCCCCAATTATTCCTTTGAGAGCCGACGCCCATGGCCAATGTGGTCCCCAAGTCATTTACATCAGAAATGGACTGGTGAGGTAATGTCATGCACAAATGAAAGACAATACTGCAAGAGAAAAGATGGTGAACATAGTGTATTAAGGACTTCACAAGCAAGGAACCCACCCAAGTTGATGTGCATGGAGACCAGCACCGTGTTATCATTGAAGAAGGTTAGCAAGGCGAAAAATTTCCACGACAGTGATTGCTATGTCGAAAAATGAATATGACCCCCCGAGGATGTCATATTTATGTTTATTCCATCCACCACGATATTGAATATGGGTTAAAGGCCCTTGTTTATTGCAAGGGTTTGGGGTATAAGATTGCCCACCTGGAGATTGAACATGGATTTTGAAGATAAGATTCGCGTGAACGAGAGAAATGTTGTCATGGATCAGTGATTATTCCTACTGTTCTCTCACATCAGGAGTTACAACATTTAAGGCGGCACTAAAATATTATCTAAACCTGTTTACAAAACTTTAAGTCCTAAAATGGATTTGTACTCAGTTATTACTTCAACTATAGACATAAGTTTGGGTAAGAATTTAAACTCAAAGTGTGGATATCTGTGGAAAGCAATGTCTAAACCTAAGACTATACTTCAGGTATAATTAGGCCCAAAACTTATGCCCTTCCAATTCCTTTTAATTTTAGTTTAGACGTGATCCAAACTTGTTGTTTAGGACATGCTTTTACCAGAGTTTTTATTCTAAGTCCAGACAAATGTTTACCCCTTATAGAAACCCCAAGTTTGAATATAGGTTTAAAAATAAAATAAAACCCCAAGTTTTGTAAAGACCTAGAACTAATTGCCCGCTCATCGCCCGCCCATTGCTTGCCCATTACCCACCCATCAGCAGATCAATGCCAGACCGTTGGCCAGCCATCGCACACATTCTGCCTGCCCAGAAAAGTGCACAAGATACACAACAAGACTTTACTACCTAATCCTCTCGAGCCTAACTTTCACTCAATGTAGCATTTATTCATTTCATATTTTTTACAACTTTAGTTATACACATAAACTGCACTAATCCTTTAAGGCAGTCAGTCTGTATGCATTAATCAAATAGAAGTATATCTCACCAGAGAGAGAGATAAGATGGCAACAAACTCGGAGGTCAACACAACTCGTGCAAAGTGACACATGACCCATTCGACTTTCACAACTTCGAGATTTGGCGACAACTCAGCAGAATACAAATCTGCCGGAAAATGTGGATAGTATTGGAAGGGGTTTACCGAGCCACCACGGAAGGGCAACTGACGTTGGACTGTGAAACTACTTATGCTGTCGACTTCAAAAATATACTTGATGCAACCAGGAACAGGTCCTAAGCTTTGAATACCATCTGCATAGAAATAGATGAGACTATCCCCCAGGTGAGTGGAGGATCGTGCAAAAGTCACACGGCCAAGCTTTAGATATGCATGTAATGTAACCTTCTTTTTCACAAGGTGTTGAAGATCCATGGGAGCGGAAATGAGGGCCGGGGAAATGTTGCCTTGAGATGCCAAACCTGCATCCCAGTGGTACCCATCGTGCTGACTTGCATATGCCTTATCAAAAAGCACCTTGCATTCCTTGATTGCAGGGGGGCAATCCGGTCGTGCAAGCCAACGTCTGAGTTTGGCTGCTTTTAGAAAAGACTTGAGCAAACATCCCTCAAGTTCTCCTGCGTGATTGTTAGCATACAATAGGATGACAAGAAACATGCAGCTCACCAAATTTGTGGTTCATTGGCAGTTGCTGGAGTTGACCGATAAGACATTCGAAGGGGAAGCACCACCAGGAGCGAACAGGTCCGAAAAGTTGGATGAACTCATAAATGTGAGTGCCATGCTGTAAGTTGGGTAAAAGAACGCCTTCGTCCTACGTCACTAATGCATATGTAGACCAATGAAAACTTCCCAGAACTTGACAACTACGTCAACTGTTGGCCGGTGGATGACATGATCAAGATGCGGCTCAAGTACACCTCTAGTCGTGCAAGACTCAAGGAACTAAAGAAGGCTGCGGGGAGGAATATGATCAGGTCCAAGGTATGCTTGCCATTGACCTGTTCGATCACCTTCTAAGTCTCCGTGCAGAAGTAGAAAGGATTGGGCTAGCGGTAGTACCAGTGTTGTAATAGTCTATCAATATTACTACTATGAATAGAATTACATGGAGACACCTCGCTCGCGTATGTACATGAGTGACGTACTAAAATCTCAAAGACTAGGAGACGATCAACTCAAGCATGTAAGGTGACGAGCGGGGAGAGCATCTAGGAATCACACCCAATACGTCGGGTGGTAACAGATTGAGAGCTCCATGACGTATACATGCCAAAGGAAACGGGTGAAAGAGCATGGTATGAATATTTTATCTTCTTCATACTAGAAAACAAGATTCATGAATTTATAGTAAGTAGTAGCAAATTTGAACTACTTAAAATTAGAGATGACAAACCCAATGCTAATAAGGCCTGGGAAGGCAGGTCATTTATTTGTAATTTATTAAAACCAGGTGTAACTACTTCAGGGCTGAGAAGGACTTGAGGGCCGGCCCACTTTCTTTAAGTTCTTTTACACATGCCGATTTAAAACCTTTTTAAGGTCATTTTTAAAGACACAGGAAACCATACCTTGGTTGTAGGTGCGGTAGAGACCAGGGTACGTAGGGTGGGTTCCGGTGGCAGGTGCGCGGGGCGAGTCGGCACGCGGGTGGTGCAGGGGACGGGGCGGGGTGCGTGAAGCAGGGAGTGTGCGCGTGCGCATGTGGGTGGCAGTGGGGTGCGCGTGCATGGGCGTACGGAGGGTATGCATCATCACGGAGCTGCACGTGGAGCATGCGGGCGTGTTGGGTCTGGTAGGTCAGTGTCTGGGTGTGGCAGGCGTGGCATGACGTGGGGTGTGGGCGCGTTGGCGGGTGTGAGCGCGGGAGGATGCCGGTGTGGCGGCGTGCATATGCGTGCGGGTACGGTGGGTGAAGCGGGGGGCGCGATGGGTATGCATGGCTGCGCGTGGGGGGTGTGGGTGCTTGAACTCTTATAACAGTGGTGTAACATAATAATAGTAAGCTCTCCCACGCGTCGAAATTTGCTGGTGGTCTCTCAGCGTCAACTCAAACACTGGAATCACTACACTGAGGGGCGAACCCCACAGCCTCACTTTGGGCTTCACCTTGTAAAAAAGTTTAAAGTGATTTAAAACTGATTCAAAGATGTTTAAAGTCATTTAAAGTGACTTAGAGATGTTTAAAGTCATTTAAAAATTGATTTAAAGATGTTTAAGGTCATTTTTATTAAAGACATTTAAAATTGTTTAAAGACACATGGAAACCATACCTTGGTTCTAGGTGCGGCAGGGTGCAGGCTGGGTAAGAGGGCACAGGGTATGTGGGGTGGTGCAGGGTGCAGGGCGGGTGCGAGGGGCGGGTCAGAGCGCAGGGTGTGAGTGGCGAGTGCACGGAGCGAGGGAACACCATATCACAAGCTCATTGGGAGTTGAATTGGTTCACAAGGTCAAATGGACTGTGATTTTGGGAAACATGCTGTAGGCCAAATTTTGCAGTGATAAGGTCAAACTATACTAGATATAGTTGTGACATGAATATATGAAGTTACAAAGCAATTGGTCAATTATTGAGAGAGCTACGACGTTCGCAATTTTCTGCAATATTTCCCTGCAAATCTAGCATGCGCCTTACATAACGAAAAGCGCTGTAAGCCAGATTGCCGCTTACCAAGCTCCTTGTTCGGACTCCATTACCACTCACATGAGTGTGCGCGTAAATTCTGAACTCCGCACATCTGAGATGCTCTATTCTCCAGTCGCCCACCCTTCGCCCACTCACATCCCTCTTATCTCTAGTTGCCCACTCAAATCCTCATGAGTGAGATGCTTTCTTCTCCAGTCACCCACCCTTCACCCACTCACATCCCTTATCTCTAGTTGCCCACTTGTTGCCCATTCACATCCTCGTGAGTGAGATGCTCTTATTTCTAATTGACCACTCCTGCTATTCTTATAGTACTGGCTCTCAATTTTCTTATGTATTTTCCATGTTTTTATTTTATTTTTAATACATTTCTTTCTCCTTTTATAGCCTTTCTGACCTAGTCCACCCTCATGTCCCACATGCAGTACCCTCCTCTACCCACACCTGCGTGAACGCATATGGCACCCACATGCACCCACGCCTCCGCACCCCAACACACGTACCCGCACAGGCTGCCGCAACCACCCGCATGCACCTGCCCCGCACACTGCGCACCCACATCCCCCGCACGCACCTGTGCGTACCCGCGCCTGCACCCCACACCCATGCACCGTGCCCACACCTCCCACGCATTCCCGACCCGCCACCCGCACCCCTCGCCTGCACGCGGACGCACCTCGCCCCGCGCAATCACACCCCCACACGCCTGCACACCCAACCACAGCATCCGCATCCCGCGCACCCCGACCCGTCAAGCCCACTGCCAGTGTCCACACCCACGCCCCTACACAGCCGCGATGTGTACCCCTCGCACGGGCACGTACGGGCAACCCACCGCCACTCGCCTGCACCTCCATGTAGGCACACCCCACTCCGCACAATCACAGTATTCGCACCCCGCGCCCCCCACACGCCTACACTGCACCCACAGCTCACCGCCACTATGCATACTCCCCGCATGCGCACTTACGCGCACCCGCCCACGGCACCCGCACGAACCCCGCACCGCCCTACACCCCCCTCACGCACCCGCCACCCCCTGCTCCCTGCGCCCACTCCCTGCTCCCTGTGCCCACTCCCTGCCTCACGCTCCCAGCCCCCCATACCATCTCCCCCGCACCACCCCGGGTGCTGACTCATGAGTGAGATGCTTTCTTCTCCAGTCACCCCACCCTTCACCCACTCACATCCCTTATCTCTAGTATCTTATCATAGGTGATGTATTGCCAAAGACTAGTATTACTGACATGTGCGAGCTACACCCAATGGTCTGTGGAATGTTATGGAGTGTGGTACTGATCTACGTGCCCTTATGCCATTGACCCATTTGCAGAACCTGTGCATCAGTGAGAAAAGCACAAGTGTTTAGTGCAACTTCCACCTACTTTCCAATCACCCAATCTGCCAGGATAGTGTCACGCTCACGCATATTTATGAAGCTGTTGTGGTTTCTTTTGCTAACTCTCATGACCATTACATCCCCACGAAAACCAGGCCCATGATTGTCGTCCTTTTCTAGGGGCAATGAATTGTTGATGCTGAGGCAGCAATGTCGTTTGAAGAAAAATGCATAGTGGTAAATGTTATTCCCCTCGTGAACATTTACAATGCAATTGTGAATATAAGGTTGTAGGATGGCGTTGTCAAAGAAACATTCAGTATAGGGGTATCGATTTGTAAACCGCACCCGACCAGTGCAACGTGTAGGGACAGCCACCTGTCGCGGCCTGTGATGACTTGCTGAATACAGACGGCAGCGTATCATCAACTCACATGTCTAGAGAGTGTAGTGAGTATTGATACAGTTCTAAGAATTTTGAAGACTAACTTCAGGCATTGAGGGAATGTAGGTTCGGGAATTGACCATGATAAAGAAAAGAAGTTGGTATATGTGGGGGGAGTCGTTATTATGAGGTGACGACGGCCAGGTTGTGAGGTACGAGTAACACAGTGATGAGTAGGAGATGAGAGGGGGCGATGACACCCAGTGAAGAGAGCGGGCGACGAGAGCGTGTGACGAAAAAAAAAAAAAAGGTGCAACCAGTGCGGCGAAGAGAGCGGGCAATGAGATTGGACAGAAGTAAATGCAACACAGGAGACTTCTAGCAGAAGCGGACAAAAAAAAAAGACATGGCGACGAGTGTGGCACGCTATCTTGCCAAATAGAGAAGTACAAAAAAAAGACTTGCCAAATAGAGAATTACAAAAGCACAATTAGTCAATTAGTATAATTGTAGAGCTTGTCACCTGAGATACGCAATGTGCCTTATCAATACATTATAATTACTATTACCATTACAATCCGAGAACGAAGCGATAACATTGGGCTGGGACAAAAAGTCACCAAGTGATAATATGTATGAACATGGTCTCTTCAATGAGCGTTGGATGATCAAAAGATAATATATTAAAGTCTGACAATTACACAGACATGTCACCCTGATGATCGTTGGAGATCAAAAAATAAGAAATGAAAAGTCTGACAATAAACACAATTAGAAGTAGATGACCTCTCTCTCTCTTTTCCTGCTGTTATAAGCATCCAGCAACCAGAGGAAGGTGGCCATAATGCCTTCTTTCTCATTTTCTGATGATTCCCTCGAGTTGAACTTGATGAAATCACCATTTTCTCGCTCGACATCTGTGTGGGCTAGCATTCCCAGCCACACGCAATCCTCAGAGACTGGTTCTCAAAGCTTAACCGTCCCAGACATAACAATGGGCGCATCCTCTGCAGGGTCCTCGCGAGCCCATCTATGTCATCAGAACGACATGGTCACTTTAATCCTTGGGATGAGTCGCAGGCCCAGCAGACTCGACAAGCCACACATGTAGCAGAGGCAGCGCCAGAGGATACTGAGATGCATGGGATACACAGCAATCCATGGGATGAGTCGCAGGTGCAACAGACTCAACAAGCTGCTGGCCAGCAACAGGTTGTAGGGGCAGCAACAATGGCTGATGCCCAGATGTCCAAAACTGCACGTAAGGTGAGTAAACCTTTAGAATATTTAATTTGTGGGATCTGACATGCACATTTAAGCGACAATATGTTGAAATGGACGAAAGTGACGGGCCAACCCATGATGCATGTACGAAGCTCAGGATCGTTGAAGTTGATAGGTCCCTGGAATTGCGTTCCATTGCACGGAACGAGAAACGTGCGTGCGAGTACAGTTTTAAAAGGTCAAAAGATATGCACAACAAACTTCGTGCGATGGAGGAGGTTTGTCTTCAATTTGACACTAGAGTATGTGTTTAATTCACTGCTTTCTAAGGCACGTAGATACAATGAACAATGTCTTCATGAGTTTCAAAGTCAACAGGAAATCATGCTTGCCAGGCAGAGCGAGATGGAATCAGATATACAGGAAAAACTTCAAGCAGAGGTGGAGGTTGGTCTGCGAGTTTAACATACAACATACATGACACTGAATGATTTCAAAGGCACGTAGACATACCGAGCTTCATCTACAAGAGGTGCTGAACATACAGGAAAAACTTCGAGAAGAGGCAGAGGTTTGTCTGCAACTTCGAAGGAGGGTATTAACACTGAATGATTTCAAAGGCGCATAAACGCAGTGAGCTTGCTTTACAAGAGGTTCAGAAGCAATATGAAGCACAGCTGGCAATACAGGTGAGAGAGAAATGGAGATTCAGCAAAAATTATACACGGACTATATGCAAGAAATTCAACAGAGAGATGAGGAGCATGAACGCCAACTCCAGAGGGGGTAAAACTGAGGGTAAGCTGCATCTCCAACTATGGGCTTCTTGATATATAGCATAACAGGCCGATACCCAAATGGAGATGGCAACTCTCGTGCAGTGAAATAAAAGGATCCTAGAAGATCAGGTATAGATAATCCTCAAACCAATGTATTCCTGCTGAGATGCGTGCAGAGAGAGAAATATCCCCAGCCACCCTCACTTCGTAGCCAAAAGCTGAAGCATCGTGGCATCTCGACGAGAACGAGGCTTATCTGCACCCCGATTGAGGAGGACGAATGTCCTGATCCAAATCCTGTTGAGCCTTTCCAATCATCTGTGCCGTCATCAGATCAGATGGACAATGTGGATCAAGAAATGGTGAGATTGATGGAGACGGCTATCAAGCATCTCTTATTTCAAAAAAATGGTGGTGATACCAAGATGGGGAAAATTGGGGGAATATTTGGAGCACAGAATGAAAATATTAGAATGAAGGCAGGAGTATCCAGCACGGAGCATCAGGTATCTTTGGTCAGTATTAAAACCAAGTTCAAGAACATAACTAGGTTCACCTTAAAGACAGACAGCCGTGCGTGCATTATACAAGCATGTGTTTGACGTCCAGCAAGATGAGGACTTCATCGCCCATCAGACCGTGCCGGCAGAACAGGTCTTCCATTTCAAAGATGGAGAAAATGGTCCCAACCCTGGTGACTTGCACTTCGACATGCGACATGGTCCCGAGACTCCGTGGAACACTGAGGTCATTGAAATTCTCTTCACGAAACTCAAAGAGATGGATGTCGAGAAAAATTGGGGGCTTCCAGACAAAGATGATTATCTTAAAACCCTCCTTCGAGCGAAGTACAAACGGGCCCGACTATCATGGAAAGATGTACAACCCAGGTTAACGGAAATGAATGTCCAGGAAACACTTGACGAGGTTGATAATCACGTGATGGCGAAAAAGGATGTGGCACTGAGATATGCTAGAAAGAAGAAAAGACGTGTAGATGTGAGTACTAAGTCTGACACTGAAAACGTAGGGATCACTAACAATGATAAAGAAATTCGACCGTCGGAAAACTATCGTGAACCTGATGGTTGATGTGGGAGAAACTGCCGGAAGTCCGGATGTGGAGCATTGGCGGTGGCTGGAAAGTGTGCTAGAAAAGCTGGGGAAGGATGGGATGAGCTCGGAGGATAGCTCAGACGAGGGCATTGGGGAAAGCATCACACGTGTCTGTCGCCCGAGGGTGATGAAGTGGCGACGTGACATTGAACAAGAGCTAAATATTATTGACAACCAATGCAACCTCGACAGTGATCTTTTTGCAAACAAAGGACCGAGGCCGATATTAAGGTTACAAAGCCCACAAAATGGAGCGAGCACTCGGAAGGCCGTCGCTGGACTGCCACAAAGTTTCTATGATGACAAGTGGTTCTACAAGCAGACTGATCATTACAAGCAGAGGCATTTGAAGGTATCAAAGGAGAAGTTTCAATGGTATGCAGTCGCAACCACCAAAAAATGGTGAGAACATGGAATAGCAACTACAATTCTCTAACTATGCACACAATGAATGTATACCATAGGACAATTGACAGCTTTCTCTACTGGAGGTGAAGGTGAATAACAAGTCGGGGGTGCCAAGATCTGGAGACGAAGCAGACTGCGGGCGCTGACGGGATCGAGGGAAAGGGGGGGGGAGAACAGTGGCAAACAGGAGATCAATGGGAATGAGGGATGCTGACGGTGCCAATACTGAGAGTAGAGTGATGAAGGTAACGATGCTGATGACGCCGATTGAGAGAGAGAGCGATGAGGGTGATGGCGGGGGGTTGTGAGTGGATACGAGCAACGACACTGACAATGAATGGGCGACGTGGCAAACATGGATTTCTTTAACGTCGAGGGTATGAGACACCGTGGAGCCAGTACATCATGCGGAATCATTTCCGCTGCATGTCTCAACCTTCCTCTCAGCATACGCTACTTGCCAGAGAATATGTACCTGGGCGGCGTTATCCCGGGTCCCAAGGAGCCTCACCTCAATGAAACGAACTTATTAAGGACTTGGCGATTAGTTGGGAATGAGGGCACCGGTTCTCCAGGACACCGTCATGTCCGAATGGTCGCACTAGTCGCTGTGCCCTTGTCATCTTCATTGCTGACCTTCCCGCTGCCCGTAAAGCGGCAGCGCTATCATCAATTACCAGCAACATTTACTGTTCGGTATGCCATTGTCATCACAAATCTACTTATGGTCGGACAGACTGGGAGAATTGGGACATTCGGAATGCTACTGAAATGCGGAAGCATGCCGAAGCGTGGCAGGCTGCCGCGAGCTCATCCGAGCGAGATGTTATCTTCAAAGCATGTGGTGTTCGCTGGTCCGTGTTTTGGATCCTTCCATATTGGGATCCTGTTCGTCAGCTAGTAGTCGATTCTATGCACTGTATTCTTGAGGGTCTCGCTCAGTACCACGCCCGCAAAGTGCTTGGCCTGACAACGGCATCAGCCTTAACCAAACCTGAAGTCCACCCTGCATTCACATTTGACTTCAAGACAGTCGATGATGCCGACACAAAGATGACCAAGAAGGAGATCAAACACGTTATGGAGATTCACAAGCTCCTCGAGGCTCCCATCGAAGGCGGAAATGACAATATCACAGTTGGGAACAGCATCCACATTTTGCAAGAGAGATTGATGCAGAAGAATATGGAACCCCTTAAATTTGTAGGCGCCAGTCTAGGCTGCGGGTTACGAGAAGACCGGAGCAGGCCTCATCGGAAAAGGATGTGCAAAGCAGACTGGGTCACTGAACTGTTGAGATGGGTAAGTAGTTCTGCCTTGACGGTTTTTTTATGATTGATGTTGTCTTGCAGCGGCAGGGAATGCCTCTGGTCACTACCCAAGAGCAACCATTAAAGATTGCCACACCGGAGGTCATGCAACATGTGAGGCGTACTATTAAAGACACAGTGACGCCTTCATGGGTGAGATCTGTCCCATACAACTTTGGAGATGCCGCCGCTGGTCACCTGAAGGCTGATGAATGGTGTACCCTGTTCACTGTTTACCTCCCCCTCGCACTTATTGGTCTATGGGGAGAAGGAACTTCACACGCATCCCCAGATGAAGCGGCACAACTCCGTCGAGTCCTGGATCACACCATGGCGCTCGTTTCGGCTGTGATCTTAGCCTGCAAACGGACTATGACTGCAGAGCGTGCGCATGCATATCGTGCCTATATAAAAACATGGGTCGGGGAATTACAGGAGATTCATCCAGAAGCTGTTCAGCGGCCGAACAACCACATGGCCTTTCACATTTATGAGTTCATCCAACTTTTCGGACCTGTTCGCTCCTGGTGGTGCTTCCCCTTCGAATGTCTTATCGGTCAACTCCAGCAACTGCCAATGAACCACAAATTTGGTGAGCTGCATGTTTCTTGTCATCCTATTGTATGCTAACAATCACGCAGGAGAACTTGAGGGATGTTTGCTCAAGTCTTTTCTAAAAGCAGCCAAACTCAGACGTTGGCTTGCACGACCGGATTGCCCCCCTGCAATCAAGGAATGCAAGGTGCTTTTTGATAAGGCATATGCAAGTCAGCACGATGGGTACCACTGGGATGCAGGTTTGGCATCTCAAGGCAACATTTCCCCGGCCCTCATTTCCGCTCCCATGGATCTTCAACACCTTGTGAAAAAGAAGGTTACATTACATGCATATCTAAAGCTTGGCCGTGTGACTTTTGCACGATCCTCCACTCACCTGGGGGATAGTCTCATCTATTTCTATGCAGATGGTATTCAAAGCTTAGGACCTGTTCCTGGTTGCATCAAGTATATTTTTGAAGTCGACAGCATAAGTAGTTTCACAGTCCAACGTCAGTTGCCCTTCCGTGGTGGCTCGGTAAACCCCTTCCAATACTATCCACATTTTCCGGCAGATTTGTATTCTGCTGAGTTGTCGCCAAATCTCGAAGTTGTGAAAGTCGAATGGGTCATGTGTCACTTTGCACGAGTTGTGTTGACCTCCGAGTTTGTTGCCATCTTATCTCTCTCTCTGGTGAGATATACTTCTATTTGATTAATGCATACAGACTGACTGCCTTAAAGGATTAGTGCAGTTTATGTGTATAACTAAAGTTGTAAAAAATATGAAATGAATAAATGCTACATTGAGTGAAAGTTAGGCTCGAGAGGATTAGGTAGTAAAGTCTTGTTGTGTATCTTGTGCACTTTTCTGGGCAGGCAGAATGTGTGCGATGGCTGGCCAACGGTCTGGCATTGATCTGCCGATGGGTGGGTAATGGGCAAGCAATGGGCGGGTGATGAGCGGGCAATTAGTTCTAGGTCTTTACAAAACTTGGGGTTTTATTTTATTTTTAAACCTATATTCAAACTTGGGGTTTCTATAAGGGGTAAACATTTGTCTGGACTTAGAATAAAAACTCTGGTAAAAGCATGTCCTAAACAACAAGTTTGGATCACGTCTAAACTAAAATTAAAAGGAATTGGAAGGGCATAAGTTTTGGGCCTAATTATACCTGAAGTATAGTCTTAGGTTTAGACATTGCTTTCCACAGATATCCACACTTTGAGTTTAAATTCTTACCCAAACTTATGTCTATAGTTGAAGTAATAACTGAGTACAAATCCATTTTAGGACTTAAAGTTTTGTAAACAGGTTTAGATAATATTTTAGTGCCGCCTTAAATGTTGTAACTCCTGATGTGTCTGTTATTCCTTAATGACTTCCGTGGTGTAATCCTAGGTAAGTGACGTGGGAACCGAGTTGGCGGGGCTTCTTCGAGATTTGGTAGTGGTATTCAATATGATGGGATGGTCGTTAATGAATCGGATGTGGTTATAGCAACGACTAGAACTTGCGGATATATTCAGCATGTGTGTGAGGGAGAGTTTTGGAGCATGCTGTGAGGGAAAAAGTGGCTGTATGCGCTCTTAAAATGGATCAAACTTCTATGTGGCTTGAAAATACGGGTTACAGATATGAAGAGAAATCATTAAAATCGAGTCAAGTTGATCGAGAAAGACTTTCCCCTGGGCAACCATATTTCTTCAAAACTGAGACCATGTTAGAATTAGACGATACGGACGCACCAGTGAAAGGTGTCGCCACGACGCATCAGAAGCCATTGGCGGTGAGAACTAGACCTTCATAGTCAATCATGGATTCTTCGTTGATTGAGTTGCGGATCGCGTCCCAATGGATTAGGCTAGAAATGAGAATGGCGGTGGTATTGAAGCTGCGCACCGTGGTACACGCGAGTCCAGGTCGAACACCGATTATTTCTTCGGCGCATACATAATAATGTAGCAACTCTGTGTTCTACGTGACGATGGCAACCTAGATTGATGATTGTGAAGTACTGTGAGTCTTTGTCAATGTTAAAGCTGACATCTGGCAGTGTCTCCTTGGCTAGCACCATTATAGTGACTAACTCACCAGCATTATTTTTGATAAACCTGCCTGGAACCCTCATAGTTATATTGCGGGGGTTATTTTCCGAAAAATGTAGATGTAAGTCGAATTAGTTAATGCTATCGACACATCAATGAAAGGTGTGGCGACTACGCAAAGGAAAGAACAGGTAACGATAACCAACGTTCAAGAGTCCGACGAATCTTGTCTTTCATATTAGATTGAATCAAATGTCTTTTTCGATACTACTCGAAATGAAACAATTCAAAACATAACAATCGGTAGA
The DNA here is from genome assembly GCA_015178975.1 of Hysterangium stoloniferum. Classification (NCBI taxonomy): domain Eukaryota; kingdom Fungi; phylum Basidiomycota; class Agaricomycetes; order Hysterangiales; family Hysterangiaceae; genus Hysterangium; species Hysterangium stoloniferum. The sequence goes on from WHVD01000045.1 coordinate 280,060, forward strand.
ATGAACTCCAATGAACAAAAATGAAAGCAGCACGTGAAATGTCGGGATAGCCAGTAAAATACATCGTCGTGGTGTGTAGTGTGACCCTAGCTGAAACATTCAAACACAGCACAAACGAGATGTCTTGGCTTGGCTTGTGCACGTGGCGGATCGCTGTGGGTCCTCTTCAGCTGATTCCCCTAACATCACCACGAGTTACCTTTCCCTTATCTAAGGTGAATGCTCACGACAATGTGAAGATGTGTCGGTGTCTTGATCATGGTGTTGTCCAATGGCTTGACCCGGTTATTTCACGAGAATAACGGTGGGACGGCCTTCTTTGAGACGTCCTAGTGGTATTCGATTGACATTGTTATCACTAGTATATGCGATGTGATTTCACCGAGTAGTCCTCGGAATATTTTCAACACCAGTCTAGAGAACCTCAGCTATCATTACAAGTGAATATCTTCGCTTTTAAATTGCGTCAAATTATGTAGTTTCATACAACTCTCAAGTCCGCGGTCTGTTTGAAATGATTGTCATTTATAAATAGGCTCTCAGTCTAGCCACGGGTGGTCCCCGCAAGTACATTCGACTCGCGTATGGCATCAACGCGTACAAGCTGCAGAGCTCGCGGCAATAGTGAAAAGTGACTATATGCGCTCTTATATTTGCTCGACCTATGGGAGCTTGATTTTCAAGTGATCAATGGAAGATAAATAGTTTAAGGAATTTGCCCAACACGTTGCCTCGCATGGTGTGGAGGCCCGTGGTTTGAAGATCATGAATCTTGTCGATTGAACACTGGCCTGAATGTGTGGCCTGAACGCGACTTGTGTCGAAATGGGGGAGGCCTTTTTCAGACGTTCAATGACATCGTATTTAAAACAAATGTAGTTCATGATTCAGATGTTAGTATAGGCACGGTTAGTGCCGCAAAATGTATTCAACACATGTGTGGGGACACTGCAGACCTCGCGACGATAATACAAAGTGATTATATGCGTTCTTACATAGGTTCAAATAATATAGCTTTATACCATCTGCAACCCCAGCTGCAAAGTGAGTTGAATGAAGGGCGACGCTATTTGTTTCCTCGTGGTTTGGTTGAGAATGCGTCAGCATTATCGAAGAGAAATGATTAGCGAGTGTGTCCAATTGATGGTGCAAGACCTTTGTCAGGGCAACCATGTTCCTCCACCACTGATATGGGGGTCTCGTTAGACCCTACTGACACACAAGTGGATGGTGTGGCGACCACGGAAAGGAAAGAACGTGCGGTTAAATCTAAACGCTCAAGCGGGTAACTAATGGATTGGTCATTTCTCGAAACGCGCATGATGTCACAATGTGGAAGAAGGGAAACGAACAGGACGATGATATCGAGGCTTCGCACTGTGGTACACACGGATTCGGGCCTGGAAGATCCAGCTATCAGTTTCAGAGTAACCACCATTATTATCTCGGCAGAATGCAAGAGCGCGGAATTTGGACTCGCTTCCATCAGAATCAGACTGGTAGGAAAGTTGCATAGGCGGATGTAAGACGGTGCTACAAGGTCAAATATTGTTAACATACCGTACGATGGGCCCAATGAGCGAAGAAACCACATTCAGCTGGTTGATGTAATCGGTGAGAAGCGTGCAGACATCGAAGAAGGTTTGCAAGGACCGCATACTCCGATACAGTGAATATGATATCTCTGAATCAGTATGACGTGTCAGTGACGCTGTATACATATTTATGTCGTCCACTAAAGCCTTCAATGCAGCTCCAGCAATATCTCGAAACGATGCATCATCTTGGTGGATGCAACACAAGAAGCCGTGTAAGATAGTCATACGAGGTAAATCGGTATGGGTAATTTTGTCTGTTATGGTTTTGGTGGGCGGATGAAATGATGTGATGTCACGACGCACGGTTGTATCCAGAATTCAATGCAAGCTCTGATCGTCGTGAGCTCCTCTAACGTGGCAGATCGCTTCCACGATATACATATAAGGCCAAAAAGGGTAGGGGTTGGTCAAATTCTGAGACATGATGAGATCATGATAGCGGCGATTTGTAAGATAAATGTTGACGCAACCTCCTCAAAGTTGGTGTGCAGCGGTGACTTGACTAAAACCTTGTAAAGTGATGACGTAATCGCAGGTGCCGCGATGGCAGGTGGCGCGTCTCTAATGGACGCCGGGACACCACTTGAAGGCCGAAGCCAAGGATGTCATAAGCTGGGTAGTGTGACCTTTGCTACTTCACCGCATATAAAGGGAAGGCACCAAGTACTCATTTAAAACCATCCATGCTCGTTTCCGAATTTGAGGTGGGTATGTGGGCCTACAAAGGAACGTGAGTAATTCCAGTGTATTCAATGATTGACGCTAAGGTATCCCTACCTCGCTAAATCAACACTCTCTTGAACTAGTCTTCCCAATCTCGGCGGGGTGAGATGCTTGTGTAGGACCTTGCTACAGGCACTGTCTTGAGACAATTGACTGATGATTTGCCTGTATATTGTCAGCTTTGCCATCAGTGAAACTTTCTTCGCACTGTGGAGCACTTTCATCCCAACCCTTTCCAAAGCGACTCCACAGTAATACCCGGGGCCAATTTCAATACTTGACCATGTTTCAAGACACCCTGAGATCATTCCCCAGTCCTCTGCATGACTGTGATACGGGCTGAGGTTGGATGTCGTGTTGGTGGATATCTTAACAACAGTGGGTGGCTCATGGTAGGTCGTTTCTCCTTGACACTGAAATGTGCCGCATCTGACACAGATCACGCTGGAAATAGCATTATATTTTACTCACCAACTCGTCAACCCAGACCTCTATATGGTTTTCAGACAGCCGTATGTGCTGCCCGTCATCGGGGGCCCGATAACACAAATAATGGCCAGGTTCGTTACAGCGCCATCGTTCTTGAAACTTCTCCCTGAATATCTCTCTCGTCCCGTCAATGATCTCGTCCCGTTTCTCTGAGCTCAATACACCCAAGGGTGGTAGCTGCTCAATGTCTTCAAGTAAATCCCAGCCGTAGCCGAATCGTCATTCCCCAGAGTCGTCTCGTTGAAAGGAGACATTGGTGGGTAGCAGTCTTACTTACACTAGAAGGGGGTACCTCGCATTTATGCCGCCATCTTTCGGAGAGTTATTTCCACCAAGGGACAGTCTCATGGCCGTGCTTACACAGGATACACAGCATTTCACTCCTTGGCCCTTGGTTTTAAGCTCATGGAACGTGTCAATTGAACACTGGTCTGAAGGTATGATGAGCCTGAACTAAAAAGGCATCGAAATGGCAACGGGGGAGGCGTTTTCAGACCTTTAATGATATCATATTTAAAACAAGTATTGTTCATGATTCGGATGTTGGTCTACCCACGGCTAGTGCCCCTAAATGTTTTCAACACATAGATGAGGACAACTGCAGAGCTCGCAGCGATGATACAAAATGATTATATGCGTTCTTACATAGGTCCAAATCATATAGCTTTATAACATCCCCAACCACCGCGGCAAAGAACAAAGGGCGACGCTATTGGACTCCTCCTGGTTTGGTTGTGTTGTGTCCGGATTATCGAAGAGAAATGATTAGAAGGTGTGACCAATTGATGGGGCAAGACCGGTGTCGCGGGAACCATGTTTCTCCAACACTGATATGAGGCTCTAATTAGAGCCTATCGATACAGGAGTGGAAGGTGTGGCGACCACGCAAAGGAAGGAACGTGCGGTCAAATCCAAACACTTAGGCGGGTGACTGATGGAGTAGTCATTGCTCGAGCCGTGCATTATGTCACAATGCGGCAGAAGAGAAGAGAGCAGAAGGATGATATCGAGGCTGCGCACTGTTGTCCACGCGGATTCGGGCTCGGAAGATCCAACTATCAGTTTCAGAGTCAATGCGATTATTCGGTTACCACACATAAGGAGACGCCAATCAGGATGACGCTAACGACTGACCCATTGAAACAGACCATAAACCAGAAAATCTCGGGGAATGACTGCTCCACACGGCGGGTCGTGGGTATTATTCAGCTCTTAGTTGATATGGGATTCCACCTGACATGACCACGAGTTACCTTTCCATTATTCAAGGTGAAAGCTCACCCCATGTGGAGAAATTTCGGTGTCTTGATCATGGTATTGTTCATTGGTTTGGCCCCGGCTTCCTGTTCTCCCAAACAAAGGACACGAGAAGAATGGTGGGACCGCCTTCTATGAGACGCCGTAGTGGTATTTGATTGACGTTGTTACTGCTAGTATATGCGATGTGATTTCAGCGAGTAGTCATTGGAGTATATTTAACACCACTCTAGAGAACCTCGCAGTGACCATTACAAATGACTATCTTCGCTTTTAAATTGAGTCAAATTATGTAGCTTCATATAACTCTCAAGTCCGCGTCCTGTTTGAAATGATTGTCATTGATAAATAGGATATCAGTCTAGCCGCTGGTGGTGGCTGCGAGTGTATCCGATACATGTATGCATCAACGCGTGCAACATGCAGAGCGCGCGGCGGCGGCGAAAAGTGACTGTATGCGCTCTTATATTTGCTCGGCCCATGGCAGCTTTAGTGTCAAGTTTTCAATGGAAGATAATTAGTTTAAGGAATTCGCCGAGCACATTGACTCGCACGGTGTGGAGGCCCTTGGTGCGAAGATCATGGATCTTGTCGATTGAACACTGGCCTGAAGGTATGTTGATCCTGAACGAGATATGCATCGAACTGGCGACAAGGGAGGCCTTTTCCAGACCTTCAATGATATCTTATTTAAAACACGTATCGTTCATGATTCGTATTTTAGTCTACGCACGGCTAGTGCCCCAGGATGTATTCAACACCTGTATGGGGACAACTGCAGAGCTCGCGAAGATAATACAAATTGACCATATGCAGACGCTATTGGGCTCCTCTTCGTGTGGTTGAGATGTGTCGGCATTGGAAAAAGAGAAATGATTAGGAATTGTGTCCCAATTGATGGTGCAACACCTTGGTAGGGGTAGCTATGTTCCTCCAACACGGATATAGGGGACCAATTAGACCATACCGACGCACGAGTGGAAGGGGTGGCGACCATGCAAAGAAAATAACGTGCAGTCAAATCTAAACGCTCAAACTCCCTGATGCATTGGTCATGGGTCGAGCGGCGCATGGCGTCACAATGTGGAAGGAGAGAAACGAGAATGGCAATGGTATCGAGGCTGCGCACTGTGGTACATGCAGATTCGGGCTCGAAAGATCCAGCTATCAAGTTCAGAGTCAATGTGATTATGCGCCTACCACACGCAAGGAGAACCCAACTAGGACTCGTGTGCGTCAGAATGAGACTGGTAGGACAGTTTCATGGGTGGATGTAAGACGGTGCTATGAGGTAAAAAATTGTGACCGTACCTTGCGATGGGCCCAATGAGCGAAGAAACCACATTCAGCCGGTTGATGTGATCGGTGAGAAGCGTGCTGTCGTTGAAGAAGGTTTGTAAGGAGTCAATACTCCAATACAGTGACTTGGACGCGTGCACATCAAGATGAAGTGTCAATGACGCTATATGCATGTTTATGTCGTCCAATAAAACCCTCAATACAGCTCCAGCGATATCTGGAAACCATGCATCTTGTTGCATGCAACACACGAGAAGCCGTGCAGGATAGTGATAAAAAGGAAATAGTCGCCGCTGATTTTGTCTGTGATGGTTTTGGTGGGAAGGATGAAATCGTGTGATGGCACGACGCACGATTGTAACCAGAATTCAATGCAACCTCTGATCGCCGTCGACTCCTTTACAGATAGTGGACGCATGTGGCAGATCGCTTGCACGATATCAGTAAGGCCTAAAAGGGGTAAGGCCCCATCAAATTCTGAGACATAACGGGCGATGTGTATGAAAAATGTTGATGCAACCTCATCCAAGTTGGTGTGCAGCGGTGACTTGACTAAAACGTTGTATAGTGATGACGTAATCACCGGTGACTCGTGTCTCTCTAACCAATGGACGCCGGGACACCGCAAGAAGGTCCAAGCCAAATATGCCATAAGCTGGCTAGTGCGACCTTTGCCGCTCCCCCACATCTGTGAAAATGTCGGGAAACTCTCTAAAACCTCCGTCGCTCTTCTCCGAATTTGAGGCGGGTATATAGGTCTATGACTCAGATAGGAGTATTTCCAGTGTATTCAATGGTTGAGGTATCCCTACCTCGCTAAATCAGCACTGTCTTGAACTAGTCTTCCCAGTTTTGGCAGCATAAGTAGCAACTTGCTAAAGGCACCATCGTCTCGTAACAAACGGGTGATTTCCCGGTATATTGTCAGCTTTGCGATCAGCGAAGCTGTCTTAGCACTGTGAAGGACTTTCATCCCAACCCTTTCCAAACCGACTCCACAGTAATACCCGGGGCCAATGTCAATACTTGACATTGTCCCCTGACTCTGTGAGATCATTCCCCAGTCATCGGCATAACTGCGATATGGGCTAAGGTTGGATGTCGTCTTGGTGGATATCTTAACAACAGTGGGTGGGTCATGGCAGGTCGTTTCTCCTTGACACTGAGATCTGCCGCATGTAACACAGATCACATGAAAATAGCATTATGCTTTACTCACCAACCCGTCAACCCAGACCTCTATATGGTTTGCAGACAGCTGTATGTGCTGCTCATCATCGAGGCCCCGATAACATAAATCATGGCCTGGTTCGTTACAGCGCCATCGTTCTTGAAGCTTCTCCCTGAATATCTCTCTCATTCCTTTAACGATCTCGTCCCGTTTCTCTGAAGTCAATACACTCGGGGAAACTAAGGGTGGTAGCTCTTCAATGCCTTCAAGGTAGATCCCAGCCGTTGCCGAATAATCATTCCCCAGAGTCGTCTCGTTGACAGTAGACATTAGTGGGTAGCAGTCTGTAAGCCTGGTGGCTTACGACATACTGATTACGTTATCACAGACGCGCATAGTAGTTTTTTTATATCGTTTTACTTACCGTCATCATCGTGTATCGTACTCGCCGTTCTCGAGGAATACAGTTTGGTCCTATCAATGTCTGGACCGATGCCAAATGTAAGGCTGCATTAGACAGCAGCCTTTCACAGTCTTACCTACACTAGAAGGGGGTGTCTTGCTTTTTTACCGCCACCAGTCGGAGAGCTAATTCCATGAAGGTACAGCGTTATGGCGATAAATCCTTCAATTACTGGGTGGAAAATTTAGATTTCAAGGTGCGTTCCTTCCTTTGCGTGGTCGCCACACCTTCCACTTGTGTGTCAGTACGGTCAAATTAGATCCCCCCTCAGTGTTGAAGGCACATGGTTGCCTTGACAAAGGTCTTACACCATCGATCGGACACACTTTCTAATCATTTCTCTTCGATGATGCCGACACATCTCAACCAAACCAGGATTGCAGCCGGGGTTGTAGATGTTATAAATCTATATGGTTTGAATCTATGTAAGAACCATATAGTCACTTTTCATTATCGCCTTGAGCTCCTCAGTTGTCCCCATAAATGTGTTGAATACATTTTCACTAGCCGTGATTAGACTAACATCCACATTTTAAAGTAAGGTATCACTGGAGGTCTGAAAAAGGTCTCCCCACCCCCAATTTGATGTATGTCTCGTTCAGGCTCATCATACCGTCAGAGTAATGTTCAATCGACAAGATCCATAATCTTCCCACCAAGGGCCTCCACAATGTGCTGGGCGAATTCCTTAAACTAATTTTCTTGCATTGAAAACTTGATGATAAATCTGCCATAGGCCGAGCAAATATAAGAGCGCATACAATCACGTTTCATCGCCGCAGCGCGCTCTGCATGATGCACGCGTTGATGCCATACATGCATTGAATACACTCGCGGCCACGACCAGCGGCTAGACTTGTATCCTATTTATCAATGACAATCATCTCAAACAGAACGCGAACTTGAGAGTTATGTGAAGGTACATAATTTGATACAATTTTAAAGCGAAAATAGTCACTTGTAATAGTCGCTGCGAGGTTCTCTACACTGGTGTTGAATATACTCCAATGACTACTCTCTGAAATCACATCGCTTACACTAGCAGTAAAAATGTGAATGGAATACCATTACGGGGTCTCAAAGAAGGCGGTCCCACCATTCTTCTCGTGTCCTTTGTTTGGGAGAACAGGAAGCCGGGGCCAAACCAATGGACAACACCATGATCAAGACACCGACATTTCTTCACATGTTGTGAGCTTTCACCGGTTGAAGGTCCAAGCCAAATCTGTCATAAGCTGGGTAGTGTGAGTGCGACCTTTTCTACTCGACAGCATGTCAAACGAAGACATCGAGAAATCATCTAAAACCCCCATCGCTCTTCTCCGAATTTGAAGTGGATATGTGGGTCTACAAAGACGTTGGTATTTCGACTGTATTCAACATTGACGCTGAGTTATCCCTACCTCATTAAATCAACACTCTCTTGGACTAGTCTTCCCAATCTTGGCATAGTGAGATGCTGGCGTAGAATCTTGCTAAAGGCACCGTTGTGTTGAGACAATTGATTCATTATGTGCCCGTATATTGTCAGCTTTGCCATCAGCGAAGCTTTCTTTCCACTGCGCAGGACTTTCATCCCAACCCTTTCCAAACCAACTCCACAGTAATACCCAGGGCTAATTTCAATACTTGATGATGTCCCAGACTCTGTGAGCTCATTCCCCAGTCATCGTCGTGACTGTGATACGGGCTGAGGTTGGATGTCATGTTAATGGATATCTTAAAAACGTTCGGTGGGTCATTGTAGCCCGTTTTTCCTTGACACTAAAATGCCCAGCATGTGACCCAGATCACATGGAAATAGCAGGGCCCGATAACATAAATCATGGCCGGGTTCATTACAACCCCATCGTTCTTGAAGCTTCTCCCTGAATATCTCTCTCATCCCTTCTGAACGATCTGGTCCCGTTGCTCTGAACTCAATACATCTGGGGAAACTAAGGGTGGTAGTTCCTCAATGTCTTTAATGTAGGACGCAGCCGTTGCGAAATCGTGATTCCCCAGAGTCATCTCGGTGACAGTAGACATTGGTGGGTAGCAGTCGTACTTACATTCGAAAGGGGTGCTGAACTTTTATGGCGCAGTCAGTTGGAGAGTCAATTCTACCAAGGTACGGCCTTGTGGTCGTACTTACACAGGATTCACAGCCTGTCACTGCCGTCTTTGTAAATAACATCCCCTCACCTTCCATGCAGGCTCCAGTGCACTGAGTTACCTTACTACTTTCTTACGCCTCCTACTGAAGGCTCACACAGCATTTAATAATAGTTCATTCAATTGTTACCCCATAGTATAATATTATTGAGCGTCCGAGTTGCAATGCAGCTTTTCTGACATTCCAGAAGTGGCATTGTCAAGCATAATACAAATGCACTCCAGAGCAATGCTCACTGGGTGCCGTATTGAAGTTGGCGCTGTCAACCTCAGACTTTATCCGGCGAGATTTCGCGCTTCCTGTTTAATTTTATCAAAACTTTCAATGAGAAGAAACCGGGGTCAATGATGGTCTAGTCAGGTTAATGGCAAGCAGCGTGGTTTCTTCATGCACCCTTGCCACATCAAACGGCTTGAATTTTGTAGATTGTCTGAACAAGACAAAGAGTAAGGTAACTCAGGGGGTAGATTTTATTGAGTTACGTAACAGTCGAACTTGGAATAACTTCGATTGTGGTGTGTCCATCAGAATTTCTATTAATAAACTGCACACATAATCCTATGTCAGGCAATACTTGCTTACACCTAGCTTTATCATTACCTGTCTTGCCGAGTGGAATGTTTCGCCCCAGGCTCATACTCTTGATGCGTGGACATGGCTCTTCTATGCGACGATGACAATGTAAATCCATTATTGAGACTCACAATAAAACTTCGGTATGGCCTTCAAAGACAGGGGCAAAGGCCGGACCTGGTCTTGGACTGGTTCAAGAATTCCTAATGAAGTCGTCACGGTTCGGTTCAAGAATGGTCCGGGAATAGCTATTGCCTGTGAGATATATATATCTAGTTTGAATTATTAGTCACAAAACACGGGCCCTACAAATTCAAAGGTATCATCAATCCAGCTTTCGTCACGGACTCCGCAGAGCTGCATTAAGAATAAGAAGTGGTTGTTTGCGCTCTGAAATTGCTTCACGCGATAATCGTCGTTACTGGCTATTCTGGCGACAATGGTTTTCGTCAGCAGGATGAGGTATGATGGTACGATGCACTGTTATAACAAGAATGTAAGTAGTCTATGATCGCAGTGACTTCTTCGACACACTGCTGACGCACATGGTAGATGGTTTCCATGAAATACGCAAGCCCGCCAATGAGTAAAGTATCTTGACGATCAAATGCTGATACATTTTGGGCGATTTGTATGATAAATGTCGATGCAACACTTATAAAGCTATATGATTTGGGCCAATGTAAGAACGCATATAGCCGTTTTGTATTATCGCCGCGAGTTCTGCAGTTGTACCCATCCATGTGTTGAATACATTTGGAGGCACTAGCCATGGGTAGACCAACATCCGAATCATGAACAATACTTGTTTTAAATATGATATCATTAAAGGTCTGAAAACGCCTCCCCCATTGCCATTTCGATGCCTTTTTCGTTCAGGCTCATCATACCTTCAGACCAGTGTTCAATCGACAAGTTCCATGAGCTTACAACCAAGGGCCTAGGGGTGAAATGCTGTGTATCCTGTGTAAGCACGGCCATGAGGCTGTCCCTTGGTGGAATTAACTCTCCGACCGATGGTGGCATAAATGCGAGGTACTCCCTTCTAGTATAAGTAAGACTGCTACCCACCAATGTCTCCTTTCAACGAGATGACTCTGGGGAATGATGATTCGGCTATGGCTGGGATTTACTTGAAGACATTGAGCAGCTACCACCCTTGGGTGTATTGAGCTCAGAGAAATGGGACGAGATCATTGACAGGACGAGATCATTGACGGGACGAGATCATTGACGGGACGAGATCATTGACGGGACGAGATCATTGACGGGACGAGATCATTGACGGGACGAGATCATTGATGGGACAAGATCATTGACGGGACGAGATCATTGATGGGAGGAGATCATTGATGGGAGGAGATCATTGACAGGACAAGATCATTGATGGGACGAGATCATTGATGGGACAAGATCATTGATGGGACAAGATCATTGATGGGACAAGATCATTGATGGGACAAGATCATTGATGGGACAAGATCATTGATGGGACAAGATCATTGATGGGACAAGATCATTGATGGGACAAGATCATTGATGGGACGAGAGAGATATTCAGGGAGAAGCTTCAAGAATGATGGTGCTGTAATGAACCCCTGGCCATTATTTGTGTTATCGGGCCCCCATGATGGGCAGCACATATGACTGTCTGCAAACCATATAGAGTTCTGGGTTGACAAGTTGGTGAGTAAAATATAATGCTATTTCCAGCATGATCTGTGTCAGATGAGGCACACTTCAGTGTCAAGGAGAAACGACCTACCATGAGCCACCCACTGTTGTTAAGATATCCACCAACACGACACCCAACCTCAGCCCATATCACAGTCATGCAGAGGACTGGGGAATGATCTCAGGGAGTCTTGAAACATCATCAAGTATTGGAATTGGCCCCGGGTATTACTGTGGAGTCGTTTTGGAAAGGGTTGGGATGAAAGTCCTCCACAATGCAAAGAATGCTTCACTGATGGCAAAGCTGAAAATATACGGGCAAATCATAAGTCAATTGTCTCAAGACAGTGCCTGTAGCAAGGTTCTACACAAGCATCTCACCCCGCTAAGATTGGGAAGACTAGTTCAAGAGAGTGTTGATTTAGCGAGGTAGGGATACCTTAGTGTCAATCATTGAATACACTGGAATTCTGATGTCACTCTTTCACACAATATCAATTTTTCTAAAATGCACAAACATTGGGGCAGTTTTTTGACCCACTGTACATCCATTTGTTTCTTCCCATGGTCATCATTCCAGAGTTGCCCCACATTAGCAATATTAAGCAAGAAAAAAGTCAAAATTTTATCTCTGTACATAAGCGAATGATATCTAGAGGTTGAACACATTACCCCACCGAACTTTGCAAATCATTTATTTAGTAGTGAGTCACAAGAACACGGTCATTGGACAATAGAATAATGTAAGCAAGTGAAAATACAATAAAATAGCGGCATGTATCATATCAAATAAATAGATCATACAATTCCCACATAGTTGAGGTGCTATAACATGTCTTTAAAAGCCCTTTCGAAGGCTGTGATAGCATTCGGTGCAGAGTATCGTCAACTTCTTCGACATTCAGGCTTTGACCGCATCATTTCTACGCCAAAATACCACAGCACCGAGTATATCCTACACAGAAACGGAAATATTGCATGTAGGAAACGAGTTTAATGAGAATTATAGGCCACTTACACTTCTGGTTCCGAGAATAATTGTTCCCAAAAATGGAACTAATCATGGCACACACGTATTAAGTTAGTCTGAAAATGAATTGATGTACTTACTTGCGGCTTGCATCATATCAGCCAACAACAGAGAAAAGTTGGACGACATGGACGGTACGACAGGTATTGAGATGATTAGATATAAAGGTTCAAATATTAGAGTCCTGTGTGACAGGCTTCTAAGGACAGACACATATGCACTGTTGGTACGAAATAGTAAGTACTGATACTGACGACATCATGTACAAAAAGGTTTGTGCACATTACCACAACGACACGGTACAGACTGAATACTATGATTCGGATCAAGCGTGAAAGTGACATCGCGGTTGCGGTTTCTAATTGTCGGAAGACCAGCCAATGCCTGTATAAGATGCGTACGATATAAGCTGTTGAGAGCGGGATTCAAGGATAAGTAAAATGTATTTTTTGGCGGCTATACCAAGGTGTGGGGCTGATAGCTCACCTTCAAGTGCCACCGTGATGAGAGATATTGCCAGCGTTACCCCATACACAACCTGAAGATTTTGAGAACTTGAAAAAACAGCGATGAGCCTACGCACAATTTCACAAAGTTAGAAATGCGACATACTAGGGGTTTAACCCTGAAAGAGACGGAGGGAAAACACCGGTTATGCAATAGAAGTTTCCCTGAAAAAGCGTCTCGCCGTGCTGGGCAGGGCATTAGAAGCGCAATAAAACAAAGACATTGGCTTACAAAGTGAGAGACAAGTCCAAACGTAAGAAATAGTACATAAGGTGCTATTATAAGCTATTTGGGAACGGTAAGTACCACAATTGGTCTGAAATGAAGTCAGGACACAGTACCAGGACGGTGATACGCCGATTCTTTTTCGGTTCCTTAGTCTCCCCACATATCGGGGTGAGCCTAAATACCCACTCTGACGTGGGAATATTACATTAGGCGACAGCACCTACATGCTTTGTAACACATATTCGCGTCGTTCGCGTCGCATTTGTTTGGTCACACCATTAAATAAAATTAATTTTCACCAGATGACTCAGATATCCACATAATTATGATAGTGGAGGCAGTGAAGCTAGCTATCAAGTGACTCCTCACTGAAGAAGTATACTCTGAAAACCCTTATTGTTTTCAATTGCCAACACTTGGAAGGAATGGTTGAAAATACAATCTTGAATGACCAATTGGCGTCTTAAAAAACATTATGTTCCCAGTATGTGCCTGCTAGAATTAACAAACCACATCTAATATGAATATATTCAGAAAAAGACACTACACGGCCAAGTAGATATTTGTGGAAAAACACTTATGAGTGTGACCATGCTGGTTCATATCGATGTCAGACTATCAAGGATACAAGTCCTAGCAAACAACGCCAACGTAGTGCAAGTATCAAATATCTTTATTAATATAATCAAACTTTGATAATCGACATGATGGGAGACGATGCAGTAGAGACAGAATAGCTACCTACAAGCAGGCTGTGGCATAGCTCATTCAGGTTCTCGGATTTGACCTGTAGAGTCCAGTAAAAGGGAGTGGTTAGAGTAGGAGGCAGTGGGAATATGACATTTGGAATATGAATGGAAATAGGCCAGGAGTTGCAAGGAAGTCACCGACAATGGTGGGTGGTGAGATGATACTGAGCGTATGATAATTTGCAAGGGGAGTGAGACAGTTGGTTGTGCAGGTATACAGAACAGTTACAACTCACCTTCGCAATGCTAAATGGATCCAGCGTAATCCACGAAACAGGCAACTCTTCATGTGCCCTCCATGCATTCTTCGTACGCCACCTTTCGCTTCTCTCATCACCAGAATCGACGCTATACGCTGCAATCACACCGCTTCTCGATCCAGTCCACAACTTACCCAGCACACCCTCCAACGCCAACACATCTGAATTCGAAATCTTAACAATCCCAACGTAAACGGGTACAACTTTTCCGGAGTCGAAAGTATCTGTGCCCTCTGTCCAGACCGAAACGAAACCACCTTCATGTCCGAGATAGACACGGTTGGGGTGCGAAGGCAGTACAGCACCACTTGTCACTGCTCCTAAGGACTCTGATGGCGTAAGTATCTTCGAGCTGCAATTCGCTGCGAGAATAGGACACATTCGAAATCTGGCTGAGATGTCAGAAATGATAGCCTAGAATACACCAAAAACAACACTTACAACAGTGTACTTGGGATCGTAAGTGTCCACTTCGACATTGTCATATTGCAGAGCATCACGGAGTACAGTAAGGCCAATCTTCAGTGCGTTTTGAGCTGTACTTGCAAGGGAATGGGTGGCAAAGTATATTCCTGTATCCCCAGGTCATATTTTTCCTCGTCGCAGAAGATCTGAGTCGTCTGGTGAAAATTAATTTAATTTGATAGTGTGACCAAACAAACGCGACGCGAACGACGCGAATATGTGTTACAAAGCATGTAGGTGCTGTCGCCTAATGTAATATTCCCACGTCAGAGTGGGTATTTAGGCTCACCCCACATATCGCAGTACGAAGGTCTAACCACAACTTATAAAAAGGCGTTGATTCCTATTTGAAAGAAAAACAAAGAAAGAAATGCATTACACACCCTGATAACGAGTGATAGTGTGGAGGTTGCTGTCATGACTTGTGCGCCATTTGTAAGCGCAACTTGAGCACGACACAGATTTCCCTTCCAATCATATCCTAAGGGGTGAAAGGTTGTATTTTTTGAAGTCCCACGGTAAAGTCTGTAGGGTTTACTCAGCTACCGGCGAAAGTGCTGAAGGGGAGACTCACGACAACGAAAATGCAATACTAGATATTATGCATGTTATACAAAAATTGACAAATGTCGGATCTCGGTGGACTTGGCGTGAAAAGACCGCAAGGACGAGAACGAGAAATATGCCAATATGTCCACCCATGATTTGAAGAGCCAAAAAAACCGTTTGCCTTTTCCGTAAGACTATCCAAATATATGGTAGTTAATCATAAATAGGTAGTCAAATTAAGCATACTTGAATCTGCGTAATACACCCCTTGAACAATGGCAGCAGCAGCAGGGTCAAGAGGTAGGCTGTAGCTAGTCTCAATGCCATAGTGATGACAATGAGCCACTTCGTCTATATCGAATTGGAAGTTGATTCTGCAAGTTCAGATCCTATGATTGTGACCTACCATCCACTACAAACTTAATGCCTGCCACAGTCGCAGGATTGCTAGAGTTAAAAGAACACAAGAGGCATTGACTATTCACATCGAGAAGGTCGGCGGAACAGAGACAGCGGAGAGTATCGTTGCAATCATTGCCCATGTGTCTGGAGTTGGTACATAGGGCACTACACTGTCCAACGGTAAAGAAACGTCGGTGTAGTTTGGCATCTGATGAAACTTACCGGATCTGCGGTGTTCATTGCCTTCTCTGAATCGTCTTGTCTTAATCCTAGTTTAGAGATGACATCTGAGCGATAAGCCGCGACTATAATTCACATAATCAGCGTGTACAATCAGAAACAACCTATAACGAATGTCCGCGCTGACCACCGTAAGATCTTGGATATCCCGACACTGTAATCACCAGAAAGCAGAGGGTGAAAGAAAAAAACATGGCGGGTAGAGAGTGACAGCTTGATATGACAGGACAGGGAAAGGGAGAGAAGGAAGAACCAGGTTCATGGGTATGTATATGTGGCGTTCTCTTCAGATGAGCCACGAGCCCCAGCGTTCGTGGATGTCGTTATTTCCCCATGCGAAGGCTTTTCCTAAACACCGATTCCTGATGCCAAGCTGATGTGTGCTATCCAAAAAAAACGTCTTCTTTTTTCATCTTCGATATATATGCACGTGCAACATATAAATAATTCTTACTCAAACAGGCAAATGATGTGTCACGGATAGGTGTACCACTTGGTTTAAATCATAGGAAACTGCAACCCGTCATTTAATGTCAAGTCAGTAGTTTTGATGTTCAACAAACTTCGAGTGAGTACATCCGGACGATGCATTTGGTCCAATATTCGTTCATGCTGAAACTTCTTTGTCTTTCCCATCTTTAGTCAAAGTTTTGATGATGTGATGGATACGATGACACATTTTAATTCTCTTTGGATATGTAGGCTGTACTAAGACAAGAGTTGGAGATGCATCTAATTTCTTTCACAACTCCGGCATAAGCTCGGATCAGTGCCAGCACAACATGAGATACCGCCATTGTAGCTTACCACTATTATTATAACTCTGAACCAGATGAAGCATTCCCCCGTGAACATTGGTTTGTGCATTGTGTGGTCCTCTGATTGCAACGTAAGCATCAAACATGATATTTGAGTCATCACATTGAAAACTGTGCTTCTTGACAGCTGGGTCATCTTCCTTCGTCCATCTCTCTCTCTCTCTCTCTCTCTCTCTTACATATACAGGTGTGGTATTTTGAGTTGTTTTGTTGAGCAAAGGCAGTGTGCATGAGTGGCAAATGTCTACTTTAATTAACTGTGGCTGATTTGTAATTTTTAAATATTTTGACGGTGTGTGTGCTCTGAGTGGTCCTAACCAAAGAGACTCATTTATTATCTGTCATTACCTGCTCAGGATTTTGACCAGTTTGGCTACCTATGGACATTTATAGCACTTCAACATTGTAATGCACCCATTTGATCCCTGTCGGTGATAGATGACAGGTAACATGAAGGATCAGTCGAACCTAGCTGCCTAAGGTCTTAGACGAACTTCCTTAGATTTGATGGGGGCCATGGGAAAGTGCCACACAGGGTGTTGTGACTGCTGCAAACACCTCAAAATGTCCTCAAATATGCATTAAACTAGCATAAAATAAATGGAATTTTTGTATATATTCTTCATACTATATCATATGTCTACTGGGGCTCTGCTAATTTATTTTAAGACTGGGTTTTAATGTTTAAAATTGTGAATTAGCCACTTTTTTAAGAGTATATATCATTTAAAATGTTATTTTGATCATTAACATTCAAAACATAGCTATGTTTTAGTTTGAAGCCAAAATGTATATTCACAGCAATTGTCCACTTTTCACAGCAGTGCACAGCACCTACATAGTGAGATTCAATGTCGGAGTTTGAAAAAGTTTCCAAGCCTTGACAGTCAATATCTGGAAGTTCTGACCCAAAGCACACGATATCATTTGGTGACACTCTGATCAGCCTTCTACTGATCCACTGTTATTGCGCATTGTTTCTTTCCAGTTATTCTACACTTCTGTAAGAGTTTGGGAATCTCTTACTTTGGAAAGGTACTATCCTTCCTAGATAGTTGTCTCTTTTTCTTATTTTTAATAGCTTGCTCTTTGATTAGGTTGGGAGTACCTGGCTGATAGATGAAGACAGTGAGAAGTATACCTGCAAGGTCCTAGTTTGCTGTAGCCTTGTACCTATTTTACTTATACAGTGTGAGTGGCTTAAACTCTAGACTCTAAGATGTAGGTTTAGTGTTTATCTGCTTTGGTCACCCCACAGCAGCAGATTACATTATATCAGTCAGGGAAATATACTGACTTACAAAATGTATCCAATGTTTTGTAGTTTCAGCTTATATATGCTATATCCCAGTAGATAAAATAGTAGAAATCACCAAAGTATTTGTGAACATGACCTATCATGTATATATTTATATGGTAGAACTATATTATGTAATATCCATATATGGAAACACTATGAATATTTTAATGGAGAGGGTTCATTGGATACGTTTTGTAACTGACAGGTTCTGGCATGAAAACCATATGCCTATGTTGATTGTTTGCATTTGTTTATGTTTTTCAACATGTCATGTGATCATTTTATACTACAGTATAAGTTGAAGGGCTTTCTCAGCTAAGATTCCCCTAATTCTAACTATGCATCCCCTTTCCACTGCTGCCCAGTATGAGATCCTTTCTCTACTTGATGCTGGCCATTCTGCCAGACATATTTCAGTTTCTACTGGCTATAGCTATGCTACTATCTCTAGACTTCATTCTAAACACCATTCCCACCTTTCTAAGTCCTCTGGTGGACACCCTTCCAAACTCTCCACAGCCAACATCCATTTTGCACAACATCTTATCAGCTCTGGAAAGGCTGATACAGCTGTAGATGCAACAAAGGCACTTTGCACTATCACCAACCAGTCACTCAATCCTCAAACAGTGCATCATTGACTCAAGGCAGCTGGGATGAAGCCTGTGGTAAAGAAGAAAAGGCCTCTTCTTTCTAAGAGGCATAAAAAGGAGAGAATGGATTTTGCTTTGGCATATCAGGATTGGACTGTGGAGGATTGGAAGAATGTGGTGTGGTCTGATGAGACCAAAATTAATAGGCTGGGGTCAGATGGCAGGAAGTGGGTGTGGAAAAAGGCAGGGAGTGCTTGAGTAACAGGCTGGTTGAGGGAACCCTGAAGTTTGGTGGCGGATCTTTAATGGTTTGGGGGTGCATGCTGTGGGAGGGGGTTGGGTATGCATGCAAGATTGATGGATGGATGGATGGGGATCTCTACATCCAGATTCTGGAGGATGGCCTGCAAGCCAGTCTTAAGGACTATGGTAAATCTGCCAATGGTATCATCTTCCAGCAGGACAATGACCCCAAGCATACCTGTAAGAAGGCCCAGAATTGGTTCCAAGAAAATGGTTTCAGGGTTCTCTCATGGCCAGCACAGTCTCCTGACTTGAATCCCATTGAACACCTATGGAATCACCTGAAGAGGAGGTTGGCAGGGTATGAGAATGCACCCCAGGGGATGGAAGAGTTGTGGGAGAGGGTGGTGGATGAATGGTACAAGATTGATGAAAAGGTGTGTCAGGATTTGATTGAAAGTATGACTAGGAGGGTTTCAGATGTATTAAAGGCAAAGGGTGGCTACACTAAGTACTAAATACTAGTAATTTCCTGCCTAAATGTGTCAGTTACAAAACGTATCCAACGAACCCTCTCCATTGAAATATTCATAGTGTTTCCATATATGGATATTACATAATATAGTTCTACCATATAAATGTATACATGATAGGTCATGTTCACAAATAGTTTGGTGATTTCTACTATTTTATCTACTGGGATATAGCATATATAAGCTGAAACTACAAAACATTGGATACATTTTGTAAGTCACTGTATGTACAAGCTCTAAATTCTTGTACTGTCTTCTGGTGAACTCCCTGCTGGTAAAGTCTCATATTAGTCAAGAAGCACTATCTGTGGACATTTTGGATCCCTGTGGATGTGTATTTTGGAATTCTTGGCTTGCTGGATCACTTAAACCTTTTACTGGATCACTTACACTGCTTACTGGACTTCCTGAAATTTACAGTATTCAGTTATTCCTCTTATTTGGGAATTGTCAGTCTTACATAGTTCTCTCATGGTATATTATCATAATACTTTTTTGAACTGATTCTTATGTGTTGGTCCACAGCCCAGGTGAAAGAGAGAGGAAGCCAATCAGAGGATGATGAAAAGACAGGGAAATGGCTATATGTACCATGTACCACCTACAACAAAGAGAAAGGAGGCCAATCAGAAGAGGATGAAAGGAGAAGGAAAGGGTATATGCACATCCTGGAGGAAACAGAGAGGATGTTGATCAGAGCAGAAAGAAGAGAGAAGGAAAGCGCATATGTACATCCTGGAGGAAAGACCAAGGAGTCTGATCAGACCTGGATCAAGAGAGGAGGAAAGGGTATAATGGACATACTGGAAGATAGAGGGAGAAGGCTGATCAGAAGAGGATGCAGAGAGAAAGCAAGAGTACACAGACACGCTGGAGGAAAGGCAGAGGCAGTCGATCAGAGGAGGATGACAAGACAAAGAAAGGGTGCATGGACATCATAGAGTAAAGGGAGAGGAGGCTGATCAGAGGAAGATGAAGAAAGAGTACAGGGACCACCTGGAGGAAAGAAAATGGAGGCCAATCAGAGAAGGATGAAGAGAGAAGAAAGGGGGACCCAGACATCACAGAGGAATGAAAGAGGAGGCTTAACAGAAAATGAAGAGAGGAGGAAAGAGAGGATGCCAATCAGAAGAGGATGGAGAGAGAAGGGAAGGATACATGCACCAACTAGAGATCAGATAGGAGGATGAAGAGAAGGAAAGGGTACACACACACACATAGGATGAAAGAGAGGAGGCTGATCAGAACACAAACAAAGAAAGCATCACACACATATCCTCAAGGAAAGAGTGAAGGAAAGGGTACAGGCATATGTTAGAATACATTGTATTGCAAGCCATTGATGCATTTTACGCTTGGCTATTTCGTACTTTACAGTAGCTTAGTCATCATAAATAAAACCTTGTCCGTTTTCATTACACTGTCTCCGAACAGGTTATGGGCCCCACCTCATTGCTTTAAAAGTCACACTAATACCATCTCATCATCTCATGTCTAATATCAACGCCTTACTTGCAAGTATCCCAAAATCGGGTGATAACTACCACAAATGGAAGTTTTCACTGTCAATGGTTTTGCGGTGTGCTGGATCATGGAGTGTTGTTAGTGGGGGAGCAAAGGCACCTAAGGATGAGAATAGCAAGGTGTATTTGGATGTTTTTTTGTTCTGAAAAGACCCTTTAGCATTAGCCCAAAATAAATTCTAGAAATTCTGAATAAATTATGATAGATGCTCTAATATCACAAAATGTTGATTACATAACCATGATGTCATATGTCCATTTATGACAATGTAATAATAGGATTAATGAAGCTTGTACATCCAAACAGTTTTGTTGCCTATATTTTATAAACCCTATATACTAAACTTGTTAAGTTCCCAAACAAAGCTCCACAGATAGAGTCTCACGGAGGTTTCCAGTAATTATTCCGAACACACACTTGCCTCTGGGAATTGTCCCATGGAGTCCCCGGGTAATAAGTCCCGGGAACGTTCCGGGGATATTAGTACAAGGAACAGTGGTACCAGAATAATTACCAGAAAGTATGGTGAACGACTAAGATGGACTTGGCTTCAGCTTATAGGCTGTGCCCTCGTACACTCATTCAGGTGTCCATATTTCAAGCTGACAGAATGCATAAAGGAAGATATAGATTCCGGAGTTCCCATGGGAGTTCCGGGAATCGAGCGTGCAGACAGACAAGAGGACTAGAGACTGTTCAAGAGTCAAACTTGTTCAGGGGAAAACTTGTTCGAGATTGAAACTGGATTCTAAGTACATGAATATAGCAGACTTATATAGACTGTGAAATGTAATAATACCAAATCTGGTATTAATGAGAGGCAGAACTATTAAACATAAAATGAAACAAGTAAATACTAAACTGGGAATTAGGGATGGAATGGAATGGGAGTGGAGAACAAATCATGACAGGTCATTTAACCATAACTGGAGTGGGGCTCAGTTAGAGGGGTTCCGGAAGTCCGGTCAGAGTCTGGTGACTTGGTGCACAAGATAGTGTCGGGTATAGACAGGTTTGATGTGCAGGAGGTCCGGTGGAGTCCGGTAGGTTTTCCAATGACTGGTGTGTGAGATCCAGAGACAGATCATAACAGGAGCAGGGTTCTATGCTCTGTTAGAGGGGTTCCAGGAGTCCGGTCGGAGTCCGGTGACTGGTACATAAGACACAGAGTGTCGGCTGTATATAGAGTGGGGTCCAGAGTCTGGAGTTTGGTGGAGTCCGAGGACTGGTGTATAAGACATAGAGGGTTGGGTGCAGACAGGTGGAGTGCATATAGAGTCAGGCATAAACAAGTTGATGTGCGGGCTCCAGCGGGAATTCTAGTTGTAACTATACAATATAGAGGGTCGGGAGCATGTAGGATAGGGTCCGGGGGCCCAGAGTGTTAGAATACGTTGTATTGCAAGCCATTGATACGTTTTACGCTCAGCTATTTCGTACTTTACAGTAGCTTAGTCATTGTAAATAAAACCTTGTCCGTTTTCCTTAAGCTGTCATCGAACAGGAGGCCGGCGGGCTTTTCGCTTCCTGACCAAACTAGTACTTGGTATACCCTCCCTTGGCCTTAATTACAGCTTCAACTCTTCTAGGCATACTTTTTATCAAGTTCTGACACACCTCCTTTGGGATCTTCTCTCATTCCACTTGACAGTGCTCCCAAAGCTCCTCCACTCCATTAGGTAGTGTGTTGTAGTCAGTTAGCCTCCTTTTCAAGGGTTTAGATCTGGAGACTGTGCTGGCCATTTCATAACAGTATAGCCATGGTCATCAAACCACTTTTGAGCAGTTTTATGGTATCCTTTGGCCCATTATCCTGCTGGAAGATGGTATCAGATGGAGTTTCTTTGTAAAACTCAAGGGATTGCTGAAGTTCATCCTCCAAGATGGAGCAGTAAAGCTGTGAATCCATCTTCCCTTCAATCATGGTAGCATATCCAATGCCTTCCCAATGCATGCAGCCCCACATCATCACACTACCACCACCATACTTCAATGTTCCCTCCACCTCACAGGAGGGACTCATGTTCCGTTGTAGGCCCACATACCCACCTCAAATTCGGAAACGAGCATGGATGGTTTTAAATGAGTATTTGGTGCCTTCACTTTATATGCGGCGAAGTAGCAAAGGTCACACTACCCAGCTTATGACATCCTTGGCTTCGGCCTTCAAGTGGTGTACCGGCATCCATTGGTTAGATAGAGACGCGCCACCTGCCATCGCGGCACCTGCGATTACGTCATCACTTTACAACGTTTTAGTCAAGTCACCGCTGCACACCAAGTTGCGTCAATATTTATCGCCGGTTATCTATCAGAATCTCATCATGTCTCATTTGACCGGCACCTAACCCTTTTTGGCCTTATGTATATCGTGGAAGCGATCTGCCACATTAGAGGAGCTCACGACGATCAGAGCTTGCATTGAATTCTGGATACAACCGTGCGTCGTGACATCACATCATTTCATCCGCACACCAAAACCATAACAGACAAAATTACCCATACCGATTTACCTCGTATGACTATCTTACACGGCTTCTTGTGTTGCATCCACCAAGATGCATCGTTTCAGGATATTGCTGGAGCTGCATTGAAGGTTTTAGTGGACGACATAAATATGTATACAGCGTCATTGACACGTCATACTGATTCGGAGATATCATATTCACTGTATCGGAGTATGCGGTCCTTGCAAACCTTCTTCGATGACTGCACGCTTCTCACCGATTACATCAAACAGCTGAATGTGGTTTCTTCGCTCATTGGGCCCATCGTACGGTATGTTCACAATATTTGACCTTGTAGCACCGTCTTACATCCGCCTATGCAACTTTCCTGCCAGTCTGATTCTGATGGAAGCGAGTCCGAATTCCGCGCTCTTGCATTCTGCCGAGATAATAATGGTGGTTACTCTGAAACTGATAGCTGGATCTTCCAGGCCCGAATCCGCGTGTACCACAGTGCGAAGCCTCGATATCATCGTCCTGCTCGTTTCTCTTCTTCCACATTGTGACATCATGCGCGTACCCGCTTGAGCGTTTATATTTGACCGCACGTTCTTTCCTTGCCGTGGGCGCCACACCATCCACTTGTGTGTCAGTAGGGTCTAACGAGACCCCCATATCAGTGGTGGAGGAACATGGTTGCCCTGACAAAGGTCTTGCACCATCAATTGGACACACTCGCTAATCATTTCTCTTCGATAATGCTGACACATCTCAACCAAACCACCAGGAAACAAATAGCGTCGCCTTTTATTGCCCGCCCTTTATTCAACTTTGCATCTGGGGTTGCAGATGGTATATAGCTATATTATTTGAACCTATGTAAGAACGCATATAGTCACTTTGTATTATCGCCGCGAGGTCTGCAGTGTCCCCACACATGTGTTGAATACATTTTGAGGCACTAACCGTCCCTATACTAACATCTGAATCATGAACTACACTTGTTTTAAATACGATGTCATTGAAGGTCTGAAAAAGGCCTGCCCCGTCGCCATTTCGAAGCATGTCTCGTTCAGGCTCATCATACATTCAAGCTAGTGTTCAATCGACAAGATCCATGATCTTCAAACCAAGGGCCTCCACACCATGCGAGGCAACGTGTTGGGCGAATTCCTTAAACTATTTATCTTCCATTGATCACTTGACAATCAAGCTCGAGAAAATATAAAAGCGCATATAGTCACTTTTCACTATTGCCGCGAGCTCTGCAGCTTGTACGCGTTGATGCCATACGCGAGTCGAGTACACTTGCGGGGACCACCCGTGGCTAGACTGAGATCCTATTTATAAATGACAATCATTTCAAACAGACCGCGGACTTGAGAGTTGTATAAAACTACATAATTTGACGCAATTTACAAGCGAATATATTCACTTGTAATGATCGCTGAGGTTGTCTAGACTGGATTCCGAGGGCTACCCGTCGCTGAAATCACATCGCATATACTAGTGATCACAATTTCAATCGAATACCACTAGGACATCTGAAAGAAGGTGGTCCCACCGTTATTCTCGTGTCATTCTTTGGGAGAACAGGAAGCCGAGCCAAGCCATTGTACAACACCATACCCACACTTCTTCACATTGTCGTAAACTTTCACCTTGCATAAGAGAAAGGTAGCTCGTGGTCATGTCAGGTGGAATGAAATATCAACTCAGAGTTGAAGAATACCCACAACCCGCCGCGTGGAGCAGCCAATCCACGAGAAATCCTGTTTGTGTTATCTTTCAATGTTTCAGTAAGTACCGCCACACTACACGCCACGACAACTAATTTTACTCGCTATCCCGACATTCCCCCTACTGCTTCCATTTCGGTTGACTGGATTTCATTCCAGTTGTCATGTTTGAATTATTTCATTTAGCGTAGTAACGACACGATCATTTGATTCAATCTAATATTAAAGAACTCTTTGACAAGATACGTCGGACTCTTGAATGTTAATTATCGTCACCTGTTCCTTCCTATGCGTAGTCGTCACACCTTTCACTGATGTGTCGGTAGCATTGACGAATTCGACTTACGCCTCCATTTTCTGGAAAAAAAAACCCGGAACATAACTATGAGGGTTCCAGGCCGTTTTATCAAAAATAATGCTGCTGAGTTAGTCACCGCAATCATGCTAGCCAAGGAGAAACAGCCAGATGTCAGCTTTAACATTGGCGATTTGCTGCATTATGCGCCGAAGAAATAAACGGGGTTACCCCTGGTCTCGCGTGTTCCACGGTGCGCAGCTTCAATACCGTCGCCATTCTCGTTTCTCTCCTTGTACATACATTGGGAGGTGATCCGCGGCTCAGTCAACGAAGCATCCATGATCGATTATGAAGGTCTAGTTCTCACTGTCAATGCCTTCTGATGCATCGTCGCCACACCACTCACTGGTGCGTCCGCTTCGTCTAATCCTAACGTGGCCTCAGTTGTGATTTAATATGGCTGCCCATGGGTAAATCTTTCTTGATCAATTGCACTCGATTTTCAGCCATATCTCTTCACATTTCAACTACACCGGCAGGATCATAGTCCTTTAGATCTTTTCTTACCTCGCTTTGTAACCGTATTTTCAAGCCACATAGTAAATTTAAGAGCGCATACAGCCACTTTTTCCCTCGCAGTGTGCTCTACAGCTCGTTCTCACCCGTATATTGAATATATTAAGTGCTAGTCGTCGCTAGAACCACATCAAATTCATTAATGACCATCCCATCATGTAGAGTACCGCTACCAAATCTCGAAGAAGCCCCGCCACCTCGGTTCCCACGTCACTTACCTAGGCTCACATGAAGGAAGTCATTGAAGAATAACAAAGAACAGTAGGAATAATCACTGGTCCATGACAACATTTCTCTCGTTCACGCGAATCTTGTCTTCAAAATCCGCTTTCAATCTCCAGGGTCGGTGATCTTATAGCCCACAACCTTGCAATAAACAAGGGCCTTTACCCCATATTCAATATTGTGGTGGATGAAAATAAGCATAAATATGACATCCTTGTGTTCGTTGTGTGTGGTTTGGAGCTATATGTTGGACCTATATGTACCCACATGTACTTACTGTAGCACTATCTGTGTGTTGGCAATCCACCACCAGTCATTCGAGTTTGAGTCTGAGTCTGAGTTTGGTCACTCCTGCTGTTAAGTTTTCGTGATGCTGTTCCTAGACCATATAACTTTCCATTTGTCTGAGTGAGGTGGCAGTACTCGTTGTAAATGGATAAGGACTAAACAATTACAAATAGACCTTATATAACCCAAAATATGCGGTGAATTCCCAACTGCAGCGACCCGAGCCCTAATGCTCGTGATCCCTCACTAACCCAAATCCCAGAAAAGTCAACACCTGGTGACATCTGTGTCCTTATATCATCTATTATAACACCTTGGGGGGTCATATTCACTTTTCAATGTAGTAATCACTGTATTGAAAAATTTTCACCTTGCCAACCTTCTTCAATGATAACACGGTGCTGCTCTCCACTCACATCAACTTGAATGGTTTCTTCACTTGTGGAGTCTGTAATACATTATGTTCACTATCGTTTCTCTTCCGCTATTATTTTTCATTTTGTGCATGACATTACCTCACCAGTCCATTTCTGACGTAAATGACTTGGTGTGAAGTGTATGCTTTTACCACATTTTCATTGTGGTAAAATACTCCTTTTATTTTATTTATATTTTACACATTTTATTCATATTTTTCTATCCTTTATATTCTTTGAATATTGCACCATTTCATTAGTTTATACGCACCCACACCCTATACACACCCATTATCAGTTCACCGGAATTCCCACCGGACTCCGTATGTCATACTCGTCTACATTTGTTTTCGTTACGTTGTGTTTCAGTCACCAGAAAACCCACTGGACTCCGTCTCTGTCTATCTCTGACCTCGTCCTGTGCGTCAGTCACCAGACCCTGCTCAGTAAACCCCGTTACCTCTCTAACAGAGCCCCATTCCCGTTTAAGTCAAATGACCTGTCACGATTCGGACTCTGCTCCTGCTCCGTTTTTCGTTATGGTTTATAATTTGTCACTATTTGGACTCCACTCCATTCTGTCCCGTTCCTAACACCAATTTGGTGTTTACTATTCCCATTTTATGTTTTGCTCGTCTCGTTTCATTATTACTGGATTCGGTATGACATTTACTCCACGGTCTATTTAAACTGGCAGATGTTGTACATACAATCCAGTCAGAAAATTGGCTTAGATTCCCCCCAGTAATCTAATACATTTTCCACTCTAAACCCTACTTGAATTACACTGCTCACACTAGTCAGAGCCCACAGGCTCTGGCGCATCTATCTCTCTCACCAATCTCGATTCACGACCCACGACCTCCGACCTACAACTCCTTGACCTACAACCCCCGCCTGGACTCCCCAGGATTCCTGTCCGTCCATCTGAAATTGGACAACACGATCTAGCGAGGGCACAGCCTATCAGCTGAAGCCAAGTCCTACCGGATATCCTGCGGGTTTCTCCGGGAACCCGCCCTGTACGTATCCTAATAGTATACTTGTGGGTGCACTTGGCACCAAAGAGAATGAAGACACTTTTTACCCTGTAACCACGACTTACCCAGACACCCACTTAGTGTCCTGTAAGTTGTGATTGGGGTATCATCTCGACCATCACAGA
The DNA here is from genome assembly GCA_015178975.1 of Hysterangium stoloniferum. Taxonomy (NCBI): domain Eukaryota; kingdom Fungi; phylum Basidiomycota; class Agaricomycetes; order Hysterangiales; family Hysterangiaceae; genus Hysterangium; species Hysterangium stoloniferum. Next base: position 308,057 of record WHVD01000045.1, read on the forward strand.
CGGGCTTTAACTACCAGTGCAATCAGAGTTTTGGACTATACTAGTCGAAACTCGAACCGTTATCTCAATCCGTGTGGACTATATCCATGCTACTCTGTTTACTTGACTCTCTTGTTATTTCCTCAAACACTCGAGCAGTCACTTAGAATCATACTTCACAGCCAATTCTCTTTTATTCATCTTAGCTTTCTATCCTACTTAAGATAGCTAATTCTCTCTACTGTATTGAACTAGATAGTCAATACGTGTTTGGTCTGTATTAGACTTAGATAGTCAATACATTGTTGTGTCATACCTAACCAGTTGATATTCTTTGTATATAGAATGGTTAGAACTTCCACCACTCTTCACACTTGGAGACCACATTGACCACGGGCATTGGCTCTCAAAGGAGTAATTGCAGTTATACTGACTCCCTTCACCATTCTTGTTTGTCTCCTTGCACATTAAGGGACAATGCACATCTCATCAACAAACCAGTTGAGGATTGAGTATCTTTGGAATTTAGTCTCCACCATCATTCCTTCCTTTGCATGGTGGCTACACCTTTCACTAGTATATTGAAAGCAAACAAGGAAGAGGACAATATCTTTCCTTTTTCCTTTTTTTTCAGCTCGCTTTGGCAGCATTAATAGTTGCATAAACCTACATCATTTGAGTCAGGTTGAAGGCTCATAGAATCACTTCTTATGTTCACTGCAACTCTGGAATTCATTGCTGATGAGGATTGTGACGATGATGCCTTTGGCTTTGTAGGGCTTTGTGTTTTGTGACTAATAGTTAAATATATTGTAAGACTATATATATACATCTCATGGCAGCAAATATTCCTGGACTGTTTCTGAACCAGTCTGAGACCGGGTTCGACGATTGCCACTGTCTTTGAAAGGAATTGCTGTCGTTTTTGGTCTGGTACCAGCATACCAAAGTATAATTGTCATCAAGAGTGATCCAAATGGTATTCCAACACATAATTCTCAGTTGCTTACCATTAATGTGACTAGGCCATCACTGGCCCCAGGTTTCTCCTCAGTGAAAGTTTGCAAAATTTAAAATGGGAAGTCTGCAATCTTTCTGGACCAAACTGAGTGTTAAGAACTGAAAACTGGCTAATGTCAGTAGGCTGATGGGGACCGATCGGAAGGACTTGGCTTCAGTTTATGTGCTGCACCCTTGCAACTTGCGGTCAGGTGTCCTTAAATTTCAGGCGGGCAAAGACTAGTCCTAACGAATACCTCTCAGCAAAACTACCAATCAGAAATGAAGGATATGTCAAGTGTTGGGCCAAAGGGTTGGAGGCTGAGAGTGGGCGAGCGCACGCGAAGGCAGATAGTGGAATACTTAGTATGAGACTTCTGTAGGTGTAGGAGGGTATTCTGAGTCAATATTCTGATTGCCTAGTAACTATGACTACAATGGGTTCATATACAAGTATTTGGCGTCTAGGAAATACTAACTAGGAGAAGAGCGGAAAACAGTATTGACAAATAAGCTTGACTAGGAACGGGAAGGTTACGATTGTTTGGAGGCCGTGATATAATTGAGAGTGGAATTACGATGAAAGGAAATAGTCTGAGGGTTACACATATATATAGACATATGTGAAACATAGAGTAGGACAGATCATCATAATAAAAGGGACATATCAGAGTTTAACCAGATAGTATGAGTATATTTTGATGGGGGCGTAAATGGAGTTTGATCACCGCGAAAGCATACATAAGCGTTGGGAAACTGACAGTTTCCGATGTGAGGACTTGAGTGATGACTTGAATCATTGATAGGTGGCGATAACCTTGGGGACCGTCGGGTTGTGACACAGTCGTAACACCACCCACCAATGTCTACTTCCAACGAGACAACTCCAGGGAATCATGATTCAGCAATGGCTGTGATCGACCTTGAAGACATTGAGGAACTCCCACCCTTAGTTTCCCCTGGTGTATTACGTTCAGAGCAATGGGATGAGATCGATAAAGGGATGAGAGAGATGTTCAGGAAGAAACTTCGAGAACGATGGGGTTCCAGCAATGATTTATGTTATCGGGCCCCAGATGGTAGGCAACACATACAGATGTCTGCAAACCATATAGAGATTTGGGTTGACGAGTGGGTGAGTAAAGTATAATGCTATTTTTATGTGATGTGTCACATGCTGTGTATTCAGTATCAAGGAGAAACGGGCTACCATGACCCACCAAATGTTGTTAAGATATCCACCAACATGACATCCAACCTCAGCCCCTATTTCAGTCATGCCAATGACTGGGGAATGATCTCATGGAGTCAGGGGACAATGTCAAGTATTGAAATTGGCCCTGGGTATTACTGTGGAGTTGGTTTGGAAAGGGTTGGGATGAAAGTCCTTCACAGTGCTAAGACAGCTTCACTGATCGCAAAGCTGAGAATATACCGGGAAATCACCCGTTTGGGACGAGACGATGGTGCCTTTAGCAAGTTTCTACAGAAGCATCTGACGCTGCCAAGACTGGGAAGACTAGTTCAAGACAGTGCTGATTTAGCGAGGTAGGGATACCTCAATCATTGAATACACTGGAAATACTCATATCTAAGTCGTAGACCTATATACCCGCTTCAAGTTCGGAGAAGAGCAACAGAAGTTTTAAGCAGTTTGATATTTCACATCACATGTGGTGGAGTGGAAAAGGTCACACTACTGTAAGGGTTCCGCTATGAAGGAGTAGCGTAATCCCTCAGAGCTCTTTGCAAAAGGGAACGAAATGAGTAGGACTAGGTTCCTATTTGAAAGAGACTAAGGTAACAATATCAGAGATCTACCTATTTATGATAATAGCAGTATAGCCCCTTGCAACAAGTAAAAAACCCGTGAAACAAACAACTAGTAGTCCAAGACACCACTGGCCAGGTGGGCCTGGCAGCCCCGATCCCAAGTCCACCCTAACCCAAGTCTGGTACCATTACACCCACCCTCCCACACTGCCATCAATGCAGTGTGCAACTCACAGCGGACTGACTTAACTGTGTAATTCCATGACCCCTTGCTCCAACTCATCAAGTTCGTCACTCCAATCCTGCCCGCCACTCCCGGTATCAATTTCCATTGAAATTGTCATGTCCTGACCTTTCCAAAACATATTTTAGCTCCCTGTGCTGGATGATGTTTGCTGGCTGTCATAGCAATAGTACGAGAAAATGAAGTACTGATAGTAGCGTCAGGCATTATTCTCCCCTGCTGTGCAGCAATAGGTTCAATCCGCTGAAGAAGTGACCCCGTGGTCGAAGAAACAACCCACTTCTTCTTTCGCTTGCCCTGTCGGCCATGACTACTACCCTCCTGTTCCCTATAATGCTGCCATAGTGCCATCCCGTATGGCTCTAATCTCTCTGCCAACACAACAGACCGGTTCTGCTCCCTCCACATGTGAGTGCGGTCCCTACTGCACGCAGTCGCGATATCAGCCATCATATGCCTTTGTTGCTGCTGCGCCTCAACAATGTGTTGGTGAGCCCTCTCCACCTCTTCCCTCTGTAACGCCCATGCGATCTGCACCCCTTTCAGAGCGCTCACAGTGAAGAATTCTGAAGCAATCTGTGTCTGGCCATCCTCGGTAGACATGGTAGGATAGCCAAAGGAGGAAGATGAATTGAGAGGTAAAGCAGATCCAACATAAATATAAGGCAAACACTGTGTGCTGGACAGGTGAGACACTGGAAACTGATCATGCCATTCTGCTTGCTGACCAATCTGCATGTGATTGATGGATCGCCCCAGCCCCCTTTTCAACGATCGCACGCTCACAGCACCTATGGCCTCCAGGTATGCCTTTAATGGTGACAAGTGCTGCACATCCTTATATGGAAGCCAAGTCGTTTGCCCTGTATTCCACATGACCTCAAACAGGGCATGGGTCCCCTTTCCTGTGTGAGAAACTATCTTATCAGCAACCCATTCCCTGGATGACTGACCAAAACCTGAGATTTGTCGCAACTGCCTACCAGGAAATAGACCATTGTCATTCGAAATGTGGATCCAAAGCAAGGATGCATGAAACGAAGGATTAATCCCTTGTTTCTTCAACTCTGGTGACAATTCCAGCTCGTAAGTGACCCCCAGCTCCAGTTCATGAATGATCCTGAATGGCCCAATATATTTAGGCACTAATTTTCGTGTGCAATTCTTTGGTAACTGTAAGTTCTTTGTAGATAAATATACGAGATCGTCAACCCCAAATGCGACAGCCTGCCGATGATGATTTGCCTGCCTGGTTTGCTTGACCTGAGTGGCAATAATTGCGTCGTGAGCAGCCATGATTGCCAGCTTAATTTGCGCTGCCAACTCTTGAACCCCAGGGTATGTAGTGTCATTATCCCAAATAAGAGGACGTGGCAACCGACCGTAGTTTAGGACAAATGGCGAAAAGCTGGTAGTTTCGGAGGTCGCACTATTCATCGCAAACTCAATAGCTGGCAATTTCGAGACCCAATCTCTCTGATTTGGTGAGACACACTGCCGCAACATTTGCATCATAGTCCGATTCACTCGTTCAGTAGCTCTGTCTGTCTGAGGGTGGTATGCCGATGACATCTGTAACTCAACTCCAATCAGCCAGTGAAGCTCTCTCCAGAAAATGCTAGTAAACAGTGAGTCTCTGTCACTTACAATCCTTACCGGTAATCCATGCAACTTATAAACATGTTCGAATACGACTTCCACCATGTGACTAGCAGTATAGTTGGTATGTGTGGGCACCAAATGGACCATACATGTTAAATGGTCCATTATAATGCAAATGCTGTCAAACTCCCCAAGGCGACTTTTGGACACTGGCAACGGACCAACAAAATCAATGCCAATTGCCTCCCACAGCTGTGAAGGCACTTCCAAACTGTGGAGGAATCCCTGTGATTTCTGTATCTCCGATTTTGATGTGGCACAAAGACTGCATGAGTTTCAGAACAACTCAACATCCTTCGTCATTGATGGCCACCACACCGTGGACCGCAAATATGTGGCAGTTTTCCGCGCCCCTAAATGGGCCAAAATCGAATGTGCCTGTGAGATTACCATTTCTTGCATGCATCTATTGCCCAAGTAAGGTCAGGTATACAAAGGAGTTTGGTCCCAGCCATATTGAAGAACAAAAGGCCGTCCTGCAACTCGAAACCTTTATACTCCCTTGGTGTGACCAGTATTTTTGAAAAGAAGTGGTCAGTACCGTACCTTCCCCGAAATATGTTGGGAATGCCCAGCCCTGGATTAGAGTCTGAAACAATATTCGCTAGAGAGAAATCGGAGAATGATCCCCCTTGTGACTGGTGCCTCCCACCCTCCATTGTCAATGGTGGGTTGATCTCCTCAGAAGGGCTGGGTCCTGTAGCATTGCTAGGTGTACCTGCCATCATCCCCTGTGGTGGGCTCTCTGTGGGATGACCAGGGGAACCTTCCCCAGTCTGATCCACAGTACATTCTTCTGGCTTTCCGCCACATTGTCCCTGTGATACTATTCCAGCTAATGTTGCATACAACAGATGCAGACGAGTGGCCACCCTACTCGACCTCCTCGATGGTTCCTTGGTGACCAGTACCATAGACCCGGTGTACAATGGTGTTGACACACCTATCCCCCATACCCTTGGAGCTGGCTTTGCTCCCTTCTCTTCATCATCCAAGAGTGGTGCATCAATTACATACTCAGATTCCACCCTTACAATCCCCAAAGGTTCGTTACTGTATATCCGCAACAGCGCATCGGCAAACGTATTCGACTCCCCGGTAATAAAGTGAATATCGAAGTCAAACTCGTTCAAAAGGTCCAGCCAACGTGTCTGTCTTGGAGATAGGCTCTTCTGTGTAAGGATATACTCTATACCTTTATGGTCAGTACACACTCGAAATTTGATGCCTAGTAACTGAGGACGAAACCAAGGACTCGACAATTGCCAACAACTCTTGCTCATGCACAGGATAGTTCTGCTGAGCCGAGTTGAACTTCCCGGACCAGAAGGGTACCACTGCCTCTGTCCTTACATCATCACCTTGACTCAGGATACCGCTGGCACCAGTTAAGCATGCATCTGTAACCAGGTTAATAGTTGGGTGACCTGGTGAGTAGTTCAAAGCAATCCGATACTGATCTCAATGAGCGTGAACGATATGCTTGACATCCTCAAAAGTATGTTGTTCAGTTGCACCCCATCACCATGCCTTGTTGACACTGGTAAGTGTGGCCAGATTGGCCATGGGAATTCGAACACCCTCGCAGTTATTAGCCAGATGGCCAATTGCCCCCAGAAAACCAGCCAAGAGGGCTAGGTACCTTCCAGTTGGCTACCATATCTACCTTATGTCGGTTTATCTTTATTCCTTTATCATTTATCACATGCCCTAATCTGTTCAGTTCTGAGGTGAACAAATGCATCTTGTCAACTGCTAGGTATAGTTTCTCCCGATGGAGCACCTTGAAGATGGTTCAGAGGTGCTTTACGTGATCTTCAATGGAATCTGAATATACCACGATGTCGTCAAGGTATACATCCATAAACACCCCAATGTATGACACAAAAAGATGGTTCATGAGAGTCTGATATGTGGATGGTCCATTGCAGTCACCAATCTGTAATGTCAAACTTTCCATGGTCCCATCTGGAGAAGTGAACAATGTGCGGTGAACATGCTCAGGTACCACTCAGATTTGCTCATAGGCATCTTTGCCATCAATGAGGCTATGGCACTTATGACACACAACATTCCGTGGATGCTGTATCAGGGTCCAGATGAGCTGCTTCAGCCCGCAAGTCTGCCCTTAACCTTTCCAACTCATCCTCAAAAGTTTCCGCCGCTGCTGAGTGTAGTACTGCTATAGTGTCCCCTTTGAGGGGAAGTGGTAGGTTTGACCCGATATTAACTCGTGTAAGATTCAACCCAAGCATAACTCGGTGTTGAAAAATAAATGGAGTCCCCAATATCAGGTCATAGGAATCAAGGTTAGCTACATCAAAACGGCAAGAGCAATTTATACCCTGATAGGTAAACTTAGCCATTGCGGAAAAATTGATTTTTGACCATGATCAATGTACAGCCAACTGAAGGGTCAGTGGTTTTACCAGTGGTTCTTTAGTAACCCACAGCTGATCAACCAAGGCCGTTGACATAAAATCTGCCAATGACCCGCTATCAATGAGAGCCTTTACTGGTCGACCATCTATGAACGCCTCAATGACAACTGGTTTTGGCGACCAGTGAGTAAAATCCTTGGGCTGCATTGAGGTATGCTCAACTGTTTCAACACCTCCATAGTTTGACTGATCCCGTTTTTTCCCAGCCATCTTCCCTTAGGGATATGAACAACGTTTACAGAAATGATAGGCTCAGATGAATCCTCCTTGGTTGCCTGCCAAGTGAGTATCTGAGGAACTCTCCACTCTCACGTTGTAGGTGGTCTGGAGTCACTATATACTTAACAGCCAACTCCCAGTTGTGAATTTCATATAATCCAGTGGTACAACAGACTCGGAACCACTGTCTTTCCACACCATAGATATCTCGACAGATACTTGTCGTATAATATATGTGAAAGCGAAGCTCCAATAGCTGGCACATAGCATCTCGACAGTATCTTCTAAAGGCAGGCATATTGCGGGAGAACCCAGGTATGTGTTTCTCATATACAGCCTGTATTTTATCTTCGAAGTCCTCATTAAGCCTTACGACAGACCAAGGCATAAACAATGGAAGGTCAGTATTCGCTTCATCCCAGATACGGAGTCCAGTGTCTTCAGTGCAAACCCTAAAGCGCATGTCAGGGGAAATACCTCCTGCAACGCTTCTTCTGGCAGGAAGTATTCATGCAATGCCCCCAGAAGTAGGTGTCCCAATGCGACCTCCCCTGAACTGGGTGGGTCATCATCCCCCCCAGTGATTCTCCCTGTTCCATTGCTCCCTCCATTATTACAGCAGTACTCTCCACTTGCGAAATTGCCCAGTCACCACTGAAGAGGGCTGGTTTGCTGACCGCCATGTATAATTGGGGTTGAAGGCAGTCAATAATCTCATATGTCCAGTATAACTGATCAAACACCACCTGAAAACACTCAGTGTGTCATTTTCCAGCAGCAACTGAATCAGAATTCGAGAAGTGTACACAGCAACACTGCTGTATAATTGCTGCAACCTTAGCTCGGTCAGGGCATTGGGCAGGGAGCCATTTCCCAGCCCATTGCTCGTTATTGACTATACTTTGGGCCACTCGATACCCAGGCTCCCTACAGTCTCTCTTTCCAATTTGCAGGATAGTTCTGGGTAAGACGTTATCCTTCACTAGAAAGTCCACAATTGAGTAGGTAACCACAAATCGTGTCAGTGGATTATGCCCCTCAGCTATGGCTGTGTCTGGCCCAAAGAATTCAGTAATTGACTTCTGCAGCCATGCAGCGTAAATATCAAATTCCTGCTGGACCTCCTCAGTTCCCAGTATGAAGGAGGCCATTCGAAGAGGTATTTCAACCCACTCCTTCTTCTTTTCCAATTTGGCAAGTCATTGCACCCGAACAGACCCAGCTGACACATGGTTTCCCCATTTTGGAGCAGGCACAACCTTCCCCTGAGGGCAATTTTGCACTTCATGACCTTCTTTCTTACACATGAAACACCTCCCCTCTGCCCGAAGCTGGTTCATCTCCCTTCGACTGAGTTTTTCCTGCAGCACTTTCATCGCAGTTCCTATTACACCCGACCCTGAGGAAGTGGTAGGATGAAAAGTATTTCGCATACTGCCAGTTTGACCCACTGTCTGTTTAGCACACTCATTCTGTCGTGGCCAGGATCAGAGGAGCCGTATAGAATAATCATAAAAGTCAGGTGGTTGTGTGTGATTTTGTCTGTTAAGGTTGTGGTGGGCATGATGATATGATATGATGTGGCGACGCACGGTTGTAACCAGAATTCAATGTAACCCGACAGGCTGTGAATCCTGTGTAAGTACGACCACAAGGCTGTACCTTGGTGGAATTAACTCTCCGACTAACTGCGCCATAAACGCTCAGCATCTCTTTCGAGTGTAAGTACGACTGCTATCCACCAATGTCTACTGTCACCGAGATGACTCTGAGAAATAACGATTTGGCAACGGCTGAGCCCTACATTGAAGGCGTTGAGGAACTATTTCCCCCAGATGTATTGAGTTCAGAGCACTGGGACCAGATCATTCAGAAGGGGATAAGAGAGATATTTAGGGAAAAGCTTCAAGAACGATGGGGTTGTAGCGAACCCGGCCATGATTTATGTTATCTAGCTCCCGATGACGACCAGCACATACAACTGTCTGCAAACCAAATAGAGAGTTGGGTTGACGGGTGGGTGAGTAAAGTAGAATGCTATTTCCATGTGATCTGTGTCACAGGCTGTGCATTTTAGTGTCAAGGAGAAACCGGCTACCATGACCCACCGAATGTTGTTACGATATGCACCAACACGAGATCCAACCTCAGCCCGTATCGCAGTCATGACGATGACTGGGGAATAATCTCACGGCTTCTTGAGACATCACCAAGCATTGAAATTAGGCCTGGGTATTACTGTGGAGTCGGTTTGGAAAGGGTTGGGATGAAAGTCCTGCACAATACAAAGAAAGCTTCGCTGATGACAAAGCTGACAGTATATGGGCAAGTAAACCAGTCAATTGTCTCAAGAGAACGGTGCCTTTAGCAAGATTCTACGCAAGTATCTCACCCCTGCCACGATTAGGAAGACTAGTTCAAGAGAGTGTTGATTTAATGGGGTAGGGATAACTCAGCGTCAATGTTGAATATACTCGAAATACCAACGTCTTTGTAGACCCACATATCCACTTCAAATTCGGAGAAGAGCGAAGAGGATTTTAGATGATTTCTCGATGTCTGAATTTGACATGCTGTCGAGTAGCAAAGGTTACGCTACCCATCTTATGTCATATTTGGCTTGGACCTTCACGGATTGTTCCGGCGTCAATTGGGCAGGTAGAGACGCGTCAACTGCGATTACGTCATCGCTTTATAACGTTTTAGTCAAGTCACCGCTGCACACGAGCTTGGATGAGGTTGCATCAACATTTATTATACAAATCGCCGGTTATCATGATCACTTACCCCTTTTCCACCTTCCGTATATCGTAGAAGCGATCTGCCACGTGCGTCAACTATCTGTAGAGGAGCTCATGGCGATCAGCGGTTTGAATTGTGGTTACAACCGTGCGTCGCGACATCACATCATGTCATCCTGCCCACTATAACCACAACAGGCAAAATCACGTACAACAACGTCTCTTGTATGCATATCCTATCCGGCTTCTCCTGTGTTGCATCCACCAAGATGCACGGTTTCGGGATATTGCTGGAGATGTATTGACGGTTTTATTGGACAACATGAACACGCATATAGCGTCATTGAGACGTCATATTGGTTCGGAGGCATCATCTTTACTGTATTGGAATATTTACTCCTTGGAAACCTTCTTCGACAACAGCACGCTTCTCGCTGATCACATCAACCGGCTGAATGTGGTTTCTTCGTTCATTGGGCCCATCGCAAGGTACGCTCACACTATTTTACCTTATAGCACCGTCTTACATCCGCCCATGAAACTGACCTACCAGTCCTACCAGTCTCATTCTGACCCACACGAGTCCTGATTGGAAGCTCCTTGTGTGTGGTAAGGGAATAATCGCATTGACTCTGAAACTGATAGCTGCATCTTCCGAGCCCGAATATGCGTGTACCACAGGGCGCAGCCTCGATACCATCGCCATTCTCGTTTCTCTCCTTCCATGCCATGTGCGGCTCGACCCATGCCCAATTCATCAGGGTGGAGTTTGAGAGTTTAGATTTGACCGCACGTTCGTTCCTTTGCGTGGTCGCCACGCCTTCCACTCGTGTGTCGGTAGGGTCTAATTAGTCCCCCATATCCGTGCGGGAGGAACATGGCTACCCTTACAAAGGTCTTGCACCATCAATTGGACACAATTCCTAATCATTTCTCTTTTGATAACGCTGACACATCTCAACCAAACCAGGAGGAGCCCAATAGCGTCCGCATATAGTCAATTTGTATTATCTCGGCGAGCTCTGCAGTTGTCCCCATACAGGTGTTGAATACATTTTGGGGCACTAGCCGTGCGTAGACTAAAATACGAATCATGAACGATACATGTTTTAAATAAGATATCATTGAAGGTCGGAAAAAGGCCTCCCTTGTCGCCAGTTCGATGCATGTCTCGTTCAGGATCATCATACCTTCAGGCCAGTGTTCAATCGACAAGATCCATAATCTTAACACCGAGGGCCTTCACACCATGCGAGTCAATGTGTTGGGCGATTTCCTTAAACTAATTCTTTTCCATTAAAAGCTTAATAATACAACTACCATAAATCAAGCAAATGTCAGAGCGCATACCGTCACTTTTCACCATTGCCGCGAGCTATGCATGTTGCACACGTTGATGCCAGACATCCATTGAATACACCTGTGGGCACCACCTGTGGCTAGATTGACATCCTATTTATACCTGACAATCATGTCAAACAGAACACGGACTTGAGAGTCCTATGAAGCTACAATTGCCATAATTTAACAGCAAAGATAGTCACATGTAATAATCGCTGCGAGGTTCTCTAGACTGGTGTTGAATATATTCCAAGGACTACCCGTCGCTGAAATCACATCGCATATACTAGCGATCACAATTTCAATCGAATACCACTAGGGCATCTGAAAGAAGGCGGTCCCACCGTTATTCTCGTGTCATTCTTTGGGAGAACAGGAAGCCGAGCCAAGCCGTTGTACAACACCATACCCACACTTCTTCACATTGTCGTGAACCTTCACCTTGGATAAGAGAAACGTAGCTCGTGGTCATGTCAGTGGAATGTCATATTAACTAAGAGCTGAAGAATACCCACGACTCGCCGCGTGGTGCAGCCAATCCACGAGAAATCCAGTTTGTGTTGTGTTTCAATGTTTCAGTAGGGACCGACCGCCACACTACAACTTATTTTACTCGCTATCCCGACATTTCCCCTACTGCTTCCATTTCGGTTGACTGGATTTCATCCCAATTGTCATGTTTGAATTATTTCATTTAGAGTAGTAACAAAACGATCATTTGAGTCAATCTAATATTAAAGAACTCTTAAGATACGTCGACATCTTGAACGTCAATTGTCGTCACCTGTTCCTTCCTATGCGTAGTCGCCACACCTTTCACTGATGTGTCGGTAGCATTGACGAATTCGACTTATGTCTCCATTTTCTGGAAGAAAAGCCCCGGAACATAACTATGAGGGTTCCAGGCCGTTTTAATACTGATGAGTTAGTCACCGCAATCATGCTAGCCAAGGAGAAACGGGAAACTCTGGAATTCATTCCTGATGAGGATTGGGTCCATGATACCTTTGGCTTTGTAGGGCTTTGTGTTTTGTGACTAATAATTAAATATATTGTAAGACTATATATACGTCTCATGGCAGCAAATATTCCGGGACTGTATCTGAACCAGTCTGAGACCGGGTTCGACCATTGCCACTGTCTTAGAAAGAAATTGCTGTCGTTTTTGGTCCGGTAACGGCACACCGAAGTATAATTGTCGCCAAGAGTGATCCAAATGTATTCCCAAGACATAATTTTGTTATTATCCTGCTGCACTTGAGATTATCTGAGAGGTAAATACCCGATTATCAGCTCGGAAGTATGTTAAGACTCAGGGTACCTCGTCCATTCCTTGACTGTCAAATTAGGCAAAACGATAAAATGAAGGATCAGTTGTGGTGACAAACGCAGGGCTGGGATGAACGGCCATCGTGTGGGAATGCAGAGGGATTGTTACAGCGACCTATGTGGACCTCACAGGGCACAGTGGAATTGGCAGCACCGAAGGGGGCAGAAGGATGGTAGAAAAGGGGAATGGATTAGCATAGCCAACGTGGTGAATCTTTACATACCGCAAGAGCTGAAATAGGTCAAACTACGGGTGGGTCACAATGCTTGATCTACCTTGCCATCGTCGCTTTAACGAGCAATGTCCATGCATCAACCGTGTGAGCCTGGGGCGAAACATTCCACTCAGGCAGACAGATAATAATAAGGCTAGTCAGTGTCGCCTGAGACAAGATTATATTTACAATGTGTTAATACACACCGGGATGGATTCATCACAACCAAAGATATGGCAAGGGCGAATGAAGAAATCACGTTCCTTGCCATTTAATGCGACTAGTCCATCAATGGCCCTAGTTTTCTCCTCTGTGAAAGTTTGCAAAATTAAACAGGAAGTGTGCAATCTCTCTGGACAAAGCCTGAGGCTGACAGCGGCAACCTGAAGGCAGCAACCATTGGGCATCGCTCTGGGCTGCATTTATATGGTACATGACAATGTCACTTCTCGATATCATAAAAGCCGTTTTGCTTTCAACTCTGACGCTGAGAAATGCTAGAAATACTATACTATGAGGTGACAATCGACTGAACCATTATTATATGCTGTGTAAGCGTCCAGTGGAAGACGTAAGAAGTAGCAAGCTCAACTCATTACAGTGGAGCCTATAAGGTTCAAAGAAGGTGAGGGAACCTTGTGGACGAGGGCAGGAATGAAATGCTGTGTATCCAGTGTAAGTACGGCCATAACGCTGTACCTTCATGGAATTAACTCTCCGACTGCTGGCGGCATAAAAGCAAGGCACGCCCTTCTAGGGTAGGTGAGACTGCTACCCACCAATGTCTACTTCCAACGAGACGACTCAGGGGAATCACGATTCGGCAACGGCTGAGATCGACCTTGAAGACATCGAGGAACTCCCACCCTTAGTTTCCCCTGGTGTATTGAGTTCAGAGCAACAGGACGAGACCGTTAAAGGGATGAGAGAGATGTTCAAGAAGAAGCTTCGAGAACGATGGGGTTGTAACGAACCCGGCCATGATTTATGTTATCGGGCCCCCGGATGGCAGGCAACACATACAGCTGTCTGCAAACCATATAGAGATTTGGGTTGACGAGTGGGTGAGTAAACTATAATGCTATTTCCATGTGATATGTGTCACATGCTGCGCATTTCAGTGTCAAGGAGAAACGGGCTATCATGACCCACCGAATGTTGTTAAGAGATCCACCAACACGACATCCAACCTCAGCCCCTATTGCAGTCGTGTCGATGACTGGGGAATGATCTCGCGGAGTCAGGGGACAATGTCAAGTATTGAGATTGGCCCCGGGTATTACTGTGGAGTCGGTTTGGAAAGGGTTGGGATGAAAGTCCTTCACAGTGCTAAGACAGCTTCGCTGATCGCAAGGCTGACAACATACCGGGAAATCGCCCGTTTGTTACAAGATGATGGTGCCTTTGGCAAATTTCTACACAAGTATCTTACACTGCCAAAACTGGGAAGACTAGTTCAAGACAGTGCTGATTTAGCGAGGTAGGGATACCTCAATCATTGAATACACTGGAAATACTCATATCTGAGTCGTAGACCTATATACCCGCCTCAAATTCGGAGAAGAGCGACGGAAATTTTAAAGATATTTTCACACATGTGGGAGAGCGGCAAAGGTCTCACCCAGCTATGACATTCTTGGCTTCGGCCTTCTTTTTCTGCCCCGGCGTTTATTGGTTAGATGGAGCCGCGTCACCTGCCGACGCGTCATGCGATGACGTCATCACTATACAACATTTTAGTCAGTCAAGTCACCGCTGCACACCAACTTGGATGAGGTTGCATCAACATTTACCATAAACATCGCCCGTTCTGTAATAGAATTTCATGATCCCTCACCCTTTTTCTGCCTTGTGTATATGGTGGAAGCGATCTGCCACTTGCGTCCACTATCTGTAAAGGAGCTCACAGCGATCAGAGGTTCTTCTCACCAATCACGTCAACCAGCTGGTATTTCCCTGTACATTGTCAGCTTGCGATCAGCGCAGCTGTCTTGGCACTCTGAAGGACTTTCATCCCAACCCTTTCCAAACCGACTCCACAATAATACCCGGGGCCAATTTCAATACTTGAAGATGTCACAAGACTCTGTGAGATCATTCCCCAGTCCACGGCGTGATTGCGATACGGGCTGAGATTGGATGTCGTGTTGGTGGATATCTTGACAATGGTGGGTGGGTCATGGTAGGTCGTTTCTCCTTGACACTGAAATGCACAGCATGTGACACAGATCACATGGAAATAGCATTATACTTTACTCACCCACTCGTCAACCCAAATCTCTATATGGTTTGCAGACAGATGTATGTGCTGCTCATCATTGGGGGCCCGATAACATAAATCATAACCAGGTTCGTTACATCCCCATCGTTCTCGAAGCTTCTCCCTGAATATCTCTCTCATCCCAGTCTTAATGATCTGGTCCCGTCGCTCTGAACTCCATACACCTGGGGGGGCTAAGGGTGGTAGTTCAACACCTTCAAGGCAGGTTTGAACTGTTACCTCATGGTGATTCCCCAGGGCTATCTCATTGAAAGCAGACATTTGGGCGTAGCAGTCGTACTTACACTAGAAGAAAGTGCCAGGCTTTTATAGCGCAGTCAGTCAGAGTGTTCTACAGACTCGTGGCTGTGCTTACACAAGATTCACAGCATGTCATCCCTACCTTCACAAGGAAAATCCCCTCACCTTTGAACTATATAGGCTGCAGTGGACTTAGTTACTTTACTACTTTTTCATGCCTTCCGTTGAAGGTTCACACAGCATCTAATAATAGTTTTGATAATTATCACCCCATAAGTTAGTATTTAGGGAATTATTGAACGTCACGATTGCAATACGGCTTTGCTGACGTTGGTGCTGTCAACCTCAGAATTTATCCGGCAAGATTGCGCACTTCCTATTTAATTTTATCAAAACTTTCAATAAGAAGAAACCCGTGGGGTGTGCTTAAAACCTCCGACCCAAGGCCAGCGCCTATCATGTAAGAAGTTCACACGAGTCGTCGGGCTGGTGTCATTCTCACTGGCCCTATTATGTAGAAAGTTCACACGAGTCGTGGAGTTTGCGCAGTTCTAAATATAACTCCCAGTGAGTGATAAACCTCGACTGAGAGGCTACGGGATCAGTCTCAATCCCATATATAGTATCCGTAAGCGCAGCGCAACTATACAGTTGCCCTGCACTACGTTTCAGCTTACCAAAGGTCCCTTACGTAACGCTGTTGGGAGAATGTTTCGACCTTCGGTCTGGCTAACGACTTCGTTAGCATGTCGGCAGGATTATCGTCCGTGGATACGTAGTGGATCGACACCAGCCTGCTTATTGGCAACTGCGCGAATAAAGTGGTATTGAATATCGATGTGTTTGGTACATGCGTGGAACTCATCACTTTTGACAATTGGTATGGCAGATTGATTATCGCAATAGATCGTGATGGGGCGAGTAAGCGGCCGAGCGATTTTGGCTATAAATGCTCGTATCCATAGGGCCTCCTTCGTAGCATGAGTCTGTAATAATAACGCTCAGTCGACACAGATAGTGACTCGACTCATATTTACTACCTGTAATAATAACGCTATGTTACATCAAGATAAGAGTCTGAAGATGAAATATAGTTGTGGTAACGTACCTCAGTCGACACAGATAGTGACTCGACTGAGGTATGGGTATTGAAACATTTGAGACTAAATAGTAAAGTATCTAAATTACTTAGTGATGGTAGTAAGTCGTGGTATATTAGATAGTGGATGGAGCGGCTTGGTATAACCGTATATGGGGTGGTATGTCCGGATATGGTGCGAAGTAGCCGTTAGTCTGAGAGTGCAAGGGCCTAGAATTCAACAGAGTCGCAGCTATATATTCCGCCTCCATCGTTGATACCGCGACGATAGGTTGCTTCTTTGAGCTCCATGAGACGGCGCCTCCATCTATGGTAAAGATATACCCCGAGATCGAGTGCCTATGTTCTTGCGAGCCCCAATCTCCATCGGTGTAACCCTTGAGTGCGTTCTGTGGGTCACTTTTTCTATCTCCGAATACCAACCACTGATCTATTGTTCCTTTCAGGTATCTGGGAAGAGAACTCTTTTTACAGCTTCCCAGTGCGGCCGACCTGGGTTCTGGATCAATTGCATAAGGAAGGATATCGCGAATGTTATGTCTGGGCTTGTACCGAGTGCTGCATACATAAGGGATCCTATTGCCTCGCGATATGGAACGTTGTGCATTTCTTCGAGCCGATGGGGTCTGCTGGGTGATTGTGAGGAGGAAAGGTGGTGATGAGGGTCAAGGGGGGTTGATAATGGCTTCACGTCTTGTAGGCCGAATTAGAGACGTTTGAGTATCTCAGCGATAAAATGTTCGCTATATTATACAATACCTAAAGACGTTTGAGTACTAAATACATATAATGAGTTTTTACTATGGAATGAGACAATAATCAAATCACTTACTCTCAGCGATAAAACGTTCGCCGAGAGATTTGTTAACTAAACTACACGTATATGAAACTACATTCGAGAGGAGATGGAATACTAATGACCCTTTGGATACGAGCGTTGCGAAAGTGTTTGACTTCAATCCCCAAGAGCCACTTGAGTTCCCGAGGTCTTTTATTTTGAACTCTTGTCGAAGTTCGCTCTTAAATTCCAAGATAATAATAGCCTTTAGAGAGCGACTTCTCACCGCAACAGATGCGCTAAAACAAGATTTTGCTACACAGAGTTAATTCATTTGCTAATTATCCCTCTTTAATATCCAGATTCAATTAATTGTAATTAGTTGTTACCTTCCTGGTCTAAAAATATTAATCTCAAAATCTGGGCATCTAAACCAAAACTGACGCTCATGCCTTAGAAGAATGGCGTCAGCCAACAGCCCTCCGGTAACTTAACGACTCGTGTGTCATTACAGTGGAGCCTATAAGGTTCAAGGAAGGTGTGAGAACCTTGTGTACAACGGCAGGAATGAGTGTAAATACGGCCATACCTTCATGGAATTAACTCTCCGACTGGTGGCGGCACAAAAGCAAGGCACCCCCTTCTAGTGTAGGTGAGACTGCTACCCACCAATGTCTACTTCCAACGGGACGACTCAGGGGAATCACAATTCGGCAATGGCTGAGATCAACCTTGAAGACATTTGAGGAACTTGTTAGATGTTGACGGTATAACGAAAAAGTTAAGTTTTTATGACTAAGCTACTGTAAAGTACAACTTAGACGAGTGTCGAAATAAACTACATGGAACATAGAACGGCTTGCAATACA
This sequence comes from Hysterangium stoloniferum, assembly GCA_015178975.1. Lineage (NCBI taxonomy): Eukaryota > Fungi > Basidiomycota > Agaricomycetes > Hysterangiales > Hysterangiaceae > Hysterangium > Hysterangium stoloniferum. The sequence continues at coordinate 326,267 of WHVD01000045.1, forward strand.
ACTAGTTCTAACAAAACTCCCACTCTTAGTTTCCCCTTGGTGTATTGAGTTCAGAGCAAAGGGACGAGATCGTTAAAGGGATGAGAGAGAGATATTCAGGGAGAAGGTTCGAGAACGATGGGGTTGTAACGAACCCAGCTATGATTTATGTTATCGGGTCCTGGATGGTAGGCAACACATACAGCTGTCTGCAAACTATATAGAGATTTGGGTTGACGAGTGGGTGAGTGAAGTATAATGCTATTTCCATGTGATGTGTCACATGCTGCGCATTTCAGTTTCAAGGAGAAACGGGCTACCATGACCCACCGAATGTTGTTAAGATATCCACCAACACGACATCCAACCTCAGCCACTACTGCAGTCATGCCGATCACTGGGGAATGATCTCGTGAAGTCAGGGGACAATGTCAAGTATTGACATTGGCCCCGGGTATTAGTGTGGAGTCGCTTTGGAAAGCGTTGAGATGAAAGTCCGTCACAGTGCTAAAACAGCTTCACTGATCACAAAGCTGACAACATACTGGGAAATCGCCCGTTTGTTACAAGACGATGGTGCCTTTGGCAAGTTTCTACACAAGCTTCTCACCCTGCCAAGACTAGTGCCGATTTAGCGAAGTAGGGATACCTCAATCATTGAATACACTGGAAATACTCATATCTGAGTCGTAGACCTATATACCCGCCTCAAATTCGGAGAAGAGCGACGGAAGTTTTAAAGACTTTCCCAATATTCTCACACATAGGACTGATTATTTCTTAATTAAAAATTTTAATTCTTAAACAAACTAAAGTCTTTTTAATAAAACTACACGAAGTCTGAGAACGGGAGCAGAAAAGGTCACACTACCCAGCTTATGACATCCAGCTTCGTCTATGTGTCGTGATGAGAGCAGAGAGCTGTATGGTTGGGTAGGGGGAGAGCTTAGCTCTCCGCGTATGCGTGGGAAGACTCGCCGCTCGGGAGGGCTGGTCCTCTCTCGCAGTACAACTCTCACTCTCACTTAACAATAGATTAAACAATCATTAATTATTAAATTTGATTCATTGATTAACCCAAATCCTCAATATGGGGGAAGGGTGGGTGGGAGAAATAAAAGAAAAAATTAATGAATGATAATCCGTGAAAGGACGCGAAATTTTAGATACTGTATTGACAGAGATGTCGTAGGAAACAAAAGGCGTGCGACTCCTTCGTAGGACGTTGAGTGCCGAACTACTCCCGGCACGCAGGGATCGTGCAGCACTCGATACTATCCAGCTTCGTCTATGTGTCGTGATGAGAGCAGAGAGCTGTATGGTTGGGTAGGGGGAGAGCTTAGCTCTCCGCGTATGCGTGGGAAGACTCGCCGCTCACCCACAAAGAACAAATGCCTGCCAAACGCGGCGAGGCTACGCCGCCTACCCAACCAAGGCAGTTGCATTCCTTGTTGAAAGGTTCTCCAAATGCCGTGATGCTGTCTGTTCAAAGGCCCTGATGTATGTTTCATATGCTAATGACTTCCATCTGCCTGCTAATCTCACGATTTCAGGATCAACTCCTTGCACTAGAAAGAAAGATGCACCGCCGATACGAAATGCATGTCCGAAGGTTGTTCCCCATCCCCATGCGTTAAGAATGAGATTTATTCATTCGAGTGCAGCTTTTTTGACTATCAGTCTTACTGCACCTCTGTCGTCTAGCCAACAAAACAGTGGTTCTTCAGGTCCAGCTGGTACGACTTTCAATAAATTGATTAGTGCGTCTATTGGGCATGTCCCTTGCTGATCTGTTAGGTATACCGCTTGGGTTACACCAGATTTGGCCGTTTTAGCAGCAGGTAAGTCCAAATGTGCATACCTCCTGCCATCATTGTCATGGCTAATTAGGACGTCCTTCCACTTCAAATGCTTTTTGCCATCAAACTGTGTTCTGGATGATACCGTGACCTCCCCGAAATGCATTAAACCCCAAAAGGTGCATGTAGATATGGCCCATACACAGGCATCGAAGGAGTTGTTCAAATCCAATGACGCCTTCAACGCGCCTAGCATCCTCAATTTTATCGCTGGACGTGGGGGCCGCTTTCGTGTATTGCCTTGTAAGTTCTCTAGCCCCCTTAGTGACCATTCAATTCTCGTTCGTTCATCATCTGACAGGGGTGGCGGCCAACCTTGAGCTATGTGCCATGCTCTAACCGCAGCTAGGTATTTCCGAGTAACCCCAACTGACACAGTCTCAAATGCTGTCCCAGCAGTTAGCTCCTGACTGAGCAATGATGAGTCCGCTGCCGCCCAAAGTGCGAAAGAATGTAAAATTGGGAAGGATGCCGGCAATCTTTCCGATTCAGCTACAGAGAAGATATCGCAAAATACATGGAACTTGTGGAGACCCGATCCGTAGCTATTTGCATCCTGCAGTGACACTTCAGAGGCTATGGACACTAGTAACTGCAGTACTGGGTGCTGTACAGTGGATGGAGGTGGTGTGTTGATTCCTTTCCACCTGAAGAGTCTCTCTTTAGCTCTACATGGAGGCCTCAGTACTGACGGGACAAGGTGCAATTGTCCAGCTGGTAATGTCTGCAATGATGAGGCGAAGGGTGCTGACACCCTTGCAGGTGCTACAGTGATTGGATCTGGTGTAATAAGTGGTTGGGGATGTCTAATGTGGCCTGTGATTGTATTCCGCCTTTGAGGAATTCGGTGATATGGCCTCGGGAAAGGGTATCTGCGATGTTCTCTCTGGATGGTACGAATTCAGCTCATAGTTGTATTCGATTCGTGGCTAACAGTTTGTAAATTTCTTTTAGAATCTTGTTTGTCTCCTTGTTGCGTGACTGGCCTTTGTTCACCACTGCAACGACACCACTGTTGTCAGAACGCACCAAGAAAACCGAATTGGACGGGTTGCATCGATGCATCACCCCAGACTGTAACGCCATCCTCAGCCCCAACTCTACCGTGACTGCTTCTGCCCATCCGATGTCGCATTGGCGATGTGGGCCCACTTCGAAGCCAGGGGCCCACTTCCACACTGCCCACTGGGTGCTGACTATGATGCCCAATCCGAATGATGTACTGGCGTCCCCCCACCATCCTATGTCGATCGGATCCGCTGATGCGATGGGGAGCTCGTTTGGCAAGTGCCGCAATATGAAGTAAACCCATGACATATCTGCTTGCAATGCTGGGCTTGGGGGGAATGATGCTCTTCGTGATGTGAAACCACATGCGAATGCGGTTATAGAGCGTAGAAAAGGTTTTATCCATGGGAAGATGGACACCACGTGGACCAACTTCCCATGTAGCCTCTCCGCCTCGTTCGCTGAGAATCGATGCTCCTCCTGGGCCCATCGCTTGACTAGCTCCAGTGTCGCCTCGAGTTTCTCCTTCGGTATTGCTACGGTTTTGGCATCCAAGTCCCATATGAAGCCTATGTATTTCTGTACTGATGAAAAAGGTCTTGTTTTGCTTTCATTCCAGGGTACACCAAATTGTGCTGTCAATGCAATGAAGTCGTCGTCTGTCCAAACCTGCCCTGGCAAACGAATGGCCAGGAAATCGTCGACCCACTTTAGCAACCACCCGAAGCCTGCCTTTCGGTATAAGGCAATCAGCATGTCTGCAATACTCCCGAATATGCCTGCACTTGAGGCCAAGCCAAATGTGACCGCCCAATCGACGTATACTAGGCCATCCCAGAAAACGCAGCATGCATTCTGCTGATCTGGTCATATGGGTGTCATACGGTAAGCTGCAGAAATGTCGAAGGTGGCAGCCATGGAACCTTCTGGCAGAGATAATATCAATGCCACTGCATCTGCAAAGGTACCCCATTCTATCGGGAAGTCGTCGGGATTTATGTGACTGTTTATGGAGGAATGTATCGGGTCGTCTCGGGGAAATGATAGGTCTTTGTAATGTATTCAGGGGATTCTCTTAGATAGCTCAATATATGCTATAGTGTCACAGAGCTTCAACAATAAAACAAGCAAAGGTCCAGTAATTTAAATACTGATAGATTAATGAGCTGCGCTATGAAGCTTAAACAACTCAAATCAATGCTTATTTTGATTATTGAAAGGTTCAATAGAACTGTGTATGACTCTTTTAGCAAATACAAGAACTATTCCTTGAGAATAGGGGCTGGAAGCTGAATATATGTGCAGTAACTTGGCAGAGACTTGATATAAGAGCTTCGGATTCTTGTATGCTTATTTGTAACTATTAATAGTTATTTAACAAGGTGTTAAATAATTTATTAATAAAGAAAATAAATTGTATTGGATTATCTGAGTGCTTGTACTTGATTAATTCAATAAACTTAGGGCTGGGCCTTGAGTAATCTAGTATTGGCAGGGATTTCAGTAAGGATACTTAGATACTTATTAGGTTTATTATCTAATTAATAAGCCTAAAGGGTAGCTGTGAGGCTGGGGAACTTAGATGATTAGCTAAGTTCAAGAGTTGCTGACAAAGATTCAAGATGCTGCAAGTGTAGGTGCTTGCAGTGAGTGTATCAGACTAAGGCTATTATTGTCCTTAGGATGATTAGATAAGCTTCTGAGCTGTGCAGTAAAATGTGTGTGATAGATTGGTTTTATTGGAAACTTGGCCCTCCTTATATACATTTTGCTAACTCAATGATTAGCTAACTATTTAGTTTATGAGGTCATTAGTGAGATCATAATGACCTCATATTCTACTCATTATTTACCCTTTGTTTAACATGTGATTCCCTTCTCTGAGACAAGGGTTCTAACCTCTTGCTTGAACATGAAGGTTCAAGGCCGCGGTCCCGGGACGGGAGCAAACGATGAGTCGGCGGAACCTAATAATGACTTGGGTAGTCACGTTCGTGACTTGTGTGACTCGGGTAGTTACATTCGTGACTTGTGTGACTCGGGTAGTCACATTCGTGACCTTTGTGACATCCCGACACTGGAGGCTTATGTAATAGGTCACATGACTCCAAAAATGCGCAAACTAGGCTGCACAAGGTGCCGAAAGGTAATAACTAAGTAAATAAAATATAAATAATTAGTTAAAAATTATAATAAATTAACTAAGATATAATAGCATAATATGAGTTCATATATGCTATTATTTATGCGAAGTTAAAAGGAATAAGGCCTATTTTTCACAATAAACATAATAAAAATACAATAGAAATTCGAGAAAATATTAAATAATTCAAAGAAAATTAAGAGAATATTATGAGATAATGTTGATACATCACAGTCTTGTATCATGCGGTACGTGCTTGAATTCGGTTTTGGGATCAGCCCCAAGGGAGATGTCTGAAATGGTCCTATGGCCTGCTCCAGTTCCTCTGGCGTAAAGCCCCTGGAGTAGCGGCTAATCTTTTGTTCGCTTGCTATATACTTGGTTATAAATTCTGTGTCCACTAAGGAAGATCTGTGATTTTCGAAAAATGGCTGTACGTGATATGTGCTCTTTCAGTCCAATGTCAAATCCATTATTCAAACCTGCTATAATATTCTGCCAGTCCTGCAATATACCATATTTACTCAATATACGCGCCGCGCCGACAGGGTCGAGCGGCGTTGTGACCCGTCTCGGGTCAGAGCTTCCTGCAAGCCCCTGCTCCGTGGGTATCCTCGAAGCAGATGCTACACATGTGGGTGTTGGTGCAGTTGGTGCCCCACCTGCACTGAGACTCAAGTGCCCAGCCGAAACAAAACTGCTTGCTGTCAGGGGCTGTGAGGGCATGTTTATTTTTGGCTCCTCGTGCGATTGAGGCAGGATTCTTTCCTGCTGTAGTACACTTTGACTGGCAGTCAGCGGGTAGGTGGCCTTGGCCTCCACATCGAAAACAATGTGAGGAGTCCCTGTCAGTGCGCGATCTCTTTCGCGAGTGATCCGGCTGGGGAGGGGGCTCTGCTGGCCATGAGTGCTTGGGTGGTGCCATTGAGGTCTGGGACACCTTTGTTGACCGAAGTGCTGTTTGAGTCGATATGATCGTCAGCACCTCGGGATCTAAACAGCCCAAGTCATGAGACAAGTTGCGGGCAGCCGCCTCCCGTTGTTGAACGTCATAGTCCATGGCAACGTCCCAACTATGTGACTTCGCAATCGACATCACAATCGCATGGTGGGCCGCTAATGCATTGGCTCTTTGGACACCACCGTGGACTCGAGTGCGGTCAACTGCCGCCATTGCTGCTGCTAACCAGTCGATTATACCGATGCTCTTCTCATTCTCACAGTCCAGCCCTCTGGCAATGATGCCGCCAGATGGTGAAATGGGAAACTCCTCTGCTCCTTTCTCTGCTCTTCGCCGTGCCTCGGAGGTGAGGGAGATGTAAGGAATGTAGTGAAGGTTCTTAAAGGCTTCCTCCACCTTGCATGGAATTGCTGAAAAAATAAAAAGGGAGGGGGAGTATGAGCATGATGATTGCATAGACACCACAGAATCGAAGCTGTCACAATGCACGGCATGCATTCCGCAATGCTGTCAAACTGCTGTAGCGAATGGCATGCATTCCACAATGCCACCACACTGTCCGTGAACTGCGACATGCCTTCCACAATGTCGTTGGACTGTCTGGACCGCCCACATGTGAAATCATGCGGACTGGCCGTCCATCTGTGAGATAAGGAAAGGGTGGACTTACGGATCTCTAAAGGGTTGGCCTTAAACCCAGGTATAATCTCAGGAATTGGTGCCTTCCTGTTGCCTCGGGACTCGACTAGTGGGTGAAGGTATGTTCCTGGCCTGTTGTAGTGCCTCCGGATCGAGGAACAACCTTGTCACAGCCGGCGCTGCTTCAGTTGCACTTCGTCCATCCAGGTCACCAGGGCTAGCTTCATATGTTAGACTATGTTTGTGCACCAATAGCTAGGCTATTTGCGCATCCAGTAGCTCAATCTCAGGAAGGTGGTGGGTGTTGGCCTACCCTTTGTGATTTACAGTTGGTGCCAGCCCCATCTGATAGTGGTAATGATGAAGGATCTGGCCCTGGATTCACGTCCACTGGGGCAGTCTCCACTTGTGCCCCTGTGGGAGGTGGGTTCGTCTCGCCATTCAGATTTATACCTAAGTGCACAAACACCCCTTGTGGCAAGGCTCCAGATGTCATGAGTGCGGAGAGAAATAAAAGAAAGAATTAATGAATGATAATCCGTGAAAGGATGCGAAATTTTAGATACTGTACTGACAGAGATGTTGTAGGAAACAAAAGGCGTGCGACTCCTTCATACGCTCGGCTGGACGTTGAGTGCCGAACTACTCCCGGCACGCAGGGATCGTGCGGCACTCGATACTATTCTTGGCTTTGGTCTTCTTTTTCTGCCCCGGCATTTATTGGTCAGATAGAGACAAATGTGATTATGTCATTACGTTTTAGTCAAGTCACCGCTGCACACCAACTTTGATGAGGTTGCATCAACATTTATCATTGTTTATAACGAATATACTCAGTCGACGTAAGGGTGATTCGACTGAGGTATGGGTGTGTAACTGTCATAGTTAAATACTCTTCGGTTAACGTGCGGCTGAGATGGTAATACGTGTGTTCTAAGGTACGGTATGGCTGGGTACTGTCATATAAGCTTGATACGGGATGGGACGGTGTTGTTTAGTGTCGTTGTGTAAGTGTAACTTAAGCTTAGGCGCACGAGTCTATTTCAACATTGTTGGATTTTGGGAATCTGATATGCAAGCAACAAGGGGCACGGACCATACGCCTATATTAGTAAGCAGTTACTAGGCGTATACATATAAGGACGATACATGTATTGTCGTCCTTATCCGTTGTAACGAGACTCACTTCGTATTCCAACAATCATAAACATCGCCCGTTCTCTATCAGAATTTCATTTTGTAATAAGCGAAGATAAGGCATCGGCCACCGCCGTGGCACTCCACGTTCGGAATTTCAGGCCCTCCCCCGGAGTAGTTCTAAGATGGCTTCAAACGGTCTATAAAACGCACCTTCGACATCTCCTACAGTCCAACAACGACAGCGAATTTCATTTACCTCTGTGTCAAGCTCGTTGTACAAGAAGGTCAGCAAGTCGTTGCCCACTTCTATACTTCACGTAGAATCAACGCTGGTACAACACTATCCTGTATCATCTTCAACTTCCAATTACTGCTGCCCACCATCTATACCTGCTGGTATCCAAAATGTCATTTTAAAAGTCACCTGGAAATCGATCGGCTCTATCGGCAAAGGCCAGTCAACTCCAGGCTGCGAAGACTCTACTCAAGACCTTCCCCGTGGTGCCTCCCCGTCTCCAACCTTACCAAAGGATTTTGATTCATCCAAAAATATCTCGTGAAATACCAACAATATTTCCTGAAACACCTCTCGGTATGTAGTCTAATGTCTTTTTCATTACGATGATTTTGTGGAGTCACCGCTAACATGCGAGACAGATGAGTCCATTACGCCACCACCACCACTATACGACGACAAGAGAAGCTCAGGAGAAATGTATGCTATTTGGCTTGCCAATCGGGACGTTGCGCACAAGTGATGAGAGGATGCACCTAATTCCGATTGACGACTTCTGAGTTGTATCTCAAGGGGAGGTATGAAGGACTCACCGGGAACCGTTGAAGAATTATCCTCAGGGCTATTCACAATTTGCAGGGGAGTATCTTCATTTGTTCCATCTAGGAACTTGGCATGGCCATGATCTACATCCAATGACAACATATCAATTAATGGAACCAATAGTAGACTCAGTCACTCATGAGAAATTGTCGAATAAATGATCCGCTGCGCCATCAAGAGGTGGTAAGGATAGGTCTCAAGAATATAGCAGCAGGTCAGTGGTTGACCCAGAATTGAAAGTATGTCTATGTGTGACCACTCCGTGCAAATAAAAGGGGATTGACGCCTTCCGTCCCGTGTCACCGACCCTATTGTCCGAATCATCCCTTGATTCTTCATACCGGTTATTAGAGGATTTTGTCGATACATCGTACCACAAACAAGATGGAGACAATTCGATAAATTTCTGGAGTGAGTCATTCAAATCTTGCTTTGTCTATAACTATATCAAGGTGTGTAACTAGGCCACTTGACCTTTTGTGGAACAGAGTCACCAGGGACACTTTTAAACGTTCCCTACTCCAATATCGTTGAGAGATTACACTATGGCTCTCAGAATTTCAGTAAGCACCGCAATTGAGTGCGTTCGGTTGACTGGATTCCATTCCAATTGCCATGTTTGAATTATTTCAGTTAGAGGAGTAACGAAACAATCATTTGAGTCGATCTAATATTAAGGAACTCTTCTACAAGGTACGTCGGACTCTTGAACATTAATTGTCGTTACCTGTTCCTTCCTATGCGTAGTCGTCAAACCTTTCACTGATATGTCGGTAGCATTGACGAATTCGACTTATGTCTCCATTTAAAGCCCCGGAACATAACTATGAGGGTTCCAGGCCGTTTTATCAAAAATAATACTGATGAGTTAGTCACCGCAATCATGCTAGCCAAGGAGAAACCGCTAGATGTCACCTTTAACATTGGCGAGGACTCACAGTACCTCACAATCCTCAATCTGCTTTCCCATCATCTAATCACATCTAACAGAGTTGCTGCATTATGCGCCGAAGAAATAATCGGGGTTACTCTGATCCTGATAGCTAGATCTTCCGACCATGGTCTCGCGTGTCCCACGGTGCACAGCTTCAATACCATCGCCATTCTCGTTTCTCTCCTTGTACATTGGGACGTGATCCGCGGCTCAATCAACGAAGCATCCATGATCGACTATGAAGGTCTAGTCCTCGCTGTCAATGCCTTCTGATGCATCGTCGCCACACCACTCACCGGTGCGTCCGTGTCGTCTAATTTTAACATGGCCTCAGTTTTGATTTAATATGGATGCCCATCTCGATCGATTCCCCTTGATTTTCAACCCTCTCTCTTCACATTTCAACATGACAACATTTCTGTCGTTCACCCGAATCTTATCTTCAAAATCCATTTTCAATCTCCAGGGTCGGTGATCTTATAGCCCAAAACCTCGCAATAAACAAGGGCCTTTAACCCGTATTCAATATCGTGGTGGATGGAATAAACATAAACATGACATGCTTCAGGGGTCGTATTCATTTTTCGACGTAGTAATCACTGTATTGGAAATTTGTCGCCTTGCCAACCTTCTTCAATGATAACACGGTGCTGCTCTCCACTCACATCAACTTGGGTAGTTTCCTTGCTTGTGGAGTCCTTAATACACTATCTTCACCATCTTTTCTCTTGCATATTGTCTTTCATTTGTGCATGACATTACCTCACCAGTCCATTTCTTAACTTTTATGAGTCTCCTATCCAGCTTCTATTGTGTTGCATCCACCAAGATGCATGGTTTCGAGATATTGCCGGCGCTGTATTGAGGGTTTCATTGGGCGACATACCCATGCATATAGCCTCATTTACACTTCATCTTGATTGGTACACGTCGAACTCACTGTCTCGGAGTATTGGCTCCTTGGAAACCTTCTTCAACGACAGCACGCTTCTCACCGATCACATCAACCAGCTGAATGTGGTTTCTTCGTTCATTGGGCCCATCGTACGGTACGTTCACTATATTTTATCTTCCAGCACCGTCTTACATCCACCCACGCAACTGTCCTGCCAGTCTCATTCTGACCCACACGAGCCCAGATTGGGTTATCCTAGCGTCTGGCGAAAAAGTAATCGAGTTGACTATGAAGCTGATAGCTGGATCTTCCGAGCCAGAATCTGCGTGTACCGCAGTGCGCAGCGTCAATACCATCGCCATTCTCGTTTCCCTCCTGCCACATTGATTATGCGCGGCACGGCCAACGACAAATTTTTCAACTCCTTGCTTAAACCTTTAGATTTCACAGCGCGTTCCTTCCTTTGCGTAGTCACCACACCTTCCACTCGTGTGTCGGTACGGTCTAATTAGACCCCCCTATTGGTGTTGAAGGCACATGGTTGCCCTGACAAAGGTCTTACACCATCGATTGGAAACACTGTCTAATTATTTCTCTTCGATGATGCCGACACATCTCAACCAAACCAGGATTGCAGCCGGGGTTGCAGATGTTATAAATCTATATGGTTTGAACCTATGTAAGAATTATATAGTCACTTTTCATTATCGCCGCGAGCTCCTCAGTTGTCCCCATAAATGTGTTGAATACATTTGCACTAGCCGTGATTAGACTAACATTAGCATTTTAAAGTAAGGTATCACTGGAGGTCTGAAAAAGGTCTCCCCCACCCCAATTCGACGCATGTCTCGTTCAGGCTCATCATACCTTCAAGGTAATAATGTTCAATCGACAAGATCCATGATCTTCCCACCAAGGGCCTCCACACCGTACAAGTGAATGTGCTGGGCGAATTCCTTAAACTAATTCTCTTCCACTGAAAACTTGACAATAAAGCTGCCATAGGCCGAGAAAATATAAGAGCGCATACAGTCACTTTTCGCCGCCGCCGCGCGCTCTGCATGTTGCAGGCGTTGATGTTATACATGCCTTGAATACCCTTGCGGCCACCACCAGCGGCTAGACTGATGTCCTATTTATCAATGACAATCATGTCAAACAGGAAGCAGACTTGAGAGTTGTATGACGCTACATAATTTGATACAATTTAGAAGCGAAGATCGTCACTTGAAATAGTCGCTGCGAGGATCTCTACACTGGTATTGAATATACCCCAATAACTACTCGCTGAAATCGCATCGCATATACTAGCAGTAACAATGTCAATCGAATACCATTACGACGTCTCAAAGAAGGCCGTCCCACCATCCTTCTTGTGTCCTTTGTTTGGGAGACCAGGAAGCCGGGGGCCAAACTAATGAACACCATGATCAAGACACCGACATTTCTTCACATGTCGTTAGCTTTCGCCTTGTATAAGAGAAAGGTAGCTCGTGGTCATGTCAGGCGGAATCCCATATCAACTAAGAGCTGAAGAATACCCACGATCCGCCGCGTGGTCATTCCCCGGGATTTTTTGGTTTGGTCTGTTTCAATATTTCAGCCGTTATCGTCAAACTACAAGCCACGACGATTTATTTTACTCCTATCCCGACAGTTCCCCTGCTGCTTCCATGTCAATTGACTGGAGTTCATTCCACCAATTGTCATGTTTGAATTATATCATTGCGAGTAGTAGCGAAAAAAATTCATTCGATTCAATCTAATATTAAAGGACTAGATCCGTGGCATTCTTGAACGTTAGTTGTCGTCCCCTGTTCCTTCCTATGCGTTAGTCTCTACACCTTTCACTGGTGTGTCGACACCGTTGACGAATTCGAATTACGTCTTCGTTTTCCGGAAAATACCCCCCGGAACATAATTATGTGGCTTCCACACTGCTTCATCAAAACAATGCTAGTGAGTCCGTCGCCATAAGGTGCTCGCCAAGGAGACACAGCTAGATGTCAGCTTTGACATTCGCAAGGACCTACCGTGCCCCACAATCCTTAATCTACCTTACCATCGTCACATCTACCACCTACAGCCCTGGAAGAATAATATGAGCCTGGGGCGTCGCGGCGAACAGTTCACTGAGCAAGACAGAGAACAAAATATATTCACTTTCGACGGTCAGCCACCTCGGGAAAAATTGTCCTGAACCCCTCTTGGATATTGCCGCGGACGCGTCAACTATAGTCATCTTTCTTGCTTTTCTCAGACCTTTTGGAAGATGTAAGCCTCTTGATATGGCAAGGGCACACGAGGAATACAGTCCTCATTGGGGGGGATAAAAAATTGTTTAAGGTAGAAATCGTGTGGTGGGATTATGATAGAATTGAATACGGATGGCCATTATTCAAGCAACAGCCGGCTTCAGTTTAATTCTCTCTGCACGACTGTTGACAAACTGGGTGTTTCGCTGCCAAGGAGAGACAACTTACCATGACCCTTCGAGTATGGTTGGGATGCCAGGGCGTCCACGAACGGCACATCCTGTTTCACCCCGTATCTCAGTCATACTGCGGACTGGGGAATGGTCTCACAGCACCCCGGCTTGACGGGTTCCTGACCCAGAATTAAACTCTGGCAAGACTTGGCAGACTAATTCAACAGAGCATTGATTGAATGAGGTAGGGATAACTGAGCGTCAATAATTGAATTCACTCGAATACTCACGTCTTCGTAGACCCACGAAATTCCTGAGCGTCGATTATTTTATCCCTGTTCTGGTGGTGTTCACTCTATATACAGCGGAGGGATCACACTGCCAAGGTCCTGACATCTTTGGGTTTGAGAGTTTAGATTTGACCGCACGTTCTTTCCTTTGCGTGGTCGCCACGCCTTCCACTCGTGTGTCGGTAGGGTCTAATTAGTCCCCCATATCCGTGCTGGAGGAACATGGCTACCCTGACAAAGGTCTTTCACCATCAATTGGACACAATTCCTAATTATTTCTCTTTTGATAACGGACACATCTCAACCAAACCAGGAGGAGCCCAATAGCGTCCGCATATAGTCAATTTGTATTATCACGGCGAGATCTGCAGTTGTCCCCATACAGGTGTTGAATACATTTTGGGGCACTAGCCGTGCGTAGACTAAAATACGAATCATTAACAATACATGTTTTAAATAAGATATCGTTGAAGGTCTGACAAAGGCCTCCCTTGTCGCCAGTTCGATGCATGTCTCGTTCAGGATCATCATACCTTCAGGCCAGTGTTCAATCGACAAGATCCATAATATTAACACCGAGGGCCTTCACACCATGCGAGTCAATGTGTTGGGCGATTTTCTTAAACTAATTCTTTCCATTAAAAGCTTAATAATACAACTACCATAAATCGAGCAAATGTCAGAGCGCATACCGTCACTTTTCACCATTGCCGCGAGCTATGCATGTTGCACACGTTGATGCCAGACATCCATTGAATACACCTGTGGGCACCACCTGTGGCTAGATTGACATCCTATTTATAAGTGACAATCATTTCAAACAGAACGCGGACTTGAGAGTCCTATGAAGCTACAATTGCCATAGTTTAACAGCAAATATAGTCACATGTAATCATCGCTGTGAGGTTCTCTAGACTGGTATTGAATATATTCCGAGGACTACCCATCGCCGAAATCACATCGCATATACTAGCGATCACAATTTCAATCGAACACCACTAGGACATCTGAAAGAAGGCGGTCTCACCGTTATTCTCGTGTCATTCTTTGGGAGAACAGGAAGCCGAGCCAAACCATTGTACAACACCATACCCACACTTCTTCACATTGTCGTGAACTTTCACCTTGGATAAGAGAAACATAGCTCGTGGTCATGTCAGGTGGAATGACATATTAACTACGAGCTGAATAATACCCACGACCCGCCGCGTGGAGCAGCCAATCCACGAGAAATCCTGTTTATGTTGTGTTTCAATGTTTCAGTAGGTACCGCCACACTACACGCCACGACAACTTATTTTACTCGTCATCCCGACATTTCCCCTACTGCTTCCATTGCGGTTGACTGGATTTCATTCCAATTGTCATTTTTGAATTATTTCATTTAGAGTAGTAACTAAACAATCATTTGATTCAATATAATATCAAAGAACTCTTCGACAAGATACGTCGGACTCTTGAACGTTAATTGGCAGCACCTGTTCCTTCCTATGCGTAGTCGCTACACCTTTCACTGATGTGTCGGTAGCATTGAAGAATTTGAACTTAAGTCTCCATTTTCTGGAAAAGAATCCCCCAGAACATAACTATGAGGGTTCCAGGCCGTTTTATCAAACATAATACTGGGGAGTTAGTCACCGCAATCATGCTAGCCAAGGAGAAACCGCCAGATGTCAGCTTTAACATTGGCGAGGACTCATAGTACTTCACAGTCCTCAATCTACTTTGCCATCGTCTCATCACATCGAACAGATTTGCTGCATTATGCGCTGACGAAATAATCGGGGTTGCTCTGATCCTAGTAGCTGGATATTCTGACCCTGGTCTTGCGTGTCCCACGGTGCGCAGCTTCAATACCATCGCCATTCTCGTTTCTCTCCTTGTACATTGGGATGTGATCTGCAGCTCAATCAACGAAGCATCCATGATCGACTATGAAGGTCTAGTCCTCACTGTTAGAAAGCAAGACCTAAATATTGTAGCTCAGTCTCGTATAACGGTAGTGTATAACGGACTAGATTAAGTACCTAAATATTGTAGCTAATACATTATTAGTATAAATATTTAGGCATTAATATTAAAGAGTTGCTCACCTCAGTCTCGTATAACGGTAGTGTATAACGGACTGAGGTTTAGTGCGATAGGAAGCACGACTAATATATATCAAAAGAACAATAGAGATAGTAGAGACAATAAGGGATAGCAGTCCCATTGTGTGGCTAAAAATAGCCGTGCTATTTATCTCGGAGTTTGATGTTGTTCATGATGCTCGAATTCCAACACTCCTCCTCAGCGTGGACAATCTCGGAGTTTGATGTTGTTCATGATGCTCGAATTCCAACACTCACTGTCAATGCCTTCTGATGCATCGTCGCTACACCTCTCACTGCGTGTCATCTGATTCTAACGTGGCTTCAGTTTTGATTTAATATGGTTGCCCAGGGGAAGCTCTTTCTCGATCAATTCCACTCGATTTTTAACCCTCTCTCTTCACATTTCAACTACATCGCCAGGAGCAGTCCTATTGATCTTTTCTTAAGTCGCTTTGTAACCGTATTCTCAAGCCACATAGTAGTATCATCCAATTTAAGAGCGCATACAGGTACCTTTTCCCTCGCAGCATGCTCTACAGCTCTTTTTCACACACATATTGAACATACTAAGTGCTAGTCGTGGCTAGAACCACATCGAGTTCATTAATGACCATCCCATCATATAGAATACCGCTACCAAATCCCGAAGAAGTGCCGCCACCTCGGCTCCCACGTCACTTACCTAGGATCACACGAAGGAAGTCATTGAAGAATAACAAACAACAGTAGGAATAATCACTGAGCCATGACAACATTTCTCTCGTTCACCCGAATCTTATCTTCAAAATCCATTTTCAATCTCCAGGGTCGGGGATCTTATAGCCCAAAACCTCACAATAAACAAGGGCCTCCAACCCGTATTCAATATTGTGGTGGATGGAATAAACATAAATATAACATTCTTGGGGGGGAAATATTCATTTTTCGATGTAGTAATCACTGTATTGGAAATTTGTCACTTTACCAACCTTCCTTAATGATAACACAGTGCTGCTCTCCACTCACATCAACTTGGGTAGTTTCTTCGCTCGTGGAGACCTTGATACATTAAGTTCACTATCTCTTCTCTTCCAGTATTATTTTTCAGTTTTTGCTTGACATTACCTCACCAGTCCATTTCTGATGCAAATGACTTGGAGACCACATTGACCACAGGTGTTGGCTCTCAAAGGAATAATTGCGGTTATACTGACTCCCTTCACCATTCTTGTTTTTGCATCGACATTTATCATACAAATCGCCCAAAATGTATCAGCATTTGATCGTCAAGATACTTTACTCATTGGCGGGCTTGCGTATTTCATGGAAGCCATCTACCACGTGCGTCAGCAGTGTGTCGAAGAAGTCACTGCGATCATATACTACTTGCATTCTTGTTATAACAGTGCATCGTACCATCATACCTCATCCTGCTGACGAAAACCATTGTCGCCAGAATAGCCAGTAACGACGTTGAGTCAACCAAGATCCTATCCAGCTTTCATGGGTTGTATCCACCAAGATATACGGTTTCGACATGTTGCTGGAGCTGTATTCAAGATGATCGTGTGAAGCAATTTCAGAGCGCATACGATCACTTCTTATTCTCAATGCAGCTCTGTGCGGAGTCCGACGAAAACTGGATCGATAATACTTTTGAATTTGTAGGGCTCGTGGACTAGATATATATCTTACAACCAATGATTATTCCCGGACCATTCTTGAACCAGCCCAAGACCAGGTGCGGCCTTTGCTACTGTCTTTGAAGGGAATTCCTGTCCTTTTCGGACTGGTACTAGCAGACCGAAGTTTTATTGTCGCCGAGAGTAATGCAAGTGGTATTCTGTTTTTCCTGCTACACTGAAGACTATTCCCCGGAGTCATTATATTATGATGCATTACCCCGGCAAGCATCGTATCTTCTGCCCACTTTGCGATGACAATAGGATAGGCGATGATCAAGTTGGAAATTCGTATCAACTCACAGTACCGGATTAATTCCCTGAATGACAATCATTCAAAGCGAGAAAATAAAGGATGGATTGGGGCATCAAAATCAAGGCTGGGATTAACGCCCATCGTGTGGGACAGAAGGAGGACTGTCATGACCAGTCCCAAAGGGGGTGGAGAAACCAGAAAAAGGGGATATATAAGCATTCCTAACTTGGTGAATTTGGACGTACCAGAGGAACTCTGCCTGCGATAGGGCACGTTGAGTGGGTCGCAATCATGGATCTACGTTGTCATCGTCGGGCTGAAGAGCCATGTCCACGCATCAAGAGTGTGAGCCTGGGGCGAAACATTCCACTCGGCATGACAGATAACAATAAGGCTAGGTGTAAAAAAGTATTACCTGACATGGGGTTATGTGTGCAGTTTATTAATACAAATTTTGATGGACACACCACAATCGAAGATATTCCAAGTTTGACCCTTGCGTACCTCGATAAAATCTACCATGAGAACTCTGGTCTTACCTTACTTTTTGTCTTCTTCAGACATTCTACAAAATTTAAGCTGTTTGATGTGGCAAGGGTACCTGAAGAAACCACGTTGCTTGCCAGTAACCTGACTAGACTATCATTGACCCGGGTTTCTTCTCATTGAAAGTTTTGATAAAATTAACCAGGAAGCACGCAATCTCGCTGGATAAAGTTTTAGATTGGCAACGCCAGCTTGAATGTAGCACCCAGTGAGCATCACTCTGGAGTGCATTTATATTATCCTTGGCAATGCCACTTCTGGAATGTCAGAAAAGCCGTATTGCAACTCTGACGCTCAATAATGCCAGAAATATTATGCAATGGGGTCACAATTGACTAAACTATATATTAAATGCTGTGTGAGCCTTGAGCAGAAGGCGTAATGAGGTAACTTAATGCATTGGAGCCTTTATGGCGGGTGAGGGGATGTTATTTACAAAGGCAGGGATGACAGGCTGTGGATCCTGCGTAGGCCCGGCCACAAGGCTGTACCTTGGTGGAATTAAATTTCCGACTGACTGCGGCATAAAAGCTCAGCATCTCGTTTGAGTGTAAGTACGACTGCTACCCACCAATGTCTACCTTCAACGAGATAACTCTGGAGAATCACGATTTGGAAATTGCTGAGTCCTACCGTGAAGACGTTGAGGAACTACCACCCTTAGCTTCCCCAGGTGTATTGAGTTCAGCTCAACAGGAGAATATCAATGAGGCGTGGATGAGGAATCTTGATTTCGACACGTCGAACTCACTGTATTGGAGTATTCACTCCTTGGAAATCTTCTTCAACGACAGCACGCTTCTCACCGATCACGTCAACGAGCTGAAAGTGCTTTCTTCGCTCATTGGGCCCATCGTACGGTACGTTCACTATATTTTATCTTCCAGCACCGTCTTACATCCGCCCGTACAATTTTCCTACCAGTCTCATTCTGACACACACGTACCCAGGTTGGGTTCTCCTAGTGTCTGGCGAAACAATAATCGACTTGACTCTGAAGCTGATAGCTGCATCTTCCGAGCCCGAATCTGCTTTGACCACAGTGCGCAGCCTCGATACCATCGCCATTCTCGTCGTTTCTCTTCTTCCACGTTGTGAGATTCTGCGCGGCACGACCAACGACAAATCCTTCAATTCCTTGCTTAAAATTTTAGATTCCACCGCACGTTCCTTCCTTTGCGTGGTCGCCACACCTTCCACGCGTGTGTCGGTACGGTCTAATTAGACCCCCTATCAGTGTTGAAGGCACATGGTTGCCCTGACGTCAGGGCAACCAAGGTCTTACACCATCGATTGGACCACTTTCAAATCATTTCTCTTGGATGATGCCGACACATCTCAACCAACCAAGGATTGCAGCCGGGGTTGCAGATGTTATAAATCTATATGGTTTGAATCTATGTAAGAACTATATAGTCACTTTTCATTATCGCCGCGAGCTCCTCAGTTGTCCCCATAAATGTGTTGAATACATTTGCACTAGCCGTGATTAGACTAACATCCACATTTTAAAGTAAGGTATCACTGGAGGTCTGAAAAAGGTCTCCTCACCCCCAATTCGATGCATGTCTCGTTCAGGCTCATCATACCTTCAGAGTAATGTTCAATCGACAAGATCCATAATCTTCCCACCAAGGGCCTCCACAATGTGCTGGGCAAATTCCTTAAACTAATTTTCTTGCATTGAAAACTTGATGATAAATCTGCCCTAGGCTGAGCAAATATAAGAGCGCATACAGTCACTTGTCGCTGCCGCAGCGCGCTCTGCATGATGCACGCGTTGATGCCATACATGCATTGAATACACTCGCGGCCACCACCAGCGGCTAGACTGATATCCTATTTATCAATGACAATCATTTCAAACAGGACGCGAACTTGAGAGTTATATGAAGGTACATAATTTGATACAATTTTAAAGCGAAGATAGTCACTTGTAATAGTCGCTGCGAGGTTCTCTACACTGGTGTTGAATATACTCCAATGACTACTCTCTGAAATTACATCGCATATACTAGCAGTAACAATGTGAATGGAATACCATTACGTGGTCTCAAAGAAGGCGGTCCCACCACTCTTCTCGTGTCCTTTGTTTGGGAGAACAGGAAGCCGGGGCCAAACCAATGGACAACACCATGATCAAGACACCGAAATTTCTTCACATGTTGTGAGCTTTCACCTTGTATAAGAGAAAGGTAGGTCGTGGTCATGCCAGCCGGAATCCCATATCAACGACGAGCTGAAGAACACCCACGACCCGCCGCGTGGAGCAGTCATTCCCCGAGATTTCCTGATTTATGGTCTGTTTCAATCTTTCAGTCGTTAGCGTCAAACTACACGCCACGACGATTTATTTACTCCCCATCCCGACAGTTCCCTGCTGCTTCCATGTCAGTTGGCTGGCGTTCATTCCACCAATTGGTATGTTTGAATTATTTCATTGCGAATAGTAGGAAAAAATTCATTTGATTCAATCTAATATGAAAGAACCATTTGACTAGATCCGTGTGCCTTGAACGTTAGTTGTCGACCCTGTTCCTTCCCATGCGTTATTCTCTACACCTTTCACTGCTGTGTCGACACCGTTGAGAATTCGAATTACGTCTTCGTTTTTCGGAAAATACCCCCCGAAACATAATTATGTGGCTTTCAAACTGTTTCATCAAAACAATGCTAGTGAGTTCGTCGCCACAAAGGTGCTCGCCAAGGAGACACAGCTAGATGTCAGCTTTGACATTAGCAAGGACGTACAGTACTTCACAATCTTTAATCTACCTTGCAATCCTCACATCGAACAGCCACAGCAATGTTTGGATTATATGAGCCTGTGGCGTCACGGCGAACAGTTCAATGAACAAGACAGAGAACAAAGTATATTCATGTTCGACGGTCAGCCACCTCCTGACAAATTGCTCTGAACTCCTCTTGCAGACGTTTCAATTAGTCATCTTTCCCTCAGACATTTGGGAAGATGCAAGCCCCATGATATGGCAAGGGGACACAAGGAATACCACCCTCATTGAGGCGATAAAAGGTTGTTTAAACTAGAAATCATGTGGTGGGATGATGATAGAATTGAATACGGATGGCCATTATTCAAGCAAAGACGGCTTGAGTTTAACTCTCGCTGCACGACTGTTGTCAAACTGGATGTTTCACTGCCAAGGAGAGACGAATTACCATGACCCTCCGACTATGGTTGGGATGCTAGGGAGTCCACGAACGCCACATCCTGCCTCACCCGGTATCTCAGTCATACCGCGGACTGGGGAATGGTCTCACAGCATCCTGGCTTGACGGGTTCCTGACCCAGAATTACACTCTGGCAAGACTTGGCAGACTAATTCAACAGAGCATTGATTGAATGAGGTAGGGATAGCTCAGTGTCAATCATTACATACACTCGAAATACTCACGTCTTCGTAGACCCACGAAATTCCAGAGGAAACGTCGATTATTTTATCCCTATTCTGGTGGTGTTCACTTTATATACAGCGGAGAGATCACACTGCCAAGCTCCTGACATCTTCGGGTTTTACCTTCATATGGTGCCCCGGTGTCAATCAATTGCAATGAGGTTATTATTTTATAATAGTGCCGCCAAACCACCACTAAACCCCAACTTTGATGATGTTGTATCAACATTTGATCGTCAAGATACTTTACTCATTGGCGGGCTTGCGTATTTCATGGAATCCATCTACTACGTGCGTCAGCAGTGTGTAGAAGAAGTCACTACGATCATAGACTACTTGTATTCTTGTTATAACAGTGCATCGTACCATCAAACCTCATCCTGCTGACGAAAACCATTGTCGCCAGAATAGCCAGTAACGACGTTGAGTCAACCAAGATCCTATCCAGCTACTCATGGGTTGTATCCACCAAGATATACCGTTTCGACATGTTGCTGGAGCTGTATTCAAGATGATCGTGTGAAGCAATTTCAGAGCGCATACGATCACTTCTTATTCTCAATGCAGCTCTGTGCGGAGTCCGACGAAAACTGGATCGATAATACCTTTGAATTTGTAGGGCTCGTGTTTTGTGACTAATAAGGAAATATGTTGTAGGACTAGATATATATCTCACAGCCAATGATTATTCCTGGACCATTCTTGAACCAGCCCAAGACCAGGTGCGGCCTTTGCTACTGTCTTTGAAGGGAATTCCTGTCCTTTTCGGACTGGTACTAGCAGACCGAAGTTTTATTGTCGCCGAGAGTAATGCAAGTGGTATTCTGTTTTTCCTGCTACACTGAAGACTATTCCCCGGAGTCATTATATTATGATGCATTACCCCGGCAAGCATCGTATCTTTTGCCCACTTTGCGATGACAATAGGATAGGCGATGATCAAGTTGGAAATTAGTATCAACTCACAGTACCGGATTAATTCCCTGAATGACAATCATTCAAAGCGAGAAAATAAAGGATGGATTGGGGCATCAAACTCAAAGCTGGGATTAACGCCCATCGTGTGAGACAGAAGGAGGACTGTCATGACCAGAAAAAGGGGACATATAAGCATTCCTAACTTGGTGAATCTGGACGTACCAGAGGAACTCTGCCTGCGATAGGTCACGTTGAGTGGGTTGCAATCATGGATCTACATTGTCATCGTCGGGCTGAAGAGCCATGTCCACGCATCAAGAGTGTGAGCCTGGGGCGAAACATTCCACTCGGCATGACAGATAACAATAATGCTAGGTGTAAGAAAGTATTACCTGACATGGGGTTATGTGTGCAGTTTATTAATACAAATTTTGATGGACACGCCACAATCAAAGATATTCCAAGTTTGACCCTTGCGTACCTCGATAAAATCTACCATGAGAACTCTGGTCTTACCTTACTCTTTGTCTTCTTCAGACATTCTACAAAATTTAAGCTGTTTGATGTGGCAAAGGTACATGAAGAAACCACGTTGCTTGCCAGTAACCTGACTAGACTATCATTGACCCGGGTTTCTTCTCATTGAAAGTTTTGATAAAGTTAAACAGGAAGGACCCAATCTAGCTGTATAAAGTCTCAGATTGACAACGCCAGCTTGAATGTAGCACCCAGTGAGCATCACTCTGGAGTGCATTTATATTATTCTTGGCAATGCCACTTCTGGAATGTCAGAAAAGCCGTATTGCAACTCTGACGCTCAATAATGCCAGAAATATTATGCAATGGGGTCACAATTGACTAAACTATCATATTAAATGCTGTGTGAGCCTTGAGCAGAAGGCGGAAGAAAGTAATGAGGTAACTTAGTGCATTGGAGACTTTATGGCGGGTGAGGGGATGTTATGTACAAAGGCAGGGATGACAGGCTGTGGATCCTGCGTAGGCCCGGCCACAAGGCTGTACCTTGGTGGAATTAAATTTCCGACTGACTGCGGCATAAAAGCTCAGCATCTCGTTTGAATGTAAGTACGACTGCTACCCACCAATGTCTATCTTCAACGAGATGACTCTGGGGAATCACGATTTGGCAACTGCTGAGTCCTACCGTGAAGACGTTGAGGAACTACCACCCTTAGTTTCCCCAGGTGTATTGAGTTCAGCTCAACAGGAGAATATCAATGAGGCGTGGATGAGGAATGTATTCCGGCTGAACCTCAGGGAACGATGGAGCTGTAACGAACTAGGCCATGATTTATGTTATCAGGGCCCTGATGACGAGCAGCACATACAATTGTCTGTAAACCATATAGAGCTTTGGGTTGACGAGTTGGTGAGTCAAGTATAACGCTATTTTCATGGGATCTGTCAAGGAGAAACCACCTGCCATGACCCACCGACTGTTGTTAAGATGTCTTGGATATCATGACACCCAACCTCAGCCCATATCGCACTTATGGCGAGGACTGGGGAATGGACTCGCAGTATGTTGGGGCACCTTCGAGTATTGAAATCGGCTCCGAATATTACTGTGGAGTCGGTTTGGAAAGGGTTGGGATGAAAGTCCTTCACAGTGCTAAGAGAGCTTTGCTGATAGCAAAGCTGACATTATACGGGCAAATCGTCAATCGATTGGATCAAGACGACGGGGCGTTCAGCAGGTTTCTGCACAAGGATCTCACCCTGCTAAGATTGAGAAGACTAGTTCAAGAGAGTGTTGATTTAATGAGGTAGGGATAATTCAGCGTCAATGTTGAATAGACTCGAAATACTGACGTCTTCGTAGACGCACATATCCACTTGAAATTCCGAGAAGAGCAACGAGGGTTTAGATGATTTCTCGGCTTCACTTCACATGCAGCAGAGTAGCAAAGGTCACACTACCCAGCTTATGAGATCCTTGGCTTCGGCCTTCAAAAGGTATCCCGGCGTCCATTGGTCAGATAGAGACGCGTCACCTGCGATTACGTCCTCACTTTACAACGCTGTAGTCAAGTTACCGCTGCATACCAACTTGCATCAACATTTATCCTACAAATAGCCGGTTATCATGATCTCTCACCCATTTTCGGCCATATCGTAGAAACGATTTCCCACGTGCGTCCACTATATGTAGAGGAGCTCACGGCGATCAGACAAAGTCACCGGCAACTATCTCTCCATTATGACTATCCTATACGGCTTCGCATGTGTTGCATCCACCAAGATGCCTCGTTTCGAGATTTTGCTGGAGCTGTATTGAGGGTTTTATTGGACAACATATAGCGTCATTGACACAACATATTGATTCGGCACCTATTACACCTGGATTTATA
This sequence comes from Hysterangium stoloniferum, assembly GCA_015178975.1. NCBI lineage: Eukaryota > Fungi > Basidiomycota > Agaricomycetes > Hysterangiales > Hysterangiaceae > Hysterangium > Hysterangium stoloniferum. The sequence continues at coordinate 350,643 of WHVD01000045.1, forward strand.
AGCATATTAGCCCTGGTGTACATATGTGTACCCCCGGGCTAATTTGCCCCCTTATTGCGTTGGGCCTCTTCCACGGATAATACCGTGGATCTGGGGGAAAAAATCAATAAAAGTTAATAAAAATCAATACAACTAAACGTTCCTTACTTTTACTACAACACTTTGTAGTCTCAAGACCGTGGGAGTCCTATCCTCAATCCTTCACTTGCCGTCACCTCCATCCGCTTACCGGCAACATCACCTCCCGTCGTCACGGCGCTGCCCTTCGGCAACGTTCCTGCGCGTCATACTGCTGCGCTCGTCGTCAGTGACGACGAGCTCGCGCATCGCCTTCCTGGCCTCTCCAGAATGGCGCGCTCAGCGCATTTCGTGTTTCTATATTAGCTATTAGTTTAGACATAATATATACTTGACAACTAAACCAAATAAACCAAATAATGCTATTCTTTAAGTACTTCTAATAAAAACTATAAATTCATGCTGAGCAGGAATTATCACGTTCCTCCGCTTACTGGCAACATCACCTCCCGTCGTCACGGCGCTGCCCTTCGCGAATGTTCCTACGCGCCATACTACTGCGCTCGTCGTCAGTGACGACGAGCTCACGCCTCGCCTTCCTGGCCTCTCCAGAATGGCATACTCAACGCATTTCGTGTTTCTATATATTAGCTATCAGCTTAGACATAATATATACTTGACAACTAAACGAAATAAATCAAATAATGTTGTTCTTTAAGTACTTTCCTACGGGCCATACTACTGCGCTCGTCGTCACTGACAACAAGCTCACGCCTCGCCTTCCTGGCCTCTCCAGAATGGCGCACTCAACGCATTTCGTGTTTCTATATATTAGCTATCATTTTAGACATAATATATACTTGACAACTAAATGAAACAATGTTGTTCTTTAAGCACTTCTAATAAAGATTATAAATTCATGCTGAGCAGTTATTATATTATTTGAATTAAACTAGGTCTATTAAAATTATTCCATATGCAAAATGTGTTTTTTGTGGATATCATATTGCGAGGTATTGTCATGGTTCACTGAACCTTTCATTTACCCCTGAGTATTATTCCTTTCTTTATAGGAAAAGTCACATAAATATTAACTTAACTGTATATACCAGTAATTACACCTGATATTTTTCACAGGAAGAAATGTTCATCCTATTCTTCTCTTGTCGACCTATAATTTCAATGACTTTATTAGTGTACCTCTGCTCTTGATTGAATGTAACAAGTTATTCATTGAGTTTAATATGACCTGACACTTTAGCAACATACAAAATTCAAGGCAAGAGTCTGGTGTAGACAATCATCACTATACTTACATATTTGACATGAGTCATCCAACAGTCTTACAGTCCTACTCTACTCACAGGGGCACATTGATAGATACCAAATATATGCTCATTTCTAGATTTGGCATCTTTTATATATCACTGTGAGTGACTACTCACTTGTTAGTGAAGTACTTTATTGCATACCTTTTAGATTGGAATGTTTGGCTTATCATGTCATGGACTTACATATGTACCATACTGTGCTCAGTGAGCATAGCCACTGTGAGAGCTCTTTGAATACATACCTCACAATATGATATCCACAAAAAACACATTTTGCATATGGAATAATTTTAGTAGACCTAGTTTAATTCAAATAATATAATAACTGCTCAGCATGCATTTATAATCTTTATTAGAAGTGCTTAAAGAACAACATTGTTTCATTTAGTTGTCAAGTATATATTATGTAGCTAATATATAGAAACACGAAATACATTGAGTGCGCCATTCTGGAGAGGCCAGGAAGGCAAGGCGTGAGCTCGTCGTCACTGACGACGAGCGCAGTAGTATGGCGCGTAGGAACATTCGCGAAGGGCAGCGCCGTGACGACGGGAGGTGATGTTGCCAGTAAGCAGAGGAACGTGATAATTCCTGCTCAGCATGAATTTATAGTTTTTATTAGAAGTACTTAAAGAATAGCATTATTTGGTTTATTTGGTTTAGTTGTCAAGTATATATTATGTCTAAACTAATAGCTAATATAGAAACACGAAATGCGCTGAGCGCGCCATTCTGGAGAGGCCAGGAAGGCGATGCGCGAGCTCGTCGTCACTGACGACGAGCGCAGCAGTATGACGCGCAGGAACGTTGCCGAAGGGCAGCGCCGTGACGACGGGAGGTGATGTTGCCGGTAAGCGGATGGAGGTGACGGCAAGTGAAGGATTGAGGATAGGACTCCCACGGTCTTGAGACTACAAAGTGTTGTAGTAAAAGTAAGGAACGTTTTGTTATCTTAGTTGTATTGATTTTTATTAACTTTTATTGATTTTTTCCCCCAGATCCACGGTATTATCCGTGGAAGAGGCCCAACGCAATAAGGGGGCAAATTAGCCCGGGGGTACACATATGTACACCAGGGCTAATATGCTTATAAATCCAGGTGTAATAGGTGCATTCGGCATCATGTTTACTGTATTGGAATATTTCCTCCTTGCCAACCTTCTTCGACGACAGCACGCTTCTTACTGATCACATCAACGTCGTTTCTTCGCTCATTGGGTCCATCGTAAGGTACGTTCATAATGTTTTACCTTATAGCACCGTCTTACATCCGCCTGTGAAACTTGCCTACCAGTCAGATTCTGACGCATACGATTCCGAGCTGGCACCTCCTGGCGTCTGGCGAAAGTATCATCGAGTTGACTCTGAACCTGATAGCTGGATCTTCCGAGTCCGAATCCGCGTGTATCACAGTGCGTAGCCTCGATTGCATCGCCATTATTGTGTCTCTCCTTCGACATTTTGACGTAGTGCGCGGCTCGAGCAATGTTCAATCCACCAGCTACAGGCTTGAGCGTTTAGGTTTGACGGCATGTTCTTTCCTTTGCGTGGTGGCCGCTCCTTCCACTCGTGTGTTGGTAGGGTATAATTAGAACCCCATATCTGTGTTGGAAACCATGGTTGCCCTGAAAGGTTTTGCACCATCAAATGGACACATTTGCTAATCATTTCTCTTCGATAATGCCGACACGTCTCAATCAAACCAGGAGGCGAATAGCGTCGCCCTTTATTCAACTCACTTTGCACCCGGGGTTGCAGATCTTGTAAGGCTATATGATTTGGGCCTATGTCAGGACACATAGCCACCTTGTATTACCATGTTTTAAATAAGATCTTACTGAATGTCTGAAAAAGTCCTCCCTTGTCCGCATTTTGATGCATGTCTCGTTCAGGCTCATCATATCTTCGCCAGTACTCAATCAACAAGATCCATGATCTTAAAACCGAGGGCCTTCACACCGTGCGAGGCAATTTGTTCGGCGAATTCCTTAAACTAATTCTCTTCCATTGAACACTTGAAAATCAAGCTGCCATATGTCGAACAAATATAAGAGCGCATACAGTCACTTTTCACCATTGCCCCGAGCTCTGCAGCTTGTCCGCGTTGATGCCATATGTGAGTTGAGTACACTTGCAGGCACCACTCGCGGCTAGATTGGCATCCTATTTATAAATGACAATCATTTCAAACAGAACGCGGATTTGAGGGTTGTATGAAGCTACATAATTTATCACAATTTAAAACAATAATAGTCCCCTGTAATGATCGCTGCGAGATTCTCTAGACTGGTGTTGAATATAGCCCGAGGACTTTCCTTCACTGCAATCACATCGCGGTAGCAATGTTAATCGAATACCACCAGGACGTCTCAAAAAAGGCGGTCCTACCGTTACCTTAGCAACTGTAGTACAGGGTGCCAATGGTCCATAGCCTTCCACTGAGGCCCGTAGTTCTATTTCCAAGATTAATTGAATATCATTGTTGAACAATGCCTCCAAATAAGTTAAATTATATTCTTGAAGATTTAAAAGAAGTAGATGAGCATTATGGCCTTTTCAGCAATATTCACAACTATGAGTTCATAAACCAGTTGTCAGGCAACTTTCACACGAGTAATAAAACAAAAACTCACTGAACAAAGGCTTTACCATAATATTCCTACAGAATAAGAGCTTCCCAGTGAAGTGGGAGTGTGTTTGTGCCTTTGAACACATATCACAAAGTCCTTCATAGTATGTACCTGCTGAAGTCATTTCATGAGCCCCAAACTCTTCGCTGTTATCCTCTGCAACTAATAAATCATTTTCCATGTCAAAAATGCATCCATGCTCCCTCAAAGAGCAATAGAATGCTAGGGTTTTAATAAATACTTCTCGTGAAGCATTGAAGGCTTGTGAAACAGGTTTTCCTAAAAATAAAGAGGGCTGTTTGTTGAAAGAGCACTTTTTTATTCCACAACCTAAAGGATTAGATTTGTTTTAAGCTGAAAAAGATTGGTTTCAAAACTTGAACTTACACTTTATTTTAAGCTGTGAGCAGAATACTGACTCCCCAGTATGCCTGTCATGCAACATATGACATTTGATATTTTCTCACCATGTTGGCCTCCAAGAGAATACTGAATATTTTCCTTTGGGTCTATGTAGTTTTCAAAGTTTACAGGGAAAAAATGAGCAACAGAACCCTTTAAAACAGCTGCAGCTTCTGGAAACTCCACAATAACACCTGTTGGGTGATATATAAATGAGTCTGCATAACCTTTGCGTGTCACTTGATTTTTTTTGAGTAGTATATCTTCGGCACTGAATAATTGGGATGGAGGAGCATTATATTTTTGAAGGGGAAGAGGTGGACTAGCAGGCTGTGTATTTTGTGTGACAAGACAACAGATATTGTCAAGTTCTAATGGCAAGTCAGTTTGATTTGAGTATTTGAGTAGCCCAACATCTTCGAGAATTTGCCTTGCTTTTTTTACTGCTTCGACTTGCTTGGATGTGAGGGACATGGGATGGAAGAGCTCAGACCATTTACAATGTTAGTCTAATACTCACAAATAAATAATAAATAGCTTAATAAAGTATAATATAAATAAATCTTGCTATAAAAAAAATGAAATGTCTTAGGTCCGAGGTGTTTTAACATGCATATATCCCTTGTACCGAACTGGAGATTTGAGCTGTGTTGCTGACTAAGCAGTCTAGTATTTTTTTTCACCTTGATACCATCCTCCATGGATGTTATCTGACTTCATATTGGCTAAAATATTGACAATCTCGATTGATGAAGGTGATATATACAGTATGTGGGTATGTGCACTGTTTTATGATGAATTAATGGCTTTCTTTTCTTTTTAACTTCACATGTATTTTGTAAAGCTTGGTGTCGTCATGCTGAAGAGCCGAGTGGAGGAATCTGGATGATTCAAGACACATGCTTGCCACTCTATACTGCTCTGGTGATTACCAGTCTTATTTTATTTTATTTTATTTTTACTTAAGAGGAATGTTAGGAAGTCATTACAGGCTCGATGACATTAGTTTGAGTCAGTCACTACACGGAGATCTCATTAACAACACCATGGAGATCTCTTTCACAGAAACATGGAAATCTTTAGGTTATCATGGAGATAAAGGTGAGATTGTACTATACACTTCATATTTATGCGCCGGCTGATTTTCTTCATAACATCTCAATGTTTTCCGCTCATATTCAGGATACAGTACATAGAAATGTCATGGATCTATGGGTGTCGAATGAAATTGATGTGTCATCGTAGAATTACTCAGCATTGTCTAACTGATACATAAAGAGACATAGATTTCAACTCCCCGACCACTTGACCACCTCTGCCACCTTTTCTACCACCCATCCACCAGTAATACCAATATCACAAAGATCTACATGTCCTCGACTTCTCTCACAGACACAGGTGCGGGTGGCCCACTGCGTGTACCCTCTCGACTTGCATTGAGTGCTGCTACTACATGTGCACAAATTCGTGCCATGGATCCAGCCATGAGGAGAGATCTCTTTGCAGAATACATCACATTGCAAAAGCATTCTAAAAACCTTGTTTTTTTTGACCGAGAGTTTGATGAGGCGCAAGAGTTTCCTTAGTGAGTACTTATGCTTTACTTTTTGTTTATCTTTTTCTAACCTGCTTATCTAGTCCAATGTCACAAGGCCGTGTCATTTATCCAGAGGGTATCCCTGCCTATCTACACATGTGACACATCAAATTCAAGTGTTTTTGTGCATTGTTGTCGCCTGTATTGCTATTTGTAGAGGTGAAGACCATCGCTGGACGAACCTGCGCATTCTGCTCTGATTGCGGCTTAAATGGTAAGTCGGATAGTGCTTGTATATTGCACATTGTTTGCTAAATCATGCCGAGTCATTATTGACGAGAAGTATGTGAGTGCCAACCTTGCGGCAGATTATCCCACACATGATAAAGATGGCGGTGTGTTGCAAGTGTGTATGTAACAACTAAGATGATATAATATCTTTACAGCTGTCTCACCGGTGTCTTCTACTCCATATCACCATATTCCACCTCGCACTCCTCTTCATAGGAGGGTACTTATAACAACTCGCAAGCCATCTTCTCTTGCATATGCAGCGAGTCATCCTGTGGCAGCTGGTGAGTACAGTTGTATAATTAACAGCTACCTTCAAATCTCACCTGCAATAGCATTGGTACCGCCTGGTATTCAAGCACCCTCACAATCCCGACTTCAACGTGCGACCGGAACCCATGCCCTCACTCAGCAGCACGAAGTACGCTCACCCCTTTTTTCTATGCCCACTCATTTTCGTTTGAGCCAATCGAGCAGTCGTCCCATTGGCGGAATAGTCGTTGGCCCAAGTCATAGTCATTGCTCAGCTCCCACTGTCGACAGGTCGAGTTGTGATCGTTTATCTCCCACCAGCAGCTTGGACACCGATCGAGATGGAAGCCCCGATATACTTGAATTTTGTGATGAATGTGCTGCTTATTTCCCTCCCAAGGCATTCAAGGCTCATATTGCAGACTGTCGTGGCTATCGTGCATAATGTCTTGCCACGCAGCTTACCCTCCTATTCTCGTTTTTTATTATCATTCTAAATTTTTTTAATAAGATTGTAAAGTACATATATTTCAATGCTACGAGATCAGGCTAGACTGTGCATATTTATAAGTGACTATATAGAATTACAGCAACTTGAGATCTAGGCAGCCAGACATGTTATTTAACACCCATGGCTGCTCACAGTGTTTATTGCGTCTTTGACAAATATGAAGTGGCTGGGGGCCTTACAGCGGAGTGAAGTCGACCTCATTTGATTTCACACTTGATGCCATCAGATCTGGAAGGACATATGCGAATGGTAACAATCGACCTATACTCGATAAATTCTGAGGTTGACAGCGCCAACGTCAGCAAAGTCGTATTGCAACCGTGACGTTCAATAATCCCCTAAATACTAACTTATGGGGTGATAATTATCAAAACTATTATTAGATGCTGTGTGAGCCTTCAATGGAAGGCATGAAAAAGTAGTAAAGTAACTACTAAGTCCACTGCAGCCTATATAGTTCAAAGAAGGTGAGGGGATTTTGCTTGCAAAGGTAGGGATGACATGTTGTGAATCTTGTGTAAGTACAGCTACGAGTCTGCAGAACACTCTGACTGACTGCGCTATAAAAGCCTGGCACTTTCTTCTAGTGTAAGTACGACTGCTACACCCAAATGTCTGCTTTAAATGAGATAGCCCTGGGGAATCACCATGAGGTAACGGTTCAGACCTACCTTGAAGGTGTTGAGCTACCACCCTTAGCCCCCCCAGGTGTATGGAGTTCAGAGTGATGGGACCAGATCATTAAGACTTGGATGAGAGAGATATTCAGGGAGAAGCTTCGAGAACGATGGGGATGTAACAAACCTGGTCATAATTTATGTTATCGGGCCCCCGATGATGAGCAGCACATACATCTGTCTGCAAACCATATAGAGATTTGGGTTGACGAGTGGATGAGTAAAGTATAATGCTATTTCCATGTGATCTGTGTCACATGCTGTGCATTTCAGTGTCAAGGAGAAACGACCTACCATGACCCACCCACCATTATCAAGATATCCACCAACACGACATCCAATCTCAGCCCGTATCGAAATCACGCCGTGGACTGGGGAATGATCTCACAGAGTCTTGTGACATCTTCAAGTGTTGACATTGGCCCCGGGTATTACTGTGGAGTCGGTTTGGAAAGGGTTGGGATGAAAGTCCTTCAGAGTGCCAAGACAGCTGTGCTGATCGCAAGCTAACAATGTACAGGGAAATACCAGCTGGTTGATGTGATCGGTGAGAAGAACCTCTGATCGCTGTGAGCTCCTTTACAGATAGTGGATGCACGTGGCAGATCGCTTCCACAATATACACAAGGCAGAAAAAGGGTGAGGGATCATGAAATTCTATTACAGCACGGGCCATGTTTATGATAAATGTTGATGCAACCTCATCCAAGTTGGCGTGCAGTGGTGACTTGACTAAAATGTTGTATAGTGATGACATAATCGGAGCTGACATGGCAAGTGGCTCTGCATCCAAGCAATAAACACCAGGGCAAGAAGGCCGAAGCCAAGAATGTCATAAGCCGGGTAGTGTGACCTTTGCCGCTCCTGTAAGAAAATACCGAGAAACTCTTTAAAACCACTGTCGCTCTTCTCCGAATTTGAGGCAGATATGTAGGTCTATGACTCAGACATGAGTATTTCCAGTATATTCAATGATTGAGGTATCCTTATCTCGCTAAATCAGCACTATCTTTAACTAGTCTTCTTACACTTTTTTTTTGACATTGACTAAGACAAGCCGTCCACCGTGCCTCGTTTACCATCCACACCGAAGCCACTACTCACTCGCTCAGAAACAAGAAGGAGACACCAACTCGGATTACCTCCCCTCCTCATAAATCCCTCCACCGACACCGCAACCACAGCACACCCTACCTCACCAACCGAATCAGGGCCCTCTGAAACTGACACCGATACCGACACCAAATATATAACATTTCAAACGCACCCCCCAACTCTCAAGGTCTCACCACAAACACGAACCAGAAAGTCAAGGATGCCACAACACGAGCCAAGCCAACCTATAGCAGAAGTCAACGTCGGCAAACTCAAAGAATGCCCAATGCTCACTGCTGGACGTTACACACCAATCATCCACCAAAACTGGTCAACAGCTTGTCGCCGATACATGAAGTTTGGGGAAAAGAAACCCAACGAGATTGTGAGTTATGTCGCAGACGCCATGATGGAGCCGCGACTCATGGCTGGTACCAAGGGGATCAGACACAGATCGATACCCTCACATTAGAACAATACCTGGAGGAGCTCGCGAAAATTACCCTTGAGAAAAACTGGGCCCACCTCATTAGAGAAAAAATCCTAACCAGCACACAAGACAACCAGCGATTCATCAACTGGAAAATTGAGATGGAGAACCTCAATGTGATTCTCACCACATCAGCAAAACCCTTCGCCTTGTCCAATGCTGCCTTGAAGACACAACTAGAGGCAAATCTTGACAAAGCCCTCAAACGAAACCTTCTTGTTGAACCAATCCTTGCAACTGAACTCACAGCATGGACCAGTGAAGTGAAGGAGCATGACGAGCGTGTTCGTGAACAACCATGAATTGATGCAAGAGCAAATCATTGCCAACAATGCCGCTCGGGCATTCCGCCGCAATGAAAGGAAGGATATAGCCTCTCGTTTATCTGACCCTACACCCAGCTCCACTTCCATGAACAAATCCAACATCAAACTTCCAAGGCTGACTGACGAAGAGAGGAGACTACTACATGAGCATCAAGGATGCACACGCTGCCGTGTTTTCTATGCAGGTCATCGCTCTGACACATGCCCCATGAAGACGAACAACTCATGGCCAGATGCTGCCACATACAAACCTCTTACCTCAACAATGGCACGTGCAGCTGCACCACACGTTACGGCAGGCCTGGCCATGGCCAACATCCAAGAATGCATAGATGAAGATACAGACACATACGTCACCTCCTCACTCAACCCACCACACATTCCTTTCACAGTCCCACATCTCTATGCACCCATAGAGATGACGGGACCTCTCATATCCAACTTCCCCCTATCCTTGAAAGCACTCATTGATATTGGATGTCCTGCTACAGTGATTAGTGACACCTTAGTCACCCAGCTGGGACTTCGACGATTTCCGCTGCCTAAGGCTGAAGACAATCTATCATCATTATCAAATGTGGCCTTGAGTTGCAGGGAGTTTGTTAGAATTAAGGTGACATCGGGGAATGGTGCATGGCAGTCAGGAGTATTTAACATGAAAATAAACGATGGATTACCCATACCGCTCATCTTGGGAATGTCTTTTCTCTCCTCACACCACATAGTGATTGACACTATCGAGAGAACGGCATGTGACAAGCGGGTAAATTATGACATTGTCAGCCCCAAGAGCTCTGGAAAGAGGGAGGGACCAACAACCTGTATAACACCACATATCAAGGCACCACAAGCCTCCCAGTGCAAGGAGACTTCGGAACCACCACTTGCTGGGTACCTGCTACCTGTCCCAATTATGGCTGCTGTGCGCGAAACCATTGAGAGACTTCACCTTACAGGAAGTGTTAGCAAAAAAGGAGGCAGAGTTGAAGGCTACCTTTTCTGACCGAATTTCCACTGAGATTACCAGATATGTCTGAATTGCCAACCCATATACACCACCGCATACATCCTAAAAGACCCCTCTAAGATAACAGCTGGACAGGGTATTCCACAGCGAAGAAATTCCACGATTCCTGGAAAATACTCCTTGAAGAACATCTAGCAGCGGGACGAATACGACCATCGTCCTCAGCATATGCATCCCCAGCATTTTGTGTACCCAAATACCGCAATGGCATACCTGCCCTTGACATCCCACCATGATGGGTTAATGATTACCGGGAGCTCAACAAGAACACCATCCGAGACAACTACCCACTGCCTCGGGTTGACGACATTCTGTCAGACTGTGGGCGGGGTGTGATCTTTGGTAAATTAGACATGACAAACTCATTTTTTCAGACCAGGGTGCACCCTGAAGATGTCCACCTGACAGCTGTATGCACCCCTTGGGGACTATACGAGTGGACTGTCATGCCAATGGGAGGATGCAATGCACCATCCACACACCAACGGCGTATGACAGATGCGCTACGGCACTTACTCGGGAAGATCTGCCATGTATACCTGGATGACATCATTATATGGTCGAAGACACTGGAGGAACATGAGCACAATGTACGAGAAGTACTACAAGCACTGCGTGTGGCCAAACTATATTGTAATCCAGACAAATCCATCCTTTTTGCCACAGAGCTCTCCTTCCTTGGACACCACATTTCCTCAGAGGGCATTCGCCCGGATGCCCAGAAGACAGAACGGATCACCAACTGGCCCCAGCCAACCACAGCCACGAATGTCCGTGGCTTTCTTGGGCTTACCCGCTATGTTTCTGCATTCCTCCCTGCCTTGGCAGAACACACCAGTGTCCTTACCCCCCTAACTACGAAAGAATGTGACCGCCAATTCCCCATCTGGACTCAGGAACACCAGCAGGCTTTTGACGCCATCAAACAACTGGTCACTGGTACAGACTGCCTCACCGTAATCGACTATGATGATCCAACAGGCAATATCTTCCTAACTACAGATGCCAGTGATCGACGCACAGGTGCTGTACTCAGTTTTGGCAAGGATTGGGCCACGGCCTGACCTGTTGCTTATCACTCATGCCAGTTGAATAACGCTGAACACAATTACCCAGTCCATGAGAAGGAACTGTTAGCAATTATCAAAGCCATCAAGAAGTGGCGTACCAGTCTCTTAGGGTGCCATTTTCAGGTTTACACAGACCACCGAACACTAGAATACTTCCAGTCACAAAAGGAGATGTCCTGCCGACAGATGCACTGGTCCATGTACCTTGCAGATTTCGATTTCAACATTGTCTATATCCATGGAGAAGAGAACACAGTCGCCAATGCCCTATCTCACATGCCTGATGGTGACACCAATGCCATGCACGCTGCCTGTGCGTTAGCACACACCCGATCTCCAAAAAAGAGCATTGTTGGAGGGACACTTAACATCACCACTGACCCTGCCCTACTGGATGCAATCCAGCAAGGTTATATCCATGATGACCTCTGTAAACAGCTCGACAGCGATATCACTGCAGGAAGCATTGAAGGTGCGAGGAAGGAAGCCAGTCTCCTTTATGTTGGACGCTGACTCGTCATCCCTCGTGACATCACAATCCAGGAAATGTTGTATCATCTTGCACATGACACTCTGGGTCATTTCGGATTTGACAAGAGCTATGAAGCCCTTCGGCACTCCTACTACTGGCCCAACATGAGGCGAGATTTAGAAACAGCATACATACCTTCGTGCACCGAATGTCAGAGGAATAAAGACTGCACCAGCCAGCCTACTGGCCCCTTCCTTACATCCTCTTCCAGTCCCCGATGGCCGTTTCGATACCATTGCCATCGATTTCATCGGTCCTCTCCCTGAAGAACAGGGGAAAGATACAGTCATGACCATGACCGACACCCTGGGTGCAGACATTCGTTTGGCACCCATCCATTCTTCCTATTCAGCAGCACAGATCGCAGTTGTACTCTTCAACGAATGGTACTGTGAAAATGGGTTAATGCTTAATATTGTGTCAGATCGTGACCCACTGTTTACCCCTGAACTCTGGAAGGTGTTACACAAACTCTCAGGAGTTAAATTGAAGATGTCGACTGCCTACCACCCACAAAGCGATGGCTCCAGTGAGCAGACCAACAGGACCCTCAACCAGCTAATTCAATATCATGTCGATATCAACCAGAAGGGATGGGTGGCACAGCTTCCCCGCGTACATTTTGCTATCATGAACACTATCAACACCTCCACAGGCTTCTCCCCATTCCAGCTAAAAACTGGACACTCCCCACGGCTCATTCCTCCAATCACACCCTTACCCCCAGGTGTCACCCCTGCTGAGGTGTCAGCACACGAGATCCTGCGCTGCCTGGAGTTAGATGTCCAGGAAGCACAAGACAACCTCACTGCCACAAAAATTTGTCAGGCCTATCACGCTAATAAACACCGTGGTGCAGAAATTCGATACAATGTGGGCAATTTGGTCATGCTATCTACTTCACACCGCCGCCATAACTACAAACGAAAAGGAAAGAAGCGGGTAGCAAGGTTTATGCCCCATTTTGATGGCCCATATGAGATAACACATGCCTTCCCCGAAAAATCAGTCTATACCTTGCGACTTCCCAACAATCCCACCTCATACCCGGGTTTCCACTCCAGCCTCCTTAAACCATTCATCCCTAATGACACCTCCCTTTTCACCAATCGAGAACTCACCCGCCCGGGCATAGTAGTCACAGAAGATGGCACGGAAGAGACTCTCATCAATAGGATTGTCGATGCACGCCGGTGTGGCTGTGGGATCCAATATTTGGTACACTGGGTGGGTTTTGGAAAAGACCATGACGAATGGATGCCTCGCAAGGCCATCAAAGACACGGAAGCATTAGATGTTTGGGAAAGAGAAAACGGACTTGACATTTGACTGAGTTAAGTTTCTGGAGGGGGGAGGGGTGTAATCCTGGCCGTATTACCACAGGCACACATCACTGATCGGCTTCACATGGTCACTCGACTCTCCTTTTTTCCTCCATCTGATTGTCTCTGACTTCAGCTGAGCCGCCCCTCTGTTCCCTAACTTACGACACAGCCCCAATTATCCTGGGTACCCTGCGCCGGTATCAGATGCCCGACAATGGTATATAATTATTGACCTACGTAGTTACAGATTCAGATTCGGACCTTTTGTATCTTACGAACCAACAACAACTCAACAGAGAAATATAGTCCTGTCTGTGTTGACTGAGTGAGGTCAATCAATGACCTTACATCTTCACATTTTTGGCAGCGTAAGATGCTTGTGTAGAAACTTGCCAAGGGCACCATGGTCTTGTAACAAACAGGCGATTTCCCGGTATATTGTCAGCTTTGCGATCAGCGAAGCTGTCCTAGCACCGTGAAGGACTTTCATCCCAACCCTTTCCAAACTGACTTCACAGTAATACCCGGGGCCAATGTCAATACTTGACATTGTCCCCTCGCTCCGCGAGATCATTCCCCAGTCATCGGCATGACTGCAATAGGGGCTGAGGTTAGATGTCGTGTTGGTGGATATTTTAACAACATTCGGTGGTCATGGTAGCCCGTTTCTCCTTGACACTGAATGCGCAGCATGTGACACACATCGCATAGAAATACCATTATACTTTGCTCACCCACTCGTCAACCCAACTCTCTATATGGTTTGGAGACAGCTGTATGTGGTGCCTACCATCGGGGGCCCGATAACATAAATCATGGCCAGGTTCGTTACAACCCCATCGTTTTCGAAGCTTCTCCCTGAATACCTCTTTCATCCCTTTAACGATCTCGTCCCATTGCTCTGAACTCAATACACCAGGGGACACTAAGGGTGGGAGTTCTTCCATGTCTTCAAGGTCGATCCCGGCCGTTGCCGAATGGTGATTCCCAGGAGTCGTCTCATTGGAAGTAGACATTGGTGGGTAGCAGTGTCACCTACACTAGAAGGGGGTGCCTTGCTTTTATGCCGCCACCAGTCGGAGAGTTAATTCCATGAAGGCACAGCATTATGGCCGTACTTACACGAGATACACACCATTTCATTCCAGCCTTCGTCCACAAGGTTCCCTCACCTTCCTTGAACCTTATAGGCTCCACTGTATTGAGGTAACTACTTCTGACGCTTTCCACTGAAGGCCCACACAGCATACCATAATGATTCAGTCGATTGTCACCTCATAGTAGAGCATTTGTCAGCTTCAGAGTTGAAAGAAAAACTGCTTTTCTGATATCGAGAAGTGACATTGCCATGTACCATATAAATGCAGTCCAAAGTGATACCCAATGGTTACTGCCTTCAAGTTGCCACTGTCAGCCTCAGGCTTTGTCCAGAGGGATTGCACATTTCCTGTTTTTAATTTTGCAAACTTTCACCAAGGAGAAACCCCGTGCCAGTGATGACCTAGTCCCATTAATAGTAAGCAACGTGATTTTTTCATTGGCCTTCACCATATCCTTGGTTGTGATGAATCCATCTGGGTGCGTATTAACACATTCTAAATATAATCTCGTCTCAGGCGAGACTGACAGCTAGCCTTATTATTATCTCTCTGTCTAAGTGGAACGTTTCGCCCCACGCTCACACGATTGATGCGTGGACATTGCTCTTCAAAGCGACGATGACAAGGTAGATCAAGCATTGTGACCCACCCGTAGTTTGACCTATGTCAGCTCTTGCGGTATGTAAAGATTCACCATGCTGGCTATGCTAATTTACATTCCCATTTTCTGCCATCTTTCTACCCCCTTTGGTGCTGCCAAATTCCACTGTGCCCTTGGAGCTCCACATAGGTCACCGTAGCAATCCCTCTTCATTCCCACACGATAGCCATTCATCGCAGCACTGGGTTTGTCACAAGAATTGATCCTTCATTTTCTCGTTTTGGCTAATTTGTCAGTCACGGAATGGACGAAGTGTCCTGAGTCTTAACATACTTCCGAGCTGATAATCGGCTATTGTCGTCAAAAAATGGGCAGAACATGCGACGCTTGCCACGGCAATACATCATAGTGGCTCTCAGATAATCTCAGGTGCAGCAGGATAACAAAAGGATTATGTCTTGGGAATACCATTTGGATCACTCTTGACGACAATTATACTTCGGTATGCTGGTACCAGACTGCAAACGACAGCAATTCCTTTCAAAGACAGTGGAAATGGTCGAACCCAGTCTCAGAATGGTTCAGAAACACTCCAAGGATATTTGCTGTCGTGAGATGTATATATATAGTTCTTACAATATATTTAATTATTAGTCACAAAACACAAAGTCCTACAAAGCCAAAGGTTTCATCGACACAATTCTCATCAGCAATGAATTCCAGAGTTGCAATGAGCATAAGAAGTGATTGAATGAGCTTTTAACCCGACTCAAATGATGTAAGTTTATGTAACTATTAATGCTGCCAAAGTGAGCTGAAAAAAAAAAGGAAACAGGAAAGATATTATCCTCTTCCTTGCTTCCTTTCAATATATCAGTTAAAGGTGTGACCACCGTGCAAAGGAAGGAACGAGGGGTAGAAACTAATATTTAAGGTCGAACCGGTTCGTTGAGCTGCGCATTGTCCCTTAATGTGGAAGGACATAAACAAGAATAGTGAGGGGAGAGAGCTTGAGAGCTGTGGTACATGCATATTCCAGGCCAGACGATCCAGCTATTAGTTCAGTATAACCACAATTATTCTGTTGAGAGGCAACACCTGTGATCAACATGGTCTCCGAGTGATTTGCATCAGAAATGGACTGGGGAGGAGATCTCTGTTGAAATCTGCTAGCCTAAGTTTCACAGTACGAGGACTCTCTACAATTGGAGTGTAGCCACTAAGAGTAGAGCAGGTAGATGCTAAGCCGGTGATATTGCTAGGCTTTCAGATGAGGGATCTACTCCTCATCTGAACTAACTATATACTAATATACATGGTCTGTGCACTGGTCTGTGCACGATGGCGTGCTACGGATCTAGTGAACTTTAACTAAATATAACAATCACATGTGTGAACCGGCTGGAACCTATACAGTCACAAGAGGAGATATGAGATTACAGTTAATCACTGTTATCATATTCTAACAATCTCATGCACAAATGAAAGACAATACTGGAAGAGAAAAGATGGTGAACATAGTGTATTACAGACTCCACAAGCAAGGAAACCAAGTTGATGTGAATGGTATTCAACATGTGTGTGAGAGAGAGTTGTGGAGCATGCTGTGAGGGAAACAGTGGCTGTATGCGCTCTTAAAATGGAGCAAACTTCTATGTGGCTTGAAAATACGGGTTACAGATATGAAGAGAAATCATTAAAATCGAGTCAAATTGATCGAGAAAGACTTTCCCCTGGGCAATCATATTTCTTCAAAACTGAGACCATGGTGGAATTAGACGATACGGACGCACCAGTGAAAGGTGTCGCCACGACGCATCAGAAGCCTTTGGCGGTGAGAACTAGACCTTCATAGTCAATCATGGATCCTTCGTTGATTGAGTTGCGGATCGCGTCCCAATGGATTAGGCTAGAAATGAGAATGGCGGTGGTATTGAAGCTGCGCACCGTGGTACACGCGAGTCCAGGCCGAACACCGATTATTTCTTCGGCGCATACATAATGTAGCAACTCTGTGTTCGATATGACGATGGCAACTAGATTGATGATTGTGAAGTACTGTGAGTCTTTGTCAATGTTAAAGCTGACATATGGTAGTGTCTCCTTGGCTAGCACCATTATAGCGACTAACTCACCAGCATTATTTTTGATAAACCTACCTGGAACCCTCATAGTTATATTGCGGGGGTTATTTTCCGAAAAATGGAGATAAGTCGAATTCGTTAATGCTATCGACACATCAATGAAAGGTGTGGCGACTACGCACAGGAAAGAACAGGTAACGATAACCAACGTTCAAGAGTCCGACGAATCTTGTCTTTCATATTAGATTGAATCAAATGTCTTTTTCGATACTACTCGAAATGAAACAATTCAAAACATAACAATCGGTAGAATGAACTCCAATGAACAAAAATGAAAGCAGCACGTGAAATGTCGGGATAGCCAGTAAGATACATCGTCGTGGCGTGTAGTGTGACCCTAGCGACTGAAACATTCAAACACAAGATGTCTTGGCTTGGCTTGTGCACGTGGCAGGTCGCTGTGAGTCCTCTTCAGCTCTGAGTTCCTAAGTGATTCCCCCTAACATCACCACGAGTTACCTTTCCCTTATCTAAGGTGAATGCTCACGACAATGTGAAGATGTGTCGGTGTCTTGATCATGGTGTTGTCCAATGGCTTGACCCGGCTATTTCACGAGAATAGCGGTGGGACGGCCTTCTTTGAGACGTCCTAGTTGTATTCGATTGACATTGTTATCACTAGTATATGCAATATGATTTCACCGAGTAGTCCTTGGAATATTTTCAACACCAGTCTAGAGAACCTCAGCGATCATTACAAGTGAATATCTTCGCTGTTAAATTGCGTCAAATTACGTAGTTTCATACAACTCTCAAGTCCGCGGTCTGTTTGAAATGATTGTCATTTATAAATAGGATCTCAGTCTAGCCACGGGTGGTCCCCGCAAGTGTATTCGACTCGCGTATGGCATCAACGCGTACAAGCTGCAGAGCTCGCGGCAATAGTGAAAAGTGACTATATGCGCTCCTATATTTGCTCGACCTATGGGAGCTTGATTTTCAAGTGATCAATGGAAGATAAATAGTTTAAGGAATTTTCCCAACACGTTGCCTCGCATGGTGTGGAGGCCCGTGGTTTGAAGATCATGGATCTTGTCGATTGAACACTGGCCTGAATGTATGGCCTGAACGCGACTTGTATCGAAATGGGGGAGGCCTTTTTCAGACCTTGTATGACATCGTATTTAAAACAAATGTAGTTCGTGATTCAGATGTTAGTATAGGGACGGTTAGTGCCGCAAAATGTATTCAACACATGTGTGGGTGCACTGCAGACCTCGCGACGATAATACAAAGTGACTATACGCGTTCTTTTATAGGCTCAAATAATATAGCTGTATACCATCTGCAACCCCAGCTGCAAAGTGAGTTGAATAAAGGGCGACGCTACTTGTTTCCTCGTGGTTTGGTTGAGATGTGTCAGCACTATCGAAAAGAAATGATTAGCGAGTGTGTCCAATTGATGGTGCAAGACCTTTGTCAGGGCAACCATGTTCCTCCACCACTGATAGGTGAGTCTCATTAGACCCTACTGACACACGAGTGGATGGTGTGGCGACCACGGAAAGGAAAGAACGTGCGGTCAAATCTAAACGCTCAAGCGGGTAACTGACGGATTGGTCATTTCTTGAAACGCGCATGATGTCACAATGTGGAAGAAGAGAAAAGAGCAGGGCGATGATATCGAGGCTTCGCACTGTGGTACACGCGCATTCGGGATCGGAAGATCCAGCTATCAGTTTCAAAGTAACTACCATTATTATCTCGGCAGAATGCAAGAGCGCGGAATTTGGACTTGCTTCCATCATAATCAGACTGGTAGGAAAGTTGCATAGACGGATGTAAGACGGTGCTACAATGACAAATATTGTGAACGTACCATACGATGGGCCCAATGAGCGAAGAAACGACATTCAGCTGGTTGATGTGATCGGTGAGAAGCGTGCAGTCATCGAAGAAGGTTTGCAAGGAGCGCATACTCCGATACAGTGAATATGATATCTCCGAATCAGTATGACGTGTCAATGACACTGTATGCATATTTATGTCGTCCACTAAAACCTTCAATGCAGCTCCAGCAATATCTCGGAACGATGCCTCTTGGTGGATGCAAGACACGAGAAGCCGTGTAAGATATCCACACGAGGTAAGCCGGTGTGGGTAATTTTATCTGTTATGGTTTTGGTGGGCGGGATGAAATGATGTGATGTCACGACGCACGGTTGCAACCAGAATTCAATGCATGCTCTGATCGCCGTGAGCTCCAACACAGATAGTTGACGCACGTGGCATATCGCTTCTACGATATACACAAGACCGATAATAAGTGAGAGACCATAACCGGCGATGTGTATAATAAATGTTGATGCAACCTCTTCAAAGTTGATGTGCAGCGGTGACTTGACTAAACCGTTGTAGAGTGATGACGTAATCGCAGATGACGCGTCTCTATCGAACCAATAAACACCGGAGCAAGTGAAGGCCGACGCCAAAGATAGCATAAGTTGGGAAGCGTGAGCTTTGCTACTCCGCTGCATTGGAAGTGAAGACACCGGGAAATCATCTAAAACCATCGCGGCTCTTCTCCGAATTTGAGGGGGGTATGTAGGTCTACGACTCAAATATGAGTATTTCAAGTATATTCAACATTGACGCTGCGTTATCCCTACCTCACTAAATCAACACTCTCTTGAACTAGCCTCCCCAGTCTTGGCAGCGTAAGATGCTTGTGTAGAAACTTACCAAAGGCCACATCGTCTCGATGCAATCGACTGGCGATTTCCTTGTATATTGTCAGCTTTGCGATCAGCGAAGCTGTCTTAGCACCGTGAAGGACTTTCATTCCAACCCTTTCTAAACCGACTCCACTGTAATACCCGGGCCAATCACTATTAAAAATAGTATGAGTTGACTCTATTGCAATACACAATATACAAGAGTTTAATAAGCTTGTAATAAAAGTACTTGTGTCTCAATATCTTGTGTCAGTTACAGTGACTTACAAAACGTATCCAATGTTTTGTAGTTTCAGCTTATATATGCTATATCCCAGTAGATAAAATAGTAGAAATCACCAAAATATTTGTGAACATGACCTATCATGTATATATGTATATGGTAGAACTATATTATGTAATATCCATATATGGAAACACTATGAATATTTTAATGGAGAGGGTTCATTGGATACATTTTGTAACTGACAGGTTCTAGCATGAAAACCATGTGCCTATGTTAATTGTTTACAGTTGTTTATGTTTTTCAACATGTCATGTGATCATTCTATACTACAGTATAAGTAGAAGGGCTTTCTCAGCTAAGATTCCTTCAATTCTAACTATGCATCTCCTTTCCACTGCTGCCCAGTATGAGATCCTTTCTCTACTTAATGCTGGACATTCTGCCAGACATATTTCAGTTTTTACTGGCTATAGCTATGCTACTATCTCTAGACTTTGTTCTACACACTGTTCCCACCTTTCTAAGCCCTCTGGTGGTCACCCTTCCAAACCCTCCACAGCCAACATCCATTTTGCACAACACCTTATCAGCTCTGGAAAGGCTGATACAGCTGTAGATGCAACAAAGGCACTTTGCAATATCACCAACCAGTCACTCAATCCTCAAACAGTGTGTAGTGGACTCAAGGCAGCTGGGATGAAGCCTGTGGTAAAGAAGAAAAGGCCTCTTCTTTCTAAGAGGCATAGGAAGGAGGGGATGGATTTTGCTTTGGCACATCAGGATTGGACTGTGGAGGATTGGAAGAAGGTGGTGTGGTCTGATGAGACCAAAATTAATAGGCTGGGGTCAGATGGCAGGAAGTGGGTGTGGAAAAAGGCAGGGGAGGGCTTGAGTGACAGGCTGGTTGAGGGAACCCTGAAGTTTGGTGGTGGATCTTTAATGGTTTGGGGGTGCATGCTGTGGGAGGGGGTTGGGTATGCATGCAAGATTGATGAAAGGATGGATGGGGATCTCTACATCCATATTCTGGAGGATGACCTGCAAGCCAGTCTTAAGGACTATGGTAAATCTGCCAATGGTATCATCTTCCAGCAAGACAATGACCCCAAGCATACCTGCAAGAAGGCCCAGAATTGGTTGCAAGAAAATGGTTTCAGGGTTCTCTCATGGCCAGCACAGTCTCCTGACTTGAATCCCATTGAACACCTATGGAATCACCTGAAGAGGAGGTTGGCAGGGTATGAGAATGCACCCCAGGGGATGGAAGAGTTGTGGGAGAGGGTGGTGGATGAATGGTACAATATTGATGCAAAGGTGTGTCAGGATTTGATTGAAAGTATGCCTAGGAGGGCTTCAGATGTATTAAAGGCAAAGGGTGGCTACACTAAGTACTAAATACTAGTAATTTCCTGCCTAAATGTGTCAGTTACAAAATGTATCCAATGAATGCTCTCCATTGAAATATTCATAGTGTTTCCATATATGGATATTACATAATATAGTTCTACATATAAATATATACATGATAGGTCATGTTCACAAATATTCTGGTGATTTCTACTATTTTATCTACTGGGATATAGAATATATAAGCTGAAACTACAAAACATTGGATACATTTTGTAAGTCACTGTAGTGTAGCACCTCCTGACAATATAGGTTGGATGCTCTGGGAGGTGTATAGTGGTTCTGACACACATTAACCTCCCAATACATGGTCCACAATTAGCATCTTCATATGAAAAGTTGCAATAATTGGTGGACTCCCCCTATAAAAAGGTGTGTTTCATCATCAAATTTAACAATCACAATACTGGATGATGTCCCAAGACTCTGTGAGCTCATTCCCCAGTCATCATCATGACTGTGATATGGGCTGAGGTTGCATGTCATGTTGGTGGATATCTTAACAACGTTCAGTAGGTCATTGTAGCCCGTTTTTCCTTGACACTAAAATGCCCAGCATGTGACACAGATCACACGGAAATAGCATTATACTCTACTCACCCACTGGTCAACCCAAATCTCTATATTGTTTGCAGATAGCTGTATGTGCTGGTCGTCATCGGGGACCCGATAACATAAATCATGGCCGGGTTCGTTACAACCCCATCGTTCTTGAAGCTTCTCCCTGAATATCTCTCTCATCCCCGTCTGAATGATCTGGTCCTGTTGCTCTGAGCTCAATACATCTGGGGAAACTAAGGTTGGTAGTTCCTCAACATCTTCAATGTAGGACTCAGCCGTTGCCAAATCGTGATTCCCCAGAGTCATCTCGGTGACAGTAGACATTGGTGGGTAGCAGTCGTACTTACACTCGAAAGGGGTGCTGAGATTTTATGCCGCAGTCAGTCGGAGAGTTAATTCCACCAAGGTTACATCCTTGTGGCCGCCCTTACACAGGATTCACAGCCTGTCACCCCTACCTTTGTAAATAACATCCCCTCACCTTCCATAAAGTCTCCAATGCACTAAGTTACCTTATAACTTTCTTACACCTTCTGCTGAAGGCTACACAGGATTTAATAATATTTAGTCAATTGTTACCCATAGTATAATATTTCTGGCATTATTGAGCGTCAGAGTTGCAATGCGGCTTCTCTAACTTCCAGAAGTGGCATTGCCAAGGATAATATAAATGCATTCCAGAGCGATGCTCACTGGGTCCTGCATTCAAGTTGGCACTGTCAACCTCAGACTTTATCTGGCGAGATTGCGTGCTTCCTGTTTAGGTTTATCAAAACTTTCAATGAGAAGAAACCCGGGTCAATGATATCTAGTCAGGTTAATGGTCACATGAAACAGCTTGAATTTTGTAGAATGTCTGAAAAAGACAAAGAGTGAGGTAAGACCAGAGTTCTCAGGGTAGATTTTATCGAGGTACGTAAGGCTCGAACTTGGAGTATCTTTGATTGTGGCGTGTCCATTAGAATTTGTATTAATAAACTGCACACATAACCCCATGTCAGGTAATACTTGCTTACACCTAGCCTTATTATTATCTGTCTTGCCGAGCAGAATGTTTCGCCTTAGGCTCATACTCTTGATGCGTGGACATGGTGCTTCAGCGTGATGGTGACAACGTAGATCCATGATTGCAACCCACTCAGCTTGACCTATCTCAGGCATACTTCGTCTGGTACGTCCAGATTCACTAAGTTGGGAATGCTAATTTCTCCCCTTTTTCTGGTTTCTCCCTGCCCCCTTTGGGACTGACTATGACAGTCCCTTTTCTGTCCCACACGATGGGCATTCATCTCAGCTTTGAGTTTGATCCCCCAATCCATCCTTTATCTTCTCGGTTTGAATGATTGTCATTCAGGGAATTAATCCGGTACTGTGAGTTGATACAAATTTCCAACTTGAGGATCGGCTATTGTCATTGCAAAGTGGGCAGAAGATACGAGGCTTGCTGGGGTAATGTATTATAATATAATGATTCCGGGGATAGTCTTCAGTGTAGCAGGAAAAATAGAATACCACTTGCATCACTCTCAATGACAATAAAACTTTGGTATGCTAGTACCAGTCAGAAAAGGACAGGAATTCCCTTCAAAGACTGGCAAAGGGCGCACCTGGTCTTGGACTGGTTCAAGAATGATCCGGGAATAATCATTGCCTGTGATATATATATATCTAGTCCTACAATGTATTTCCTTATTAGCCACAAAACACGAGCTCTACAAATTCAAAGGTATTATCGATCCAGTTTTCGTCACAGACTCCACACATAGCTGCATTAAGAATAAGAAGTGATTGTATGCGCTCTGAAATTGCTTCACACGATAATCTTGAATACAGCTTCAGCAACATGTCAAAACCATAGAATAGCTGAATAGCAAATTGGTTACCTCAACATTTTCACTGGCTATTCTGGCGACAATGGTTTTCGTCAGCAGGATGAGGTGTGATGGTGCGATGGACTATTATAACAAGAATGCAAGTAGCCTATGATCGCAGTGACTTCTTCGAAACACTGCTGACGCACGTAGTAGATAGCTTCCATGAAATACGCAAGCCCGCCAATGAGTAAAGTATCTTGACGATCAAATGTTGATACATTTCGGGGGATTTGTATGATAAATGTCAATACAACATCATCAAAGTTGGTGTTTAGTGGCGGTTTGGTGACAGTATTATAAAATAATGACCTCATTGCAGTTGACGTATTACTTCTATCTGTCCAATCGACACCGGGGCACGATATGAAGGTAAAACCCAAACATGTCAGGAGCTTGAAAATGTGCTCTCTCTGCTGCATATAGAGTAAAGACCACCGGAACAGGCATACAATAATCGACGCTCCCTCCGGAATTTCGTGGTTCTAGGAAGACGTGAGTATTTCGAGTGTATTCAATGATCGACACTCAGATATCCCTACCTCATTAACTCAATCCTTTGTTGAATTAGTCTGTCCAGTCCTGCCAGAGGTTAACTCTAGGTCAGGAACCTGTCAAGCCAACATGCTGTGAACTCATTCCCCAATCTGCAGCATTACTGAGGTATGGGTCATAATTCCACCACAAGAAATCTCGTTTAAACAGTTTTTTTTATATCTGAATGAGGACTGTATTCCTCGTGTGCCCTTCTCATATCAAGGGGCTCGCGTCTTCTGGAAGGTCTGAGAAAAGCAAGAAAGATCACTAGAGTTGACAAGTCTGTTGCAAAATTCAAGAGGTGCTCAGAACAATTTTTCACGTGGCTGACCGTCCTTGAAAATGTCAAAGCTGACATCTTGTGGTGTCTCCTTGGCGAGCATCATTATGACGACGAAATCACTAGAATTGTTTTGATGAAACGGCCTGGAAGCCACCATAATTATGTTCCGGAAAACGAAGACGTAATTCAACGGTGTCGACACATCATTGAAAGGTGTGGTGTAATCCTGCCCGTCTTACCACACATTGGCTACATTGTTCTGACCCGATCAAGATCTATTATTTTATCTCTCTGCCTTGATCATCCTTTTGTTCTACTTATAATTCCTTAAACCTTATTTCCATCATCCCATTGTTAAGTTAGGTATATTAGATTGACAATTGTCCTTTCCGAGGGTAGTTAGTTATTCCACCCCCCTACCAGATAGCTATCATGTTCTCCCCTTATGATCAACAAAGAGAACTTTGTCCTGTCCATTGCTGACTGAGTGAGGCTGATACCAACAGCCTTTCACTTTTTTTTTTGACATTGACAAATTACCTTACCACCATCTTGCTTACCATTGATCCCTACGACAATTCAAAATGAGATGGAGAACCCAACTTGGACCACCACCTCTTCTCATTACACTCACCCATCGAAACGAGACGAAGACACCAATTTGGATTACCTCCCCTCCTTGTGAAACCCCAATGCCTAATGATATACTTGGTGCATTTGCACACCCAACAACCGAATGGATACTGACACTGACATTGATCTGCAACAGACACCAACATTGATCTGCAACAGACACCAACATTGATCTGCAACAAACACCAACATTGATCTGCAACAGACACCGACACCGATACCGAACATCTGAGGATACAACCATACTCCTCACACTGCACTTGGCTACTGTCCATGCCTATGCTGCTTCTTTAATGCACCAAACCAAGATGGAGAACCGACTGAGGGTTACCACCCACTCTCATGAACCACAACCTTTCATCTGCATCAGTGCCCAACTGCACTGCACTGCCTACCACTGACCAATGACACCAACACAATGACATACTGCACTGGACCACTGCCACACCAATATCACTGATAACAGAAACCATACCACATCGCCATCCCACTGATGTCACCGATAACCCAACTATACCACATCGCCGTCCCACCGATGCCACCTATGTATGAAACAACCATACCACATTGCCATCCCACCGACAACACCAATGACACAATCATGCCAGCTGCCGTCCCACTAATGACACCGATGACACAATTATTCCATCTGCATCACCGTCCCACTGACGATACCAATCACACGACTGTAACACATCGCAGTCTCACTGATGATACCGATGAAACAACCATACTGCACTACCATCTCACTGATGACATCAACGGAACATATCATTACCGTACTATTATTGCTACCATTATAGCTACAGCCACCACTACCGCTACCAGTAAACTCATCTGCCACTACACCACCACCATTCTTCCCTCCAACAGAACCCTTTCCCTATTCCGGCTCCAGCAACCTCAGCCTTTACAACGAGTGTCAATACTCCTGATTCTGGTTTAGCCGTCCTTCTTGCATGGCATCTGCCCATCAGGACCATCTCTCCATTGAAAAAGATCCCATTTACTACTGACCCACAGATGCCAGACAACCCCAGACTCTGTCCAATTCCACTTTCAGACATTGACAACAATGTCTTGGATTGTCTTACCCAAGGCATCCATACCCCATGACCTTTGCCAATCCCAAGGCTGAAGCACACTACTTGTGCAGAGCGACTGCACACCCCGCGCTCACATGCCAACTGCACTTCTGGTACTATCTTCCAATACTTATTAGTATATCAATGGTAGCATACCAATGTTGGACTGCCAACTACCAATGCCATATCCACCACTACCATGGATACTCCCCACTGCCAAGATTTGACAAGCTACTATGCACATGACCAGCGCACCCATTAGCACCGAAGCCATTCCTGCAGCCCCGCCATTGACTGACGAAGTTTTTAATGCAGAAATCTTCTTGGGCATGTCATCACCATCACTGCACTACAGGTTCTCGTCGACGAGAAGCTCACTGCTCATGCTGCGCAACTTGAATTCGTGCGGTAGGACTGCTCAACTTCCCCCATTATATTGGGCCGCGATACTGCTCGTCATCTATTCCAAGACCGCACTGCATGTGTCCATCCATCTCGTCCACAGATTGGTCTTCGCCGCTCACTGTGCACACCTTTCCCCTCTATCCATGCCGAAATCCGTCTCCACTGCCAGAGACGTCCTCATGCACTACCTCTACACAAAATACTCCGATCACCTCTTCGAAAAGACATACAGGGTCTATCACAACTGGCACACAGTTTTGCCGCGACAGTTTACTGTCCACTGCACACTCATTGTCTCTGCTGTCTTATGTGACATCCTTCAACACCTCTCTTGTTCAACATCTCCCCGGGCAAATTTACATCGGCATTGCAATCGAGGCTGCTATTACTTTCAGCCAGCATCAATTTACATGTCTGTCTTCACAGATTATGAACTCATCACGTCTGTACCCAACGACCTTGTGGCACAACTGTCTCGACACTGGCATTCTGTGTGCATCTACACCATTTTGACATATCTGTTCACAAATCACAATGTGTCCATACACAACACGGCAACTGTGTTCACCTGTAACACCGATGCATCCATCTCCAATGCTTCGATATGTTCATCTATAACGCTTCAATGTGTCCATCCAGAATGCTTCGACACATCCATCTGTCACCTTTCAACGTATCCACCTGTAATGGTTGAACATGTCCCTCGGCATCTACTCATATCAACAATATCATTGGGTAGATAAGCTGCTACTCACAAAATTTTCTCTTGATAATCTACAGAGCTTGTCTACTCAACCAAAGCTGTTCTTCACCAACCTCAGTTATCACCCTACATTGGAACCAAAACTCACAAAACAACCTATGTTCTCAGCAGCGGCACTCTGTCAAGCGTCAGACTCCCAAGAGTGGTATCAGAACCCCAGTTACAATGTTCGAGGAACTGGAGCAGCTTTATGGGGACTGCACTAACCATCCACTCTCCAACCAGTAGTCGTCAGCTTGAAAAACATTATAAGGAAAATGTGGCAAAGTCCTGATCTGATGAACTCATTTAACATTGATACACCGGTGCTCCCTCGACCCGCAAACGTCTACAAAATTGTTCTGGGGTGATCATGTTGCCATTACAAACCATCACCCGCACACTTCACATCACACATCTTGGTGTTTCCGCAAGGTGGGAATTAATGCTTGGAACCACATTGATCCCGGGTCTTGTCTACCTACACTGAGCCATGTTGTTTTCATGCACCGCCATGACCCACACATGTCCTGCTGCATCATCTACATCCCGTGCCGCATTGTCTATAGGTCCCCCTGGGTCATCTTCAGGCCCCACTGCATTGTCTCCATGCACCGCTGCGACTCAACAACATGTCCCGCCCACTCAACAACGCATCCAACCCATTTTTTGAGGTGTCCTATCTACTTTTCGACACGTCCAGTCCACTCAATGACATTTCTACCTACATCTACATTGCAGCAACACCTGACACCATCCCGTATCACGTGCCCCATTCCGTCCTGTTGCCCACACACCTCGTTGTGTCACCTGCATGCCCCGTCGAGTCTGCGCATGACTGCCACGCCCATCTCACGCACGCCCCCTCTGGTCCTCCCACACGTATGTAGCATCTCGACCACACACCTTTTAGCACTGCTGTCTCAGCCCACATCCCATCTTGTACACGCCTGAACAGCCCCGCCGTGTCCACCACGTCTCACGTACATCCCCTTGTCAGCCATCTCCATCGAGGTCACCAACATACCCGACTTCAAACACGCCCTCACACTCGCTTCCTCCTCGACCCTGCATGCCATCTCCTCGCCATCCTTCACCCCACCTCCCAACATCATGACTTTTCGGATGATGACCCTTTCCTTCTCCGTTCACTCATGCGTCTTGTCTTCAACGCTCACCTCAGTTCCGGATGAAACAACCTCCCCCGCACATCATTGGTTATATATTCTCCATCTCAAGGCATACCTCGACGTTCAAAGCACAGCTCAATCACATGCCACTACCTTTGCCCCGAAATGTTAAGTGGATTAGAAGTTTCAACACCACAGCAATTTTTCAGAGTGGGGAGGGGTGTAATCCTGCCCGTCTTACCACTCATTGGCTCATTATTCTGACCCAATCAAGATCTATTACTCCATCCCTCTGCCTTAATCATCCTTTTGTTCTACTTATAATTCATTAAACCTTATTTCCATCATCCCATTGTTAAGTCAGGTATATTAGATTGACAATTGTCCTTTCCGAGGGTAGTTAGTTATTCCAACCCCCTACCAGATAGCTATCATGTTCTCCCCTTATGCTCAACAAAGAGAACTTTGTCCTGTCCGTTGCTGACTGAGTGAGGCTGATACCAACAGCCTTTCATGTGGCGAGTAACACATAAGAAAGAACAGGGGACGACAACTAACGTTCAAGAGGCTCACGGGTCTAGTCGAATGGTTCTTTAATATTAGATTGAATCAAATAAGTTTTCGCCACTACTCGCAATGGGATAGTTCAAACATGCCAATTGGTGGAATGAACTCCAGTCAACGGAAGTGGGAGCAGCAGGGGAATTGTCGGGATAGGGAGTAAAATAAATTGTCGTGACGTGCAGTTTGACGCTAACGACTGAAACATTGAAACAGACCATAAACCAGAAAATCTCGGGGAATGACTGTTCCACACGGCGGGTCGTGGGTATTCTTCAGCTCTTAGTTGATATGAGATTCCGCCTGACATGACCATCCATGAGCTACCTTTCTCTTATACAAGGTGAAAGCTCACGACATGTGAAGAAATGTCGGTGTCTTGATCATGGTGTTGTCCATTGGTTTGGCCCCGGCTTCCTGTTCTCCCAAACAAAGGACACGAGAAGAATGGTAGGACCGCTTGCTTTGAGACGCCGTAGTGATATTCGATCGACATTGTTACTGCTAGTATATGCGATGTGATTTCAAAGAGTAGTCATTGAAGTATATTCAACACCAGTGTAGAGAACCTCGCAGCGACTAACGATCTTCGCTTTCAAATTGTATCAAATTATGTAGCTTCAGAACAACTCTCAAGTTCGCGTCCTGTTTGAAATGATTGTCATTGATAAATAGGATATCAGTTTAGCCGCTGGTGGTGACCGCAAGTATATTCAATGAATGTATGGTATCAACGCGTGCAACATGCAGAGTGCGCGGCGGCGGTGAAAAGTCACTGTATGCGCTCTTGTATTTTCTCGGCCTATGGCAGCTTCATTATCAAGTTTTCAATGGAAGAGAATTAGTTTAAGGAGTTCGCCCAGCACATTGACTCGCACGGTGTGAAGGCCCTTGGTGGGAAGACCATGGATCTTGTCGATTGAACATTACCCTGAAGGTATGATGAGCCTGAACGAGACATGCATCGAATTGGGGGTGGGGGAGACCTTTCTCAGACCTCCAGTGATACCTTACTTTAAAATGCGGATGTTAGTGTAATCACGGCTAGTGCAAATGTATTCAACACATTTATGGGGACAACTGAGGAGCTCGCGGCGATAATGAAAAGTGACTATATAATTCTTACATAGGTTCAAGCCAGATACATTTATAACATCTGCAACCCCGGCTGCAATCCTGGTTTGGTTGAGAGGTGTCGGCATCATCGAAGAGAAATGATTAAAAAGTGTGTCCAATCGATGGTGTAAGACCTTTGTCAGGGCAACCATGTGCCTTCAACACTGATAGGGGTCTAATTAGACCGTACTGACACACAAGTAGAAGGTGTGGCGACCACGCAAAGGAAGGACCGCGCGGTGAAATCTAAATCTTTAACCGAATAACTGAAGAAATCGTCGTTGGTCGTGCGGCGCATAATGTCACAATGTGGAAGAAGAGAAACGAGAATGGCGATGGTATCACGGCTGCGCACCGTGGTCAACGCAGATTCGGGCTCGGAAGATGCAGCTATCAGCTTCAGAGTCAAGTCAATTATTCTTTCGCCAGACACCAGGAAAAGCCAATCTGGGCTCGTATGTGTCAGAATGAGACTGTTAGGACAATTGTATGGGGGGATGTAAGACGGTGCTGGAAGATAAAATATTGTGACCGTACCTTGCGATGGGCTCAATGAGCGAAGAAACCACATTCAGCCGGTTGATGTGATCGGCGAGAAGCGTGCTGTCGTTGAAGAAGGTTTCCAAGGAGTCAATACTCTGATACAGTGAGTTCGACGTGTGCAAATCAAGATGAAGTGTCAATGACGCTATATGGATGTTTATGTCGTCCAATAAAACCCTCAATACAGCTCCAGCAATATCTCGAAACCATGCATTTTGTTGGATGCAACACACGAGAAGCTCTATAGGATATTCATAAAGGTCAAGTCGTTGTGTCTGATATTCACTGTTATGGTTTTGGTGGGAAGGATGAAATGGTGTGATGGCACGACGCACGGTTGTAACCAGAATTCAATGCAACCTCTGATCGCCGGGAGCTCCTTTACAGATAGTGGACGCATGTCGCAGATCGCTTCCACGATAAGAATAAAAGGGTAAGCGCCGAACAAATTCTGTGACATAATATTCTGAGAAATGACCGGCGATGTGTATGATAAATGTTGATGCAACCTCATCCAAGTTGGTGTGCAGCGGTGACTTGACTAAAACGTTGTAAAGTGATGACGTAATCGCCGGTGACGCCTCTCTATCTGACCAATAGACGCCGGGCCACCATCTGAAGGCCGAAATGAAAGATGTCATAACGCGGGCATGACCTTTGTTACCCCAAAGTGCAGACATCGGGTACTCATTGAAAACCAACCATGCTCGTTTTCGAATTTGAAGCGGGTATGTGGGCCTACAAAGGACGTGAGTATTTCCAGTGTATTCAACATTGACGCTGAGTTATCCCTACCTCATTAAATCAACACACTCTTGAAATAGTCTTCCAAGTCTTGACAGTGTGAGATGCCTGTGCAGAAACTCCCTGAACACCCCTTCGTCTTCAGACAATCGATCTAAGATTTGCTCGTATATTGTCAATTTTCCCCTCCGCAAACCTGTCTTCGCATTGTGAAGGACTTTCATCCCAACCCTTTCCAAACCGACTCCACAGTAATACCCGGGGCCAATTTCAATACTCGAAGATGTCCCAGCATACTCCGAGTCCATTCCCCAGTCCTCTGCATGCCTGCGATACGGGCTGAGGTTGGATGTCGTGTTGGTGGATATCCAAGCCCTCTTAACAACAGTCGGTGGGTCATGGCAGGTCGTTTCTCCTTGACACTGAAATGTGCCGCATGTGACACAGATACCATGGAAATAGCATTATACGTGACTCACCAGCTCGTCAACCCAAAGCTCTATATGGTTTGTAGACAGTTGTATGTGCTGCTCGTCATCGGGGGCCCGATAACACAAATAATGGCCTGGTTCGTTACAGCTCCATCGTTCTCTGAGCTTCAGCAGGAATACATTCCTCATCCACGCCTCATTGATCTTCTCCTGTTGAGCTGAACTTAATACACCTGGGGAAACTAAGGGTGGTAGTTCCGCAACGTCTGCACGGTAGGACTCAGCAGTTGCCAAATCGTGATTCCTCAGAGTCATCTCGTTGAAGGTAGATATTGGCGGGTAGCAATCGGACTTGCACTTGAAAAGAGGTGCTGAGCTTTTATGCCGCAGTCAGTCGGAGAGTTAATTCCACCAAGGTACAGCCTTGTGGCCGTGCTTACACAGGACCCACAGCCTGTCATCCCTGCCTTTGTAAATCACACCCCCTCACCCTCCAGAAAGGCTGCAGTACACTGAGTGACCCTACTACTTTCTTACAACTTCTGCTCAAGGGTCATACAGCATTTAAAATAATAGTTCAGTCAATTGTCACCACATGGCATAATAGCTCTGGCATTATTGAGCGTCAGAGTTGCAATGCGGCTTTTCTGACATTCCACAAGTGGCATCGCCAAGGATAATCTAAATGCACTCCAGAGCGATGCTCACTGGGTGCTGCATTCAAGTTGGCGCTGTCAACCTCAGACTTTATGGGGCGAGATTGCGCGCTTCCTGTTTAATTTTATCAAAGCTTTTAATGAGAAGAAACATGGGTCAATGATAGTCTAGTCAGGTTAATGGTAAGCAACGTGGTTTCTTCATGCACGTTTGTCACATCAAACGGCTTGAATTTTGTAGAATGTCTGAACAAAGGCAAGACCACAGTTCTCAGGGTATATTTTATTGAGGTACGTAAGGGTCGAACTTGGAATATCTTCGATTGTGACGTGTCCATCAGAATCTGTATTAATAAACTGCACACATAACCACATATCAGGTAATAATTGCTTACACCCAGCCTTATTGTTATCTGTCTTTCCAAGTGGAGTGTTTCGCCGCAGGCTCACACTCTTGATGTGTGGCCATCGCTCTTCAATGCGACGATGTCAATGTAGATCCATGATTGTGACCCATGCAGCTTGACCTATTGAAGGCGGAGTTCGTCTGGTACGTACAGATTCACCCATGCCGGGAATGCTTATATGTCCTCTTTTTTCTGCTTTCTCGCTGGCCCCTTTTGGGACTGGGGATGACAGTCCCTCTTCTGTCCCACACGATGGCCATTCATCCCATCTCTGAGTTTGATGCGCCATCCATCCTTCATTTTCTCGTTTTGAAGGATTGTCATTCAGGGAATTAATGAGGTACTGTGAGTTGATATGAATTTCCAAGTTGATCATCGGCTATTGTCATTATAAAGAGGGCAGAAGACACGATGCTTGCCGGGGCAATGCATCATAATGTATTGACTCCGGGGATAGTCTTCAGTGCAGCAGGAAAAAATAGAATACCATTTGGATCACTCTCGGCGACAATGAAACTTTGGTATACTAGTACCAGACCGAAAAGGACAGGAATTCCCTCCAAACAGTGGCAAAAGCCGGACCTGATCTTAGACTGGTTTAAGAATTCCTACCGATGTCGTCACGGTTCGGTTTAAAAATGGTCCGGGAATAATTATTGCCTGTGAGATATGTATATCTAGTCCTACAATATATTTAATTATTAGTCACAAAACACGAGGGTGGATGCAACCCACGAATGACTGAATGGATCTTGGTTAACTCAACGTCGTTACTGGCTATTCTGGTTATCATCAGCAGGCAACAGGATGAGGTGTGATGGCGCGATGCACTGTTGTAACAAGTAGCCTCTGATCGAAGTCAGTTCCACACTGCTGACGGACATGGGAGATGGTTTCCACGATATACGCAAACCTGCCAATGAGTAAAGTATCTTGATCATCAAATGTTGATAGATTTTGGGCGATTTGCATGATAAATGTCGATGCGACATCATCAAAGTTGGTGTTTAGTGGTGGCTTGGTGGCAATATTATAAATAACGCGCGTGCAACATGCAGTGCGCGGCGGCGGCGGCGAAAAGTGACTGTATGCGCTCTTATATTTGCTCGGCCTATGGCAGCTTTATTGTCAAGTTTTCAATGAAAGAGAATTAGAAGCCCTGGGTGGGAATATCATGGATTTTGTCGATTAAACGTTACCCTGAAGGTATGATGAGCCTGAACGAGACATACATCGAATTGCAGGTGGGGGAGACCTTTTTCAGATCTCCAGTGATATCTTACTTTAAAATGCCGATGTTAGTCTAATCACGGCTAGTGGAAATGTATTCAACACATTTATGAAGACAACTGAGGAGCTCGCGGCGATAATGAAAAGTGACTATATAGTTCTTACATAGGTTCACACCATATAGATTTATTACATCTGCAACCCCGGCTGCAATCCTGGTTTGGTTGAGATGTGTCGGCATCATCGAAGAGAAATGACTAGAAAGTGTGTCCAATCGATGGTGTAAGACCTTGTCAGGGCAACCATGTGCCTTCAACACTGATAGGGGGTCTAATTAGACCGTACCGACACACGAGTGGAAGGTGTGGCGACTACACAAAGGAAGGAACGCGCGGTGAAATCTAAATTTTTAACCAAATATTTGTCGTTGGTCGGGCCGCGCATAATGTCACAATGTGGAAGAAGAGAAACGAGAATGAGGATGGTATCGTAGCTGCGCACCGTGGTCAACG
This sequence comes from Hysterangium stoloniferum, assembly GCA_015178975.1. Classification (NCBI taxonomy): domain Eukaryota; kingdom Fungi; phylum Basidiomycota; class Agaricomycetes; order Hysterangiales; family Hysterangiaceae; genus Hysterangium; species Hysterangium stoloniferum. The sequence continues at coordinate 385,757 of WHVD01000045.1, forward strand.
CAGATTCGTGCTCGGAAGATCCAGCTATCAGCTTCAGAGTCAATGCGATTATTCGCTCACCATACCCAAGGAGATCCGGATTAGGACTCGTGTGTGTCAGAATGAGACTGGTAGGACAATTGTATGGGCGGATGTAAGACGGTGCTGGAAGATAAAATATAATGAACGTACCGTACGATGGGCCCAATGAACGAAGAAACGACATTCAGCTGGTTGATGTGATCGGTGAGAAGCGTGCTGTCGTTGAAGAAGGTTTTCAAGGAGCGAATACTCCGATCCAGTGAGTACCAATCAAGATGAAGTGTCAATGACGCTATATCCATGGTATGTCGCCCAATAAAACCCTCAATACAGCTCCAGCGATATCTCGAAACCATGCATCTTGGCGCATGCAACACACGAGAAGCTCTATAGGATATTCATACAATCTAAGTCGTTGTGTCTGATATTCTCTGTTATGGTTTTGGTGGGAAGGATGAAATGGTGTGATGGCACGACGCACGGTTGTAACCAGAATTCAATGCAACCTCTGATCGCCGTGAGCTCCTTTACAGATAGTGGACGCATGTGGCAGATCCCTTCCACGATGCACTTAAGTTTGAAAAGGCGTAAGCGCCGATCAAATCCTGAGAGATAACGGGCGATGTGTATGATAAATGTTGATGCAACCTCCTCAAAGTTGGTGTGCAGCGGTGACTTGACTAAAACGTTGTATAGTGAAGACGTCATCGCAGTTCCTGACGCGTCTCTGTCGAACCAATAAACGCCGGGACAATCCTGGAAGGCCGAAGCAAAAGATAGCAGAAGTTGGGTAGTGTGACCTTTGCTACTCCACCGTGCATAAAGTGAAGACACTGAGAGCCTCTCTAACGTCATCGCCGCTCGTCTCCGAATTTGAAGTGGATATGTGGGTCTACAAAGATGTTGGTATTTCGAGTGTATGTAACATTGTCACTGAGTTATCCCTACCTCATTAAATCAACAGTCTCTTGAACTAGTCTTCCCAATCTTGGCATGGTGACATGCTTGCGTAGAATCTTGCTAAAGGCACCATTGTCTTGAGACCATTGACTTATTATTTGCCCGTATATTGTCAGCTTTGCCAACAGCGAGGCTTTCTTTGCACTGTGCAGGACTTTCATCCCAACCATTTCCAAAGCGACTCCACAGTAATACCCAGGACTAATTTCAATGCTTGATGATGTCTCAAGACTCCGTGAGATCATTCCCCAGTCATCGTCATGACTGCGATACGGGCTGAGGTTGGATCTCGTGTTGGTGGATATCTTAACAACATTCGGTGGGTCATGGTAGCTCGTTTCTCCTTGACACTAAAATGCGCAACATGTGACACAGATAACAGGGAAATAGCATTATACTTTACTCACCCAGTCGTCAACCCAACTCTCTATTTGGTTTGCAGACAGCTGTATGTGCTGCTCGTCATCGGGGGCCCGATAACATAAATCATGGTCGGGTTCGTTACAACCCCATCGTTCTTGAAGCTTCTCCCTGAATATCTCTCTCATCCCCTTCTGAATGATCTGGTCCCGTTGCTCTGAACTCAATACATCTGGGGAAACTAAGGGTGGTAGTTCCTCAACGCCTTCAATGTAGGACTCAGCCGTTGCCAAATCGTGATTCCCCAGAGTCATCTCGATGACAGCAGACATTGGTGGGTAGCAGTCGTACTTACATTCGAAAGGGGTGCTGAGATTTTATGGCGCAGTCAGTGGGAGAGTTAATTCCACCAAGGTACAGCCTTGTAGCCGTGCTTACACAGGATTCACGGCCTGTCACCCCTGCCTTTGTAAATAACATCCCCTCACCCCCCATAAAGGCTCCAGCGCACTAAGTTACCTCACTACTTTCTTACGTCTTCTGCTGAAGGCTCACACAGCATTTAATAATAGTTCGGTCAATTGTTACTCCATAGTATAATATTATTGAGCGTCAGAGTTGCAATGCAGCTTTTCTGACATTCCAGAAGTGGCATCGCCAAGCATAATATAAATGCACTCCAGAGCGATGCTCACTGGGTGCTGTATTCAAGTTGGCACTGTCAACCTCAGACTTTATTCGAGATTTCGCGCTTCCTGTTTAATTTTATCAAAACTTTCAATGAGAAGAAACCGGGTCAATGATGGTCTAGTCAGGTTAATGGCAAGCAGCGTGGTTGCTTCATCCACCGTTGCCACATCAAACGGCTTGAATTTTCTAGATTGTCTGAATAAGACAAAGGGTAAGGTAAGAGCAGAGTTCTCAGGTAGATTTATTGAGTTACGTAACGGTCGAACTTGGATTATCTTCGATCGTGGCGTGTCCATCAGAATTTCTATTAATAAACTGGACACATAATCCTGTGTCAGGCAATACTTGCTTACACCTAGCTTTATCATTACCTGTCTTGCCGAGTGGAATGTTTCGCCCCAGGCTCATACTGTTGATGCGTGGACATGGCTCTTCAATGCGACGATGACAACGTAAATCCATTATTGCCACTCACGACATCAGTAAAATGGGCATGTGCTCTGGAGCCTCCGGGAGGCTCCAGCGGCACCGGAGCATTCAGAGAACATCGCCCGGTTTCAAATGCTCTCAGAGCACCATAGAGATGGCAAGCGCTCACAACATCTCTCGTGAATATCTTTCTCTCACTACTCTCACTACTCCTATTATTTTAGTTGCTCCATCTCTATTTATAATATATTTAATAAATATTTATTTAGAAAAATAAATTTGAAAAATTCAAATGCGATTCGGTTTTAAAATGCGGTTAATTGATGTTATCATGGATTAGTACCAGTAGTGTACTAACGCTAATGACGAAATGTTTTTATGCTTGCCAATCATCAAAAATCATCAAGTCACTGCATCCAATTCCACCTGCCTCCTCAAACTCGAGCCTCTAATCCAAAGCCGCATCCAATTCCACCTGCCCCCTCAAACTTGAGCCTCTAATCTGAATCCATATCAGTCTCAATTTCCCCAGACGTGAAGTTATTGTCAATATAAGACTCTCCTCCATTGGTGAGTTTCGCTCTGCCATCAAACATTAGCAGTAAAAATAGAAATTTGATAATTTACTTACATGCCGGTTCTAGAGAGTTCTTCCTGAAGGCCTACCAGGACATGAGGAACTTTCTTGGACATTCTATCCAGGAAACCGAGAATTGTTCGGTAAGTTTTCATATATTCTTGCTTATTCATGTCAATGTTGACGCGTTGGCCAGATGTCCTAAGTTCGGACAGTGAATTGAACGTCTGGAAAGGGATGGTTAGTCAGGCAACAAATAAACAATAAATAAAATAGAATAAAATAGAATAAAAAACATACTGCCAGGGATGCAATCACAATCATCTCCAAAGGAACAGGGGAAAGTGCACTGGTAGAGAGCCTTGTAAGGCTATCCTTGGCAACAAAGCCGACTTGGTGGATGAGGGCAGTTATATGGGGATGATGGAAAGCTTTCAGACGTTTGACCTGTAAGTAGTAGATAGCCCAATTAGAAGAAATAATAGGAATATGAGAATAAATGACACTTACCTCCCCTGTGTATTCATCAACTCGAAGTTTTCCATATATATAGTGATGGTCTTGCAATAAGAAATTTACACGTGTGACTACCTCTTGTGCCGACCCTGTGACCTTGTAGTTTTCGTGAATATGAGCATGCGAATATGTTTTCCAGTGGCCACGAGCATTTGGGAAATGGTTTCGAATCTAAAAATGTATTAGCTAGAATATACAAATTTAGACGTACCTACCAATAGCTCATTATCAGGTGTATCAGGGATATTCATCCCAAGGTCATTTGCAGCGAGACTGATTGCATTTACAGCCGTTTCGGTTACGTAAGACCCGGAATCAAATTTGCGTACTATAAAAATCATAAAAATAAGAAAGTGTGATATCTTGTGAACGAGAACATGTAAATTCATGAATCTTTGTACCTATTTTCATACCATATGCGGCTATAATAATGCAATGTTAATCCTATAAAATATCACACACTTCCAATATCGGAAAATGAGCCACAGATGTCATGCTGTATAGAACTTTGCATGAGAATGGGATGATTTAAAATTCTGAAACTTGGGTATTTTTTACTTAAATAAAATTATAAAATTATGCAATAGCTTTTGTAATGATATGTGGTTGACCTGCAGTTGAATCACAACTTTTGTTGCTGTCTATATGCATCAAGGAAAAATGCTAATTTAGAAGCATTTAATGTTCTGTAAAATCATAATAAATATATATAACACTATATATAACTAAATATATTTAAGATAATATTTTGATAGATAGACAAGTGTTTGTTTTGCAAGAACAGCACTCTAACACACTGTTGCTGTGACTGTCACGGGTGTGATGTGCTCGAAAAATTAATATTATCCATCTCAACAGTCCAAATGGCAAAAGGCCGTGGTCGACCACGATCAATATCTGAGGATCCCAAGGGTTGTGCAGGATTCCCCCAGAGTTCTGCACAATCTAATAAAATTGATCCTAACAATATTGTCAAAGGCCAACGGATCCGTATTCCATCTGCACATGCTCAAGCATCTATGAATCAGGTCCAGGAATCAAAAAAAAAGCCATCTTATTCCAATCCCATTCTCCTATCTGTCCCTGAAGAAGTGGAAAGTGATGGTACTGCCCTTGCTGTCTCTCCAGACCAGAACTCAGACACAGACTTTGTGCCCAAAAAGACATCCTCTATCCATGTTGGGTCATTGCAGGGTGTTGTACATGATGAGAGTTCAGAGGAGGGACTGAATGATAATAGGAAAAGGATTAAGTCTGTGCAACTTCAAAGTATTTCAAACAAGAAGTCTGCACTAGCTGTAGAGGGTGAGTCTTATTTTGATTTATATATATCACTTGTCCTTACAGTTTATCCTGGCAGATATTCAATTAAATGTTCCAAGCTGGCGAAGTGGCACAATTTCCTATAGTCTACTTGTCATACCTTCGACAACTCCTTATCCCGAGATTATTGAAAAAATATTTGCAAAGGCCAAAGCATCAGAATGCAAGGCACGGAAAAGGCCCCATATTTCTGTTGTTATGTCAATGAACAAAAGGGTACCCTGCTCATTGGATAATGAAGAAGATTGGGCCCTGCATTGTTGCGAACTATCGGAAAGAGGTAACCAAGAAAGGCGATGATGCATTTGCCGAAGTGAAATTTCCTGACAAGGTATGTACAGTATTATATTTGACAAAACATGGTTTAGCCTATACTTACCTATTGATAGTTTCTCCAGGACTTCTCCATTCGCAAAGTGCACCATAATAAGAATACAAGGCCATCTAATATATCAAAATCCAGTAAAAAGACATTTAGCAGCAGTACCAATTATTTCGAAGATGAAACTGACACCGACACCTCAGGAAATGGCACAAAAAATGCAGATAATACTGTTGGTTACACAAGAAAATACCAGGAAATAGAACAACAACTTCTCTCGGAGTTGAAAAGCTGCCTCGTCTGTGGAGTTGAAAAAAGATGCAAAATCAATAGATATAACCAACATATGGAGCTGAATATGATGCAGATCCATGCCTGGGTTCTGGCTTTAGTGGGTCCTTATTTATTAGATTTTTGATTTTATTCGCAATATTTATTGTTATTTTTTTATCAGATCGATTCTCCTAATACTGTTACAGTGAGGCAACCACCAAATGTGCCTTTGTTCAAGGACTTTCATCATGATTTCACAGAGACTTCAGAGCCAGTTTGCCATCAAGGAGCACATGTGGTTCGAATGGCAGATCTTCCAAATTCTCACACCCTCCCTCCTCATCCTACAGTTCCAAACATCATTGTGAATCTGCCACATTATACACCAAACCAATCTATATATAGAAGGAGATCTCGGCATCATAGCAATTCACAACACAGTCCCTCTCCAGAAGTATCTAACAGAAGCAGTCCCGAAATGGCACGAACAATCACTGCTGCAATCACAGTTCAGGAATGGCTAGAAAAGCTTCATGAAAATGGGACACTATCCTTAAATCTCTGGGAGAGCCTTTTGAAGAAATTCGAGGCTGAAGATTCGCTCCAGTTGACTCTAGACCGTCTGGCAACATTGACTAGGATGGAGGTAAAGGCAGGATTCAGTTTTACTATGTTCGAGTGCATTACAGTTTATGAAGAGTTATGTAAAGCTGCGAAGGAGATGGGTTTCCACATGGTGAAATAATTGCCAATTCCAACATCTCTAACAATTGAACAGTGTTAGCAGCTCAATTATTATTGAACATTTGTTATGATACATTTTCTGATAAGTGCTAGCTAGAATTAGCTTAACTGGCATGACGAAAATCAACTTTTATGAAGCTTTTACATCCCCTTCTACCTCATTGCCCAATGATCAGTTGTATTTCAGCTGACACTTCATGCTTGATGCACACTGCCATATTGATCAATAGTCAGGAAATAGTTAAAGGCACTGGCATCTGAACCCGACATGTAAGTTGTGGACCAATTTCAGTATATTTGTATTCATAGGTATACATTCATATCTACCAGTATCCTGAATGACACATCCAACCTCTAGACTTCTCTGCAGTTATCATACCCAATGCAGTATATAAGTATGAGAAAATCCCGACTTGATTGTCTGATTGTAATGCAGTGTGGAAGGTGTCACCATGACGTCGTAAATAGGTCTTGACATAAGCAAATGCTTCCTCGATAGGGTTGAGGTCGGGGGAATAAGGTGGCAAATAGTATAACATAACACCGCTGAAAACAAAGTAAATTGAAAGACTGAAAACAATATATCAATATACACACCGTTTCTCACATAAATACCTGACATCATCAACATGGTGGATTGCACAATTGTCCATCACCAGAACACTTCATGGCTCTGGCCATGGATTCATATGCTGTAGGAGATCTTCAATGTAGGAAATGAATGCAGCCCCATCATAGGCACCGGCTTTGATATCACAGTAGATAATTCCGTCACTACATAAAGCTGGTAGTAAGGAATACCTAGAAACCAAAATCATTAAAAATAGTTCATTTGCAATATATGTGGAACTCACCCTTTACCCCGCTGAAACTTGGCAGGCATTCTTGCCCTATTCCCCTTCGGTGCCCAGCCATACAGTCGATAAGTTGTCCTGATGTCAAGCCGGCTTTCATCTATGAAAACAAGCCGCTCTGGAGATTCAGCACCAATCTCAAAGCGAAACCGAGCATGAGCATGTTCATTTCGTTCAGCAGCAGTTTTACCAATCTATAATGTTCAAAATGCACTTAACAAATCACATGATAAAGGATGATAACTCACCCGTTTCCGACTAAGTCCCAATTCTGTCAGTGTATCCCAGATTGTTGATAATCCAACAATAAGGCCATGCTGCACCCTCAGTTCATCTTGGAGCTCATCTAAGAACATGTCTGGTTTACGCTCTAAAAGAGTGAAAAGGAACTAAGTATCCATACTTTGTAAGAAAAATGAATCAGAAATAGGACTGACAGAACTCACTTGAATTTCACCATCTGTCATTATCCTGCACCGCCTTTCCTTTTCAAATCTCTTAATAGGTACCACCTCCCCTGTTTCCCACCATATCTTGAGAGTTCGTTTGATTACTGAGTGTGATATACCCAGCTCATGGTGGATGAAGTTTATTGTGCGACCCCGGATGATTTTCATACAAATAATGTGTTTACGAAGATCTTCTGTGTATCTCTGACGTTGCCTTTGGTCCTCTGGAATGTGTTGAGGCATGACGACACCCCCACTGTAGAAAGAGGTACAGCGAGATACAAACAAACTATCACGTGGTGTGACAGTCACAGCAAATGCATGTTAGAGTGCCGCTCTTGCAAAAAAAACACTTGTCTATCTATCAAAATATTATCTTAAATAGATTTAGTTATATATAGATTTATATATATTTATTATGATTTTACAGAACATTAAATGCTTCTAAATTAGCATTTTTCCTTGATACATATAGACAGCAACAAAAGTTGTGATTCAACTGCAGGTCAACCACATATCATTACAAAAGCTATTGCATAATTTTATAATTTTATTTAAGTAAAAAATACCCAAGTTTCAGAATTTTAAATCATCCCATTCTCATGCAAAGTTCTATACAGCATGACATCTGTGGCTCATTTTCCGATATTGGAAGTGTGTGATATTTTATAGGATTAACATTGCATTATTATAGCCGCATATGGTATGAAAATAGGTACAAAGATTCATGAATTTACATGTTCTCGTTCACAAGATATCACACTTTCTTATTTTTATGATTTTTATAGTACGCAAATTTGATTCCGGGTCTTACGTAACCGAAACGGCTGTAATGCGAAGCAACGCGTCTTCACATGATCAGGAAATGCGTCTTGGGTTGCTATAAACAGGTTAATATAGCGCTTTGATTGTGTAAATGCCTTTTGATGTCTTGGTGTGTAAGATCGCAGCTTGTTTGGTGGTGCACCAGGCTTTAAGCTTGTTGGAGGTGGGGTACTGGGTAGAGATGTAGGGATGGTCGTAGCAATGCTGCTATCACTAGACGCCCGCTGAATTGATTTGATACCAGAGGGAATATGACGAGTGGGGCTGATTGATAGATAATTAGAGGTGGCAGTGGTGTTAAGCCCTGGAGAATGAGACGACACAGAACTTGCTGTGTGCATGTTGCTCCTGTGTGGACAGTTATTTACATACAAATAAATAAAATTAAACATACTTTTTAATATGATCACGGAGCTTCGCAGTGTCTGGCAGCTTTAAAATACCTCATTTATGCTTTTTTCTCTTGTGTTTCTCTCCAACATCAAAGGATTGAGAGACGACTCTCTATGATAAAATCTGTAAGTGACAATAAAAAAAAGAAAATTGAACCTAACCTTTAACTTATTCTCCAGCCCAAACTGGTCAACCCTAGCAGCTTGAGTTGCCTTCAGCTGCTGGGAAAGATGGGCAATCATAGCTTTTGCTTTGGCAACCTCATCAATCTCGTCTCCATCTGCCAGCTCCAGACCATCTATCCTACCCTCCTCTTCACCTTCATACTCACTTATACTTCCATCCTTACTCTCCTCATTACTCTCATCACACTCTTCAACCAAATCATCACCATATCCATCAGAGATTGTACCAGAAGGAGCCTGTAATTGTGTAGTAAGGAGCATACTATAAAAAAAGTATAGTTATCATATATACCTCTTCTGGTGCAGTATTACTGCGAGTAGATCTTCTGGGAAGTACTTCTGCAGCTGTGAATTTTGGTGACACCTTCTGTTTACTTTTTTTAGCTTCGACATTCTGTTCACCCATGGTTTTAGTAAGAAAACAAAGAGAAAGAAAATAGAACTTACTTGTTGGCTATTTTGAAGTTTGTTCAACAGAGCAAAGTTTGGTATAGTTCATTTGGCTTTAACCATGATGAAAGGGATATGACATGGAACGATGAAAAAAAATTTAGGTTCAGACTATTGGAGTTTCAATTTCAGGCAGATTGCTATCGGAGCTTCAATATTTAATGTGAGATCAAATCAGATCAGATCAGATCACTGTCCTGACTTCAATCTCAAACTAAAATCAATTCCAGTTGGTCTGGTTATGCCTATCTGTATTGTGCCTAGTTGTGGTAGGATTTTTGGTACTGAAATAGGACTAGTAGTACATCAAACAAAATCTCTAGACTGTGCTGCATGGTTTCTTCGGCAGCCAGTGCAGCAACTTGACCCTGATGATCCTGATTTGTGGCCACAAATTCAGGAAGAGCCTTTTGGTGATGATCATGATGCTTTTCATGCATATGATGACTTGTCTAACTGGGAATATGAGCATATAATGGAGATTGATAGTGATCATAGCATGGATGATGAACTGTCACTCAGATCTTCCCCTCTATCTGCCACAGAATCAGGTGATCCTTATACTCGTTACTACAGATATCAATTCCACAATGCTGGAAAAACATTTGGGCAGGGAAGTACACCATATAAACAGACAATGGCTGCAGAAGTTGATCCTGGAAATGTGACATACCCATTTGCTGGCTTAAATGAATGGGAGCTAGCAAAGTGGTTAGGTACAACAGGTCTTCCAAATACACAAATTGATGCATTCTTAAAGCTATCCTGGGTATGATCCTCTTTCATTATATGCCAAATGTAACATGTCTTATGGTATTTATTTCAGGTTAAAAGCTCGCCACCATCATTCAAGACAAGTGCTGATCTTGTTAATAGAATTGAGTCATTACCTAGTGTACCAGTGTGGACAGGGAAGTGGATAACTTTACCTGAGGCTCCACTTGATCCTCAACTCCTTCTTTATCGAAACCCAGTGGAGTGTTTGGAATGGTTGGAAGCAAATCCTGATTTTTCAGGTGACAAGGATTATGTCCCATATGAAGAATATCTCAACAAGGATCACACAGACCGTTGCTACAGTGAAATGGCCAGTGGGGAGTTCTGGAATGATACTCAGGCCACATTTCCAGAGGATATCACAATCAATCCCTATCTCTTGACTACAGATAGTACACATCTCACAAACTTCAGTGGGGATAAAAAAGTCAAACCTTTGGTGCTTGCAAGTGGGCATATGCGAAAAAAGATCAGGGCTAAACCAAGCAGCCATGCATGGTTGCCATGTGGAATGTTGCCAGAGGGAAAATTTCCCAAACTTGAGTTTAAATCCCCAGCACAGGCAAAGCTACTCCCTGGAATTCTTGCCAGACGACTCTATCATCTTTGCATGCGACACATCTTACAACCTCTTATCTTATATGCTACCATACCTAAGAAAATGGTTGATAGTGAGGGGTTGGTACGAAAGGAAATACTTAGGCTAGCTGCCTACCCTTGTGATCTCCCAGAGCAATCACTTATCTGTTGTTTAGCACCTAACTGTTGCACATGTTGTACTGCTGGCACTTGCCAGCTGGGTGGCTCTAATACTTGTAAATCTCGGTCTGGCTCAGATATTCTTTCAGCTATTCATTCTATTAGGAGAAAATTTCCTGATGCAGAAACTTGGAAGTTTGCAATGGAAGCCAAAAATATTGGCCTTAATGGTGTTGAAGAACCATGGTGGATAGACTTCCCAGAAACAGACATCTGCAAAGCAGTATGCCCTGATGTGTTGCATGGGCTTCATAAAGCTTTTACAGATCATTGTGCTACTTGGAATACAAACATAATTTCCAAACTTGAACTAGATTCCAGATTTAGAAGACTTCCAAAGTGGCCAGGGTTTCGTCATTTTACTGGTGGTATTTCAAAAATTTCACAGTGGTCTGGCAAAGAGCACCAAGATCTCCAGCAATCATTTCTGACAGTGATTGCTGGAGCTGTTCCACCAGAAGCTGTTCGAGCCACTAGGGCTGAGCTTGATTTTATTTATCTTGCACAGTATCAGTCACATACTGACAGCACTTTACTATAACTTCTCAAATATAACACTACCTTCCATCAAAACAAAAATATTTTCATCAAAACAGGAGCACGCAAAGGAACGAAGGGCACAATCAATCATTTTAATATACCAAAACTTCATACTTGTTAGCACTACCCAGAATTTATCCAATGTTTTGGAGCAACTGACAACTTCTTGACAGAGACACCAGAGCGTTACCACATTGAGTATGCCAAAAAAGCATATAAAGGTGTAACCAAAAGAGATTATGCTGAACAAATGGTACGGTGGCTAGATCGGCAAGAAAAGATCAAATATTTTGACCATTATTTGACCTGGCATTTGGCTCCATCTATACAAGAACCAATTCAAAATGATGAAGTATGTAGCCCTGATGAGCAGGCATTGCTTGATCAAGTTCCCCTACCAATCACAGTCTATGAAGCCAAATTAGCCAAGAAACCTAAATATGCCAAACAAAATATTAGAAATATTGGAGAGAAATTCATGATTTCTTATGAGACACTAGTTTCTGCTTTAAAAGAGTATGAAGCAAAGTTAGATTTGGGCACCCATGTTTCGGGGCCTGGTTGGCACATGACAAGGACAGACCAATTGCCTGAATATTACAACTGGTTGGATATTTGGACATTGATCAGAATAACACTACCAATTCTTGATGATATTCATGATCAGATTGAAAAACGAATCCTTTGAGCTGTTCTACCAACTGAATCCAATCCTGGAGTATTTGATGTAGTTTTTATAGATACAAACCCTGAATCAACTGCTATGCAAATTGGAATCCAAGGTCAGTACTCTGATTATTTTAGGTCACACTTAAACTAATTCAGACTTTCAAGGGTATCAGGTTGGCCAGTTAAGCCTTATATTCCGTCCAGCACAATTGGATAAGACCAAATCAAACCCACATTCCAAGCACCTGGCATATGTTGAATGGTTTCACCTCAATCCTATTGACCAAGATACAAATATGTTCAGTGTGAAAAAAATCTATGATGATAAGGGTAATCGGAAGGGAGGTATTATTGAAGTTGAAGATATTGTTCAACCATGCCCCCTCTCTCCCAAATTTGGACAAAGGCAGTTAATCTAGATCCAATTGGAATACAAATAACTGGAGAGAATTGCATAGAAAATGTGGAAACATTTTGGATTAATTCATTTCACACCAAGTCTACCTACCAAACTGTATTTTAGAGTTGATGTTTTCCATTATAACCTGAAAGCTGCAGACAGTAAAGTGCTTGACAAGGTTTTCATTAAAAACACCCTCTGATACATTGAAAAAGGTGAGAACATAGGAGTTAAAGTGATGTTTACAAATAAGTATTCACATTCAGTGACACAGGTATGTGAGGGATGAGGGATAGGATCCAACTCAGGCCCAAGAATGGTGGTTGATGTTGGGTCCTAACATATATAGATGTTGGAGTCATTGTTCTATCATACAACAATGCAAACAGGGAGCACAACAAGACAGAACTACAAATCAAGTGAGCAGCAAGAACAACTTGTTCAGACAGTTTCTAGATAGTGATTACTTAATGGGATGCCATATGTTTAGCATCAGAGGATAGTGTTGTATATTGGTTTCTCTTTTTCCACAGTTGAGTCCACAATGTTGTTGCTCTCTGTAAGACCCAAGAACAGAGTTAGTTGAGAGCTGCTTTCAGTGTGATAATCTAGAAAATGTTTGACTAATATATCTCTGTGATTTGTTTGAATTGTTTTTTCTATTTGCTAATTGTTGGCACTTATTTCTGGTCAAGCTCTTCAAAGCCTTTTTGGCCAGCCAAAGGGTAGGACAGGCACCCATGGGGGCCTATCCTGGTGCTCCAAAGTTGGGTTTGTGGGAATAATCCTGTATAATCTTGGCATCTATATTGAAACTCTGTTATATTTCTGCTTTAAATATTCTAGAAGTGATATTGGTACAATATGTGTTGTAAAATAATACATATTATTGATGCTTTCACTTTGAGCACTCTGAGAGCCTCTGGGAGCCAGCACCTATCCTCTGCAGCCAAAAAAGGGGACGGGAGCAAACCGGATCATGGCTGGCAGCTCCAGCGGCTAAACCACTTTACTGATGGATAAAACTTCCGTATGATAATACCAGTCCGAAAAGGACAGTAATTCCCTTCAAAGATAGGGGCAAAGGCGGTACCTGGTTCAAGAATCGTCCGGGAGTAACCATTGCCTGTGAGATATATATATCTAGTGTAAATTAATCACAAAACACGAGCCCTACAAATTCAAAGTATCATCAATCCAGTTTTCGTCACGGACTCCGCACAGAGCTGCATTAAGAATAAGAAGTGATTGTATGCGTTCTGAAACTGCTTCACACGATAATCTTGAATACAACTCCAGCACCTTGTCGAAACCATAAATCTTGGTGGATACAACCCACGAATAGCTGAATAGGAACTTGGTTAAATCACCATCGTTACTGGCTATTCTGGCGAGAATGGTTTTCGTCAGCAGGATGAGGTGTGATGGCGCGATGCACTGTTATAACAAGAATTCAAGTAGCCTCTGATCGCAGTGACTTCTTCTACACACTCCTGACGCATGTGGTAGATGGTTTCCATGAAATACGCAAGCCCGCCAATGAGTAAAGTATCTTGACGATCAAATGTTGATACATTTTGGGCGATTTGTATGATAAATGTCGATGCAACATCATCGAAGTTGGTGTTTAGTGGTGGTTTGGCGGCACTAGTATAAAATAATAACCTCATTGCAATTGACACCGGGGCACCATATGAAGGTAAAACCAAAGATGTCAGGAGCTTCGTAGTGTGATCTCTCCGCTGTATATAGAGTGACCACCACCAGAACAGGGATAAAATAATTGACTCTCCCTCCGGAATTTCGTTGGTCTACGAAGACGTGAGTATTTCGGTGTATTCAATGATTGACGCTGACCTATCCCGACCTCATTCAATCAATGCTCTGTTGAATTAGTCTGCCAAGTCTTGCCAGAGCGTAATTCTGGGTCAGGAACCCCTCAAGCCAAGATGCTGTCAGACCATTCCCCAGTCCACGGTATGACTAAGATACGGGGTGAGGTAGATGTGGCGTTCGTGGACTCCCTGGCATCCCAACCATAGTCAGGGGGTCATGGTAATTTGTCTCTCCTTGGCAGTGAAACATCCAGTTTGTCAACAGTGGTGCAGCCAGAATTAAACTCAAGCCCGCTGTTGCTTGAATAATTGCCATCCGTATTCAGTTGTATCATAATCCCCACCACACGATTTCTAGTTTAGACAATTTTTTATCGGCCCAATGAAGACTGTATTCCTCGTGTGTCTTTTCCATATCAAGGGACTTGCATCTTCCGAAAGGTCTGAGAAAAGCAAGAAAGATGACTATAGTTGACCCCTCCGCTGCAATATCCAGGAGGAGTTCAGGGCAATTTTTCACGAGGTGGCTGATCGTCGAACGTGAAGATATTTTGTTCTCTGTCTTGCTCCGTGTACTGTTCGCTGCGACGCCCCAGGCTCATACTATTCATCCTCTGCTGTGGCTGTTAGATGTGACGATGGTAAGGTAGATTAAGGATTGTGAGGCACTGTACGTCCTTGCCAATGTCAAAGCTCACATCTAGCTGTGTCTCCTTGGTGAGCACCTTTATGGCGACGAACTCACCAGCATTGTGTTGATGAAACGGTCCGGAAGCCACGGAATTATGTTCCGGGGGGTATTTTCCTGAAAACGAAGACGTAATTCGAATTCTTCAACGGTGTCGACACACTAGTGAAAGGTGTAGAGACTAACCCATAGGAAGGAACAGGGACGACAACTAACGTTCAAGAGGCCCACGGATCTAGTCGAATCGTCCTTTAATATTAGATTGAATCAAATCAATTTTTCGCTACTACTCGCAACGATATAATTCAAACATCACAATTGGTGGAATGAACTCCAGTGAACTGACGTGGAAGCAGCAGGAGAACTGTCGGGATAGGGAGTAAAATAAATCGTCGTGAGGTGCAGTTTGACGCTAACCACTGAAACATTGAAACAGAGCATAAACCAGCAAATCTCGGGGAATGACTGCTCCACACGGCGGGTCGTGGGTATTTATCCAGTCTTAGTTGATATGGGATTCCACCTGACATGACCACGAGTTACCTTTCCCTTATTCAAGATGAAAGCTCACCCCATGTGGAGCAATGTCGGTGTCTTGATTCTTGATCATGGTATTGTTTACTGGTTTGGCCCCGGCTTCCTGTTCTCCCAAACAAAGGACACGAGAAGAATGGTGGGACCGCCTTCTTTGAGACGCCGTAGTGGTATTCGATTGACATTGTTACCGCTAGTATATGCGACGTGATCTCAGCGAGTAGTCATTGGGGTATATTCAATACCAGTGTAGAGAACCTTGCAGCGACTATTTCAAGTGACGATCTTCGCTTCTAAACTGTATCAAATTATGCTTCATACAACTCTCAAATTCGCGTCCCCTTTGAAATGATTGTCATTGATAAATAGGATATCAGTCTCGCCGCCGGTGGTGGCCGTGAGTGTATTCAATGCATGTATGGCATCAACGCGTACAACATGCAGAGCGCGCGGCGGCGGCGAAAAGTGACTGTATGCGCTCTTATATTTGCTCGGCCTATGGCAGCTTTATTGTCAGGTTTTCAATGGAAGAGAATTAGTTTAAGGAATTCGCCCAGCACATTGACTCGCACAGTGAGGAGGCCCTTGGTGGCAAGCTCATGGATCTTGTCGATTTAATATTACTCTGAAGGTATGATGAGCCTGAACGAGACATGCATCGAATTGGGGGTGGGGAGACCTTTTTCAGACCTCCAGTGATACCTTACTTTAAAATGTGGATGTTAGTCTAATCACGGCTAGTGCAAATGTATTGAACACATTCATGGGGACAAATGAGGAGCTCGGGGCGATAATGAAAAGTGACTATATAGTTCTTACATAGATTCAAACCATATAGATTTATAACATCTGCAACGCCGGCTGCAATCCTGGTTTGGTTGAGATGTGTCGGCATCATCGAAGAGAAATGATTAGAAAGTGTGTCCAATCGATGGTGTAAGACCTTTGCCAAGGCAAGCATGTGCCTTCAACACTGATAGCGTGGTCTAATTTGACCGTACTGACACACAAGTGGAAGGTGTGGCGACCACGCAAAGGAAGGAACGCGCGGTGAAATCTAAATTTTCCACCCAGTAATTGAAGGATTTGTCGTTGGTCGTGCCGCGCATAATCTCACAACGTGGAAGAAGAGAAACGAGCATGGCGATGGTATCGAGGCTGCGCACTGTGGTCAACGCAGATTCGGGCTCGGAAGATCCAGCTATCAGTTTCAGAGTCAATGCGATTATTTGCTTACCACACACAAGGAGATCCCAACTAGGACTCGTGTGGGTCAGAATGAGACTGGTAGGACATATTCATGGGCGGATGTAAGACGGTGCTATGAGGTAAAATATTGTGACCGTACCTTGCCATGGGCCCAATGAGCGAAGAAAGCACTTTCAGCTGGTTGACGTGATCGGTGAGAAGCGTGCTGTCATTGAAGAAGGTTTGCAAGGAGTCAATGCTTCGATACAGTGAGATCGACGTGAGCCAATGAAGATGAAGCGTCAACCACGCTATATGCATGTTTACGTCGTCCAATGAAACCATCAATACAGCTCCAGTGATATCTCGAAACCATGCATCTTGGTGCATGCAACACACGAGAAGCTCTATAGGATATTCATGAAAGTTAAGTCGTTGTGTCTGATATTCTCTGTTATGGTTTTGGTGGGAAGGATGAAATGGTGTGATGGCACGACGCACGGTTGTAACCAGAATTCAATGCAACCTCTGATCGCAGTGAGCTCCTTTACAGATAGTGGACGCATGTCGCAGATCGCTTCCACGATACGAATAAGGCCGACAAGGGGTAGGGGTCCATCAAATTCTGAGACATAATGAGATTCTGAGAAATGACCGGCGATGTGTATGATAAATGTTGATGCAACCTCGTCCAAGTTGGTGTGCAGCGGTGACTTGACTAAAGTGTTGTATAGTGATGACGTAATCGGAGCTGACATCTCTCCACCTAAGCAATAAACGCCGGGGCAAAAAAGGAAGGCCGAAGCCAAGAATGTCATAAGCTCGGTAGTGTGACCTTTACCGCTCCGCCCCATGTGACGTGAAAATATCGGGAAACTCTTTAAAACTTTTGTCGCTCTTCTCCGAATTTGAGGCGGGTATATAGGTCTACGACTCAGATATGAGTATTTCCAGTGTAGTCAATGATTGAGGTATCCCTACCTCGCTAAATCAGCACTGTCTTGAACTAATCTTCCCAGTTTTGACAGCGTAAGATGCTTGTGTAGAAACTTGCCAAAGGCACCATCGTCTCGTACCAAACGGGTGATTTCCCGGTATATTGTCAGCTTTGCGATCAGCGAAGCTGTCTTAGCATTGTGAAGGACTTTCATCCCAACCCTTTCCAAACCGACTCCATAGTAATACCCGGGGCCAATGTCAATACTTGACATTGTCCCCTGACTCCGTGAGATCATTCCCCAGTCATCGGCATGACTGCAATAGGGACTGAGGTTGGATGTCGTGTTGGTGGATACCTTAACAACATTCGGTGGGTAATGGTAGCCCGTTTCTCCTTGACACTGAATACGCAGCATGTGACACATATCACATGGAAATAGCATTATACTTTACTCACCCACTCGTCAACCCAAATCTCTATATGGTTTGCAGACAGCTGTATGTGTTGCCTACCATCCGGGGCCCGATAACATAGGTCATGGCCGGGTTCGTTACAACCCCATCGTTCTCGAAGCTTCTTCCTGAACATCTCTCTCATCCCTTTAACAGTCTCGTCCCGTTGCTCTGAACTCAATACACCAGGGGAAACTAAGGGTGGGAGTTCCTCAATGCCCCCAAGGTCGATCTCAGCCGTTGCCGAATCGTGATTCCCCTGAGTCGTCTCGTTGGAAGTAGACATTGGTGGGTAGCAGTCTCACCTACACTAGAAGGGGGTGCCTTGCTTTTATGCCGCCACCAGTCGGAAAGTTAATTCCATGAAGGTACAGCGTTATGGCCGTACTTACACGGGATACACAGCATTACGCCTTCCACTGAAGGCTCACACAGCATATAATAATAGTTCAGTCGATTGTCACCTCATAGTATATCATTTCTCACCGTCAGAGTGAAGCAAAACGGCTTTTCTGATATCGAGAAGTAACATTGCCATGTACCATATAAATGCAGTCCAGAGCGATGCCCAATGGTTGCTGCCGTCATGTTGCCGCTGTCAGCCTCAGGCTTTATCCAGAGAGATCGCACACTTCCTGTTTTAATTTTGCAAATTTTCACCGAGGAGAAACCCGGTGCCAGTGATGGCCTCGTCGCATTAATGGTAAGCAACGTGATTTTTTCATTCGCCCTCGCCATATCCTTGATTGTGACGAATCCATCCGGGTGTGTATTAACTCATTCTGAATATAATCTCGTCTCAGGCGACACTGACAGCTAGCCTTATCATTGTCTGTCTGTCTGAGTGGAATGGTTCCCCCCCGGCTAACACGATTGATGCGTGGACATTGCTCTTCAAAGCGACGACGACAAGGTAGACCAAGCATGGTGACCCCCACTCGTAGTTTGACCCATTGCAGCCAGAGCTCTTCCGGTACGTAAAGATTCACCACGCTGGCTATGCTAATACATTCCCCTTTGCTGCCATCTTTCTGCCCCCTTCGGTGCTGCTAATTCCACTATGCCCTTTCAGCTCCATATGGGTCGCTGTAACAATCCCTCTTCGTTCCCACACGATGGCCATTCATTGCAACCCTGTGTCTGTCACCACAATCGATCCTTCATTTTCTCGTTTTGGCTAATTTGTCAGTCAAGGAATGGACGAGGGAGCCTTAATCTTAACATACTTCCGAGATGATGATCGGCTGTTGTCGTCAAAAAATGGGCGGGATATGCGACGCTTGCCACGGCAATGCATCACAGTGTCCTGGCTCTCAAATACTCTCAATTTCAGCAGGATAACAACAGAATTATGTCTTGGGAATACCATTTGGATCACTCTTGGCGACAATTATACTTCGGTATGCTGGTATCGGACCAAAAACGACAGCAATTTCTTTCCAAGACAGTGGCAATGGTCGAACCCGGTCTCAGACTGGTTCAGAAACCGTCCAGGAATATTTGCTGCCATGAGACGTATTTATATAGTCTTACGATATATTTAATTATTAGTCACAAAACACAAAGCCCTACAAAGCCAAAGGTATCGAGCATAAGAAGTGATTGTATGAGCTTTCAAATCGACTCGAATGATGTAGGTTTATGCAACTATTAATGCCGCCAAAGCGACCTGAAAAAAAATGAAAAAGGAAAGATATTATCCTCTTCCTTGCTCGCTTTCAATATACCAGTGAAAGGTGTCCACCGTGCAAAGGAAGGAACGAGGATAGAAACTAAATTCCCAAGAGGTTCAAGGTCGAACCAGGTCGTTGAGATGCGCATTGTCCCTTAATGTGCAAGGAAACAAGCAAGAATGGTGAGGGGAGAGAGCCCTGGTACATGCAGATTCTTGGTCAGATGGTCCAGCTATTAGTTCAGTATAGCCCCAATTATTCCTTTGAGAGCCGACGCCCATGGCCAATGTGGTCTCCAAGTCATTTACATCAGAAACGGACTGGTGAGGTAATGTCATGCACAAGTGAAAGACAATACTGCAAGAGAAAAGATGGTGATCATAGTGTATTAAGGACTTCACAAGCAAGGAACCCACCCAAGTTGATGTGAATGGAGACCAGCACCGTGTTATCATTGAAGAAGGTTGGCAAGGCGACAAATTTCCAATACAGTGAATACTACGTTGAAAAATGAATATGACCCCTCAAGGATGTCATATATATGTTCATTCCATCCACCACAATATTTAATACGGGTTAAAGGCCCTTGTTTATTGTGAGGTTTTGGTACCCTGCAGATTGAAAATGGTTTTTGAAGATAAGATCCACTTGAACGAGACAAATGTTGTCATGGATCAGTGATTATTCGCACTGTTCTTTGTTATTCTTCAATGACTTCCTTCGTGTGACCCAAGGTACCGTAAGTGATGCGGGCACCGAGGTTCTTCGAGAGTTGGTAGTGGTATTCAATATGATGGGATGGTCGTTAATGAATCTGATGTGGTTCTAGCCACCGCTAGCACTTTCGTATTCAACATGTGTGTGAGAGAGTGCTGTGGAGCATGCTGTGGGGGAAAAAGTGGCTGTATGCGCTCTTAAAATGGATCAAACTTCTATGTGGCTTGAAAATACGGTTACAGATATAAAGAGAAATAATTAAAATCGAGTCGAATTGATCGAGAAAGACTTTCCCCTGGGTAACCATATCTCTTCAAAACTGAGACCATGGTGGAATTAGACGATACGGACGCACCAGTGAAAGGTGTCCCCATGACGTATCAGAAGCCATTGGCGGTGAGAACTAGACCTTCAATAGTCGATCATGGATCCTTCGTTGATTGAGTTGCGGATCGCGTCCCAATTGATTAGGCTAGAAATGAGAATGGCGGTGGTATTGAAGCTGCGCACCGTGGTACACGCGAGTCCAGGTCGAACACTGATTATTTCTTCGGCGCATACATAATGTAGCAACTCTGTGTTCGATGTGACGATGGCAACCTAGATTGATGATTGTGAAGTACTGTGAGTCTTTGTCAATGTTAAAGCTGACATCTGGCAGTCTCCTTAGCTAGCACCATTATAGCGACTAACTCACCAGCATTATTTTTAATAAACCTGCCTGGAACACTCATAGTTATATTGCGGGGGTTATTTTCCGAACAATGGAGATGTAAGTCGAATTCGTTAATTCTATCGACACATCAATGAAAGGTATGGTGACTACGCACAGGAAAGAACAGGTAACGATAACCAACGTTCAAGAGTCCTATGAATCTTGCCTTTCATATTAGTAGATTGAATCAAATGTCTTTTTCGATACTACTCGAAATGAAACAATTCAAAACAGAACAATCGGTAGAATGAACTCCAATGAACAAAAATGAAAGCAGCACGTGAAATGTCGGGATAGCCAGTAAAATACATCGTCGTGGCGTGTAGTGTGACCTTAGCGACTGAAATATTCAAACACAGCACAAACGAGATGTCTTGGCTTGGCTTGTGCACGTGGCGGGTCGCTGTGGGTCCTCTTCAGCTGATTCCCCCTAACATCACCACGAGTTACCTTTCCCTTATCTAAGGTGAATGCTCACGACAATGTGAAGATGTGTCTTGATCATGGTGTTGTCCAATGGCTTTACCCGGCTATTTCACGAGAATAACGGTGGGACGGCCTTCTTTGAGACGTCCTAGTGGTATTCGATTGACATTGTTATCAGTATATGCGATGTGATTTCACCGAGTAGTCCTCGGAATATTTTCAACACCAGTCTAGAGAACCTCAGCGATCATTACAAGTGAATATTTTCGCTATTAAATTGCGTCAAACTATGTAGTTTCATACAACTCTCAAGTCCACAGTCTGTTTGAAATGATTGTCATTTATAAATAGGATCTCAGTCTAGCCACGGGTGGTCCCCGCAAGTGTATTCGACTCACGTATGGCATCAACGCGTCCAAGCTGCAGCGCTCGTGGCAATGGTGAAAAATGACTATATGCGCTCTTATATTTTCTCGACCTATGGGAGCTTGATTGTCAAGTGATCAATGAAGATAAATAGTTTAAGGAATTCGCCCAACACGTTGCCTCGCATGGTGTGGAGGCCCGTGGTTTGAAGATCATGGATCTTGGCGATTGAACACTGGTCTGAATGTATGGCCTGAACGCGACATGTATCGAAATGGGGGAGGCCTTTTTCAGACCTTCAATGACATTGTATTTAAAGCAAATGTAGTTCATGATTCATATTGTTAGTATAGGGACGGTTAGTGCCGCAAAATGTATTCAACACATGTGTGGGGACACTGCAGACCTCGCGACGATAATACAAAGTGACTATATGCGTTCTTTCATAGGCTCAAATAATATAGCTTTATACCATCTGCAACCCCAGCTGCAAAGTGAGTTGAATAAAGGGCGACGCTACTTGTTTCCTGGTGGTTTGGTTGAGATGTGTCAGCATTATCGAAGAGAAATGATTAGCGAGTGTGTCCAATTGATGGTGCAAGACCTTTGTCAGGGCAACCATGTTCCTTCACCACTGATATGGGGGTCTCATTAGACCCTACTGGCACACAAGTGGATGGTGTGGCGACCACGGAAAGGAAAGAACGTGCGGTCAAATCTAAACGCTCAAGCGGGTAACTGATGGATTGGTCATGTCTCGAAACGCGCATGATGTCACAATGTGGAAGAAGAGAAACGAGCAGGACGATGATATCGAGGCTTCGCACTGTGGTACACGCGGATTCGGGCCTGGCCGATCCAGCTATCAATTTCAGAGTAACCACCATTATTATCTCGGGAGAATGCAAGAGCGCGGAATTTGGACTCGCTTCTATCAGAATCAGACTGGTAGGAAAGTTGCATAGGCGGATGTAAGACGGTGCTACAAGGTCAAATATTGTGAACATACCGTACGATGGGCCCAATGAGCGAAGAAACCACATTCAGCTGGTTGATGTAATCGGTGAGAAGCGTGCAGTCATCGAAGAAGGCTTGCAAGGACCGCATACTCCGATACAGTGAATATGATATCTCCGAATCAGTATGACGTGTCAATGGCGCTGTATACATATTTATGTCGTCCACTAAAACCTTCAATGCAGCTCCAGCAATATCTCGAAACGATGCATCCTGGTGGATGCAACACAAGAAGCCGTGTAAGATAGTCATACGAGGTAATTCGGTATGGGTAATTTTGTCTGTTATGGTTTTATCGGCGGATGAAATGATGTGATGTCACGACGCACTGTATCCAGAATTCAATGCAAGCTCTGATCGCCGTGAGCTCCTCTACAGATAGTTGACGCACGTGGCAGATCGCTTTTACGATATACATAAGGCCAAAAAGGGTTAGGGGCCGGTCAAATTCTGAGACATGATGAGATTCTGATAGATAACCGGCGATAAAGGTTGACGCAACCTCATCAAAGTTGGTGTGCAGCGGTGACTTGACTAAAACGTTGTAAAGTGATGACGTAATCGCAGGTGCCGCGATGGCAGGTGGCGCGTCTCTATCTAACCAATGGACGCCGGGACACCACTTGAAGGCCGAAGCCAAGGATGTCATAAGCTGGGTAGTGTGACCTTTGCTACTTCGCCGCATATAAAGTGAAGGCACCAATGTTAAGTTTTCGTGGTGCTGTTCCTAGACCGTATAACTTTCCGTTTGTCTGAGTGAGGTGGCAGTACTCGTTGTAAACGGATAAGGACTAAATAAGTACAAATAGACCTTATGTAACCCATAGTACGCGGTGAATCCCCAATGCTGCGACCCGAGCCCTAATGCTCGCAATCCGTCGCTAACCCGAAATCCCAGAAAAGTCAACAACCAAGTACTCATTTAAAACCATCCATGCTCGTTTCCGAATTTGAGGTGGGTATGTGGGCCTACAAAGGAACGTGTGTAATTCCAGTGTATTCAATGATTGATGCTAAGGTATCCCTACCTCGCTAAATCAACACTCTCTTGAACTAGTCTTCCCAATTTTGGCGGTGAGATGCTTGTGTAGAACCTTGCTACAGGCACTGTCTTGAGACAATTGACTTATGATTTGCCCGTATATTGTCAGCTTTGCCATCAGTGAAGCTTTCTTCGCATTGTGGAGCACTTTCATCCCAACCCTTTCCAAACCGACTCCACAGTAATACCCGGGGCCAATTCCAATACTTGACGATGTTTCAAGACTCCCTGAGATCATTCCCCAGTCCTCTGCATGACTGTGATGCGGGCTGAGATTGGATGTCGTGTTGGTGGATATCTTAACGACAGTGGGTGGCTCATGGTAGGTCGTTTCTCCTTGACACTGAAGTGTGCCTCATCTGACACAGATCATGCTGGAAATAGCATCATATTTTACTCACCAACTCGTCACCCCAGACCTCTATATGGTTTGCAGACAGTCGTATGTGCTGCCCATCATCGGGGGCCGATAACACAAATAATGGCCAGGTTCGTTACAGCGCCATCGTTCTTGAAATTTCTCCCTGAATATCTCTCTCGTCCCGTTAATGATCTCGTCCCGTTTCTCTGAGCTCAATACACCCAAGGGTGGTACCTGCTCAATGTCTTCAAGTAAACCCCAGCCGTAGCCGAATCGTCATTCCCCAGAGTCGTCTCGTTGAAAGGAGACATTGGTGGGTAGCAGTCTTACTTACACTAGGAGGGGTACATAGCATTTATGCCGCCATCGGTCGGAGAGTTAATTCCACCAAGGGACAGCCTCATGGCCGTGCTTACACAGGATACACAGCATTTCACTCCTAGGCCCTTGGTTTTAAGCTCATGGAACTTGTCGATTGAACATTGGTCTGAAGGTATGATGGGCCTGAACGAGAAAGGCATCGAAATGGCAACGGGGGACGCCTTTTCAGACCTTTAATGATATCATATTTAAAACAAGTATTGTTCATGATTCGGATGTTGGTCTACCCACGGCTAGTGCCCCCAAATGTTTTCAACACATGGATGAGGACAACTGCAGAGCTCGCGGCGATGATACAAAACGATTATATGCGTTCTTACATAGGTCCAAATCATATAGCTTTATAACATCCCCAACCACCGCGGCAAAGAATAAAGGGCGACGCTATTGGACTCCTCCTGGTTTGGTTGTGTTGTGTCGCCATCATCGAAGAGAAATGATTAGAAAGTGTGTCCAATCGATGGTGTAAGACCTTTGTCAGTGCAACCATGTGCCTTCAACACTGATAGAGGGGTCTAATTAGACCGTACCGACACACGAGTGGAAGGTGTGGCGACCACGCAAAGGAAGGAACGCGCGGTCAAATCCAAACACTTAGGCGGGTGACTGATGGAGTAGTCATTGCTCGAGCCGTGCATTATGTCACAATGCGGAAGAGGAGAAGAGGGTATAGGGATGCTATCAAGGCTGCGCACTGTTGTACACGCGGATTCGGGCTTGGAAGATCCAACTATCAGTTTCAGAGTCAATGCGATTATTCGGATACCAAACATAAGGAGACGCCAATTAGGATGACGCTAACGACTGACCCATTGAAACAGACCATAAACCAGAAAATCTCGTGGAATGACTGCTCCATACGGCGGGTCGTGGGTATTCTTCAGCTCTTAGTTAATATGGGATTCCACCTGACATGACCACGAGCTACCTTTCTCTTATACAAGGTGAAAGCTCACGCCATGTGGAGAAATGTCGGTGTCTTGATCCTGGTATTGTTCATTGGTTTGGCCCCGGCTTCCTGTTCTCCCAAACAAAGGACACGAGAAGAATGGTGGGACCGCCTTCTATGAGACGCCGTAGTGGTATTCGATTGACATTGTTACTGCTAGTATATGCGATGTGATTTCAGCGAGTAGTCATTGGAGTATATTTAACACCAGTCTAGAGACCCTCTCAGCGACCATTACAAATGACTATCTTCGCTTTTAAATTGAGCCAAATTATGTAGCTTCATATAACTCTCAAGTCCGCGTCCTGTTTGAAATGATTGTCATTGATAAATAGGATATCAGTCTAGCCGATGGTGGTGGCCGCGAGTGTATTCAATGTATGTATGGCATCAACGCGTGCATCATGCAGAGCGCGCTGCGGCGGCGAACCGTGACTGTATGCGCCCTTATATTTGCTCAGTTATCCCCATAAATGTGTTGAATACATTTGCACCAGCCGTGATTAGACTAACATCCACATTTTAAAGTAAGGTATCACTGGAGGTCTGAAAAAGGTCTCCCCACCCCCAATTCGATGCATGTCTCGTTCAGGCTCATCATACCTTCAGAGTAATGCTCAATCGACAAGATCCATAATCTTCCCACCAAGGGCCTCCACAATGTGCTGGGCAAATTCCTTACACTAATTTTCTTGCATTGAAAACTTGATGATAAATCTGCCATTGATGAGGTCGCATCAACATTTATCATATACATGGCCGGTTATTTCTCAGAATCTCACTGTGTCTCAGGATTTGATCGGCCCTTACCCCTTTTCGGCCTTTTGAATATCGTGGAAGCGATCTGCCACATGCGTCCACTATCTGTAAAGGAGCTCACGGCGATCAGAGGTTGCATTGAATTCTGGTTACAACCGTGCGTCGTGCCATCACACCATTTCATCCTTCCCACCAAAACCATAACAGAGAATATCAGACACTACGACTTGACCTTCATAATTATCCTATGGAGCTTCTCGTGTTTTGCATGCACCAAGATGCATGGTTTCGAGATATCGCTGGAGCTCTATTGAGGGCTTTATTGGACAACATAAACATGCATATAGCGTCATTGACACTTCATCTTGATTTCGACACGTTGGACTCACTGTATTGGAGTATTCGCTCCTTGCAAATCTTCTTCAACGACAGCACGCTTCTCACCGATCACATCAACCAGCTGAATGTAGTTTCTTCGTTAATTGGCCCCATCGTACGGTACGTTCACTATATTTTATCTTCCAGCACCGTCTTACATCCACCCATGAAACTATCCTACCAGTCTTATTCTGACCCACACGAGTCCTAATTGGGATCTCCTTGTGTGTGGTAGACGAATAATCGCATTGACTCTGAAGCTGATAGCTGCATCTTCCGAGCCCGAATCTGCGTTGACCACAGTGCGCAGCCTCGATACCATCGCCATTCTCGTTTCGCTTCTTCCACATTGTGACATTATGCGCGGCACGACCACCGAAACATTCTTCAATTACTCGCTTGAAGCTTTAGATTTCACCGCGCGTTCCTTCCTTTGCGTGGTCGCCGCACCCTCCACTTGTGTGTCGGTGCGGTCTAATTAGACCCCCCTATCAGCGTTGAAGGCACATAGTTGCCCTGACAAAGGTCTTCACACAAGCGGAACACAAGTACTTAGCCCTTTGGCCAGCCTGAGATTTAATCCACCTTCAACCTTAGACTTGGGCCCTCTAGTTACTAGCTAAGTGTTGATTGACTTATAGTTTTGATATGTACTTCTTGTTTGCTTGAAATACCAGAGCAACCAGACAATTTGTGTGGAAGTCAAGCTCCACTTGTGTTAGAACTGGATCCCTGGTTAAGTACATACAGACCTCCCAGTTTTCCACCTAGTATGCTCTGTATCCCAACCCCTTCCCAATTTCTATATAATCCTGCCCTTCAGAGAATTCAATGAAAACTGTTATTTTAAAGGTCTTACACCATCGATTGGACACACTTTCTAATCATTTCTCTTCGATGGTACCGACACATCTCAACCAAACCAGGGTTGCAAATCTTATAAATCTGTATGGTTTGAATCTATGTAAGAACTATATAGTCACTTTTCATTATCGCCCCGAGCTCCTCAGTTGTCCTCATAAATGTGTTGAATACATTTGCACTAGCCGTGACTAGACTAACATCCATATTTTAAGGTAAGATGTCACTGGAGGTCTGAAAAAGGTCTCCCCCATCCCCAATTCGATGCATGTCTCGTTCAGGCTCATCGTACCTTCAGGGTAATGTTCAATCGACAAGACCCATCCTCTTCCCACCAAGGGCCTCCACACCGTGCGAGACTTTTTGCCCCGCCGCACGCCGCGCGCTCTGCATGTTGCACGCGTTGATGCCATACATGCATTGAATACACTCGCGGCCACCACCAGCGGCTAGACTGACATTTATCAATGACAATCATTTCAAACAGGACGCGAACTTGAGAGTTGCACGAAGCTACATAATTTGATGCAATTTAAAAGCGGAGATAGTCACTTGTAATGGTCGCTGCGAGGTTCTCTACACTGGTATTGAATATACTCCAATGACTACTCTCTGAAATCACATCGCATATACTAGCAGTAACAATGTGAATGGAATACCTTTACAGGGTCTCAAAGAAGGCGGTCCCACCATTCTTGTGTCCTTTGTTTGGGAGAACAGGAAGCCGGGGCCAAACCAATGGACAACACCATGATCAAGATACCGACATTTCTTCACATGTTGTGAGCTTTCACCTCGTATAAGAGAAAGGTAGCTCGTGGTCATGTCAGCCGGAATCCCATATCAACGACGAGCTAAAGTATACCCACGATCTGCCACGTGGAGCAGTCATTCCCCGAGATTTTCTGATTTATGGTCTGTTTTAATCTTTCAGTCGTTAGCGTCAAACTACACGCCACGACGATTTTTTTACTCCCCATCCCGACAGTTCCCTGCTGCTTCCATGCCAGTTGACTGGCGTTCATTCCACCAATTGGTATGTTTGAATTATTTCATTGAGAATAGTAGGGGAAAATTCATTTGATTCAATCTAATATTAAAGAACCATTTGACTAGATCCGTGTGCCTTGAACGCTAGTTGTCGACCCCTGTTCCTTCTCATGCGTTATTCTCTACACCTTTCACTGCTGTGTCGACACCGTTGACGAATTCGAATTACGTCTTCGTTTTCCGGAAAATGCCCCCGAAACATAATTATGTGGCTTTCAAACTGTTTCATCAAAACAATGCTAGTGAGTTCGTCGCCATAAAGGTGCTCGCCAAGGAGATACAGATAGATGTCAGCTTTGACATTAGCAAGGACGTATAGTACTTCACAATTTTTAATCTACCTTGCAATCGTCACATCGAACAGCCACAGCAATATTTGGATTATATGAGCCTGGGGCATCGCGGCGAACAGTTCACTGAGCAAGACAGAGAACAAAGTATATTCATGTCGACGGTCAGCCACCTCCTGACAAATTGCCCCGAACCCCCCTTGCATATTGCAGCAGACGTTTCAATTAGTCATCTTTGTTAAAACTGCCTCCACTGTCTCCAAAACCTTCTGGAACCTTCTAGAACCTTCTAGAAGCTTCCAGCATGTTCCAGGGTATTCCCAGTTCATTTCCCATGACAGCTGTCAATCAGCTGTCACTTTGTATTCCAGCTGTCAATCAGCTGTCAGTTTCCATTCAAGCTGTCAATCAGCTGTCACTTATGACAGCTGACAAGCCTACTAATGTATAACATATATAAGCTTGTAGTTAGTGACCTGAATAGTAACAACTTTCCTCAGACTTGTGTGTGTCACGTGTCACAGTAAGTCACAGGTCACATTTAACAGGTTATGGGCCCCGCGCTCTAAGCGCTCTAGTACAGTATAACGTTTTGCAAACTCGCTTCTTTTGAGTAAGTTTCAACCTATACTTTATATTCCCCTGCCAGGCCCAGCCTTATTGCTGTTGCTAGTAGGGAGGAACTTGTACGCCACTAAGGCTGAGTTTCCCTCGAGACTACCGTCTGGACCTCGAGTTAAATACCTTTTTTCCCAACTTCTTTGCGAGTTTGCTCTGTCTATACTTGTATACAATGTCATCTTCTATCCCCCAATTCCCTAAACTCAACTCTCATAACTACAACACCTGGTCTGGTGAGATGCAGGCTTGGCTTCGTGCCCAGGGTGTATGGTGCATTGTTGAGGCTTCCTCCATTGCCCCTGCACTATCCTCATCTCCTACAGAGGCCCAGCAAACTGCATTTGATGCTTGGGCTCTCAAATCAGACAAAGCAGCAGGTTGGATGTACTTGAGTGTTGAGGATGATCAAAAGATTCATCTTAAAGGGATTGAGGGTGATCCGGTCAAGATGTGGACCAGTCTGTGTGATGTACACTTGCAGAAGCGCCCTGGCATGCGTTTCAATGCATATGATGATCTCTTCTCCATCAGAAAGGAAGAGAATGAGAATTTGCAAACTCTGATGAATCGGGTGGACATAGCCATCCGTGCCATCCAGGATCTGCGCCCATTGAATTTTGATCTTGCCAAACTTGATGAGGAGCTTGCATCAATGGCAATGATCAGGGCACTTCCTGAGCAGTTTGACAACTTTGCCTCTTCTCTCCTTCTGATGGACAAACTGGACAAGGCTACTATCCAACAAGCCTTTGTCACAGAAGAGTCACAACGCCGTCATCGTGCTTCACAAGCTCCTACAGTTGCATCTGCACTGGCTGTAAAGGACAATGCATCCACTGCATTTCTCAAATGTACTTTCTGCTCCATGACCAACCATACTATGGACAAGTGTCATCGCTTCATCAACAAGCAGCAGGAAGCACAGGAGAGTGTCCTTACCAATCGTGCTAAAGGGAAGAAGAAGCCAAATAGGCCTCAGAAGACAATGTCTCACAACAATGTTGAATATACTGGAAATGCACTTGCTTTCTCCTCATCCGATTCCTCCACCCTGCAGAATGGTTCTGACTATGATTGGCTTGCTGATACAGGTGCTAGTAGTCATATGACTCCTCATAGTCATTGGCTGCGTAACTACACACCATTATGTGTCCCAATCAAGTTAGCAGACCATACTGTTATCTACTCTGCAGGAGTTGGTTCTGTGGTATTCAACCCAGTTATAAATGGAAGGAAATCGCGATCTGTGGAGCTTACAAGAGTTTTGCATGTACCACAACTGCGCAGTAACCTATTGTCTTGTCTTTATCTCACAAGGCACAAAGGACTACTCATACACATTGATCGAACAACAATGCATTTCAAACACTCTGGCCAGACTTTGTTTACAGCCAGAGTTACTGCACAGAATGCAGGCATCCTAAATGGTGCCACTGCACCTATTATTGAGCAAGCTGGTGCTGCCTCCACTCTTCCCTTTGATATCAATCTCTGGCATCGCCGTCTTGGACACCACAGCTATGCTGATGTCCAGAAGATGATCAGAGAAGGATTGGTGGTTGGCTTAAACCTTGACTCAAAGGAACAGCCTGATCCCATCTGTGAACCTTGCCTTGCTGGCAAAATGACTGCCAGTCCATTTCCTACCTCACCAAGTCATTCTCAGACACCACTTGAACTTATTCATAGTGACCTACATGGACCTCTTCCTGTACAAACAACTGAGGGATACCACTACTGGATAACCTTCATTGATGATTGCACCAAATTGCGAGCTGTTCTGTTCTTAAAACGGAAGAGTGATGCATTTGAAGCATTCAGGAGATACAAAGCTTATGCTGAGAATCTTCTGGGTTGCAAGGTCAAAGCTCTGCAGGATGACAAAGGGGGGGAATATATGTCAAATGCCTTTATCAAATTCACAGATGAATGTGGAATAGCACGCCGTCATACCACTCGCAATCGCCCTCAACAGAATGGAGTTGCAGAACGAGCCAATCGTACCTTGGCTGATCATGTCACTGCCATGATGCATGAAGCGCGTATGCCTGCCTCATTCTGGAATCATGCTGTGGCATCTTATGTTTATGTATGGAACCGTCTGCCTACTGCACCATTACCCAAAACTACACCCTATGAACAATGGTACAAGCAGAAACCAGATGTGAGCAACTTGCGAGTGTGGGGGTGTACTGCCTATGTTTACATTCAAAAGGACAAAAGGAAGTCACTTCAGTCACACATGGAGAGATGCATCTTTCTTGGCTATCCAGTAGGATACAAAGGTTGGCAATTCTACAACCCTGTTACAAAGAAGTTTATCATCTCTGAACGGGCTGTATTTGATGAACGCCACTTTCCTGGTCTATCTACTACTGGACCAATGCCCAATATCAGCCTTGTTCCAAATAAAGCAAACCCTGACATTCCTTTATTTGTGCCAGAAGTACAGGGGGATAATGATATTTCTGTCCCTCCTACTCATATTCATGCACCTCCTGTTCATGTTCCTGCTCTTCCTGCTCAGATTCCTGCACTTCCTGAACCACCTTTGCCTCCTCCTGGTGTTGAAGAACCTATTCAACTACCTCCTCCACCTGCACCAGAACCACAACTTCGTCGCTCTCAGCGTGTTTCAAAGCAACCTGGTGAATGGTGGAAGGTACCACCAGCTCCAGCTCCAGCTGAGGATGATGATGAGGACATTGGTTATGAGGAAGTACAGTTTGTTGGAACAGCTTCAACTGCTGATCCACAAAACTACAAGCAGGCTATGAAAGGTGATGATGCAGATAAATGGCAAGAAGCTATCAATGCAGAGTATAATACACTGGTAGAAAACAAGACATGGGAACTTGTTGACCTCCCAGTTGGTGCAAAGGCAATTGGTTCGGGTTGGGTGTTTAAAGTCAAACACAATGCAGATGGCACAATTGAGCGTTATAAAGCTCGCCTGGTTGCCAAAGGATACTCACAACGTCCTGGCATTGACTACAATGAAGTGTTTGCACCTACTTTTAGACCTGCCACTCTGCGTTTGATTCTGGCCCTAGCTGCCATTGAAGACATGGACTTGCGCTCTGTTGACATTTCTGCTGCTTTCACCCATGGTGACCTTGATGAGACAATCTATATGAGACAACCTGAAGGCTTCCATCAAGGAGGTCCTAATAAGGTTCTCAGACTCTTGAAATCACTTTATGGTCTCAAGCAGGGATCTCGTCAATGGAACATCAAGTTACATGGTGCACTTACTGAAATGGACTTCAAACGAATTGAATCTGATACCTCTGTTTACATTTACTCAAATGGAGAGGTTAAGATCTTTGTGCCCATTTACATTGATGATATTACATTTGCATCCAAGTCCACTCTTGCCATTGACAAAGCTGTCAAGCAATTGTCCCTATATTTCAAATGCCGTGATCTTGGACCCACTGTTTATTTACTTGGTGTGGGAGTTGGTAGAGATCGCTCTAAGCGTCTCCTTACTCTTGATCAGCGACAGTTTATCCTCAATATGCTTGAGCGTTATAACATGTCTGACTGTCATCCAGTTCTCACACCTATGACACCTGGTACATCCCTTTCCAAAGAAATGGGTCCTGAGAATGCTGCAGAGGTGGATTTCATGCGTAGTGTTCCTTATCTTAGTGCTGTTGGGTCTTTACAATACCTGGCTACTATGACCCGTCCAGATATTGCTTATACTGTGTCCTATTTGGCACGTTTTAATGGCAATCCTGGACCAAAGCATTGGACAGCAGTGAAGCACTTGTTCAGATACCTAAAAGGTACACTGGAATACAAGTTGCATTACTCTGGTGATTGTGGCTCTGAATTATTCACCACATACACTGATGCTGCTCATGGTGATTGCATTGATTCTGGAAGATCCACTGGGGGTTATGTGACTATGATGGCTGGAGGTGCTATTGGCTGGAGTAGTAAACTGCAAAGTATTGTCACACTTTCTACAACTGAAGCAGAATTTGTCTCTGCTGTAGAAGCTGGCAAGGAGATTGCCTGGATGCGAAAAATCCTAGGTGAATTTGGCTACCAAGTTAATCAGCCTTCAACTCTACACATTGACAACCAGTCTGCTATCAGTGTTGCTAAGAATCCTGAGCATCATGGGAGGATGAAACATCTTGACCTTCGCTACTATTGGCTTAGGGATGCTGTAAATGCCAAGTGTATTACTCCTTCCTATGTTCCTACTGCAGAACAACTTGCAGATATTCTAACGAAACCTCTATCCACTCCAAAAGTTCAATTTTGTTGTGCTGGAATGGGTATAAGGACTTAGTTTCTTGTTTTCTTTTTTACTCTCTGTAGTTTAGCAAAGTCTCTCTCTCTCTCTCTGTTTCTTTTTCTTTGGAGACATGTGAGATCAGGGGGGTCTGTTAAAACTGCCTCCACTGTCTCCAAAACCTTCTGGAACCTTCTAGAACCTTCTAGAAGCTTCCAGCATGTTCCAGGGTATTCCCAGTTCATTTCCCATGACAGCTGTCAATCAGCTGTCAGTTTCCATTCAAGCTGTCAATCAGCTGTCACTTATGACAGCTGACAAGCCTACTAATGTATAACATATATAAGCTTGTAGTTAGTGACCTGAATAGTAACAACTTTCCTCAGACTTGTGTGTGTCACGTGTCACAGTAAGTCACAGGTCACATTTAACAATCTTTCTCTCAGACATTTGGGAAGATGCAAGCCCCATGATATGGAAAGGGCACACGAGGAATACCACCCTCATTGAGGCGATAAAAAGTTGTTTAAACTAGAAATCTTGTGGCGGGATGATGATAGAATTGAATACGGATGGCCATTATTCAAGCAACAGACGGCTTGAGTTTAATTCTCGCTGCACGACTGTTGTCAAACTGGATGTTTCACTGCCAAGGAGAGACAAATTACCATGACCCCCCGGCTATGGTTGGGATGCTAAGGAGTCCACGAACGCCACATCCTGCCTCACCCGGTATCTCAGTCATACCGCGGACTGGGGAATGGTCTCACAGGATCATGGCTTGACGGGTTGCTGGCCCAGAATTACACTCTGGCAAGACTTGGCAGACTAATTCAACAAAGCATTGATTGAATGAGGTAGGGATCGCTCAGCGTCAATCATTGAATACACTCGAAATACTCACATCTTCGTAGACTCACGAAATTCCGGAGGGAGCATCGATTATTTTATCCCTGTTCTGGTGGCGTTCACTCTATATACAGCGGAGAGATCACGTTACCAAGTTCCTGACATCTTTGGGTGTTGCCTTCATATGGTTCCCCGGTGTCAATCAATTGCGATGAGGTTATTATTTTATAATAGTGCCGCCAACCCACCACTAAACACCGACTTTGATGATGTTGCATCGACATTTATCATACAAATCGCCCAAAATGTATCAGCATTTGATCGTCAAGATACTTTACTCATTGGCGGGCTTGCGTATTTCATGGAAACCATCTACCACGTGCGTCAGCAGTGTGTCGAAGAAGTCACTGCGATCATAGACTACTTGCATTCTTGTTATAACGGTGCATCGTACCATCATCACTTTGTATCATCGCCGCGTGCACAAGCCAAGCCAAGCCATCTCGTTTGTGTTGTGTTTGAATGTTTCAGTCGCTAGGATCACATTACACGCCACGACAAAGTATTTTACTGGCTATCCCGACGTTTCACGTACTGCTTTCATTTTTGTTCACTGGAGTTCATTACCACTTGTTATGTTTTGAATTGTTTCATTTCGAGTAGTAGCGAAAAAGACATTTAATTCAATCTAATATGAAAGACAAGATACGTCGGACTCTTGAACGTCGGTTATCGTTACCTGTTCTTTCCTGTGCGTAGTCGCCACACCTTTTATTGATGTCTCGGTAGAATTGACGAATTAGACTTACGTCCCCATTTTCCCGGAAATAACCCCCGGAATATAACTATGAGGATTCCAGGCAATTTTATCAAAAATAATGCTGGTGAGTTAGTCGCTACAATGGTGCTAACCAAGGAGACACTGTCAGATGTCAACTTTAACATTGACAAAGACTCACAGTACTTCATAATCCTCAATCTACGTTGCCATCGTCACATCGAACAGAGTTGCTACATTATGCGCCGAAAACATAATCGGTGTTCGACCTGGACTCGCGTGTACCACGGCGCGCAGCTTCAATACCACGCCTATTCTCATTTCTAGCCTTATCCATTGGGACGCGATCCGTGGCTCAATCAACGAAGGATCCATGATCGACTATGAAGGTCTAGTTCTCACCGCCAATGGTTTCTGACACGTCGTGGCGACACCTTTCACTGGTGCGTCTAATTCTAACATGGTCTCAGTTTTGAAGAAATATGGTTGCCCAGGGGAAAGTCTTTCTCAATCAATTCGACTTCATTTTAATTATTTCTCTTCATATTTGTACCCGTATTTTCAAGCCACATAGAAGTTTGATCCATTGTAAGAGTGCATACAGCCACTTTTTCCCTCACAGCATGCTCCACCCCTCTCTCTCGCACACATGTTGAATATATCCGCAAGTGCTAGCAGTGGCTAGAACCACATCGGATTAATTAACGACCATCCCATCATATTGAATACCACTACCAACTCTCGAAGAAGCCCCGCCACCTCGGTGCCCGCGTCACTTACTGTACCTTGGGTCACAGGAAGGAAGTCATTGAAAAAGAACAAAGAACAGTGCGAATAATCACTGATCCATGACAACATTTGTCTCGTTCACGCGGATCTTATCTTCAAAATCCATTTTCAATCTCCACGGTCGGCGATCTTATAGCCCAAAACCTCACAATAAATAAGGGACTTTAACCCGTATTCAATATCGTGGCGGATGGAATAAACATAAATATGACATCCTTGGGGGGTCATATTCATTTTTCGACGTTGTAATCACTGTATTGGAAATTTGTCGCCTTGCCAACCTTCTTGCTGCTGCTCTCCACTCACATCAACTTGGGTAATTTCTTCGCTCGTGGAGTCCTTAATACATTATGTTCACTATATTTTCTCTTCCAGTATTATTTTTCATTTTGTGCATGACATTACCTCACCAGTGCATTTCTGATGCAAATGACTTGGAGACTACATTGACCACCGGCGTTGGCTCTCAAAGGAATAATTGCGGTTATACTGAACTAATAGCTGGACCATCTGACCCGTAATTTTTGTGGACCAGGGCTCTCTCCCCTGACCATTCTTGTTTGTCTCCTTACATAGTAAGGGAAAATGCGCAGCTCATCAACGAAACAGTTCAACCTTGAACCTCTTGGGAATTTAGTTTCTATCCTCGTTCCTTCCTTTGCGCGGTGGCCACACCTTTCACTGGTATATTGAAAGCAAGCAAGAAAGAGGATAATATCTTTCTTTTTTCATTTCTTTTTCAGGTCGCTTTGGGGGCATTAATAGTTGCATAAACCTACATCATTTGAGTCGAGTTGAAAGCTCATACAATCACTCACTGCAACTCTGGAATTCATTGCTGATGAGAATTGTGATCCAAATGGTATTCCCAAGACATAATTCTGTGTTATCCTGCTGAACCTGAGATTATTTGAGAGCTAGGACACTGTGATGCATTGCCGTGGCAAGCGTCGCATATTCCGCCCATTTTTTGACGACAACAGCTGATTATCATCTCGGAAGTATGTTAAGACTAAGGCTCCCTCGTCCATTCCTTGACTGACAAATTAGCCAAAACGAGAAAATGAAGGATCGATTGTGGTGACAGACGCAGGGCTGCAATGAATGGCCATCGTGTGGGAACGAAGAGGGATGGTTACAGCGACCCATGTGGAACTTACAGGGCACAGTGGAATTGGCAGCACCGAAGGGGGCAGAACGATGGCAGCAAAGGGGAATGTATTAGCATAGCCAGCGTGGTGAATCTTTACGTACAAAAAGAGCTCTGCGTGCAATGGGTCAAACTACGGGTGGGTCACAATGCTTGATCTACCTTGCCATCGTCGCTTTGAAGAGCAATGTCCACGCATCAATCGTGTGAGTCCTAATTGGTATCTCCTGGTGTCTTGCGAAAGAATAATCCAGTTGGCTATGAAGCTGATAGCTGGATCTCCAGAGCCCGAATCCGCATGTACCACAGGACGCAGCTCGATACCATCACCACGCTCGTTTTTCTTCTTCCGCATTGTAACATGATCCGCGGCTCGAGCAATGACGAATCCATCAGTCACGCGCTTGGGTGTTTAGATTTCACCGCGCGTTCTTTCCTTTGCGTCGTCGCCACATTTGCCTCTCGTGTGTCGGTGGGGTCCAATTAGATCCCTATATCAGTGTTGCAGGAACATACTTGCCCTAACCAAGGTCTTGCGACATCAATTGAATACACTTCTAATCATTTCTCTTCAATTATTGCGACACATCTCAACTAAACCAGGAGGAGCACAATCCCGTCCCCCTTTAATTAATTCTTTTTGCAAAGAGATTTGAAAAAATGTATTAAGATATATAGCTTGAGCTAATCATATTGTCACTTTTTGCCATCCGCGCGAACTCTGCAGCTTGTACTCATACATGCGTTGAATACATTTTGGGGAAATAGACTAACATCCAAATCATGAACAATGCTTGTCGTAAATAAGATATCACTGAATGTCTGAAAAGGTCTTCCCCGTCGCCATTTGGATGCATGTGTCGTTCAGCCTGATCAGGCCAGTGTTCAATCAACAAACCACGATCTTAAAACCCAGAGCCTTCCCACCAAGCAATTCAATCTGTTGCGCGAATTCCGGAAACTAATACTCTTCATTTAAAACTTGACAATCCAGCTTACCATAGGTCGATCAAATATAAGAGCGCATATATACAGTCACTTTTCATTGCCGCGAGCTCTGCATGTTGCACACATTGACCCATACATGCATTGTATACAGTTGGGGGCGCCAGCCGTGGTTAGATTGACATCCCATTTTTAAATGACAATTATTTCAAACAGAACACGGACTTGAGACTTGTATGAGACTACGTGACGTGACAAAATGTAAAAGCGAAGATAGTCACTTGTAATGATCGCTGCGAGATTCTCTAGACTGGTGTTGAATATATTCCGAGGACCATCCGTTGCTGAAATCACATCCCATATTTAGCGAGAACAATTTCAATAGAATACCACTAGGACGTCTAAAAGAAGGCTGTCCCACTGTTATTCTCATGTCATCTGTTTGGGAGAACAGGAAGCCGGGCCAAACCAATGGACAACACCATGATCAAGACACCGACACTTCTTCACTTGTCGCGAGCTCTCACCTTGGATAAGAGAAAAGTAGCTCGTGGACATTTCAGGTGGAATCACTTTTCACCTCAGAGCTGAAGAATACCCACGACAACCCAACGCGTGCAAAAGACAATCCGCAAGAAATTTCGTTCGTGTCATTTTTCAATGTTTCAGTCGCCTAGCGTCACACTACACGCCACGCCAATTTATTTCCCTCGTTATCCCAACATTTCCCCTACTGCTTCCATTTCAGTTGACTGGAGTTCATTCCATCAATTGTCATTTTTTAATTATTTTATTTCGAGTAGTAGCGAAACGATCATTTGATTCAATCTAATATTAAAGCACTCTTCGACTAGATACGTCGGACTCTTGAACATTACTTGTCGTCACCTGTTCCTTCCTCTGCGTAGTCGCCACACGTTTCACTGATGTGTCGGTAGCATTGAAGAATTTGACTTGCGTCTCCATTTTCGAGACAATAACCCCCGGAACATAACTTCGAGGCTTCCAGGCCGTTCTATCAAAAATAATGCTGGTGAGTTAGTCACGGCAACACCTGAAGCTGACAGCACCAACTTGAAGGTAGCAACCAGTGGGCATTGATCCGGAATGCATTGATATTATACATGGCAATGTCACTTCTCGATATCAGAAAAGCGGTTTTGCTTTCAACTCTGACGCTCAAGAATGCTAGAAATGCTATACTATGAGGTGACAATCGACTAAACTATTATTAGATGCTGTGTGAGCCTTCAGTGGACCGGGTAAGAAAGTAGGAAGGTAACCTCATTGCACTGGAGCCTATAAGGTTCAAGGAAGGTGAGGGAACCCTGTGTGAGAAGGCAGGAATGAAACGCTGTGTGTCCGGTGTGAGCACGGCCGTAAGGCTGTACCTTGGTAGAATTGCCTCTCCGAGTGATGGCGGCATAAAAGCGAGGCACCACCTTCTAGTGTAAGTAAGACTGCTACCAACCAATGTCTACTTCCAACGAGACGACTCTGGGTAATCACAATTCGGCAACGGCTGGGATCTACTTTAAAGACATTGAGGAGCTACCACCCTTAGTTTCCCCGGGTGTATTGAGCTCAGAGCAACGGGACGAGAGCATTCAAGGGATGAGAGAGATATTCAGGGAGAAGCTTCAAGAACGATGGGGCTGTAGCTAACCCAGCCATGATTTATGTTACCGGGCCCCCGATGATGAGCGGCACATACAGCTATCTGCAAGCCATATAAAGGTCTGGGTTGACGAGTTGGTGAGTAAGGTATAATACTATTTCCATGTCATCGTTGTCACATGCGGCACATTTCAGTGTGAAGGAGAAACGACCTACCATGACCCACCTACTGTTGTTCAGATATCCACCAATACGACATCCAACCTCAGCCTGTATCATAGTCATGATGAGGACTGGATTGGTAAAGTTATCATATTTCCATCCAGTTTAGTTAAAAGTGCATAAAGTGGCTTTCATCATCACTGCAAGCTCTCCAGCTCCTGTTCAATGATGTTATATATACAGGATATATTGGCAGGAAGTGGTAGATTCAAATACCTGGGCCAAATTCATGAATGATGCTGGAAGATTTTGTTTAACATGTGGCAGAATCCTGACCATATGGGGTTAAGAATAACAGCCATACTGTCAAACCTATCCTTGTTATGCCTTCACATCCAGGGTCAGCTGTCCATCAGGAAAGTCGGAAGATCAGTAAGTATTCCATCTATATTGTCTAGAGCCATCTAGGTGAGCTAGTTCGCTTGGCCAAACTCGGCTAGACACACTACTTTCATGAGATCCCTATTTACTAGTTGGTGTACATAAAAGCTTACTATAGATCTAGGGAGGCTGGGGAGGCCAGGGAGTCTACATAATTGGTGGAGACATTCCCAAATCCCTGATGTAAACTGCAGTTAGATCATCACTCTCTACACCACACCCCCCGCATAGTTTGAGAAAAGTGGTTTGATCTGGTGAATGTCCTGCCCCATAATTTGTCATGATTTCTACTCAGAGATCACCGGATACTTAGACCCAACTCAGAGGAGGATCTCATCATTTTCACTTTTTAGTTCGCTTTGGAGGGTGATTAACAATTCCATAAATTTGCGTAGTTTGAGGGAATCCTAGAGCGCATACAATCACTTCTTCTTACTACAGCTCTGTGCTGAGTCCTTAACAAACACTGGGTCGATGATACCTTTGAATTTTTAAGGCTCGTCATTTTTCACTTATATAGATATATCTCACAGGAAATGATTATTCCCGGACCATGTTTGAACCGAACCGGGACGGCTTTGTTAGGAATTCTTGAACCAGTGACCAGGTGGGGCCTTTGCCACTGTCTTTGAAGGTAATTCCTGTCATTTTGGTCTGGTACTAGCATGCCAAAATGTCATTGTCTCGAGAGTGATCCAAATGGTATTCTACAGGAATTTTATCTTGTTGCACAGAACACTATCCCCAGAGTCATCGCATTACGAGACATTACCCTGGCAAGCATCGTATATTCTGCCCACTTTGTGATGGCAATACCGGATGGTCAACTCAGACATGCCTAGCTAGTCAGAGAACCTCATTAATTCCCTGAATGACAATCATTAAAAACGAGGAAATGAAGGATGGATTGGGGCATGACACTCACGGCTGCGATGGACAACTATCGTGTAGGACAGAAGAGGGGCTGTCATGGCCACCTTTGTGAAGCTCACAGGGCACATTGGAGTGGCCAGTAGCACAGGGGCCGGGAACAAAGCAGACAAAGGGGACATACGTATTACCAACATTGTGAATCTGTACATTCCAGACGAACTCCGCCTGCGATAGGTGGAGCTGCAAGTTCACAATCGTGGATCTACCTTGCCGTCGTCGCATTGAAGAGCCATGTCCACGCGTCAATAGTGTGAGCATGGGGCGAAACATTCCGCTGAGCAAGAAAGATAACAATAAGGCTAGTGTAAGCAAGTATTCTCTGACATGGTATTATGCGTATAAGATATTAATGCAAATTCTGAATGGACACACCACAATCGAAGATATTCCAAGTTCAGCCCTTACCCCACTAATATATACCCTGATAACTGTGGTCTTACCTCACTCTTTGTCTTATTCAGACATTCTACAAAATTCAAGCCGTTTGATGTGGCAAGCGTGCATGAAGAACCCTCGTGCTTGCCATTAACCTGACTACCCTATCATTGACCCGTGTTTCTTCTCAGTGAAAGTTTTGACAAAGTTAAACAGGAAGCGCACAATCCCGCCGGATAAAGTCGAGGTTGATAGCGCCAACTTGAATGCAGCAACCTGTGAACATCGCTCTGGAGTGCATCGATATTATCCATGACAATGCCACTTCTCGAATGTCAGAAAAGCTGCATTGCTGTCAGCTTTCACGCTCAACATTGCCAGAAATCTATACTATGGGGTGACAATTGACCAAACTATTATTAGACGCTCTTTGAGCTTTAAGAACAAGGCGTAAGAGGGTAGTAAGGTAACTGAGCGCTCTGAACCCTTTATGGTTCAAAGAGGGTAAGGGGATGTTATTTACAAAGGCAGGGTGTCAGGCTGTGAATTTCGTGGACGCACGGCCACAAGGCTGTACCTTCGTGGAATTAACTCTCTGGCTGACTGCCGCATAAACGCGCACCCCTTCGAGTGGAAGTACGATTGCTATCCACGAATGCTACGTTCAACGAGACGACTCTGGGGAGTCATGATTTCGCAACGGCTGAATGCTACATTTAAGGCGTTGAGTAACTACCACCCTTAGCTTCCTCAGTTGTATTGAGCTCAGCGCAACAGGACAACATCAATGAGGCGTGGATGAGGAAAAGATTCTGGTTGAAGCTCAGGGAGCGATGGAGCTGTATATATCGTGGAAGCTATCTGCCACGTGCGTACACAATCTGTATAAGAGCTGACGGCGATCAGATCATTACAACCATGCGTCGCGATATCACATCACACCAACCCAGAACAGACAATATCACCGACAACCACTTTACCTGTCTGAAGATCCTATACGGCTTCTCATGTGTTGCATCCAAGATCCATGATTTCGAGAGATTTCTGAAGCTGTATTGAAGGTTTTAGTGGACGACATAAATATGCATGTAGCGTCATTGCCACGTCATATTGATTTGAGGACATCACATTCCCTGTTTTGGAGTATTTCCTGCTTGAAAACCTTCTTCGACGACATCACGCTTCTCGCTGATCACATAAACGAGCTGAATGTGGTTTTATCGCTCATTGGGCCCATCGTGCCGTACGTTCACATTATTTTACCTTCAGCACCGTCTTACATCCGTCTATGAAACCTTTCTACCAGTCTGACTCTGACGCACACGATTCAAAATTGGGTTCTCCTGTGGTGTGGCAAGCGCAAGATCGCGTTGACTCTGAAACTGATAGCTGGATCTTCCGAACCCGAATTCGGGTGTACCACAGTGCGCAGCCTCGATACCATCGCCATTCTCATTTTTCTCTTTCCACATTGTGGCATAATGCGCAGCTCGACCAATGACGAATATATTCGTTACCACCTTGAGCGTTTGTGTTTCACCGTGCGTTCCTTCCTTTGTTTCGCCGTGACACCTTCCACTCGTGTGGGTCTAACTAGGCGCCCATATGAGTGTTGGGGAAACACGGCTGCCCTGACAAAGGTCTTGCACCATTGATTGGACACACTTCCTAGTCCTTTCTCTTCGATAATTCCGACACATATCAACCAACCCAGGAGGACCCCAATTGCGTCGCCTTTTATTCAACCCACTTTGTAGTCGGGGTTCCAGATGTTATAAAGATATATGACTTGAGCCGATGTAAGAACGCATATAGTCACTTTTTATTGTCCCCGCGAGTTCTTCAGCCGTCCCAATACGTGTTTTAAATACATTTGAAGGCACTAGTCATTCCTGGACCAACCTCCGAATGGACATATTATTGAAGTCTGAGAAAGCCCGTCTCCATTTCGATGCATATGCCGTTCAGGCACATGCTACCTTCACTCCAGCGTTCAATAGACTCGATCC
Organism: Hysterangium stoloniferum; assembly: GCA_015178975.1. NCBI lineage: Eukaryota > Fungi > Basidiomycota > Agaricomycetes > Hysterangiales > Hysterangiaceae > Hysterangium > Hysterangium stoloniferum. The sequence goes on from WHVD01000045.1 coordinate 429,816, forward strand.
ATGATCTTATAACCGACGACCTTCACACCGTGTGAGGAACTGTTGGGCGAATTCCTTAAACTAATTCTACTTCATTCAAAAATTGACAACAAAGCTGGTAGAGATCGTAAGATATCAGAGCGCATACAGTAACTTTTCACCCTCGGGGCGAGCGTTGCAGGTTCCACGCGTTTATGGCCATACATTTGTTGAATACACTTGCGGACACCACCAGTGGCTGGACTGACGTCCTATTTATAAACGACAATTATTTCAAAGAGAACGCGGATTTGAGAGTTGTATGAAGTTACACACAAATTGACCTAATTTAATGGCAAAGATAGTCACTTGTGATTAAAGCTGCGAGGTTCTCACCACTGGTGTTGAATATATTGCGAGGACTGACCATGACGGGAGTCACATCGGATTTACTAGCCAATTGTCATGTTCGACTGATCTCATTTCGAGTAGTCTCGAAACAGCCACTTGATTCAATCTAATATTAAAGGGGGTATCGACTAGATCCACGGACCTCTTGCACGTTAGTTGTCGCCACCTGTTTCCTATGCATAGTTGCCACACTTTTCACTGGTGTGTTGGTGCGTCGACGATTCGAATTACATCTCCGCGTTCCGGAATATAACGCCTGGAAGAGAACTATGAGGCTTCCAGACTGTTTCATCAAACACAATGTTGGTGGGTTGGTCGCCGAAATGGTGCTAGCCAAGGAGACACCGCCAGATGTCAATTTCAACATTGGCAAGGACTCACAGTGCTTCTCAATTCTTAATGTACCTGTGAGCTTGGTGCGAACAGTTCACTCAGCAGGATAGACAATTATATTATATGACTAGTTGTACTTAATTATGACTGATTATGAATTCTAGGCACAATTTGTTTATGCGAACTCCAATGGACTTAACTGATGGATTGGTTATTGCTCGAGCCGCACAATATGGAAGAAGGGAAACGAGCATGGCGATGGTATCGAGGGTGCACACTATGGTACACGCAGATTCTGGCTCGGAAGATTCAGCTATCAGCGCCCGAGTAACCACCATTATTATCTCGGCAGAATGTGTTAAAATACGCGTGTCTCTAACACGTACTCAGGTAGCAGAAGACCCTCGCAATCACGCAGGGAGCTATATTCTCATGTCACTACGTATATAAACCCTAAGAACAATAGGAGACTATATGGGGAAGGCAATGGAAATGTAAAAAAAAGGGGGAATAATGAAACAATAGGGGAAGGGAACAAAGGAACATGAGCTTGGATGATGCTCGAAATCCAACAGAATGCAAGAACGGGTAATTGGGCTCGCTTCCATCGGAATCAGACTTGTACGACAGTTTCATAGGTAGATGTAAGACGGAGCTGTAATGTAAAACAATGTGAACGTACATTACGATGGACCCAATGAGCGAAGAAACCCACATTCAGCTGGTAGATGTATTGCAATTAAGGGCCTACGTGTGCTCAATACTTGGGAGGCTATCTATGATCCCTCAAGCAAAGAATCAATTCCATTCGGCCATCCAGGTAATCGCATAGCTTGCTGTATGGAGGTACGACGTGATTCGCAATTATATGTACAATTTGTTAATCCAAATTCTGATGGACACGCAAAAATCAAAATATTTCCAAGTCAGACCTCATATACCACATTAAAATCTACAATGAGAACTTTGGACTTCCGTCACTCTTTGTCTGGCTCAGACCCTGCACAAAATTCAAGCTGATTGATATGGCAAGGGTGAAGGAAGAAGTCACGTTGCTTACCATTAACTCGACTAGACCATCACTTGCCCTGGGTTTCTCCTCAGTGAAAATTTTAATAAAATTAAACAGTCGGCGCGCACTCTCACCAGAAAAGGTTTCAGGTTGACACTGCCAACTTGAAAGCCGCAGCGGGTAAGCATAGCTCTGGACTGCATTTGTATTATTCATGGCAATGCCACTTCTCGAATATCAGAAAAGCCGTTTTGATTTCAACTCTGACGCTCAATAACGCCCTAAATACTATATCATGGGGCGACAATTGTCAAAACTATTATTAGATGGTGTGTGAGCCTTCAGCAGAAGGCGCAAGAAAGTAGCAAGGTAACCAAATCCACTGGTTCCTATATAGTTCAAAGAAGGTGAGGGGATTTCGCTTACGAAGGCAGGGATGACATGCTGTGAATCCGGTGTAAGAAAAGCCACATGTCAATAAAACACTCCGACTTACTGCGCCATAAAAGCCGGGCACCCCCTTCTAGTGTAAGTACAACTACTACGCACAAATGTCTGCTTTCAACGAGACAACTCTGGGGAATCACGATGAGGCAACAGTTCAGACCCACCTTGAAGGCATTGAGGAGCTACCACCCTTAGTTTCCCCAGGTGTATTGAGTTCAGAGCAACGGGACCAGATCATTAAGACAGGGATGAGAGAGATATTCAGGGAGAAACTTCGAGAATGATGGGGTTGTAACGAATCCGGCCATGATTTATGTTAACGGGTGCCTGATGACGAGCAGCACATAGCACTATCTGCAAGCCATATTAAGGTCTGGGTTGACGAGTGGGTGAGTAAAATACAATGCTATTTCCATGCGATCGGTGTCACATGCGGCACATTTCAGTGTCAAGGAGAAGCGACCTGCCATGACCCACCCACTGTTGTTCAGATATCCACCAATACGACATGCGACCTCAGCCCGTATCATAGTCGTGGCGAGGACTGGAGAATGATCTCACCGAGTCTTGTGACATCTTCAAGTATTGAAATTGGCCCCGGGTATTACTGTGGAGTCGGTTTGGAAAGGGTTGGGATGAACATCCTCCACAGTGCAAAGAAAGCTTTGCTGATGGCAAAGCTGACATTATACGGCCAAATAATAATAAGTCCATTTTCTCACGACAACGGTGCCTTGAGCAAGATTCTACACAAGCGTCTCACCCTGCCAAGATTGGGAAGACTAATTCAAGAGAGTGTTGATTTAGTGAGGTAGGGATACCTCAGTGTCAATCATTGGATACACTCGAAATATTTACGTCTGAACCGTAGACCTACATACCCGCCTCAAATTCGGAGCAGGGCGAGCAGGATCTTGAGTGATACCTATGTTAAGTAGTAGACAAGATTTAGAAAGGATTGAGTCTGTTTGCGAAGCTCAGTGAGTGAGTGAGTAAACTCCACTGAGGTATATGGCGAAATATCGCGACTTTTTATCTAATTTCTAATTATTTTAGGAGAGATATTAGGAGAGCAAATAGGGGAAATTTAGATACTCGAAGTTTCTAGTCGATTGCATCATTAAAGAGAAATTCGCAATTAGGAGTTACTCCCCTCCTAACGGCACCTCAATATATGCGCATATATGCACATATATTCGTTATTGTAGGTTTGATTCCGATTTCGGTTTATGCGAAGACTTGATTACTAACAACCTATGTGTCTTCACTTCGCATGCAGCAGAGTAGCAACGGCTATAATTCCCAACTTATGCTATGTTTGGCTTGGGCCTTCTACTTCTGCCCCGGTGTCTATTGGCCAGCTAGAGACGCGTCAACTGTGATTACGTCATCACTTTACAACGTTTTAGTCAAGTTACCGCTACACACCAACTGTGATGAGGTTGCGTCAACATTTCTCATACAAATCGCCGGTTATCATGATCTCTCAAGCATGTTCGGCCTTGTGTATATCGTGGAAGCGATCTGCCGCCTTCGTCAACTATCTGTAGAGGAGCTCACGGCGATCAGAGGTTACATTGAATTCTGGTTACAACCGTGCGTCACGACCTTACATCATTTCATCTTTCCCACCAGAGGCATAACAGACAAAGTCACCGGCGACTATTTTCCTTCTCTGAACATGCTATACGGATTCTCATGTGTTGCATCCACCAAGATGCATGCTGTCGAGATTTTGCTGCAGCGGCATTGAGGGTTCTATTGGACGACATAAACGTGCATTTACAGTCATTGACACTTCATCTTGATTTGGTGACACCATATTTATTATGGGGGAGTATTTACTCCTTGCAAACCTTCTTCGACGAAAACACGCTTCTCTCCGATCACATCAACAAGCTGAATGTGGTTTCTTCGTTCATTGGGCCCATTGTACGGTACCTTCGCAATATTTTACCTACTTGCACCGTCTTACATCCGCCTATGAAACTTTCCTACAGTCTTACTCTGACCCACACGAGTCCTAATTGGGTTCTCCTGGAGTCTAGCGAGAATAATCGAGTTGACTATGATGCTGATAGCTGGATCTTGCGAACCCGAACCTGTGTGTACCAGAGTGCGCAGCCTCGATACCATCTCCATCCTCGTTTCTCTCCTTCCACATTGTGACGTAATGCGTAGCTCGACCAATGACCAATCCATCAGTAACAGACTTGAGCGTTTAGATTTCGCCGCGCGTTCCTTCCTTTGCGTGGTCGCCACACCTACCATCCATGTGTCGGTGGGTCTAATTACACCCACCTATATGAGCGTTGGAGGAACATAGTTGCCCTGACAAAGGTCTTGCACAAATGATTGAATACACTTCCTAATCGTTTCTCTTCAATTATGCCGACAAATCTCAACCAAACCTGGAGGAGCACAATCCCGTCGCGCTTTAATTAATTCACTTTTCAACCAGATATGAAAACATGTATTAAGATATAAAGTTTGAGCCAATGTAAGAGCGCATATAGTCACTTTTTGCCATCGCTACGAACACTGCAGCTTGTACTCATACGTGCGTTGAATACATTTTGGGGCACTAGCCTTGGCCAGACTAACATCCCAATCATTAACAACACTCGTTTTAAATAAATTATCAATGGAGGTCTGAAAAATGACTCCCCCGTCGCCATTTCGATGTCTTGTTCAGACTTATCATACCTTCAGGGTAGTGTTCAATCAACAAGATCCACGGTCTTAAAACCGAGAGCCTTCACACCAAGCGAATCAATCTGTTGCGCGAATTTCTTAAACTAATGCTCTTCCATTGAAAACTTGACAATATAGCTGCCATAGGTTAATCAAATATAAGAGCGCATAGAGTCACCTTTCATCATTGCCGCGAACTCTGCATGTTGCACGCATTGATCCCATACATGCATTGAATACAGTTGGGGGCACCACCTGTGGGTAGACTGACATCCCATTTATAAATGACAATCATTTCAAACAGAACGCGAACTGGAGAGTTATCTGAAACTACATAATTTAACAAAATGTAAAAGCGAAGATAGTAGAGAGTATTTGCAACTAATATTTCATTAGTTCCAAATACTCTCTAGTCACTGATCACTGCGAGGTTCTCTAGACTGGTGTTGAGTATATTCCCAGGGCCACCCATCGCTGAAATCACATCCCATATTTAGTGAGAACAATTTCAATAGAATACCACTAGGATGACCCAAAGAAGGTTGTGGTCCCACCGTTATCCTGTTGTCATTTGTTTGGGAGAGCAGGAAGCCGGACCAAACCAATGGACAACACCATGATGAAGACACCGACACTTCTTCACCTGTCGCGAGCTTTCACCTTGGATAAGAGAAAAGTAGCTCGTGGTCATTTCAGGTGGAATCAGCTATCAACTAAGAGCTGAAGAATACCCACGACGACTGTAAGGTCGTCAAGTGACCTCACTCGGTCGGTACAGACATGACTACGTGATTTTTCCTTTAGGGCAGTAATGAGGAATACAGTTAATCGAAACAGTCTCGATAGAAAGAGCAGCTACCTTTCTTGAGAAGTGTCCTTGGTAATATATCTTTCGTAGAACAATGGAGTGGCCAGTTGTAATCGAAAGCTTGTAATTTCCGTCTATAGATGGAGGTAGCAATGATGAAGAACTTGGATCGGATGAACTAGAAGGCTCGTTTCTGGTGAGGTCAATGACATGGGTGCAGGGGGGGGGGGGACTATATATGATAATTTCACTTTATTTCCTAGTTTGACCAACCCAGCTTGGATACTGCACCGTCACAAATGCCTTAACCTTCCAATCGCCCTTGCACCACCGAAATTGGGGAAAATTTGGCAATCCGGAGAATTCCAGCTGTGCTCAGAACGGCCGATTGTCGTACGGTTGGTTCTCTCCCGCCGGTTGTACCCAGATCTCTCCAAAGCAGGTTTTCACTGGTATACAGACCCGTCACCTCCAATTACGTTATTAATTTACAACGTTTTAGTCAAGTCACCGCTGCACACCAACTTTGATGAGGTTGCATCAATATTTATGATAAACCTCGCCCGTTATCTATCAGAATCTGATGATCCCTTACTTGTTTTCGGCCTCTTTGGCATCGTGGAAGCAATCTGCCATGTGCGTCAACCATCTGTAGAGGAGCTCACGGCGATCAGAGGTTACGTTGAATTCTGGTTACAAGCGTGCGTCGCCACATCACACCATTTCATCCTTCCCACAAAACCATAACAGACAAAATCACCCCCAACGACTTTACTCGTATGGATATCCTACACAACTTCTCGTGTGTTGCATCCAAGATGCATGGTTTCGAGATATTGCTGCAGCAGTATCGAGGGTTACATTGAAGGACATAAACATCCATATAGCGTCATTGACACTTCATATTGATTGCGGGACATCACATTCACTGTATCGGAGCATTCACTCCTTGCAAACCTTCTTCAACGACAGCACGCTTTTCACCGCTCACATCGACCAGCTGAATGTGGTTTCTTCGTTCATTGCCCCCATCGAACGGTATGTTCATAATATTCTTTCTTATAGTACCGTCTTACATGCGCCTATTAAACTGTCCAACCAGTCTGATTCTGATGGAAGCGATTCCACATTACCCGCTCTTGCATTCTGCCGAGATAGTCATGGCGGTTACTCTAAAGCTGATAGCTAGACCTTCCGAGCCCGAATCTACGTGTACCACAGTGCGCAGTCTCAATACCATGGCCACGCTCGCTTCTTTTCTTCCACAGTGTGACAGAATGCATGGCTCGGGAAATGTCCAATCCATCAGTTACTGGCTTGAGCTTTAGGTGTCACCGCGCGTTCCTTCCCTTGCGTGGTCACTTCCACTCGTGTGTCGGTAGGGTATAGTTAGACCACCCATATCAGTGTTGGAAGAACATGGTTACCTTGACAAAGGTCTTGCATCATCAATTGGACAAACTTCCCAATAATTTCTCTTCGATAATGCCGAGACATGTCGACCAAATTACGAGGAACCCAATAGCGTCCCCGGTTATTTAACTCACTTTGCAGCCAGGGTTGCAGTACATGGTTATTTTGTATTATCGCCGCCAGCTCTGCAGTTGTCCCCACAATTGTATTGAACACATTTGGCTGTGCCTAGAGTAACATCCGAATCATGAACGATACTTGTTTTAAGCTAAGATATCACTGAATGTCTGAAAACGGCCTCCCCCGTCGCCATTCGATGCATTGAATACACTTGCGGGCACCACCCGTGGCTAGACTGACATCCTGGTTATCATTTCAAATAGAACGCGGACTTAAGAGTCGTTTGAAGCTACATAAGTTGACTCAATTTGAAAGCAACCATGGTCACTTGTAATGAGCAGTGCGAGGTTTTCTAGACTGGTGTTGAATATATTCCGAGGACTACTCGCTGAAATCACATCGCATATACTAGCGGGAACAAGGTCAATCGAATACCACTAGGACGTATCAAAGAAGGCGGTCCGCCCGTTATTCTCTTACCATGAGAACAGGAAGCCGTGCCAAACCAATGAACAACACCATGTTCAAGACACCGACACTTCTACACATGTCGTGAGTTTTCACCGTGGATAAGAGAAAGGTAGCTCGTGGTCATGTCAGGTGGAATCATAGATCATCTAAGAGCTGAAGAATACCCACGACCCGCCGCATGGAGCAGGCAATCCACGATAAATCTCCTTTATTGTGTTTCAATGTTTCAGTTGCTAGCGTCACACTACAACCACGAATTTATTGTACTCACTATCCCGACATTTCCTTTACTCCTTGCCTTTATGCTGACTGGGGTGTCATGTTCGATTGATTTTATTTGGAGGAGTAGGGAAACTTGATCCAATTTAATATTAACGAGTGCATCGACTAGATCCGTGGGCCTCTTCCACGATAGTTGCCGTCACCTGTTCCTTCCTATGTGTAGTCGCCACACCTTTCACTGTGTTGGTGCGTCGACGATTCGAATTACATCTCCGCTTTCCGGAATATAACGCCTCGAAGATAACCATGAGGCTTCCACACCGTTTCATGAAGCACAATGTTGGTGAGTTGGTCCCCAGAATGGTGCTAGCCAAGGAGACACCGCCAGATGTGAATTTCAACATTGGCACGGACTCACAGTGCTTCACAATCCTTAATCTACCTTGCCATCGTCGAATCAAATGGCCACAGCAATTGAAAAAGTGTGAGCTTGGTACGAACAGTTCACTCAGCAGGATAGACAATAATATGACTAGTTGTACTTAATTATGACTGATTATAAATTATAGGCACAATTTGTTTATACGAACTCCGATGGACTTACTGCCGGATTGGTCATTGCTCGAGCCGCGTATTATGTCTCTCAGTCTCCGACTCTCTCAGTCTCTGACTCTCTCGGCCTCCGACTCTCAGTCCCTGACTCTCAGTCTCCAACTCTCAGTCTCCAACTCTCAGTCTCCAACTCTCAGTCTCCGAGTCCTAGTCCCTGACTCTCAGTCTCCGACTCTCCAACCCAACCCTTGACTTATCCTTCAGTTTCCGATCGGTAGTTTACCGAGAGGTTTACTCGACAGGACTAGTTTCCACCTGCCCGAAATTTAAGGACACCTGACGGTAACTTGCGAGGGTGCAGCACATGAGCTGAAGCCAAGTCCTTCGGCTCAGTCCCAGTCGGCCAGCCGACATCTGTCAGTTTCTGCTCTTAACACTTGAGCAAGATTCTACACAAGCGTCTCACCCTGCCAAAATTGGGAAGACTGATTCAAGAGTGTGTTGATTTAGCGAGGTAAGGGATACCTCAGCGTCGATCATTGAACACACTTGAAATACTCATGTCTGAGTCGTAGACCTACATACCCACCTCAAATTCAGGGAAGAGCGACGAGAGTTTTACGGAGTGTCCCGGTATTTTCACCTCACATGCAGCGGAGTACCAAAGGGCTCATGCTATATTTGGCTTCGGCCTTCTATTTCTGCCCAGGTGTCTGTTTCCCAGATAGCGACACGTCAACTGGGATTATGTCATCACTTTACAATGTTTTAGTCAAGTCACCGCTGCACACCACCTTGGACGAGGTTGCATCAACATTTGTTATACAAATCGCTGATTATCGTTATCGTGGAAGCGATTTCCCACATGCATCAACTATTTGTAGAGGAGCTCACAGCGATCAGAGGTTACTTTGAATTCTGGTTACAAAGGTGCGTCGCAACTTCACAAGATGTCATCTTTCCCACCAAAAGCACTACAGAGAAAGTCACCGGCGAACAATTCCCCTATCTGCAGATCCTATACAGCTTCTCGTGTGTTGCATCCACCAAGATGCATGCTTTCGAGATTTTGCTGCAGCGGCATTGAGGGTTATATTGGACGACATAACCGTGCACATAGCGTCATTGACACTTCATCTTGATTTGCAGACATCAATTTTACTGTTGTGGAGTATTTACTCCTTGGAAACTTTCTTCAACGACAGCATGCTTCTCACCAATCACATCAATGAGCTGAATGTGGTTTCTTTGCTCATTGGGTCCATCGTAAGGTATGTTCACTATATTTTACCTTCCAGCACCCTCTTGCTTACATCCGCCTATGAACCTTTCCTACCAGTCTGATTCTGATGCACCCAATTCCAGATTTGGCTCTCCTGTTGTCTGGCGAAGGAATAATCAAGTTGACGATGAAGCTGATAGCTGGATCTTCCGAACCCGAACCTGTGTGTACCACAGTGCGCAGCCTCAATACCATCCCCATCCTCGTTTCTCTTCTTCCACACTGTGACGTAATGCGCGGCTCGACCAATGACACATCCATCAGTTACAGGCTTGAGCATTTAGACAAGCCTGGGAACCCTTGCTACACTGCGGGGCGGTCACTTCGTGACCTGCCCCACAACTTCGCTGTGGGCTCTGGCTTGTTGGGGGGCGAAGCCCCCCAAACCCCCCCATGTCAACAACTCCTAAGTGTTGCCAAATGGAACACGTCACCAAACGGAAAGTGTCACCAAACGGAAAGTGTCACCAAATGGAAAGTGTCACCAAACGGAAAGTGTCACCAAATGGAAAGTGTCATGGAACAGAAAGTGTCACAGATGGTGACAACAACTCTTATGTATTGCTCAGACACATTGTCAGAGAACATAGAACTTGTGTTAGAAGGAAAACCATTTAAGGAACAGAAAGCCTTTAAAGGAAGGAAAGTCTTTACAGGGGAGACTGTTCAGAGAATGGAAAGAAAGGTTACAGAAGGAAACAACAGTTACAGAAGGAAACAACAGTTACAGAAGGAAACAACAGTTACAGAAGGAAACAACAGTTACAGAAGGAAACAACAGTTACAGAAGGAAACAACAGTTACAGAAGGAAACAACAGTTACAGAAGGAAACAACAGTTACAGAAGGAAACAACAGTTACAAAAGGAAACAACAGTTACAGAAGGAAACAACAGTTACAGAAGGAAACAACAGTTACAGAAGGAAACAACAGTTACAGAAGGAAACTACAGTTACAAAGAAAACACCAATGGCTACAAAGGAATCAATGGTTACAAAGGAAACACCAATGGCTACAAAGGAATCAATGGCTACAAAAGAATCAATGGTACAAAGGAATCAATGCTTACAAAAGAATCAATGGTACAAAGGAATCAACAGTTACAAAGGAATCAACAGTTACAAAAGAATCAATGATTACAGTTACAAAAGCAACAACAGCCACAAAGGAAAGATAGCTCAGAAAAGGAATGATAGTAAAGAAAGACAAAAGCAACAACAGTTACAAAGTACACAATGGTTACAAAGTAAACAACACTTACAAAAGAAACAATGGTTAAAAAGTAAACAACAGAAACCCTTGGAGAATGGAACCCAAGGTTACAAAAGAAACAAAAGAACAACAGTTGCAAAAGGAATAAAGGGGTACAAAAGGAATACAGGTCACAAAGGTAATCACAGGTCAGAAAAGTAATGATAGGCCAGAAAAGCAATGATAGCTCACAAAAGTAATCACAGGCCTGAAAAGTAATCCCAGGGCAGAAAAGCAATGACAAAGACATTGATTGAGAGAAAATTGATAAGCATTCATTAAGCATGGATGGATCATTGCCATGACTTCATTTGCATGATTGGATTTCAAAAGGAAACAAAGGTTACAAAAGGAAACAAAGGTTACAAAAGGAAACAATGGTTACAAATGGAAAAAGTGGTTAAAGTGACTCTCAACTGCAAGTAATTACTGTGGACATTCAATTTATTTATTTTGATTTAATGTATTTTATTTTGATTTATTGAAGTTTATTTTATTTTATTGTTTTTCATTTCAATTTATTTTATTTTAAAACATTTTAAATTCATTTATTATATTTTATTTGAATTATTCTGATTTTATTGAGGCCGATCAGAGGGGGACAGAGGAAGAAGGAAACAGTACACACAGCAGCTGGACAAAGAGAGAAGGAAATAGTACACACACTCACTGAAGAAAGGGTACACACACCACCTGGAGGAAAGAGAGGGCTGGTCAGAGGAGGATGGTGGAAGAAGGAAATGGTAGACATACTGTAGGAAAGAGAGAGTAGGCCAATCAGAGGAACACGCACTGGCTGGAGGAAAGAGAATGGAGGCCAATCAGGGCAGGACAAAGAGAGAAGCACAAACCACCTGGAGGGAAGAGAGAGGGCCGATCAGAGCAGGATGGAGAGAGAAGGAAATAGTACATGCACTTGCTGGAGGAAAGAGAGGGGGGGCCAATCAGAGCAGGACGGAGGGAGGAGGGAAGGGGACACACCTCCTGGAGAAAAGAGAGAGGAGGACGAAGGGAGAAGGAAACGGTACACACAGTGGCTAGAGGAAATAGAGAGGAGGCCAATCAGAGGACGAAGAGAGAAGGAAATGGTACACACCTCCTGGAGGAAAGAGAGAGGACAAAGGGAGAAGGAAACAGTACATGCACCGGCTGGAGGAAAGAGAGAGGAGGACAGAGGGAGAAGGAGCAGTACACGCACCGGCTAGAGGAAAGAGAGGGGGCCGATCAGAAGAGGACAGAGAGAGAGGGAAATGGAACGCGCACTGGCTGGAGGAAAGAGAGAGGAGACAAATCAGCGCAGGACAGAGGAAGAAGGAAACAGTAGATGCACCGGCTGGAGGAAAGAGAGGGGGACAATCAGAGGAGGACAAAGAGAGGGGAAAGGGAGTGCGCACTGGCTGGAGGAAAGAGAAGGGGACAATCAGAGGAGGTGTTACGACTGTGTCGCAACCCTATCGGTCCCGAGGTTATTGCCACTTGTCAACATTTCAAGTCATCCTATTGGAAACCATTGGCCCCAAAGCTGACGAATGTTTTCACGAAGATCAAACTCCGTTTACGCCCACGTCAAAATAACTTGTATTGTCTGGTCAAACTTTGATACGTCCCCTTTATTATGTTGATCCATCCAATCTTATGTTTCGCATATGCCTATCTATATTTGTAGTCCTTGAACTATTTCCTTTTATCGTAATCCCGCTCTCGGTTATCATCGGCCTCCGAACTAATCATAAACTTCCCGTTCCTAGTCAAGCTTATTGTTAATACCGTGTTCCGCCCTTCTCCCCATTAGTATTTTCCAGACGCCTGTTACTTGTATATGAACCCGCTGTAGTTGTAGTCACTAGGCAATCAGAATATCGACTCAGAATACCCTCATACGCCTGTATCAGTCTCATACGCCTGTATCAGTCTCATACACCTGTATCAGTCTCATACGCCTGTATCAGTCTCATACTAAGAATCCCCCCATCCGCCTTCGCGTGCACTCGCCCACTCCTGGCCCCAACCCCTTGGCCCGACGCTCAACTTGTCCTTCGATTCCGATCGGTATCACGCCGAAAGGTACTCATTAGGATTAGTCTTCACCTGCCCGAAATTTAAGGACATCCTACGGATATTTGTGAGGGCGCAGCACATAAGCTGAAGCCAAGTCCTTCCGATCGGTCCCTGTTGGCCACCGACATTAGTCAGTTTTCAGTTCTTAACAGGAGGACAGAGAGAGGGAAAGGGAACACACACCGGCTGGAGGAAAGAGAGGGGGACAATCAGAGGAGGACAAAGAGAGGGGAAAGGGAATGCGCACTGGCTGGAGGAAAGAGAGAGGGCTAATCAGAAGAGGACAGAGAGAGGGAAATAGAATGTGCACCGGCTGGAGGAAAGAGAGAAGAGGCAAATCAGTGCAGGACAGAGGAAGAAGGAAATGGTAGACGCACCGGCTGGAGGAAAGAGAGAGGGTCCCAATGAGAGGAGGACAGAGAGAGAAGGAAACAGTACACGCACCTGGAGGAAAGAGAGGAGGATGATCAGAGGACAAAGAAAGAGGAAATGGTACACGCACCGGGTGGACAAAAGAGAGAAGAGGTCAATCAGAGGAGACAGAGAAGGAAATGGTACACACACTCGCTGGAGGAAAGAGAGAGGAGGCGGATTAGCACAGGACAGAGGGAGAAAGAAAGAGTACACGCATCACCTGGAGGAAGGAGAGAGGGTGCGCTGTGAATGGGAGTGGGTGCGCAGTGGTGGATGGGTGCGGGTGGATGGGTGCACAGTGGATGGGTGCAGGTGCGCGGTGGATGGGTGCGGGTGGATGGGTGCGTGGTGGATGGGAGCAGGTGTGCGATGGGAGCAGGTGCACGGTGGATGGGTGCGCAGTGGATGGGTGCGCCATGGATGGGTGCGCGTTGGATGGGTGTGCGTTGGATGGGTGCACGTTGGATGGGTGCGTGCTGGATGGGTGCGCACTGGATGGGTGCATGGTGGATGGGTGCGTGGTGGATGGGTGCGCGGTGGATGGGTGAACGGTGGATGGGAGCAGGTGCGCAGTGGATGGGGTGTGGTGCCGAAGGAAATGTGCGTCCCGTGCTGACTAATTTTTGCACTGTTGATCGTACCTTTTACCTTCCTTATATGGCCATTATGGTGCTAAATCAGGAAAAAGTTCGGGTGCTCCACACCCTCACAGTGCCCACAACCCACCAAGCAACTTTACTATATATGGACAAGCCTGGGAACCCTTGCTACGCTGCGGGCTCTGGCTTGTTGGGGGGCGAAGCCCCCCAAACCCCCCCACATAGACAACTCTTAAGTATTTCTGAGACTCATTGTCAGAGGCCAAGGAAATTGCTTTCAAATGTAAAGTCTCGTAGAACGTAAAGTCTCGTAGAACGTAAAGTCTCGTAGAACGTAAAGTCTCGTAGAACGTAAAGTCTCGTAGAACGTAAAGTCTCGTAGAACGTAAAGTCTCGTAGAACGTAAAGTCTCGTAGAACGTAAAGTCTCGTAGAACGTAAAGTCTCGTAGAACGTAAAGTCTCGTAGAACGTAAAGTCTCGTAGAACGTAAAGTCTCGTAGAACGTAAAGTCTCGTAGAACGTAAAGTCTCGTAGAACGTAAAGTCTCGTAGAACGTAAAGTCTCGTAGAACGTAAGAACAGAAAGTGTTCAGAAAGTCTTTAAAGGATGGAAAGTCTTTAAAGGATGGAAAGTCTTTAAAGGAAGGGAAGTCACTTTAGAACGGAAAGTCACCTTAGAACGGAAAGTCACCTTAGAATGGAAAGTCACCTTAGAATGGAAAGTTACCTTAGAACAGAAAGTCATGTCAGAACAGAAAGTCACCTTAGAACGGAAAGTCACCTTAGAATGGAAAGTCACCTTAGAATGGAAAGTTACCTTAGAACAGAAAGTCATGTTAGAACAGAAAGTCACCTTAGAACGGAAAGTCACCTTAGAATGGAAAGTCACCTTAGAATGGAAAGTCACCTTAGAATGGAAAGTTACCTTAGAACAGAAAGTCACGTTAGAACAGAAAGTCACGTTAGAACGGAAAGTCACGTTAGAACGGAAAGTCACGTTAGAACAGAAAGTCACGTTAGAACGGAAAGTCACATTAGAATGGAAAGTCACATTAGAACGGAAAGTCACCTTAGAACGGAAAGTCACCTTAGAATGGAAAGTCACCTCAGAACGGAAAGTATTCAGGGGATGGAAAGTGTTCAGGGGATGGAAAGTGTTACAAAGGAGACAATGGTTACAACAGGAAACAATTGTGAGAAAGAGAAACAAAAGGAAACAAACATTATGAAGAAAACACCCTTTACAAAGGAAACACTTGTTACAAAGGAAGGAAACAATTGTTACAATGGAAACACCCATTACAATGGAAACACCCGTTACAACGGAAACACCCATTACAACGGAAACACGTTACAACGTTACAAAGGAAGAAACAAAGGTTACAAAAGAAAACAACAGTTACAAAGGAATACAACCATGACAAAAGAAAACAATGATCACAAAAGAAGACAAAGGTCACAAAAGAAAACAAAGGTCACAAAAGAAAACAACAGTTACAAAAGAAAACAACAGTCACAAAAGTGTAAGAATGGAAACTGTTTAAAGAACAGAAACCATTACAAAAGGTATTATAAAAGACAGAAAGAAATATTACAAATGGAACAAAAGGAGCAACAGTTTCAAAAGGAGGAATGGTTGCAAAAGGAGTAATGGTTTCAAAAAAGCAATGGTTTCAGATGGAATAACTGAATAGAAATTGAGTTGATTCAACTGGAATTGATGTACAATTGACACAGCATTGATATGATATACCATTGATTGAGAAGAGGAGAACGTTCATTAAGCATTCATGGAGCATTGATTGAGAATTGATAAGCATTGAAGAAACATTGATAGAGCATGGATAGAGCATTGATATATTGTATTGTATTTTGATATATTTTATTGTATTTCAATTTATTCCATTTTATTTCAATTTATTTTATTCTATTTTTAAACATTTTATTTTCATTTATTGTATTTTATTGAATGCTTCTGTGAGGGTGCGGGAAATACTCCCAAAAGGGGGCGGACAATTCTCCGGGAAAGGTCGTGGGAATGTGTTCTTGAGGGGCGCGGGAAATGGTCCGGTGAAGGGCGTGGGAAATGGCTATGTGAACTGCGTGGGAAATGCTTACGTGAATGGCGCGGGAAATGCTGACATGAAGGGCGTGGGAAATTCTACTGGAGGTGTGTGGGAAATGTGTCCATTAGGGCATATGAAATGGTTCCGCGCATGTGACAAATACTCCCGCGCATTTCAAAAATGCTCCCCGCGGCATTTGAAAATACCTCCACGCACATGACATAATACTTCCGCACATGTAAAAATACCTCTGCGCACGTGATGAAATACTCCCGCGCGTGGGACAAATACTTCCGCGCGTCACAAAATACCTCCGCGCGTTAGAAAATACTCCCGTGCCCATCACAAAATACTCCCGCAGTGCCACAAATGCTCCCGCGAGTGCAGAAATGCACCCGCGCTGACTAATTAAAGAGTTCGGGCGCTAACGCGCCCTCACTGGGACAGCTCGCCCTCATTGGGATTTCTGGGCCCGATCGGGAAAAACTCCTCGGCCTGCGGCGCCTAAAAACACCCACCACCCACCGTACAACTTTACTTTATATGATGATTAATTATTGTCAAGCGATGAGCATCTCCTACACAGCCCCACAACTTTGCTGCGGGTTCCAGCTTGTTGGGGGGCTTCGCCCCCCAAACCCCCCCGCGTCGACAACTTTTAAGTATTTCTGAGACTCATTGTTTGAACAGAAAGTGTGTAGAGAACGGAAAGTGTGTAGAGAACGGAAAGTGTGTAGAGAACGGAAAGTGTGTAGAGAACGGAAAGTGTGTAGAGAATGGAAAGTGTGCAGAGAATGGAAAGTGTGCAGAGAATGGAAAGTGTGCAGAGAATGGAAAGTGTGCAGAGAATGGAAAGTGTGCAGAGAATGGAAAGTGTGCAGAGAATGGAAAGTGTGCAGAGAATGGAAAGTGTGCAGAGAACGGAAAGTGTTCAGAGAATGGAAAGTGCTCAGAGAACGGAAAGTGTTCTAAGAGTGGAAAGTGTTCTCAGAGTGGAAAGTGTTCTCAGAGTGGAAAGTGTTCTAAGAATGGAAAGTGTTCTAAGACCGGAAAGTGTTCTAAGACTGGAAAGTGTTCTAAGACTGGAAAGTGTTCTAAGAGCGGAAAGTATTCTAAGAATGGAAAGTGTTCTAAGAACGGAAAGTGTTCCAAGAATGGAAAGTGTTTAGAGAACGGAAAGTGTTTAGGGAATGGAAAGTGTTTAGAGAACGGAAAGTGTTTAGAGAACGGAAAGTGTTTAGAGAACGGAAAGTGTTTAGAGAACGGAGAGTATTTAGAGAACGGAAAGTGTTTAGAGAACGGAAAGTATTTAGAGAACGGAAAGTGTTTAGAGAACGGAAAGTGTTCAGAGAGCAGAAAGTGTTCTCAGCATGGAAAGTGTTTCGAGAATGGAAAGTGTTTAGAGAATGGAAAGTGTTCAGAGAGCGGAAAATGTTCTCAGAATGGAAAGTGTTTAGAGAATGGAAAGTGTTCAGAGAGCAGAAAGTGTTCTCAGAATGGAAAGTGTTTAGAGAACGGAAAGTGTTTAGAAAATGGAAAGTGTTTAGAGAACGGAAAGTGTTCAGAGAAGGGAAAGTGTTCTCAAAATGGAAAGTGTTCTGAGAAGGAAAGTGTTCTAAGAATGGAAAGTGTTCTAAGAATGGAAAGTGTTCTAAGAGCGGAAAGTATTCTAAGAATGGAAAGTGTTCTAAGAATGGAAAGTGTTCTAAGAGCGGAAAGTATTCTAAGAATGGAAAGTGTTCTAAGAACGGAAAGTGTTCCAAGAACGGAAAGTGTTCTAAGAATGGAAAGTGTTCTCAGAATGGAAAGTGTTCTATGTAAGAACAGAAAGTGTTCTAAGAGTGGAAAGTGTTCTAAGAGCGGAAAGTGTTCTAAGAACAGAAAGTGTTCTAAGAACAGAAACATCAGTCACAAATGGAAGCCACAGCCCCAAAAGGAAACAATGGTTACAAAAGGAGACAAAGGTTACCAAAAGAAACAACAGTTACACAGGAAACAATGGTTACAAAAGGAGACAATGGTTACAAAGGAAACAATGGTTACAAAGGAAACAATGGTTACAAATGGAAAGAGTGGTTAAATTGACTCTCAACTGCAAGTAATTACTGTGGTCACTCAATTTATTTATTTTGATTTAATGTATTTTATTTTGATTTATTGAATTTTATTTTATTTTATTGTTTTTCATTTCGATTTATTTTATTTCAAAACATTTTATATTCATTTTTATATTTTATTTGAATTATTCTGATTTTATTGAGGCTGATCAGAGGGGGACAGAGGAAGAAGGAAACAGTACACACAGCAGCTGGACAAAGAGAGAAGGAAATAGTAGACATACTGTAGGAAAGAGAGAGTAGGCCAATCAGATGAACACGCACTGGCTGGAGGAAAGAGAATGGAGGCCAATCAGGGCAGGATGAAGAGAGAAGGAAAGGGTACACAAACCACCTGGAGGGAAGAGAGAGGGCCAATCAGAGCAGGATGGAGAGAAGGAAATAGTACACACACTCACTGGAGGAAAGAGAGAGGCCAATCGGAGCGGGACGGAGGGAGGAGGAAAGGGGACACACACCTCCTGGAGAAAAGAGAGAGGAGGACAAAGGGAGAAGGAAACGATACACGCAGTGGCTGGAGGAAAGAGAGAGGAGGCCGATCAGAGGATGAAGAGAGAAGGAAACGGTACACACCTCCTGGAGGAAAGAGAGAGGATGAAGGGAGAAGGAAACAGTACATGCACCGGCTGGAGGAAAGAGAGAGCAAGCCAATTAGAGGAGGATGAAGAGAGAAGGAAACGGTACAGACACCTCTTGGAGGAAAGAGAGAGGAGGCCGATCAGAGGAGGACCAAGGGAGGAGGAAATGGTACATGCACCGGCTGGAGGAAAGAGAGAGGAGGACAGAGGGAGAAGAAGCAGTACACGCACCGGCTGGAGGAAAGAGAGGGGGCCAATCAGAAGAGGACAGAGAGAGAGGGAAATGGAACGCACACCGGCTGGAGGAAAGAGAGAGGAGACAAATCAGCGCAGGACAGAGGAAGAAGGAAATGGTAGACGCACCGGCTGGAGGAAAGAGAGGGGGACAATCAGAGGAGGACAAAGAGAGGGGAAAGGGAGTGCACACTGGCCGGAGGAAAGAGAAGGGGACAATCAGAGGAGGACAGAGAGAGGGAAAGGGAACACACACCGGCTGGAGGAAAGAGAGGGGGACAATCAGAGGAGGACAAAGAGAGGGGAAAGGGAATGCGCACCGGCTGGAGGAAAGAGAGAGGGCCAATCAGAAGAGGACAGAGAGAGGGAAATGGAATGTGCACCGGCTGGAGGAAAGAGAGAGGAGGCAAATAAGTGCAGGACAGAGGAAGAAGGAAATGGTAGACACACCGGCTGGAGGAAAGAGAGAGGGTCCCAATGAGAGGAGGACAGAGAGAGAAGGAAACAGTACACGCACCTGGAGGAAAGAGAGGAGGATGATCAGAGGACAAAGAAAGAGGAAATGGTACATGCACTGGGTGGACAAAAGAGAGAAGAGGTCAATCAGAGGAGGACAGAGAAGGAAATGGTACCTCATATGTTGCGAGCTTTCACCTTGGATAAGAGAAAAGTAGCTCGTGGTCATTTCAGGCGGAATCACCTCTCAACTAAGAGCTGAATAATACCCACGACGACTGTAAGGTCGTCGAGTGACCTCATTCGGTTGGTACAGACAGGACTAGGTAATTTCTATTTTACAGGAGTAATGAGGAATGCATTAAATTCCGAAACGTCTCGATAGAGAAGGCAGCTACCATTCTTGACAAGTGTCCTTGGTAATATATCTTTCGTGGGACAATGGAGTTGTTAGTTGCAATCGAAAGCTTGCAATTTCCGTCTATAGATGGAGGTAACAATGATGAAGAACTAGGATTGGATGAACTAGAAGGCTTGTCACTGGTGAGGTCAATGATAACGGCGCAGGGAGGGGGGACTACATATGATAATTTTACTTGATTTCCGACCAACCCAGTCTGGATACTCCACCATCGCAAATGCCTGAACCTTCCAATCGCCCTCGCACCACCGAAATTTGGTGCACATATTTTGGCTGAAATACTCACTCGCAAATGCATTCCGACCCCCCCAACTGTCTCGGTCTTCTTTGTCAGCATGCAGCGAGTTCCACAATTGCTTCCCATGGTCAGTCATGCACTCATCAGACTGCGGTTGAGTGCCTGACCATCCTCATTTGTCAGAAAACCAAACTTTTGGAGTCCCGTGCTCGATGCAATTCTTCGTGGAATTCTGCCAATCGCTTAGCGTCCAGAACTTGACATCAGAAATCCTCCTTGACTTGATTTTGCAGGTGATAGAGGATCGGTGAGCTTCCCAGATGTTTTAACTTTTGTGGACCCAACACTTGGCTGAGTTTGTGAAATAGGTTTTAATGTGACAACCAGGTCTCTCCATAAAAAATGAAATGAGTGTATATATTCGTCTCAGACAATCTCAAAGTTTCCCCTTTGTGCGTCCAGTTGGCATTCCAGGACATAAACATTGGTACACATAGTGCTAAATGCCAGATTTCGGGCGTGCAAGAGATCGTTTTTGGTACCTCCCATGAGGATGTCGAAATATGCATGGTGATCAAGGTTCTGAGTGGAATTGCATTACAGTTGATTAAATTTATTATCTTTCAATGTTTCAGTTGTTAGCGTCATGTTACACACCACGAATTTATTTTACTCACTATCCCGACATTTTCTTTACTCCTTGCATTTATGCTAACTGGGGTACATTCCGCCAATTGTCACGTTTGACTGATTTCATTTCGAGTATTCACGAAACAGCCACTTGGTTCAATCTAATATTAAAGAGTGCATCGACTAGATCCGTGGGCCTCTTGCACGTTAGTTGTCGCCACCTGTTCCTTCCTATGCGTAGTCGCCACACCTTTCACTGGTGTGTTGGTGCGTCGACGATTGTAATTACGTCTCCGCTTCCTGGAATATAACGACTAGAAGATAACTATGAGGCTTCCAGACCGTTTCATCAAACACAATTTTGGTGAGTTGGTCGCCGGAATGGTGCTAGCCAAGGAGACACCGCCAGATGTCAATTTCAACATTGGCAAGGACTCACAGTGCTTCACAATCCTTAATCTACCTTGCCATCGTCGAATCGAATGGCCACAACAATTGATGAAAAGTGTGAGCTTGGTGGAACAAGATAGACAATAATATGACTAGTTGTACTTAATTATGACTGATTCTGAATTATAGGCACAGTTTGTTTATATGAACTTCGATGGACTTCCTGATGGATTGGTCATTGCTCGAGCCTCGCATATATCACAATATGGAAGAAGAGACACGAGCATGGCGATGGTATCGAGGCTGCGCACTACGCAGCTTCTGGCTCGGAAGATCCAGCTATCAGCCCCGGAGTAACCACCATTATTATCTCGGCAGAATGCAAGAGAGGGTAATTTGGACTCGCTTCCATCAGAATCAGACCTGTACGACAGTTTCATAGGTGGATGTAAGATGGTGCTATAAGGTAAAATAATGTGAACTTACCTTACGATGGACCTAATGAGCGAAGGCAGGACATTCAGCTGGTAGATGTGTTGCAATTAAGGGCCAATGTGTGTTCAATACTTGGGGGGCTATCTATGATTCCCTCAGCAAAGAATCAATTCCATTCGGCCATCCAGGTAATAATACAGCTTTCTGTATGTAAGTATGACGTGCTACGCAATTATGTACAATTTGTCAATCCAAATTCTGATGGACACGCAAAAATCAAAATATTTCTAAGCCAGACCTTTATGTACCTCAATAAAATCTACAACGAGAACTTTGATCTTACGTCACTCTTTGTCTTGCTCAGACGTTGCACAAAATTCAAGCCGATTGATATGGCAAGGGTGAAGGAAGAAATCACGTTGCTTACCATTAACCCGACTAGACTATCACTTGCGCTGGGTTTCTCCTCATTGAAAGGTTGATAAAATTAAACAGGCAGCACGCAGTCCTTCCAGAAAAAGTTCGAGGTTGACGCTATGCCAACTTGAAAGCCGCAGCAGGTGAGCATAGCTCTGGACCGCATTTGTATTATTTCTGGCAATGTCACTTCCCGAATATCAGAAACGCTGTTTTGCTTTCAACTCTGACGCTCAATAACGCCATAAATACTATATTATGAGGTGAGAATTGTCAAAACTATTATTAGATGCTGTGTGAACCTTCAGCGGAAGGCGTAAGAAAGTAGCAAGGTAACCAAGTCCACTGGTTCCTAGATAGTTCAAAGAAGGTGAGGGGATTTCGCTTCCGAAGGCAGGGATGACATGCTGTGAATGCTGTGTAAGCAAAGCCACAAGTCAATAGAACACTCCGACTGACTGCGCCATAAAAGCCGGGCACCCCCTTCTAGTGCAAGTACGACTGCTACGCACAAATGTCTGCTTTCGACGATATTTCCCTACCTGCACCGTCTTACATCCGCCTATCAAACTTTCCCACCAGTCTGATTCTGATGCACACGAGTCCTAATTGGAATCTCCTGGAGTCTAGCGAAAGAATAATCGAGTTGACTATGAAGCTGATAGCTGGATCTTCCGAACCCGAACCTGCATGTACCACAGTGCGCAGCCTCGATACCATCCCCATCCTCGTTTTTCTTCTTCCACATTGTGACGTAATGCGCGGCTCGACCAATGACGCATCCGTCAGTTACAGGCTTGAGCGTTTAGATTTCGCCACGCGTTCCTTCCTTTGCATGGTCGCCACACCTTCCCCTCGCGTGTCGGTAGAGTCTAATTAGACCCCCATATATCAGTGTTGGAGGAACATACTTTCCCTGACAAAGGTCACTAACCATATTTGCACAAATGTATTAAGATATATATTAGTTTGAGCCAATTTAAGAGCGCATATAGTCACTTTTGCCATCGCCGCGAACTCTGCACCTTGTACTCATGCATTCGTTGAGGACATTTTGGGGCACTAGCCTTGGCCAGACTAACATCCCAATCATTAACGACACTCGTTTTAACTAAAATATCAATGGTGGTCTGAAAAATGGCTCCCCCGTCGCCATTTCGATCCATGTCTGGTTCAGGCTGATCATACCTTCAGGCCAGCGTTCAATCAACAAGATCCACGATCTCAAAACCGAGAGCCTTCACACCAAGCGAGTTATCTGTTGCGCGAATTCCTTGAACTAATGCTCTTCCATTAAAAACTTGGCAGTACAACTACCATAGGTCGATCAAATAACAGAGCGCATACAGTCACTTCTCATCATTGCCGCGAGCTCTGCAATGTTGCATGCATTGATCCCATACAGGCATTGAATACAGTTGCGGGCACCACCCATGGTTAGACTGACATCCCATTTATAAATGACAATTATGAAGTTCTGCCAATCGCTTCGCGTCCAGAACTTGAAATAAGAAACTCTGCTTGACTTTATTTTGCAGGTTATAGCGGATCGGCGAGCTTCCTAGATATATGAGCTTGTGTGGAAGCAACACTTGGCTGACTTTGTAGCATAGGTTTTAATGTGACAACCAGATCTCTGCATAAAAAATGAAATGAGTTTATATATGCATTTCAGACAGTCTCAAAATTTCTCCTTTGTGTGTCCAGTTGGCATTCCAGGTCTTAAACCTTGGTACACATAGTGCTAAATGCCAGATTTCGGGCTTGCAAGAGATCGTTTTTGGTAGCTTTCATGAGGATGTTGAAATATGCATGGTGATCAAGGTTCTGAGTGGAATTAAATAACAGTTCATTAAAATCTGCAAGAAGATCCTAAAAGGGATCTAAGACAAATGTATTTGCAAAATAAAGCTCTACTTACTTTCCCAGACCCATTTAGTCGGCTAGAGTTCCCAATTTGTATTTGTGACCACTGGGCCTGGTTTGGTTGCAGCAAAGTTTGAGGGAAGTGATATGGCGATGAATATGAATTATGGGTTGACATGGTGGTAAGAAGAAATGGGAGTGCATTAGAGCATGTCTGGCAAGACACACGGACCAATCACATGACCACCTCAATGGGGGCTGCAAGCAGTCCCACGCGATGTTCTTTTTTAATCTGTCTGGTGTTTAAAATCATTCATTGGTAATGCAGCTGTACTTAGAACAGCCCATCGCCGTTCGGTTGGTTCTCGACAGGCAACGGCTCCCGCCGGTTGAACCCATAGTCAAGTCGCCGCTGCACACCAACTTGGATGAGGTTGCATCAACAGTTATCATACACATCGCCCGTTGTCTATCATAATTTTATGATAGTGAGCCCATTATCAGCCTTACGATAGTGGAGGTGATTTGCCACGTACGTCAGCTGTCTGTCGTGGAGCTCACTGCGATTAAATGTTGCATTGAGGTGTGGGTTCTACAACCGTGTGTTGCCAGATCACAAATTTATATTCTGCTTACAAAAACCAGAATAGAGAAAATTGTCAAAAAGTAGATGTTTGGTATAAATATCATGTACGGCTTCTTGTGTGTTGTATCCACCAAGATGCATGTTTCTGTTTGAAATGATTTTCAAAGTAGAATTAGTTTAAGGAATTCGCCGAACAGCTCCGCACGGTGTGAAGGTAGCATGAGACTGAATGACACATGCATAGAAATGGAGACGGGGGGGCCTTTCTCAGACCTTCGATAATATCTTAATTAAACAAGTGTTGTTCATTCGGAGGTTAGTCCAGGAATGACTGGTGCCCTCAAATGTATTTACTGCAGAACTCGCTGGGACAATACAAAGTGACTATATGCGTTCTTACATCGGCGCAAATCATATAGCTTGATAACTTCTGCAACCGGCTGCAAAGTGGGTTGAAGAAAGGCCGGCGCAATTGGGCTCCTCCTGGTTTGGTTGAGATGTGTCGGCATTATCTAAGAGAAATGATTACGAACTGTGTCCAATTGATGGTGCAAGACCTTTGTCAGGGTAACCATGTTTTTCCAACACTGATATGGGGATTTAATTATACCCTACCAACACACGAGTGGAAGGTGTGGCGACCACGCAAAGGAAGGAACGGGCGATGAAATCTAAACGCTCAAGGCGGTAAATGATGTATTGGTTATTGGTCGAGCCGCGCAGGGTGTCACAATCTGGAGGATAGAAAGGAGAATTGGGATGGTGTGGAGGCAGCGCACTGTGATAGACGCGGATTCGGGGTGGGAATACCCAGCTATCAGTTTCAAAGTCAAAGCGATTATGCGCTCACCAGAATCCAGGAGATCCCAACTTGGATTCGTGTGGGTCAGAATCGCACTGGTAGGAATGTTTCATGGGCGGATGCAAAGACAGTGATGAAAGGCAAAATATTGTGAACGTACCGTACGATGGGATAAATGAACGCAGAACCACAATCAACTCATTGATGTGATCGGCGAGAAGCATGCTGTCGTCGAAGAAGATTTCCAGTCGATACTCTGACAATGAATATGATGCTCCCAAATCAATATGACGCGGATTTGAGAGTTGTATGGAGTTACACAATTTGACACAATTTAATGGCGAAGATAGTCACCTGTGATGATAGCTGCGAGGTTCTCACCACAGGTGTTGAATATATTGTGAGCACTGACCATGGCGGGAGTCACATAGGATTTAATAGCCAATTGTCATGTTCGAGTTACTTCATTTCGAGTAGTCGCGAAACAGCCACTTGACTCAATCTAATATTAAAGAGGGCATCGACTAGATCCGTGGGCCGCTTGCACGTTAGTTGTCGCCACCTGTTCCTGCCTATGCGTAGTGTCCACACCTTTCACCGTGTTGGTGCGTCGACGATTCGAGTTACATCTCCGCTTTCCGGAATATAACGCCTGGAAGATAACTATGAGGCTTCCAGCCGTTGCATCAAACCGTTGCATCAAACGCAACGTTGGTGAGTTGGTCGCCGGAGGGTTGCTAGCCAAGGAGACGCCGCCTCAATTTCAACATTGGGAATGACTCACAGTGCTTCACAATCCTTAATCTACCTTCCCATTGTCGAATCGCATGGCAACAGAAATTGATGAAAAGTGTGAGCTTGGTGCAAACAGTTCACTCAACAGAATAGACAATAATAAGACTAGTTGTACTTAAGTATAACTGATTATGAATTATAGGCACAATTTGTTCGTACCTCACGGCGATCAGAGGTTACTTTGAATTCTGGTTACAAGCGTGCGTCGCGACCTCACATTATTTCATCTTTCCCACCAAAAGCATAACAGACAAAGTCACTTGCGACTAATTTCCTTATTTGATCATCCTATACGCTTCTCGTGTGTTGCATCCACCAAGATACATGGTTTGAAGAGGTATCGACAATAACCTCTGATTCCTCGATGGCCATGTCTGGTGGAAATGACCATGCTTCCAGTAATGAAGCCTTGAATGAATTGTCTGAAAGCGGGAGAGAGAGAGCTCCTTTTCCCCTCATGAATGAATACCTCCGTGCTCAGGTTACTCTTCATAACTGGACATACCAGTATAACCTATTGTATCCTGAAGAGCTAGCAGCCCCTCGAAAGACCTTCCAGAGGATGCTGCGAAAGGAGAAACCTCTCATCCACCCAAAGTCGCTCTTTTTCCAGAGTGGTTTGAAATGGAGAGCAGTGGCGATGACAATGAAAGACAGGAGGGAGCGTCCAAGGATATGGCACTTGGGCACAGCCAGGCTGCTCAGTTTAGTGGTCCGATTGTTTGGAGTCTGACGAAGATCAGTTGGGGCCACTACCAGAAATGTGGACCTTACTAAAGCCAGGAGAACGATTAGAGGGTTGGAGAGTCCAGTTAATTTTCCCCATGTCTCTCTAAATATAAGTGCCATTGTCATTGAGGTAGACGAAAATGAACCCATGACAACCAAACCATCCTCCTCTAGGTTAGAGCCTGCAAAAGCAGCTGGATCTAAAAACAAGTTGTCAACCCAGTCCCCTAAGGGAAAGGAGAGAATGGAGGGCGAACATCCCTTAAAGAACCTAGTAAAGCTTCCCTGAGTTTAAACACTGGTGGGAGAGCAAGAAGCGAAACCGTCTACCTACCAGACATTGATGAACCACATATTTGCACCGTACACTGGCATCTTCATGGATGTATACTTGGATGATATAGTCGTATACTCTGACTCCATCAGTGATCATGTGAAGCATCTACAGTGACTCAAAAAACCCTTCACATGTTTCACCCTTCAGACTTATATATCAAAGAATAAAAATGCAAAAATATCAAAACTATTTGTGAATATGCTCTATCATATCTAGAATATGGAAGTATGATGCCATTACATAAACTCCAAATATGGAAATATTACAAATATCTATATACAAGAGACTCATGTGAAGGGTTTTTTTGCTAACCACTCTGACCCACAAAACTACTTATATTTAGTACTTAGTATAGCCACCCTTTGCCTTCAACACAGCTATAACCCTCCTAGGCATACTCTCAATCAAATTCTGACACACCTCTGCATCAATCTTGTTCCACTCCTCCTCCACCCTCTCCCACAACACCAGTATCCCTTAGCCTCCTCTTGTCATAGTCCCACAAGTGTTCAATGGGGTTGAGGTCTGGAGACTGTGCTGGCCATGGGATAACATTGAAATCATTATCTTGAAACCAAGTCTGGGCCTTCTTGCAGGTATGTTCAAGGTCATGATCTTGCTGAAAGATGACATCACCCACATATTTTCTATAATAGCTGAAGCTGGCTTAAAGGTCCTTCTCTATAATCTTAAGATAAAGGTCCCCATCCATTCTCATCCATCTTGAAAGAATACCAAGGTCCTTCCCACAGCATGTAGCCCATAACATCACAAATCCTTCTCCAAACCTCACAAAAAATCCCTTCCAATAAGTCTCCTATATATAAATATTTGTAGTATTTCCATATTTGGAGCTTATGTAATGGCACTGTATTTACATAAGATAGATATAATAGAGCATATTCACAAATATCTATGATATTTTTGCATTTTTATTCTCTGAGTTATCAGGGATGTAAATCTGAAGTACCAAACATTAGAAGGGTTATTGAGGCATTCCCAACCATATTAAGACTATTGTACACAGTTTGGGTGCAGATGAACTGGTTGGTGACACTCCTAAGAGCTTTGGCCACATCAACAGCAGTGTCAGCCTTCCCAGAGCTGATGAGGTGCTGTGCATAGTGAATGTTGGTAGGGGAAAGCTTTGAGGGATGACCACCAATGTCAGGAACCGGAAAACCCGCGGGCCTCCGGGCCCCCGGACCCCGTCCTACATGCTCCCAACCCTCTATATTGTATAGTTACAACCGGAGTTCCCGCCGGAGCCCGCACGTCAACTTATTTATGCCTGACTCTCTATATGCACCCCACCTGTCTGCACCTAACCCTCTGTGTCTCATACACCAGTCCTTGGACTCCACCGGACTCCGGACTCCACCCAACATACACCCGACACTCTGTGCCTTATGTACCAGTCACCGGACTCCGACCGGACTCCTGGAACCCCTCTAACAGAGCATAGAACCCTGCTCCTGTTATCTGTCTCTGCATCTCACACACAGTCATCGGAAAACCCACTGGACTCCACCGGACCTCCTGCACATCAAGCCTGTCTATACCCGACACTATCTTGTGCACCAAGTCACCGGACTCCGACCGGACTTCCGGAACCCCTCTAACTGAGCCCCACTCCAGTTATGGTTAATGACCTGTCACAAGCATATTGTTCAGGCCCATTGTGACAGTTATAGAATTGCATTGGACTACTCATGAGGTCATCAAACCATTAATTTGGTGACAGATGCTTGTTTAACAGGTGCAAGTGGCATTCTCAGTCAAGGTGAAGATCTCTGCACTGCCACAGTAGTGTCATTCTGGTCGGGGAAGTTTAACTCAGCACAACAGAACTACCCTGTCCATGAACAGGAGTTGTTGGCTATCGTGGAATCATTGAAACAATTCTGGTCACAACTGTTGGGGGTAAAATTTCGAATCTGTACTGACCATAAAGGGATAGAGTATATACTTATGCAGAAGAACCTGTCTCCGAGGCAGACATGGTGGCTGGATCTTCTAAACGAATTCCACTTTGAGATTCACTATATCCCTGGAAAGTCAAATACGTTTGCAGATGCTCTATCGAGAATCTATAGCGATGAGCCCTTGGGCACCATTAGGGCTGAATCTGAGTATGTAACTGACATTCCAGGGATGGAAGAGGATACACAGGGGATGCACTACATTTCAGGGGTACCTGGCTTCAACAGTGTGTCGACATGACTGTATACAGGGTCTGCAGCGGTAGCATTGGAGGAAGCACCAAGATGGTCAGGAAGGTTGGCTATTCAAATGTGTCCATCATATGCAACACTCACAGTGTTGGGAGCAAGGAGGAAAGGACGTATTGAAGGATCAGGACAGATGACCGAAAAGACACACAAGGGTCATAGTAAGTCATCTGGATCGCCCCTGGAGCATCCATCACAAGGGGCGAGGGGCAAAACACCAAATACATCTGGTCATCAAGATTACGTTGAACGGCCTTCTTCACGAGTGACAATGGAGGGTGCATTACCTGAGTTGCCTTCAGATTTTCTACTAGCAGAAATCCCATTGGAGGGCCACTCAGGATTGGACATCCCAGAAGTCCTATGACGTCAGTATGGATCAGACATTTTCTTCTCTAGGATATGGGCAACGCCACAGGAGTATAAGGGCTTTACGTCATAGGACGGTTTTCTGTTCTTAAATCTGGAGGGTGTCAAACTACTTTGCATCCCTGATATTACCATTGGGAATCACCGAGTGTGGAAAATTGTTATCTCGCATGCCCATTCTATCTTGGCACATCTAGGGGCAAGGAAAACCACCACATATTTGCAAACCAATGTGTGGTGGCCATCATTAACCAAGGATGTCAAATTATTTTGCAAGTCATGCAGTGTGTGTGCCACTTCAAAATCTGAAACACAGAAACCGCAGGGACAACTTCGCTCAATGGAAGTGCCATCACAGCCATGGGAGGCAATTGGGATTGATTTTTTAGGACCCTTGCCAGTGTCCAGGAATCACTTTGGAGAGTTCGATAGCATCTGCATTATTATTGACCATTTAACTTGCATGGTCCATTTGGTACCGGCATGCCAACTATACTGCTATTCAAATGGCTGAGGTGATCTTCAACCATGTTTACAAGTTGTATGGGCTTCCCAACAAAATCATTAGCGATTGAGATTCGTTATTTACAAGTATCTTTTGGAGAGAGCTTCATCGGTTGATAGGAGTTGAATTGTGGATGTCTTCATCATACCACCCCCAAACAGATGGTGCTACTGAATGTGCAAATCAGACAATGACTCAAATGCTTAGGCAATGTGTAGCACCAAACCAGAAAGATTGGGTGTCAAAGCTGCCAGCTATTGTGTTTGCGATGAATAACACTACATCAGAAACAACTGGATTCTCACCATTTTTTTTGAATTATGGTCAGCTGCCACGGCCACTGCTCTGGGACAACAATATGAAGTATCCAGGTGTCCTTGAGTTTGCCACATGGATGAAGCTAGCAATCATGAATGTGCATGATGAGATACTGACAGCCAGGGTTAAGCAGACGTGGCAGGCAAATCAATACTGGAGGTCTGCTGCATTTAACGTCAATGATTGGGTTTATCTATCCATGAAGAACTTACACTTAACAAAAAATTGGGCACGTAAACTGCTGCCAAAATATATAGGGCCTTTTAGGATCAGCCGGGTATTGGAGCCAGGAGCGACATACCAGTTGGAACTGTCAAGGGAGCTCAAGCAACAGGGGATTAACCCAAGTTTTCATGCCTTGTTGCTTCATATACACATTCCAAATGACAATTGTCTGTTCCCAGGGAGGCAGTTGAGGCAGGTTCCTGGCTTTGGTAGTCGGCCTCGTGAGTGGGCAGTCGAGAAGATTCTTGCTCATTCGGGCAAGGGCATCAATGCTTTCTTTGAGGTTTTGTAGAACACCAGCGACACTACCTGGTTGCCATATCAAGATGTTCAGCACGTTCAGCCATTAAAGGCTTACCTGGAGGCATTAGGTGTTACAAGTGCTCAATCATTGCCCAGGGCCACGGGCAGTTCTCTAATCAAATTGAAGTTGCCAAGATGTCTTTGAGCTCAGAGTGTCATCAGGAAGTGTCTTTCATATCAAGTGCTGAAGACTTGCCTCCTATTTATGTTGGTTCAGCTGTCCCAATCACTGCGCAAGAATCACCCACTATGGATGCTCAGGATTATCCAATGCAAGTATCCACAGAGTTTTTGACGACTACAATGGCTGCCATTCGCGATAGTGCTCTTCGAGGCGTCCAAGTGGTATGGGACTTGCATATGGAGCAGTTCGAGACTATGCAGCGTCAACTCCTTGAAGCACAGCAAAGGAATAACATACTGCAACCCAAATCTACGGTCAACCCTCATGTAAGGGAACGGACCCATGCCTGGAGGGAGAGACAACAACCTGTGTCGCTAATAGACAGGTTGTCTCCACGGCGAGACCCTACCGTCACCACAGGCGTCAAGTGCTATCCGTCGCCAGAGAAGGAGGCAGCAGGGTACTTCCGGACCAGTGGCATCATCTTCGATGCACTGCCTTGAAACTCAGGCTGGGAAGGGAATGCCAGTCTTAAGTCTGCTGCAGGCCACTGAGGGGTGTGTAAGGGTATCAGCACAATATCAGGTGATGAAGACGGACGGGTCAGATGCATTGATGCAATAGATTGGTCATGGCCAACAGCAGGAGATGGACCTCGATGGCGGTTACGTGAGTGACAACTTAGATGAGCTGGAGCAGGGGGTGTTGGAATTGCATCGTTAAACCAGCCCACTGTTAATGGCACACTGCGTTGCAGCGTGGGAGGGTGGGTGTAATGGGAGCGGACCTGGTGGTGGGCTTGGCATGGGGCAGTCTACCGCCTTGTCTCAGGAGGTAAATAGAGGGTAGATTATTTTCCGATCAGTACATCATTTCATTTCTATTATCTGTCGTTAAGTGAGGATAGTCTACGAATGAGGGCATAAATAGGGAAGCCACCCATTAGTTACAGTAGTTATTTCGAATTGGAGCCTATTCCTACTCTGTTCATTCCTCTTCGTAAGAAGCTCAAACCGAAGGATTACGCTATCTTTAAAGCCGAACCTTACACAAATACTAAGTCAATTCTCTCAAGGCAACGGTGCCTTGAGCAAGATTCTACACAAGTATCTCACCCTGCCAAGATTAGGAAGAGTAGTTCAAGAGAGTGTTGATTTAATGAGGTAGGGACACCTCAGTGTCAATCATTGGATACACTCGAAATACTTACGTCTGAATCGTAGACCTACATACCCGCCTCAAATTCGGAGAAGAGCGACGGAAGTTTTAAGGTGGTAACTGGTATTTTCACTCACACGCAGCGGGGTACCAAAGGGCTCATGCTACGTTTGGCTTCGGCCTTCTATCACTGCCCTGGTGTCTCGTGGTCAGCTAGAGAGGCGTCAACTGTGATTACGTGAATACACTCGAAATACTCATGTCTGAGTCGTAGACCTACATACCCGCATCAAATTCGGGGAAGAGCCACAGACGTTTTATGGAGGTTCCGGATATTTTCAACTCACCTGCAGCGGAGCACCAAAGGGCTCATGCTATGTTTGGCTTGGGCCTTTTATTTCTGCCCCGGTGTCTATTGGCCAGCTGGATCAACTGCGATCACGTCATCACTTTACAACGTTTTAGTCAAGTCACCGCTGCACACCAACTTGGATGAGGTTACATCAACATTTATCACACACATGACCCGTTATCTATCAGAATTTGATGATTCCTGGACCATTGCTGGCTTTGTGTATATCGTGGAAGCAATCTGCCACGTGCGTCAACTATCTGTAGAGGAGCTCACGGCGATCAGAGGTTACTTCGAATTCTGGTTACAAGCGTGAGTCGCGACCTCACATTGTTTCATCTTTCCCACCAAAAACATAACAGACAAAGTCACCGGCGACTAATTTCCCCATCTGAACATCCTATACGGCTTCTCGTGCGTTGCATCCACCATGATGCATGGTTTCGAAATTTTGCTGCAGCGGCATTGAGGGTTATATTGGACGACATAAATGTGCATACAGCCTCATTGACACTTTATCTTGATTTGGAGACATCAGATTCATTGTGGGGGAGTATTTGCTCCTTGGAAATCTTCTTCAACGACAGCACGCTTCTCACCGATCACATCAACGAGCTGAATGCCGTTTCTTTGTTCATTCGGCGCATCGTACGGTACGTTCACAATATTTTACCTACCTGCACCGTCTTACATCCACCTATGAAACTTTCCTACCAGTCTGGTTCTGATGCACACGAAGCCTAATTGGTACTTCCTGGCGTCTGGAGAAAGAATAATCGAGTTGACTCTGAAACTGATAGCTGGATCTTCCGAACCCGAATGCGCATGTACCACAGTACGCAGCCTCGATACTATCTCCATTCTCGTTTCTCTCCTTCCACATTGTGATGTAACCCGCGGCTCGACCAATGGCGAATCCATCGGTTACAGGCTCGAGTGTTTAGATCTGACCGCACGTTCCTTCCTTTGCGTGGTCGCCACACCGTCCACTCGTGTGTCGGTAGGATCTAATTAGACCCCCACATATCAGTGTTGGAGAAACATAGTTGCCCTGACAAAGGTCTTGCATCATCAACTGGACGCACTTCCCAATCATTTCTCTTCAATATATCTCAACCAAACCAGGAGAAGCACAATCCCATCCTCCTTTAATTAATCTACTTTCTAACCAGATTTCAAAAAATGTATTAAGATATCGTTTGAGCCAATGTACGAGCGCATATAGTCACTTATTGCCATCGCCACGAACTCTGCAGCTTGTACTCATACATGTGTTGAATACCGTTTTGGGCACTAGCCTTGTCCAGACTAACATCCCACTCATCAATGACACTTGTTTTAAATAAATATCAATGGAGGTCTGACAAATGCCTCCCCGTCGCCATTTCAATGCATGTCTCGTTCAGGCTTATCATACCTTCAGGCAAGTGGTCAATCAACAAGATCCATGATCTTAAAACCGAGGGCCTTCCCACTGTGCGAGGTAATGCATTGGGAGACTTCTTTAAACTAATTATCTTCCATTGAAACCTTGACAAGAAAGCTGTCGTACGTCGACAAAATATATAAGAGCGCATACAGTCACTTTTCACCATTGCCACGAGCTCTACAACATCTACACGTTAATTGATGGCATACCTGAGTTGAATACACTCAATTCAAAAGCGAGGAGAGTCACTTGTAATGATCGCTGTGAGGACTCTAGACTGGTGTTGAATATATTCTGAGCACTACTCGCGGAAATCACATCACATATACTAGCGACAATAATTTCAATCGAATACAACTAGGGCGTCTCAAAGAAGGCTGTCCCATCGTTATTCTCGTATCATTTGTTTGAGAGAACACGAAGCTGGGCCAAACCAATGGACAACACCATGATCAAGATACCCACACTTCGCTTTCACCTTGGATCAGAGAAAGGTAGCTCACGGTTATGTCAGGTGGAATCACTTATCAACTCAGAGCTGAAGAATGCCCAATATGACCTGCTGCATGCAGAAGGCAAGCCACAAGAAATCTCATTTGTGTCGTGTTTCAATGTTTCAGTTGCTAGCGTCACACTACACACCACGACAGTTTATTTCACTCGCTATCCCGACATTTCCCCTACTGCTTCCATTTCAGTTGACTCGAGTTTAATCCACCCATTGTCATGTTTGAATTCATTCATTTCGAGTAGTAGCGAAACAATCATTTGATCCAATTTAATAGTAAAGAACTCTTCAACTAGATACGTCAGTCTCTTGAACGTTACTTGTCATCACCTGTTCCTTCCTATGCGTAACCGTGTGAGGCACTGTGTTGGGGGAATTCTTCAAACTAATTCTCTCCCATTGAAAACTTCAAAATACAGCTGCCATAGATCCAGCAAAGATGAGAGCGCATGCAGTCACCTTTCACCACCGCCGCGAACTCTTGCATGTTGCACGCGTTGTTGCAATACATGCATTGATTACACTTGCGGGCACCCGTGGCTAAACCGACATCCAACTTATAAAATAAATGACAATCATTTCAACTAGAATGAGGATTTAAGAGTCGTATGAAGCTACATTATTTGACACAATTTCAAAGCAGCCATGGTCACTTGTAACGATTTCTGCGAGGTTCTCTAGACTGGTGTTCACTATATTCCGAGGACTATACGCTGAAATAACATCTCATATACTAGCGGGAACAACGTCAATCGAATACCACTAGGACTTATCAAAGAAGGTGGTCCCCCCGTTATTCTCGTGTCATTTGGGAGAACAGGAAGCCGGGCCAAACCAATGAACAACACCATGTTCAAGACACCGACATTTCTTCACATGTCGTGAGCTTTCACCTTGGATAAGAGAAAGGTAGCTCGTGGTCATCTCAGGTGGAATCGCAAATGAACTAAGAGCTGAAGATCACCCACGACCTGCCGCATGGGGGAGGCAATCCACGAAAAATCACATTTACTGTGTTTCAATGTTTCACTTGCTAGCGTCATACTACGCACCACGAATTAATTGTACTTACTATCCCGACATTTCCTTTACCCTTGCATTTATGCTGGCTGGGGTTCATTCCATCAATTGTCATGTTCGACTCATTGCATTTCGAGTAGTAGCGAAACCGCCACTTGATTCAATATAATATTGAAAGGGGCATAGACTACATCCGTGGGCCTCTTGTGCGGTAGTTGTCATCACCTGTTCCTTCCTATGGTCTTTCACTGGTACGTTGGTTGCGTCGACGATTCGAATTACGTCTCCGTTTTCCGGAATATGACGCCTGGAAGATAACTATCAGGCTTCCAGACCGTGTAATGAAACACAATGTAGGTACAATTTGTTCGTACGAACTCCGATGGACTGGGCATGGCGATGGCATCGAGGCTGCGCACTATAGTACACCCTGATTGTGGCTCGGAAGATTCAACTATCAGCGCCGGAGTAACCACCGTTATTATCTCGGCAGAATGCAAGAGAGGGTAATCTGGACTCGCTTCCATCAGAATCAGACCTGTACGATAGTTTCATAGGTGTATGTAAGATGGTGCTGTAAGGTAAAATAATGTGAACATACCTTACGATGGACCTAATGAGCGAAGACACCACATTCAGCTGGTAGATGTGTTGCAATTAAGGGCCTATGTGTGTTCAATACTTGGGGGGCTATCTATGATTTCCTCAGTAGAGAATCAATTCCATTCGGCGATCCAGGTAATAATACAGCTTGCTGTATGTAGGTATGACGTGATACGCGGTTATATATACAATTTGTCAATCCAAATTCTGACGGACACGCAAAAATCAAAGTATTTCCAAGTCAGACCCTTATGTACCTCAATAAAATCTACAATGAGATCTTTGGTCTCACATCACTCTTTGTCTTCCTCAGACGTTGCACAAAATTCAAGCCGATTGATATGGCAAGGGTGAAGGAAGAAATCACGTTGCTTACCATTAACCCGACTTTACATTTTGTGAAATTATGTAGTTTCATACAACTCTCGAGTCCGCGTTCTGATTGAAATGATTGTCAAATGGGATGTCGGTCTAACCACGGGTGGTGGCCCCCAACTGTCTTCACTGCATGTATGGGATCAATGTGTGCTACATGCAGAGCTCGTGGGAATGACGAAAAGTGACTGTATGCGCTCTTATATTGGATCGACCTGTGGCACATCAGTAACATGGTATTGGCACCTGGATGGTCTTGGACGCTCCATGAGCGCTGGAGGCGTGGGAGGAGGTCGCCCATTCTGGCAGCGTCGTGGAGTGTCTGGGATTACGTCGGAATGCCTTGGATGTCTTGGATTACGCCGGATAACGCTGGATGATACTGCCTCCTGTATCATCCACATCCTCCCATGTCATCCACAGACTTCCAACATCATCCACATGTCTTGTATATTGCTAATATATTAATAATTTTTTCTTTTAATTGCCCCGCCATCTTAGTCAAATGGTTTTGAAAACTAATATTATTTAACTTTTTAAAAAAGGTTGATTTTAAGTAATTCTAGATGCTGCCAGCAGTAATGAACTATCACTACTAGTAGTACAATTTCACCGGTTTGAAATCTAGATATAGACATACTAAGCATCCAAGTCATTGGCTGGAATTACGCTGCCGTTGTCGCTGTCGTCGCCAGAGTCCATGTCGCTGGTGGGTGACTCCCAATGCTACAAATTGGATTGGTCACCGTTATCCTGTGTGGCTGCCTGGTACAATAAACGCTTACTACGAGTGATGGGAACTTGAAGGGGTGACATGGAAGGGGAAATGGCATTGTCAGGAGTGATATCGTCTCCGATGGTGAAATGATCATTGTCAGATCCAGTACACTGTATTGTGATACCCAACGTAGCCCTGATAAATTTGTTAGAAAATAATGACTGAATCATTTGATGATTTATGGCATACATTCCCTGTTGATACAAACTTGTTTGAAGGCACCAAAATATGTTGGTCTGCCTGTCCGAACGACATCAAGGTGTTCAAGGATCTTGTGGTATCTGGCGCAATAGCCATTTTTGTCTTCCAATGATATGTTTTTCAGTTTACCTGTCTCCCTCCACTGTGCGACAGCATTATGGATCTAAAACAAATGTTAGTTCCCCCAAAAATAACTGAGTACAATAAATGAAATAGAACATACCACAATAGTTGTGAGGGCAATGACCTGAGCCGGAACAGGTTTGAGTGCTGTTTCCTTAAGACGTGCGATGCTTTGATGATGTGTGAAGGCACACATCTTCACAACATTTGCAATGCAAATGTGTTCAAATGGGCGCTCTCGACGATATTCCTAGAAACAAAAAGAAAGAAAAGAAATTAATTAGAAAAAATTGAAAATAAACCATGGTAGATAATGGGGTACAGGCTTACCAACTTTGGGCTGTCTGACCTGATGTATACATAACGGAAATCCTGTAAAATAAATGTTGCACGTGCTTTTATCTGTTCATGGGTACCATTTAGTCCATACTCATCACGGACTACCTTCATAGCGGCTGCCTTCCATCTGTTTCGAACTTTCGACATCTCATTCTTCAGCTAGTAATCAATCTGTAAATTAAAATAACAATGAAAATAATATAATCTTACCATTTTTCAAATATCAGTTAATATCTTCACATCCACACCCATGTCTGTATTCGCAAACCGGACCGCATTGACAATAAAATTTTCCGACACCTCAATAGTCAGAAAAGCATCTTTAGTTGCAAGGAATAAGTGGATGTATCATTTTGTGTGGTTGAAAAACCTTTTGTGGTTTGGGGTGTACGCATGCAGTTGGTCTGCCCTGACACCTTCGGCAGGATTGGCAATAAGGCTGGTCCCAGCACTGAGGCTGAGACTCGACTCATGAGATATGGTAGTGGATGTGGAGGCTGAGTCTGAAGTGGAGGCCAAGGCAGAAGTGGAGGTCGAGGCAGAGATGGAGGCAGAAACTTGGGCAGAGGCAGAGATGGGGGCAGAAAATGGAGCAGAGGTGGTGGTGGAGATGGTGATAGACCTGTGAATGGCATTAAATATAAAGAAAGGCAAAGAAAATTGAGCTTACTTAGTGGCAGCAGCCTGCTGTGTGGCATGCTGTTGAAGAAAATTTACCGTGGGAAGTTTCTTTGAAGTCATTTTTTTTTTTTTGTGGGCCACAAGAACGTTATATGGCTCAGATAATACTGCTGAGTGCTGGTGAAAAGAAATAGTAGGTTAATAATAGCAATAAAACAAATTTATTTAGCAATAAGCAAATGATATCTACGAAGAGGAAAGTAGTGAGAAACTTCTCACCTTTTTTCCAGCCATGGGGCCTGTTTTCGGGACTCCAGGAGGTAAAGGGGCCTCGTTGATGGAGATGGAGGACATGGAATGTGACTGGAATTCGTTTTGTGCATTTTCCATAGCAAGCTCATGTTTGAGGTGAACAATCTCAGCCTCAGCGGCATGCGAGACCACATCAACAACCACAGAGGGTTGTTCATAGTCAACCTCACCTTCAGTTTCACCTCCACCCTCATTATCATCCACCATATACCGAAACTCAGAGTCTTACCATGCCAGTGTTTCAGGCATGCCATCATCAAAGGTAAAATCGAAATTTGGGTCTGTTGTCATGGGGATATTATCATTATCCTATTGTAAATTAGTTATACAATATTTGTAAAACAGAATATAGGATATACCTTATGAGTTCGTATCTCCAGCTTATTTTGAGAAAAACCTAGCCGGTTTTGACTTTGGGTACTACAATGGTGTGGAGCAGTGGTAGTTGGTTCAGGCTCTATGGGACTAGTCTTCTGAGCTTGTTTTGACCTTGCTGAGGATCTTGTAGGTCTTGTCATTGTTGTAGCCTTGTATTCTAGATCAGTAGACGTGCACTATAAAAATATTAAAGCTTACCTTAGCTTTTCTTTTGGGGATTTTGTGGTTGGGGCTAACACTAGCTTGATTCATTTGGTGATCAGAAGAAAGTAACAAAAACAACGACAAAATAAAATGTAAAGGATGGGTGAATTGAGAAAAGTGAGCAACAGTGCAAAAACAATTTTCAATCAGAGTTTGAATGTGTTTGCAGTTAAGCTTTGTGCAAGCTTAGCCTGCCCCTTTCTACCTTCAGTATACCTTGTTTTTTTGTTTTGTTTGTCTTGTTTACTCATAAGAATTTTCTTTTTATATTTTTATACTCTTTTTGTTTTGAAGGGTTTTTTTATAGAATATAAGGGTAAAAACATTAAATTAAACTCATGATACTATAAGGAGCTCTGAAAAGGGCTGTTAATCACATGACTGCAGAAATCACTCATCACTCAACTGATCTCCACTGATCTCCCTTGTGGTTGTTCTCTTTACTGACCCATCTCACAACACTTAAAATGCCCATTTGTCCCTCACCTTTATGCAATGTTACTTGTGGATCTAACAGCAGTTTATCAGTTCATATGGCAAAGTCACCCTCTTGTCAAGCATGGTTAGAATCTTAGGACTATAAAGAGATTAATCTTGACAATTCTTCATCTTTTCCACTTCCAAATAATCTTCCTGGGTTTTATGAAGAGCCTGAGGAAGATAGTTCAGACAGTGATGATAATTATGGTGGTTGGGAGATTGATGTTTCCATGAATAACATGGATACTGGTAATTCCATGGATAGTATGGATGTTGACTGCTCAGTGGGGAATGCTACTCCTCAATGCATTCCTAATCCTGCTTGATCAACCACTCAGGACCATACAAATACTTCTGACTTTCCAAAGTGCTATTACAAATTTCCATTTTCAAATGTTGCAAAGAAGCTTCAGAAAGCTGACACTCCCTATGAGAAAACTAAACAAAATGAGGATCCAAATGCCCCATTTTTTCCATTTGCAACAGAAGAGGAGTGGCAATTAGCTAATTGGCTAGGGAGTAGTGGACTTCCCAATACTCAGATTGATAAGTT
This sequence comes from Hysterangium stoloniferum, assembly GCA_015178975.1. Lineage (NCBI taxonomy): Eukaryota > Fungi > Basidiomycota > Agaricomycetes > Hysterangiales > Hysterangiaceae > Hysterangium > Hysterangium stoloniferum. Next base: position 470,467 of record WHVD01000045.1, read on the forward strand.
TCTCAATTTACCTTGGGTGACACAATCCTTTTGAGGCATATAGTTGTGCTTACTCATTTCATACTCATACAGGTCAATGCTCCTGGGCATGTACCATCATTCAAGACCAGTAGTGATCTTATAAATCACATTGAGGCCTTGCCTGGCTTGCCACCTTGGAATGCAAGGTGGATTACTTTGCCAGAGGCACCTAAAGATTCACAGCTGCTATTGTATAGAGATCCTGTGGAATGCTTAAAGTGGCTTGATGTTACGACCGGACAATCCCGCCGGACTCTGGGCACTAACCCGTACGCCCCCACGCACTACAAGCACCAATCGTCTGTTTATAGGATTTCCCGCCCAGACTCCGTTACGTCAAGACTCGTTACGTTCGACCTCATTACGACACATATCAGTTACCAGACTTCCCCTGGACTCCATCTCTGTCTATGTCCATCTTTGTCCCACGCATCAGTCACTGGTCCCCGCTTAGAATCCCATCACCGCTCTAATCGAGCCCCGTTCCCGTTTTAGTCAAATGACCTGTCACGATTTAGGACTCCGCTCCCACTCCATTTCCCGTTATGGGTTATGCTTTGTCACGATTCGGACTCTGCTCCGTTCCGTCCCGTTCCTAACACCAAACTTGGTGTTTACATTTCCCGTTTTATGTTTTGCTCATTTCGTCTCATTATTACTGGATTCGGTATGTCATGCATTCCACGGTCTATATAAACTGGCAGATGTTGTACATACAATCCAGTCAGAAAATTAGCTTAGATTCCCCCCAGTAATCTAATATATTTTCCGCTCTAAAAACCCTACTCTCATCAGACTGCTCACACTAGTCAGAGCCCACAGGCTCTGGTGCATCTCTCTCTCTCGACCATCTCGACTCACGACTCATGACCTACGACCTACGACCTACGACCCATGAACCCTGCCCGGACTCCCCGGGATTCCCGTCCATCCATTTGAAATTGGACAACACAATCTAGCGAGGGCGCAGCCTATAAGCTGAAGCCAAGTCCTACCGGATATCCCGCGGGTTTCTCTGGAGACCCGGCCTGTGTGTGTATCCTAACACTTGAAGCCAATCCAGAATTGGGAGAAAAAGATTATGTGCCATATGAGGAGTATGTGGATGGAGAAGGAACAATTCACTGTTATAGTGAAATTGCAAGTGGTGAAGCATGGAATGAATTACAGAGAAAATTTCCCAATCTTACAATCAATCCCTTTATCATGACAACAGATAGTACTCATCTGACACAGTTGACTGGTGATAAGAAGGTCAAGCCTCTTCTTATTTCCTCAGCACATATTCACCAAAATGTTCATGCAAAGCCAAGTAAATGGGCTTTCTTACCTCTTGCCTTTATTCCTGAGGGGAAATTCTCCCACTTGGAATTTCAAAATCCCACACAGGCCAGTCTTTTACCAGGCATCTTGTCAAGGCGCCTGTACCACATGTGCATGAGAGAAGTCATGAAACCAGTGATTCCATTTACAGTGACACCTATAGAAATGGTGGACAGTGAAGGATATATTCGCAAGGAAATACTAGCACCATTATTCTATATTGCTGATACACCAGAGCAGGCATTGGTTGCAGGTCTTGCACCCAATAATTGTATACCCTGTTTGGCTGGGACACACTTACTTGATGCTGACCATGTGCAGATCCCACGCACTGGCCAGTCAATATTGGACACAATTAAAGGAATTCTCCAGGAATTTCCAGATGCAGATACTTGGAAATTTGCAATGGTAGCCAAAGAACGAAAATTGAATGTTGTAGAAGAACCATGGTGGATTGACTTTCCCTCTTTGGATATCTGCAAGGCTGTTTGTCCAGATGTTCTTCATGGATTACACAAGGCATTTAAAGACCACTGTGTGGCATGGCACATAAACCTTGTGGGAAAATTAGAGCTTGATGCTCATTTTCGACGCTTGCCTAAGTTTCCAGGTTTTCGTCATTTACTGCAGGGATTTCAAAGATATCACAGTGGACAGGAAAGGAACATCGAGACCTACACTGAAGAGACACTTTCCCAATTAATGGACTTCAAGGTAAGTCTTAACTTTTCAAAGTCATTACAGCTGTTCCGGATATCTATGGCGGGGTTTCAAAATTCAAAAAAGTCCCGCTTTGGAATTCACAGACAAATTTTGTGATATCTCCCGAACGGAGTGGAGTTAAGACACAGGATTTTAGTATATATATTTGATAGTGTAGAGGTATCTATATATATATATATTTGGTCTTATGACACCTTATTTAATATTTAGCTCAATATCACTGCAATTGTTCTACATCATTCAATTCTTGTCATGTCTAGGTTCTGAGAAATAATAATATATATTTATCCTAAATATTCCTTGAGATTTGAGGCTTAATACTGCCTTCTGAACCTGGTGACTAGGCACATTTCAAGCTAGCATATAGTGAGTAGTATGCTGTGTTCACCAAGGCACATTAAACCCCACAGCTCATAAAATATTTATATACAATACTTAACATCAATTCCCCAAGGCTAGAGGCAAATCTGATAATAATTGAATGGTGGAGAGCCATTGAAGTGATATTGAGCTGAATATTAAATAAGGTGTCATAAGACCAAATATATACATATATAGATACCTCTACACTATCAAATATACATCCTAAAATCCTGTGTCTTAACTCCACCCCGTTCGGGAGATATCACAAAATTTGTCTGTGAATTCCAAAGTGGGACTTTTTTGAATTTTGAAACCCCGCCATAGATATCTGGAACAGCTGTAACCAATTAAAATTACTATTACAGGATTGAGAGTAGCACAACTACGGATGATCTTCAGGCCAGCACATATCAATTTGAAAGGGCCCCACCCTCACCCCAAGCATCTGGCCTATGTTGAGTGGTTTGACAATGATGGATATAATTCAGATATAAGCATGTATGCTGTGCAGAAATCTTATGGTCACTCAGGGCATCAAACCACAGACATCATTGAATTGGATCAAGTAGTACAGCCATGTCCATTATCACCATGTTTTGGAGAGAAAGCCAGTAATTTAGACCCAATAGGTAATGTGTTATGTGGAACAAATACTATTGAGTGTGTGGAGCGATTTTGGATCAACTCATTCCACACTAAAGCTACATTTCAGACAGTTTTCTAGATAGTGATTACAGCATCAGAGGAGTTGTATATTAGTTTCTCTTTTTCCACAGCTGAGTCCACAATGTTGTTACTATCTGTAGGCTCTGAAAATACATGATTTAGAGTTTTAAGACTGATAGGTTGGGAAATGTACTGGGGTGTAGCTAAGTTGATATTCTGATTATTCTTTAGACTACATCAGTAAAATGGTATCAAATGCTGAGAGGAGGTACCCCTATTCTGGGATGCTCCACATGCTCCACAACATCCAGGAGCTTCCTAGAATGGGGGGATCTCCTCCAGGAGCTGTCCAGAACAAATACCATTTTACTGATGTATATACATAGACCTTATAGTCATTATGCTACTAATCCAATCAGACAAAAGATGAAATGGGAAGACAGGAAGGATACAGGGTTGACTGATTTAGGAACAAGGGTTGGGCAGGAAATGGTACAAGTCCAAATAGCACAATAAGCAAGTGACTACACATACATATGTCAAATTCAAACCAGAGATAGGGCAGAACACAGGTTACAAAGCATCTAGCATTCATGGAATAATCTGACAGGACCCAAGAGATGAATTGTCTTAGACAAGTTAGGGTCAGAAGCCATAAGGGGCATTCCAGAACCCAGTGGAATATCTGGGTCTTGAGGCTGTGACCAAAATGAACAAACAACAAGAAAAATAAATAAATTGTGAATGAGTATTGGTTTCTAAGGATATGTGTGACAATGTGGAAAGATGTTGGAGTATGCTCCAGGTCCAATATTGATTCCTAATGCTTACTATTTACACAGGTTGCTCTATCATTCAAACAATATTGATTTACAGTTAAGTACTCCTAAATATTTTTATTATCTTTATTTTTATTTGTAAATACATTAATCTTTTTGATGTTCACCTTATAGTTAGATAGGATAGAATTCTATATGGCACAAAAGAAAGGGTTAGACAAAGAAGAGTTGGTGAAGTGATTTTGACAATGTCACCGACGATGAGCTCAAACAGAATGTGACTCAGAGCGCTAAGTGCTGGAGTGTTGCCGAAAGTACAGGTGTGTTGTTGGGGCAGTTGTCGTGTCTGATAATAGCTTTGTGAGTACATAAGAATATGCGAGGGAAATTTTTATTATTATTCAAGGCAGAATTATAAAACAGTATTATTTCCGGGAGAGGGAGACAACGGCTATCCTATCTAACTATAAGGCGAGCTGCGCTAGTGTTCTGCGCCTAACTAGATATGGGTGCGTGGGTACTACAGGTGCACCCATGTGTCGCTTCCGCGTGTGCAGGAGGAGTTGGGACATAAGCACCACTCATGGAATATGCTGGAGCTGCCCGGACGCACATTTACCACTTCTGGAGAGTGCTGGAAGTGCCCGGACTCTCTTGGTGGAGGTCTAGACTAGTAAGCGTTCCTGACGGCTCTCAAGCCATTTAGCGCCCAATACCATTTTACTGATGCAGCTGTATTGTGAAGTTTTCAATGGGAAGAGCATTAGTTTAAGGAATTCGTGCAACAGATTGACTCGCTCAGTTTGAAGGCTCCCGGGTTTAAGATCATGGATCTTGTCGAGTATGATGAACCTGAACGAGAAATGCATCGAAATGGCGACGGGGGAGCCATTTTTCAGACCTCCATTAATATTTTATTTAAAACGAGTGTCGATAATGATTTGGGTTAGTCTGGTCAACGCTAGTGCTCCAAAATGTATTCAACACATGTATGAGTACAAGCTGCAGAGTTCGCGGCCATGGGAAAAAGTGACTATATGCCCTCGTACATTGGGGCAAGCTATATATCTTGATACTTGTAAATATGGTTGCGAAGTGAATTAATTAAAGGGCGACCGGATTGTGCACCTCCCGGTTTGGTTGAGATGTGTCGGCATAATTGAAGAGAAATGATTCTGAAGTGTATCCAATTGATGGTGCAAGATCTTTGCTCAGGGCAACTAAGTTCCGCCAACACTGATATAGGGATCTAATTAGACCCCACCGACACACGAGCGGTAGGTCTGGCGACGACGCAAAGGAAGGAACGCGCGGTGAAATCTAAACACCCAAGCCAGTAACCAATGAGTTGGTCATTGGCCGAGCCGCGGATTATGTCACAATGTGTGAGGAGAGAAACAAGCATGGGGATGGTATCGAGGCTGCGCACTGTGGTACACGCAGGTTCGGGTTCGGAAGATCCAGCTATCAGCTTCATAGTCAACTTGATTATTCTTTCGCCAGACACCAGGAGATACCAATTAGGACTCGTGTGCGTCAGAATCAGACTGGTAGGAAAGTTTCATAGGCGGATGTAAGACGGTGCAGGTAGGTAAAAGATTGTGAGCGTACGGTACGATGGGCCCAATGAGCGAAGAAACGACATTCAGCTTGTTGATATGATCGGTGAAAAGCGTGCTGTCGTTGAAGAACGTTTGCAAGGAGGAAATACTCCAATACAGTAAATTTGATGTCTCCAAATCAAGATGAAGTGTCAATGACGCTATGTGCAGGTTTATGTCGTCCAATATAACCCTCAATGCCGCAGCACCAAAATCTCGAAACGATGCATCTTGGTGGATGCAACACACGAGAATCCGTATAGGATCTGCAGATAGGGGAATTGGTCGCCGGTGACCTTCTCTGTAATGCTTTTGGTGGGAAAGATGACATCTTGTGAAGTCGCGACGCACACTTGTAACCAGAATTCAAAGTAACCTCTGATCGCCGTGAGCTCCTCTACAAATAGTTGACGCACGTGCGAAATCGCTTCCACGATAAACTCAAGGCCCCAAATGGGTGAGAGATCACGATAACCGGCGATTTGTATAACAAATGTTGATGCAACCTCATCCAAGTTGGTGTGCAGCGGTGACTTGACTAAAACGTTGTAAAGTGATGATGTAATCGCAGTTGACACGTCTCTAGCTGGCCAATAGGCACCGGGACACCACTTAAAGGCCGAAGCCAAAGATAGCATAAGTTGGGAATATGGCCTTTGTTACTCTGCTGCATGGGAAATGAAGAGATCTGGAAATCATCTAAAATCCTCCTCGCTCTTCTCCGAATTTGAGGCGGGTATGTAGGTCTACAACTCAGACATAAGTATTTCGAGTATCCAATGATTGATGCTGAGGTATCCCTACCTCATCAAATCAACGCTCTCTTGAACTGGTCTTCCCAGTCTTGACAGGGTGAGACGCTTGTGTACAATCTTGCTCAAGGCACCATTGTCTTGAGACAATTGACTCATTTGCCCGTATATTGTCAGCTTTGCCATCAGTGAAGCTTTCTTTGCACTCTGGAGGACTTTCATCCCAACCCTTTCCAAACCGACTCCACAATAATGCCCGGGGCCAATTTCAATACTTGAAGATGTCACAAGACTCGGTGAGATCATTCCCCAGTCCTCGCCATGACTATGATACGCGCTGAGGTTGGATGTCGCATTGATGAATATCTGAACAACAGTGGGTGGGTCATGGCAGGTCGTTTCTCCTTGACACTGAAATGTGCCGCATATAACACAGATCACATGGAAATAGCATTTTACTTTACTCACCCACTCGTCAACCCAGACCTCTATATGGTTTGCAGATAGTTGTATGTGCTGCTCATCATCGGGAGCCCGATAACACAAATCATGGCCGGGTTCGTTACAAACCCATCGTTTTCGGAGCTTCTCCCTAAACATGTGTCTCATCCCCGTCTTAATCATCTGCTCCCGTTGCTCTGAACTCAATACCCCTGGGAAAACTATGGGTGGTAGGTTCATAACGCCATCAAGGTAGGGCTGACCCTTTGCCCCATCGTGATTCCCCAAGAGTTGTCTCGTTGAAAGCAGACATTTGTGCGTAGCAGTCGTACTTCCACTCGAAGGAGGTGCCGGGCTTTTATGGCACAGTCAGTCGGAGTGTTCTACAAACTTGTGGCTGGGCTCACACAGGGTTCATAGCATGTCGTCCCTGCCTTCGAAAGCGAAATCCCCTCACCTTCTTTAAACTATATAGGAACCAGTGGACTTGGTTCCCTTGCTACTTTCTTAAGCCTTCCGCTGAAGGCCCATGCACCATCTAATAATAGTTTTGACAATTGTCACCACATGATATAGTATTTAGGGCGTTATTGAGTGTCAGAATTGAAAGCAAAACGGCGTTTCTGATATTCCAGAAGTGGCAGCGTCAGAGTAACCGCCATGACTATCTCAGCAGAATGCAAAAGCGGGTAATTTGGACTCGCTTCCATCAGAACTGGTTGGACAGTTTCATGGGCACATGTACGACGGTGCTATAACGTAAAATATTGTGAATGTACCGTACAATGGGCCCATAGAACGAACAAACCACATTCATCGCCATATTGCTTCTCAATCTTTTCAACCAAACCAGGCGCAGTGGTCAAAAATACCAATTGGGAACTCTAGCCAACTAAATGGGTCTGGGCAAGTAAGTAGAGCTTTATTTTGAGATACATTCGTCTGGGATTTCTTCTACGATCTTTTTTCGGATTTTAATCAATTGCTATGCAATTCCACTCAGAACCTTGATCATGCATATTTCAACATCCTCATGAAAGCTAGCAAATATCATCTCTTGCAAGCCTGAAATATGGCATTTAACACTATGTGTACCAAGGTTTATGTCCTGGAATGTCAACTGGATACACAAAGGAGAAATTTTGATATTGCCTGAGACTCATATATACACTCATATTTCATTTTTTATGCAAAGGTCTGGTTGTCACATTAAACCCTATGCTACAAAGTCAAAGTGTTGCTTCCACACAGGGTAAAATATTTGGGAAGTTCGCCAATCCTCTTATTGCGAGCCCCACGCCTTGCCAGCATCGAGGTGCAGTTTTGCGAAATATATGGATTAGATATTCAGAAAAGTTACATATGCGCCCCTGGTATTTAAAGGATAATATGTATATATGTATCAGTGATTTGCGAGTTTCGGCACAATTTCTGCAGGAACTCTTTTCGATTAAATTGTAGTTCAAGCTGAGGTGAGATGGAGGGTCTGCGAGCTTGCTAGGCCTAAGAACGATTAATAATTCTCGGATGCCTTTATCCCCCATAGAGGCAAGGACGGTGCAGACCATTTAGTACTACTGGGGACGTGGAGAAAAGCAGTTAGTCAGGTCCACCGGATAGAAAGTAAGACATAAGTATTTCAACAACAATATATGCAACAAATTACCTGAATGTCGGTGGGGCAAGGGTGATTGGAAGCTTCAGGCATTTGCGACGGTGCAGTATCCAGGTTGGGTTGGTCAAAATCGGAAATTAAGTGAAATTATCATATGTATGTAGTCCCCCCCTCCCTGCGCCGATGTCATTGACCTCACCAGTGACGAGCCTTCTGGTCCATCCAATCCCAGTTCTTCATCATTGTTACCTCCATCTATAGATGGACATTACCAGCTTTCCATTACAACTGGCCACTCCATTGTTCCACGAAAGATATATTCCCAAGGACATTTCTCAAGAACGGTAGCTACTCTCTCTATCGAGACATTTTGATTAACTGTATTTCTCATTACTGCCTTAAAGGAAAAATCACCTAGTCCTGTCAGTACTTGCCTAATGAGGTCACTCGAGGACCTGACTGTCGTTGTGGGTATCTATTAGTTGATAGATGATTCCACCTGAAATGACCACGACCTACGTTTCTCTGATCCAAGGTGAAAGCTTGCGACATGTGAAGAAGTGTCAGTGTCTTCATCACGGTGTTGTCCATTGGTTTGGCCCGGCTTCCTGTTCTCCCAAACAAATGACGAGAATAACGGCGAGACCGCCTTCTTTGAGACGTGCTACTGGTATTCTATTGAAATTGTTCTCGCTAAATATGCCATGTGATTTCAGCGACGGGTGGCCCTCGGAATATATTCAACACCAGTCTAGGGAACCTCGCAGCGATCATTACAAGTGACGATCTTCGCTTTTACATTTTGTCAAATTATGTAGTTTCATACAACTCTCAAGTACGTGTTCTGTTTGAAATGATTGTCATTTATAAATGGAATGTCAGTCTGACCACGAGTGGTGCCCCCAACTGTATTCAGTGCATGTATGGGATCAATGCGTGCAACATGCAGAGGTCGCGGCAATGATGAAAGGTGACTGTATGCGCTCTTATATTTGATCGACCTATGGCAGCTGTATTGTCAAGTTTTCAATGGAAGAGAATTAGTTTAAGGAATTCGCGCAACAGATTGACTCGCTTGGTGTGAAGGCTCTCGGTTTTAAGATCGTGGATCTTGTTGATTGAACACTGGTCTAAAGGTATGATCAGCCTGAACAAAACATGGATCGAAATGGCGATGGGGAAGATCTTTTCAGAAATTCAATGAGATCTTATTTACAACAAGTATCGATCATGATTCAGATGTTAGTCTGGCCAAGGCTAGTGCCCCAAAATGTATTCAACGCGTGTACAGTATGAGTACAAACTGCAGAGTTCGCGGCGATGGTAAGAAGTGACTATATGCGCTCTTACATGGGCTCAAACTATATAGCTTAATACATTTTTGCAAATCTGGTTGCAAACTGAATTAATTAAAGGGGGGCGGGATGGTGGTCCTGCTGGTTTGGTTGAGATGTATCGACATTATGATTGGGGAATGTGTCCAATGGGTCATGCAAGACCTTTGTCAGAGTAACCATGTTCCTCCAAGAGTGATATAGTGGTCTAATTAGGCTCCACCGACACACGAGTGGCAGGTGTGGCGACCACACAAAGGAAGGAACGTGTGATCAAATCTAAACGCTGCAGTGCGTAACTGATGGAGTGGTCATTGCTCGAGCTGCGCATGATGTCACAATGCGGAAGAAGAGAAACGAGCGTGGCGATGGCATCCAGGCTGCGTATTGTGGTACATGCAGATTCGGGCTCGGAAGATCCAGCTATCAGCTTCCGAGCCAACTCGATTATTCCTTTGCCAGACCACAGGAGAGGCCGGTCTGGAATCGGGTGCGTCAGAATCAGACTGGTAGGAAAGGTTCATAGGCGGATGTAAGACGGTGCAGGTAGGGAAAATATGGTGAACGTACCGGACGATGGGCCCAATGAGCGAAGAAACGACATTCAGTTTGTTGATATGATCGGTGAGAAGCGTGCTGTCGTTGAAGAAGGTGTGCAAGGAGTCAATACTCCAATACAGTAAACGCGATTCCTCTGAATGAATATGATGTGTCAATGACGCTATATGCACGTTTATGTCGTCCAATATAACCCTCAATGCCGCTGCAGCAAAATCTCGAAACGATGCATCTTGGTGGATGCAACACACGAGAAGCCATATAGGATCTACAGATGGGAAAAGTAGTCGCTTGTGACTTTGTCTGTTATGCTTTTGGTGGGAAAGATGAAGTGATGTGAGGTTGCGACGCACTGTTGTAACCAGAATTCAATGTAACCTCTGATCGCCGTGAGCTCCTCTACAAATAGTTGACGCACGTGGGAAATCGCTTCCACGATACCCGCAAGGCCCCAAATGGGTGAGAGATCACGATAACCGGCGATTTGTATAACAAATGTTGATGCAACCTCATCCAAGGTGGTGTGCAGCGGTGACTTGACTAAAACATTGTAAAGTGATGACGTAATCACAGTTGACGCGTCTCTAGCTGGGAAATAGACACCGGGGCAGAAATAGAAGGCCGAAGCCAAACATAGCATGAGCCCTTTGGTACTCCGCTGCATGTGAGGTGAAAATTCCGGGACACTCCATAAAACTCTCATCGCTGTTCCCCGAATTTGAGGCGGGTATGTAGGTCTACGACTCAGACATGAGTGTGTTCAATGATCGACGCTGAGGTATTCCTTACCTCGCTAAATCAATAATGTCTTGAATTAGTATTCCCAATCTTGGCAGGGTGAGACGCTTGTGTAGAATCTTGCTAAAGACACCGTTGTCTTGAGACAATTGACTCATTATTTGCCCGTATATTGTCAGCTTTGCCATTAGCGTAGCTTTCCTTGCACTGTGGAGGACTTTCATCCCAACCCTTTCCAAACCGACTCCACAGTAATACCCGGGGCTAATTCCAATACTTGAAGATGTCACAAGACTCCGTGAGATCATTCCCCAGTCATCGGCATGACAATGATACGGGCTGAGGTTGGATGTCGTATTGGTGGATATCTGAACAACAGTGGGTGGGTCATGGTAGGTCGTTTCCCCTTGACACTGAAATATGCTGCATATGACACAGATCACCTAGAAATAGCATTTTACTTTACTCACCAACTCGCCAACCCAGACGTCTATATGGCTTGCAGATAGTGCTATGTGCTGCTCGTCATCAGGGGTGCGATAACATAAATCATGGCCGGGTTCGTTACAAACCCATCGTTCTCGGAGCTTCTCCCTGAATATCTCTCTCATCCCCGTCTTAATGATCTGCTCCCGTTGCTCTGAACTCAATACACCTGGGGAAACCAAGGGGGGTAGCTCCTCAACGCCTTCAAGGTGGGTCTGAACCGTTGCCTCATCGTGATTCCCCAGAGCTGTCTCGTCGAAAGCAGACATTTGTGCGTAGCAGTCGTACTTACACTAGAAGGGGTGCCGGGTTTTTATGGCGCAGCCAGTCGGAGTGTTCTATTGACTTGTGGCTTTGTTACACAGCATTCACAGCATGTCATCCCTGCCTTCGGAAGCGAAATCCCCTCACCTTCTTTGAACTATCTAGGAACCAGTGGAATTGGTTACCTTGCTACTTTCTTACGCCTTCCGCTGAAGGTTCACACAGCATCTAATAATAGTTTTGGCAATTCTCACCTCATAATATAGTATTTATGGCGTTATTGAGCGTCAGAGTTGAAAGCAAAACAGCTTTTCTGATATTCGAGAAGTGACATTGCCAGAAATAATACAAAATGCGGTCCAGAGCTATGCTCACCTGCTGCGGCTTTCAAGTTGGCATAGCGTCAACCTCGAACTTTTTCTGGAAGGACTGCGTGCTGCCTGTTTAATTTTATCAACCTTTCAATGAGGAGAAACCCAGGGCAAGTGATAGTCTAGTCGGGTTAATGGTAAGCAACGTGATTTCTTCCTTCACCCTTGCCATATCAATCGGCTTGAGTTTTGTGCAACGTCTGAGCAAGACGAAGAGAGACGTGACACCAAATTTCTCAATGTAGATTTTATTAAGGTACGTAAGGGTCTGGCCTGGAAATATTTTGATTTTGGCATGACAAATTGTACATATAATCGCGCATCACGTCATATTTACATACAGCAAGCTGTATTTTTACCTGGATGGCCGAATGGAATTGATTCTTTGCTCAGGGCATCATATATAGGCCCCCGAGGATTGAACACACGTAGGCCCTTAATTGCAACACATCTACCAGCTGAATGTGGTGTCTTCGTCCATCGTAAGGTAGTTCACATTATTTTACCTTGTAGCACCATCTTACATCCACCTATGAAACTGTCGTACAGGTCTGATTCTGATGGAAGCGAGTCCAAATTACCCTCTCTTGCATTCTGCCGAGATAATAATGGTGGTTACTCCGGCGCTGATAGCTGAATCTTCCGAGCCACAATCTGGGTGTACTATAGTGCGCAGCCTCGATACCATCGCCATGCCCAGTCCATCGGAGTTCGTACGAACAAATTGTGCCTATAACTCATAATCAGTCATAATTAAGTATAACTAGTCATATTATTGTCTATCCCACTGAGTGAACTGTTCGCACCATGCTCACACCTTTCATCAATCGCTGTGGCCATTCAATTCGATGATGGCAAGGTAGATTAAGAATTGTGAAGCACTGTGAGTTCTTGCCAATGTTGAAATTGACATCTGGCGGTGTCTCCTTGGCTAGCACCATTCCGGCGACCAACTCACCAACAGTGGGTTGGATGAAACGGTCTGGAAGCCTCATAGTTATCTTCTATACGTTATATTCCGGAAAGCGGAGACGTAATTCGAATCGTCGACGCACCAACACACCAGTGAAAGGTGTGGCGACTACGCATAGGAAGGAACAGGTGGCGACAACTAACGTGCAAGAGGCCCACGGATCTAGTCGATGCACTCTTTAATATTAGATTGAACCAAGTGGCTGTTTCGCGACTACTCGAAATGAAATCAGTCGAGCGTGACATTTGGCGGAATGTACCCCAGTTAGCAGAAATGCAAGGAGTAAAGAAAATGTCGGGATAGTGAGTAAAATAAATTCGTGGTGTGTGGCATGACGCTAACAACTGAAACATTGAAAGACAATAAATTTAATCAACTGCAATTTAATTCCACTCAGAACCTTGAACACACCAAAAACGATCTCTGCAAGCCCGAAATCTGCCATTTAGCACTATGTGTACCAAGGTTTAAGACCTGGAATGCCAACTGGACACACAAAGCAGAAATTTTGAGACTGTCTGAAATGCATATATAAACTCATTTCATTTTTTATGCAGAGATCTGGTTGTCACATTAAAACCTATGCTACAAAGTCAGCCAAGTGTTGCTTCCACACAAGCTCATACATCTAGGAACCTCGCCGATCCGCTATAACCTGCAAAATAAAGTCAAGCAGAGTTTCTTATTTCAAGTTCTGGACGCGAAGCGATTCGCAGAACTTCATAATTGTCATTTATAAATGGGATGTCAGTCTAACCATGGGTGGTGCCCACAACTGTATTCAATGTATGTATGGGATCAATGCATGCAACATTGCAGAGCTCGCGACAATGATGAGAAGTGACTGTATGCGCTCTGATATTTGATCGACTTATGGCAGTTGTACTGCCAAGTTTTTAATGGAAGAGCATTAGTTCAAAGAATTCGCGCAACAGATTGACTCGCTTGGTGTGAAGGCTCTAGGTTTTGAGATCGTGGATCTTGTTGATTGAACACTGGCTGGAAGGTATGATCAGCCTGAACCAGACATGGATCAAAATGGCGACGGGTGAGCCATTTTTCAGACCACCATTGATATTTTATTTGAAACGAGTGTCGTTAATGATTGGGATGCTAGTCTGGCCAAGGCTAGTGCCCAAAAGGTCCTCAACGAATGCATGAGTACAAGCTGCAGAGTTCGCGGCGATGGCAAAAGTGACTATATGCGCTCTTAAATTGGCTCAAACTAATATATCTTAATACATTTGTGCAAATATGGTTAGTGACCTTTGTCAGGGCAAGTATGTTCCTCCAACACTGATATATGGGGGTCTAATTAGACTCTACCGACACGCGAGGGGAAGGTGTGGCGACCATGCAAAGGAAGGAACGCGTGGCGAAATCTAAACGCTCAAGCCTGTAACTGATGGATGCGTTATTGGTCGAGCCGCGCATTACGTCACAATGTGGAAGAAGAGAAACGAGGATGGGGATGGTATCGAGGCTGTGCACTGTGGTACATGCAGGTTCGGGTGCGGAAGATCCAGCTATCAGCTTCATAGTCAACTCGATTATTATTTCGCTAGACTCCAGGAGATACCGATTAGGACTCGTGTGCATCAGAATCAGACTGGTGGAAAAGTTTGATAGGCGGATGTAAGACGGTGCAGGTAGGTAAAATATTGTGACCGTACCGTACGATGGGCCCAATGAACGAAGAAACCACATTCAGCTCGTTGATGTGATCGGTGAGAAGCGTGCTGTCGCTGAAGAAAGTTTGCAAGGAGCGTATACTCTCCCACAATGAATATGGTGTCTCCAAATCAAGACGAAGTGTCAATGACGCTGTGTGCACGTTTATGTCGTCCAATATAACCCTCAATGCCGCTACAGCAAAATCTCGAAACCATGTATCTTGATGGATGCAACACAAGAGAAGCCGTATAGATAGGAGAATTAGTAGCCGGTGACGTTGTCTGTTATGCTTTGGGTGGGAAAGATGAAATGATGCAAGGTCGTGACGCACGGTTGTAACCAGAATTCAAAGTAACCTCTGATCGCCGTGAGCTCCTCTACAGATAGTTGACGAACGCGGCAGATCGTTTCCACGATATACCAAAGGCCGAAAATTCTTGAGAGATCAAGATGACCGGCGATTTGTATGATAAATGTTGATGCAACCTCACCACAGTTGGTGTGCAGCGGTGACTTGACTAAAACGTTGTAAAGTAATGACGTAATCGCAGTTGACGCATTTCTAGCTGGCGAATGGACACCGGGGCAGAAATAGAAGGCCGAAGGCAAACATAGAATAAGTTGGGAAGTATAGCCTTTGCTACTCTGCTGCATGCGAAATGAAGACACATAGTAATCACTCAAAATCCTGCTCGCTCTGCTCCGAATTTGAGGCGGGTATGTAGGTCTACGATTCAGACGTAAGTATTTCGAGTGTATCCAATGATTGACACTGAGGTATCCCTACCTCATTAAATCAACACTCTCTTGAATTAGTGTTCCCAATCTTGGCAGGGTGAGACGCTTGTGTAGAATCTTGTTCAAGGCACGGTTGTCGCGAGACAATTGACTCATTATTTACCCGGATAATGTTAGCTTTGCCATCAGCAAAGCTTTCTTTGCACTGTGAAGGATTTTCATTCCAACCCTTTCCAAACCGACTCCACAGTAATACCCGGGGCCAATTTCAATACTTGAAGATGTCACAAGACTCCGTGAGATCATTCCCCAGTCCTCGCCATGACTATGATACGCGCTGAGGTTGGATGTCGTATTGGTGGATATCTGAACAACAGTGGGTGGGTCATGGCAGGTCGCTTCTCCTTGACACTGAAATGTGCCGCATGTGACAACGATCGCATGGAAATGGCATTATACTTTACTCACCCACTCGTCAACCCAGACCTCAATATGGCTTGCAGATAGTGCTATGTGCTGCTCGTCATCAGGACCCCGATCACATAAATCATGGCCGGGTTCGTTACAAACCCATCGTTCTCGAAGTTTCTCCATGAATATCTCTGTCATCACCGTCTTAATGATCTGGTCCCGTTGCTCTGAACTCAATACACCAGGGGAAACTAAGGGTGGTAGCTCCTCAACGCCTTCAAGGCAGGTCTGAACCGTTGCTTCATCGTGATTCCCCAGAGTTGTCTCGTTGAAAGCAGACATTTGAGCGTAGCTGTCGTACTTACACTACAAGGGGTGCCGGGGTTTTATGACGTAGCCAGTCGGATTGCTCTATTGACTTGTGGCTTGGCTTACACAGCATTCACAGCATGTCATCTCTGCCTTCGGAAGCGAAATCCCCTCACCTTCTTTGAACTATCTAGGAACCAGTGGACTTGGTTACCTTGCTACTTTCTTACGCCTTCTGCTGAAGACTCACACAGCATCTAATAATAGTTTTGACAATTGTCATCACATGATGTAGTATTTAGGGCGTTATTGAGCGTCAGAGTTTAAAGCAAAATGGCGTTTCTGATATTCGCGAAGTGGCATTGCCATGAATAATACAAATGCAGTCCGGAGCTATGCTTACCCGCTGCGGCTTTCAAGTTGGCATAGTGTCAACCTGGAACTTTTTCTTGACAGAGTGCGCGCTGCCTGTTGAAGTTTATCAACCTTTCAAGGAGGATAAAACCAGGGCAAGTGATAGTCGAGTCGAGTTACTGGAAAGCAAGGTGATTTTTTCCTTCACCCTTGCCATATCAATTAGCTTAAATTTTGTGCAACGTCTGAGCAAGACAAAGAGTGACATACGACCAAAGTTCTCATTGTAAATTTTATTGAGGTATATGAGGGTCTGGCTTTGAAATATTGTGATTTTTGCGTGTCCATCAGAATTTGGATTGGCAAATTGTACATATAATCGCGTAGCACGTCATACTTACATACAGCAAGCTGTATTATTACCTGGATGGCCGAATGGAATTGATTCTTTGCTCAGGGACTCATAGATAGCCTCCCAAGTATTGAGCACACGTAGACCCTTAATTGCAACACATCTACCAGCTCAATGTTGTTCGCTCATGGGTTCATTTTAAGGTACGTTCACATTGTTTTACCTGATAGCACCGTCTTACCTCCACCTATGGAACTGTCGTATAAGTCTGATTCTGATGGAAGCGAGTCCAAATTATCCGCTCTTGCATTCTGCCAAGATAATAATGGTTACTCTGGCGCTGATAGCTGGATCTTCCGAGTCAGAATCTGCGTCTACCATATTGCGCAGCCTCGATACCATCCCCATGCTCGCTTCTCTTCTTCCATATTGTGACATAATGCGCGGCTCGAGAAATGACCAATCCATCAGTAAGTCCATCAGAGTTCGTACGACCAAATTGTGCCTATAATTCATAATCAGTTATACTTGAGTACAACTAGTCTTATTATTAATATTGTCTATCCTGCTGAGTGGACTCTTTGCACCAAGCTCACACTTTTCATCAATTGCTGTCGCCATTCGATTCGACGATGGCAAGGTAGATTAAGGATCGTGAAGCACTGTTGAGTCTTTGTTAATGGTGAAATTGACATCTGGCGGTGTCTCCTTGGCTAGCACCCCTCCGGCGACCAACCTCACCAACATTGTGTTTGATGAAACGGTCTGGACGCCTCATAGTTATCTTCCAGGCGTTATATTCCGGAAAGCAGAGATGTAATTCGAATCGTCGACGCACTAACACACCAGTGAAAGGTGTGATGACTACGCAAAGGAACAGGTGACGACAACTAACGTGCAAGAGGCCCACGGATCTAGTCGGTGCCTTCTTTAATATTACATTGGATCAAGTTTCGCTACTACTCGAAATGAAATTAGTCGAACATGATAATTGGTGGAATGAACCACAGTCAGCATAAATGCAAGGAGTAAAGGAAATGTCGGGATAGCGAGTAAAATAAATTCGTGGTGTGTAGTGTGACGCTAGCAACTGAAACATTGAAACGCAGTGAATGAGATTTCTCGTGGATTGCCTGCTCCATGCGGCGGGTCGTGGGTATTCTTCAACTCTTAGTTGATATGTGATTCTACCTGACATGACCACGAGCTACGTTTCTCTCATACAAGGTGAAAGCTCATGACAATGTAAAGAAATGTTGGTGTTTTGATCATGGTGTTTTCCGATGGCTTGGCCCGGCTTCCTGTTCTCCCACACAAATGACACGAGAATAACGGTGGGACCGCCATCTTTGAGACGTCCTAGTTATATTCCATTGAAATTGTCGTCGCTAGTATATGCGATGTGATTTCGGCGAGTGGGCCTCGGAATATATTCAACACCAGTGTAGAGAACCTCACAGCGATCATTACAAGTGACCACCCTCACTTTTGAATTGTGTCAAATTATGTAGCTTCATCCAACTCTCCAGGACACGCTCTTTTTTAAATGATTGTCATTTATAAATAGGATGCTAGTCTAGCCATGGGTGGTGCTGGCAAGTGTATTCAACTCAGGTATGGCATCAACGCGGAGAAGGTGTAGAGGTCGTGGCAATGGTAAAAGACGAGAATTAGTTTAAAAAATTCGCCCAACACATTGCCTCGCACGGTGTGAATGCCCTCGGTTGTAAGATGATGGATTTTGTCGATTGAACACTGGCCTGAAGGTATGATCAGCCTGAACGGGACGTCTATCTAAATGGCGACGGGGGAGCCATTTTTCAGACCTCCGTTGATATTTTATTTAAAACGAATGTCGTTAATGATTTGGACGTCAGTCTGCTAAGGCTAGTGCCCCACAATGTATTCAACGCATGTACAGTATGAGTACAAACTGCCGAGTTTGCGGCGATGGTAAAAAGTGAGTATATGCGCTCTTACATTGGCCCAAACTATACATCTTAATACATTTTTTCAAATCTGGGTGCAAAGTGAATTGATTCACGGGGGACGGGATTGTACGCCTCCTGGTTGGGTTGAGATGTGTCGGCATAATTGAAGAGAACTGATTAGGAAGTGGATCCAATTGATGGTGCAAGACCTTTGTCAGGGCAACTATGCTCCTCCAACACTAATATATGGGGGTCTAATTAGACCCCACCGACACACGGGTGGTAGGTGTGGCGACCACGCAAAGGAAAGAACGCGCGTGAAATCTAAACGCTCAAGCCAGTAACTGATGGATTGGTCATTGGTCGAGTCGCGGATTGTCACAATATGTAAGGAGAGAAATGAGCATGGGGATGGGATCGAGGCTGCGCACTGTGGTACACGCAGGTTCGGGTTCGGAAGATCCGGTTATCAGCTTCATAGTCAATTCGATTATTCTTTCGCCAGACGCCAGGAGATCCCAATTAGGACCCGTGTGCGTCAGAATCAGACTGGTAGGAAAGTTTGATAGGCGGGTGTAAGACGGTGCAGGTAGGTAAAATCTTGTGAACGTACCGTACGATGGGCCCAATGAGCGAAGAAACCACATTCAGCTCGTTGATGTGATCGGTGAGAAGCGTGCTGTCGCTGAAGAAAGTTTGCAAGGAGTAAATACTCCCCCACAATAAATGTGGTGTCTCCAAATCAAGATGAAGTGTCAATGAGGTTATATGCACGTTTATGTCGTCCAATACAACCCTCAATGCCGCTGCAGCAAAATCTCGAAACCATGTATCTTGGTGGATGCAACACACGAGAAGCCGTATAAGGTGTTCAGATAAGGAAATTAGTCGCCAGTGACTTTGTCTGTTATGCTTTTGGTGGGAGAGATGAAATGATGTGAGGTCGCGACGCACTCTTGTAACCAAAATTCAAAGTAACCTCTGATCACCGTGAGCTCCTCTACAGATAGTTGACGCACGCGGCAGATCGCTTTCACGATATACACAAGGCCCCTAATGGTCCAGGAATCATGAAATTCTGATAGATAACGGGCGATATGCATGATAAATGTTGATGCAACCTCTTCAAAGTTGGTGTGCAGGGGTGACTTGACTAAAACGTTATAAAGTAACGACGTAATAGCAGTTGCCGCGTCTCTTTCTGACCAAAGGACGCCGGGACACCATCTAAAGGCTGAAGCCAAAGATAGCATAATTTGGGAAATATGGCCTTTGCTACTCTGCTGCATGTGAAATGAAGAGACCTGGAAATAATTTAACACATTGCTCGCTCTTCTCCGAATTTGAGGCGGGTATGTAGGTCTATGACTCAGATATAAGTATTTCGAGTGTATCCAATGGCTGACGCTGAGGTATCCCTACCTCATTAAATCAACAGTCTCTTGAACTAGTCTTCCCAATATTGGCAGGGTGAGATGCTTGTGTAGAATCTTGCTCAAGGCACCGTTGTCTTGAGACAATTGACTCATTATTTTCCCGTATATTGTCAGCTTTGCGATCAGCGAAGCTTTCTTTGCACTGTGAAGGACTTTGATCCCAACCCTTTCCAAACCGACTCCACAGTAATACCCGGAGCCAATTTCAATACTTGAAGATGTCACAAGACCCTGTGAGATCATTCCCCAGTCCTCGGAATGACTATGATACGGGCTGAGGTTGGATGTCGTATTGGTGGATATCTGAACAAAAGTGGGTGGGTCATGGTAGGTCGTTTCTCCTTGACACTGAAATGTGCCGCATGTGACACAGATCACATGAATATAGCATTTTACTTTACTCACCCACTCGTCAACCCAGACCTCTATATGGCTTGCAGAAAGTTGTATGTGCTGTTCGTCATCAGGGGGCCGATAACATAGATCATGGTCGGGTTCGTTACAAACCCATCGTTCTCGGAGCTTCTCCCTGAATATCTCTCTCATCCCCGTCTTAATGATCTGGTCCCGTTGCTCTGAGCTCAATATACCGGGGGAAACTAAGGGTGGCAGCTCCTCGATGTCTTCAAAGCAGCTCCCAGTCGTTGCCGAATTGTGACACCCCAGAGTCGTCTCGTTGGAAGTAGACATTGGTGGGTAGCAGACCAGAAGGGGGTACCTCGCTTTTATGCCGCCATCACTTGGAGAGTTAATTCCACCAAGGTACAGCCTCACGGCCGTGCTCACACCGGATACACAGTGTTTCATTCCTGCCTTCGCACACAAGGTTCCCTCACCTTCCTTGAACCTTATAGGCTCCAGTGCAACGAGGTTACCTTGCTACTTTCTCGTTTCACTGAAGGCTCACATAGTATCTAATAAAAGTTTAGTCCATTGTCACTTCATAGTATAGTATTTCTTGAGCGTCAGAGTTGAAAGCAAAACCGCTTTTCTGATATCGAGAAGTGACATTGCCCTGTATAATATCAATTCAGTCCAGAGCGATGCCCACCGGTTGCTACGTTCAAGTTGGCGCTGCCGGCCTCAGGCGTTGTCCGGACAGATTGCACACTTCCTGTTTAATTTTATAGACTTTTAGAAAGGAGGAACACAGGATAAGTGATGGCCTAGTCGCGCTAATGGTAAGCAACCGGATTTCTTTATTTGCCCTCGCCACATCCTTGATTGTGACGAATCCATCCAGGTATGTATTGACAGATTCTAACTACAATCCCGTGTCAGGAAACACTTACTTACAGCTAGTCTTATATGGGGGAATTGGCGGTGATAACTAGACCTGTTGACTTTTCTGGGATTTGGGTTAGCGAGGGATCACGAGCATTAGGGCTCGGGTCGCTGCGGTTGGGAATTCACCGCATATTTTGGGTTATATAAGGTCTATTTATATTTGTTTAGTCCTTATCCGTTTACAACGAGTACTGTCACCTCACTCAGACAAATGGAAAGTTATCCGGTGTAGGAACAGCACCAATAAGGCCTTCATCGTCAATCATGGATCCTTCGTTGATTAAGGCACGGACCGCGTCCCAATGTATAAGGAGAGACCGAGAATGGTGATGGCTTTGAAGCTGCACACTGTGGCGTGGGTCTGGGGGTGAGAGATCCAGATATGAGGGGCAGAGTAACCCTAATTATTTCATCATTGCATAATGTAGTAATTGCAGAATTCTTGAGTACCAGATGTCAGGGCCTTCCATCTTTCCGATCTCTTTTCTGCCATTTGAGAGGTTACATTCTGGGATATCATAAATGGAGTGGATGCTATCCAGAGTGACGCTGAGTGGTTTGCTGTTTCAGTGCCTGTTACAGCTAGCGTACCCCACTGCAATATAGGTTGTTGTTGTTGTTGTGGAGCTGGATGTCCAGGTGGATGGAAATGCTGTGGTGGTTGCCACTGCAAAATAGGTGGTTGTTGTTGCTGTGGATGGTAATGCTGTGGTGGTTCCCACTGTAAAATAGGTGGTTGTTGCTGCTGTGGATGGTGATACTGTAGTGGTGCAGCTACATTTCCTGGTTGATGACCATGCTGTGGATGTGGTGCTGACTGTAAAATTTGTGGCTGCAGTTGAGCAGGTTGGTCTAACCGTGGTAAAGCAGCATACTGAGCATACAGAGCAGCTACTCCAGCAGAGCCAACTGCAGGCTGGACAGCTTCACCTGCAGGTGCACCCTGTTGTATATAAAGTGGTTGCTGAAGTTGAGCAGCTACATTGCCTCGTACATGACCTGGTGCCTGTGGCTGAACAGGTGCATTTGCTGGTTGATGACCTTGCTGGATATGTGGTGCTAACTGCAAAATTGGTTGCTGCAATTGAGCAGCTACATTGCCTCGTACATGACCTGGTGCATTTGCTGGTTGATGACCCTGCTGGATATGTGGTGCTAACTGCAAAATTGGTTGCTGCAATTGAGCAGCTGGATTTCTCCGTCCACGACCCTGCCTAAGAGGTTGTAATGGTGGCAAATTTTCATACTGCCTACGCAAAAGAGCCACTGCATCAGAGCCAACTATAGCAGAGCCACCTGCAGCAGAGCCACTTGCAGCAGAGCCACCTGCAGCAGAGCCACTTGCAGCAGAGCCACTTGCAGCAGAGCCACTTGCAGCAGAGCCACTTGCAGCAGAGCCACTTGCAGCAGAGCCACCTGCAGTAGAGCCACCTGGCTGAGCAACCAAAAATGGATTATCAGGTTGACCTCTACCAACAGGGAGATCTCCAAATGGTCGAGGAGGGAGTAATATATTAGAATTCACAGCTAAACGTCGATGACGATCAGATGGAGATGTCATTTGCAATTGTGCCCTACACTGCCTTCGCTCCTCCTCCCGATTACGCTCAGGTGTTCGATCCATACTAATATAGCAATCACAGCAGTAGTAGCAGAGAGAGAAACCCTGCAAGAGAGGGGGAAGAGAGGAGGGGCAGAAAGTTGTAGTGAATTAGACTAAAATAAGCCAAAGAAAATTACAGGGAAAGGACTCACTTTCAATACTCCACTTATACTTATATGGAGTGGTCACAAACACAGTAGAGAGTGGCAGAAAAGAAATGCAGACAAATGGCTCTAAAATAGCCTAAAAACATGAAAAATAATGTATAAATATTTTTTAATAGCATGAGGGAAGGTACCAATACAAACTGGGAGATATGTTATATCTTCCAGTAACAATAGAAACAGCAATCAAGGCAAAACGGCCCAGAATAGACGGTCAATTTCACTGTAAGAACAATATTTGAGCAAAAAAAGGTAGGATTAATTACAGGGACAGGAATCACCTTCAATACTCGACTTATAATCACAGAGAAGACTCAAAAAGCAGTGGAGAGTCCTATGGAAAGGAAATTCAGACAAATAGATCTAAAATAACCCAAAAATGGGTAAAATAATGCATAAATATATTACAACAGCATGAGAAAGCCCAAAACATACCTGATATTATAGGATAGTCTTCAGACTGTGTATTTCAAAATTATGAATGAGAAGAACACCCGGGAAAGGGTAATCTGACTGCCAATAAATTATTTAATCATTAAAAAAAGCGAAAATTAAATAATAATTGGTAGAAGCTCACCACACCTTTTATATTGCCTGAGGAGTTGAAGAAGGGTTCAGAGATGATAAATGCTCAATATGGGGGGTCCAGGGCCAGTGGATGGCCAGACTCTAACTGCAGAATAATATATTTAATTATTAAAAAAGCGAAATTTAATAGGATTAAATAGAGCCCTCAACACACCTTGATATGGGCCCAGATACCTTGAGAAATATTCCAGAGAGGATCCCCTCACAATTTAAAGAGGACAAAGCCGGGGGAGGGAGAGGGGAAGGGAGAAAGTATGGCAGCCTCAAGGCTTTACAGCGGGCTTCCGGGCTTCCCGCGGCTATGGCCTAAAATGTTCCCACGCGTCGCAAAATAGTTCCGGGTATGTCACAAATGTCACGGAAAAGCTCCCACGCCCTGAGAAAAGCTCCCGCGGCGTCATTAAATACTCCCGCGTGTGCAAAAATGCCCCCGCGCTGACTAATGAGAGACTTCGGGCGCTAGCGCGCCCTCAGCTTAGTCACACACTCACACGCACCCTCATCGGGATTTTTCGACCCTGATGGGGAAGAAGCTCGGGCGCTCCGCGCCCTCATGGATTGGGGCGCCTGCGGCGCCTAAAAACGCCCACCACCCACCGTACAACTTTACTTTATATGATGATGATGCTGTTTCATGCACTCAGTTTAAAATTCCAGTGACTCACCTTCCGTTTTTCCATCAATTCCCCCATCGCCTTTTGAAATCGAGACTGAAATATGGCAGACCAAGACGACCAATCTAAAGCCCTTTCCGAGTTCCGAGTTATTTAGTCATAATCAAAAGTGGATTAACCAGGTGGTATGCGTAAATGCGCTTGTATTGTATACGGCTGATACCATTCCTTTCCTAGGTCGCTGCAAGCCAAAAGGCAACTAGTGAAAGTAGGATACTTGTCGTTGTATCTCCGCCTTGTTTGACGCATTTTTTTCACAGCTATCTTACTGCACCTGCATGTGGCGAGTCTTCCGATAACGACTGTATGATTGTCACTGACTTGTCTTTTAGAATGCCGAGTGGTCTCAATGAGACCTGCTGCCGCACCATCTGAACATGGCCCAGGGTCAGATTAACGACCAAGAGGAGAGAGAATGTGAGGAAAGTCTATTAAGCCCAGATCGGCAGCGTATGTCCGTATCCGACTGTGCCACCCAGCCCGATTCCGAGAACGGTTGTTCCGTAACAATCTCAAGCCCACGAAATAGCGCTCCCGCCCATGACAGTTCGCCTGAGGTGGAATTCTTTGTAATTCCCAAGGATTTGTTCACAGGGCTCACAGAGAGCCTGTGGGCATTTGAGAAGTGCAGTGCCAATTTAACGTCCAGGTGCGTCGACATCATGGAAGCCTACAGTGTTGGTCCCACGGATACCACATCCTGCAAGTGTCCCCCTGCTCCCGGCACCCCCCAACGACCTTCCAAACGTCCCTGCAGAAGTTCTTCCATCACCACTCCTCCCCCATCACCATCTACGTCACACCACAAGCGTTTGCCACGAAGGCGTGGGGCTGATCATTGCGAGTGCATACAGATTCACTTTCGCAACCTCTTGTTTCCAGAATGGTTGTTCCAGCATCAAAAATGCCTTGTGAAGTGGCCATGCAGTACATTGATGGAGGTAATGATTGGTTTCAACCTGTATGTTTGCGATTTTGACCATGTATCTAGACCCGATGACGATGAAGCAAGTCTACATCTTGATTTATGAAGATGGCTCTAAGGCCCGCGGCTTGAAACCCCCAACAGAGAATGTCTGGAGGCGCGCGGAGATTCCTCTTGCGGATATTGATCGTAAGGCAAAGTAGTGTGATGTATTATTCACCACTTAATAAATATAAACACATCAATTTGGCATAAACACTTACATACCTGTGTAGCTTCTATTTGTAACCTCCCTGAACTCCGACCTACCTAGAATGCATAAGCTGTTTTGCCGCACCCTGCTGGATGGTCTTGCACTTTCCGGCGGCTAGCTATTACGCACATACGTCAGAATTTTATTCAAGAACGTCAGGAAAGGTTGAAATGTGAGTAAAGTACACTTTATTACCTATAATAACATAATAACTTTATGATGTGCATTAACACCCCACGCGGATACTACATCCTCCAAGTGTTCCCCTGCTCCCACTGCCCCCAATGACCTTCGTGCTGATCGTAAATGGTGAATGCTACAGCATTCCTAAACTACTTCTTCTCTCCCCTTCACCCCCCATTAATCCACCTATTGGGGTTATATTTCCTTCCTGTCGCTAGAATCAATTCGAACAGGGCCAATTCTACTCGACCGCACCGCTCTTGCCATGGTAGAGCCACTGAAAGCATATGCAGTTTCCAACATGTATCACATGCACTCGTTGGTACCGATTTGGTCCTGGATATCCGGAAATTAGCCGTGATATAATTACACTTGGTGATAGGGACTGTGAACAGTAGTCAAATGGCTGGAAAAGAAGCTTTAGTTGATTCACTGGTAAACGTTGTGGCTCACGGAGAAAGCGCCAGTCGCCATATTCAAAATTACACTTGGAAGCCATTCAGGAAGGCCTCGCCACGTCAGTTATCTTTGTGACTCCTCCTTGATGTCGTGAATTAATCGGCTCATATGATTACAGAGTCATAGGCACCAATCAAGCAACTCTGAGACGTTTACAGGAGCCCGGTATCAGTGGACTACATGGAGTTCTGTTCTCAATCCCGGTGACATGTTGGGCATCGAGATACAATATTAAATGATGAATAGTGGAATCCAGGAGCTTATGCGCATCCAGCAGGTTGGAAATCGCAACGATGCTGAGAAGTATAGTCAAGTTTGGTTTAATCATACCTGATTCTTTCCTCGCGTTGCTTATCTGTTATTGTCATTTCACCATATATTCTCCCATAATACTATCAATAAATTGTCTCGTTTGGGGGTCCTCAAAGCTAATGTAAAGAGTCACAAAAAATCACAAAAAATCGCAAACAGTTCACAAAGAGTCGCAAAAAAACGGAAAAAATCGCAAAAAGTCAGAAAGAGTTGCAGAGCGCAAACAATCCCAAAAATGGGATGGAATGGCAAAACTGAGTTAGATCCATCACATTTTATTCTCCCGGCCCACCCTCAAGACATTTTCTGTTGGTGGTTTCAAGCTGTGGACCTTATCCGCATGCGGTCATGATGATCACCCCCAAATCTGATGAAAGGAATTGCAAAATGTCACCTGTTCTCAGCCCATAAAGTATATGAATACACTCAAACTTTGCCGTCGCCACAATTTCCAATAGACCATATATATTAGATCATGCATTCGGGCTCCAGGGCTCTCAGCAAAGGCCATTCTTTTTCCTGTTGTTCTTATTCATTCAGCATCCCAATATTAGTCATGAACAAATGTAAAGGCTGTCAAAGGAGGCTATCAGACGGCATGCACGTGATGATGATGGCGATCTCACAGCCCGATAAAGTCAATAATGAGAGGCCCAAATTTCAAATGAACAAGAGTAAGTATATATAAGTACCGTAAAATAATTAGAGTGGACCTCGGTTTAAAGAAATCCTTGACATTCAAATTACGTTTCCGTAAAGTAATAAATGTCACAGGACCACCCACTCAATTACAATGATTCTCTCCAATCAATATCTGCGTTTCGTGCAATGCATACCAAGAAAATAGTGAGATTTTTACACCCGATTCTATCTCTCTGTGATGCCTAATTTCCGAAATGTGAAGGAGTCAGATGCAGCACATATTTCTGATCTTGAGGAGAAGCTCCAAAGATCCCAAGCCATTGAAAGCGAGGGGCAACACGAGATTCGACAAGGTTTATGTAGAATTGCTATTCTGGAAGGTGTGCAGACTCCGATTTCTCAGACTTCTTCACCCTCTCGCATTCCCATTCAGCAATGTCTGCTGCACTCCCCGGCCAAACTCAGTTACCCCCTGTCACCACAGTGGCTCCTGCTGATGAGACCCAACCTCTCGCTACACCACCGATCTCGACCTCTGAGCTATTGGCTCTCCTTCAAAACATGTCTAGATCTGCTCAACAGGCTGCCCTAGCTTCGCAAGTGCCCCCCGCAAGCCCCTTATGCTTTCCAGCCCCCACACCAGTCTTCAACTGGCTTATCTTTCATGCCTCCCTTGGGCAATGCAGCCTCTGGTGCGTCCTCTCTGCTTTCTCTGTTTCCAGATATCGGCCTCTGAAGCCCTCCTATGAGTTCCAGGGTGGTATCTACGTACAGGCAGAGCATGCCTTTTCGAAATACTTCCCCAACTTTGAGTCATTTTACTACCCCCTTTCACGCTATTTCAGCATCCTCCATGCACACGTCCTCTCAGGTAACCACTCTCCAGTATCCACCAACTTCATTCTCGGGACCTCAAGTTACTTGGCCCTCCTCTGCTCTTGGTACTTGGAATACGACTAGACAGCACTCTTAAACTACCACTTCGCCTTCCACTCCAAGCGAACCTTCGGTCATTTGGTCCTCGGCCCCTTCATTACCAAGCTTCTATTGAACTTGCATGCAGACCATCCTACCCTGCACCTGCCTCGAATATTTGGGCCTTGAAATAGACACTATCACCATGGAAGCATGTTGTCAGGTTGCGCAAAAGAGTCACCAGCAACCGCAGAGTTAGAGGAGATGGTGGATTAGGTGAATTGCTAATAAAGTACTTTTTTTCAATGTAATATGACTGGGCGATAATGGTCTTCTGTTTTGAAATGTAGCAAGATGTAAAAATGATACATGGGTAAGATAAATTGGAGTTGTTTCGAGAACGAATTTGAATTTCTACATAGGGGGGGATCAGTGATACTGTGCAAAGGGTCGCAAAGAGTCTAAAAGAGTCGCAAACAATCTAAAAGAGTTGCAAAGAGTCTACCAGAGTCAAAGTGTCTAAAAGTGCAAACAATCTAAAAGAGTCGCAAAGCGTCTAAAAGAGTTGCAAAGAATCTAAAAGAGTCACAAAGAGTCTAAAAGAGTCACAAAGAGTCGCAAAGAGTCACAAAGAGTCGCAAAGAGCCGCAAAGAGCAAAGAGTCGCAAAGAATCTAAAAGAGTCTAAAAGAGCCACAAAGAGTCGCAAAAGTCTAAAAGAGTTGCAAAAAGTCTAAAAGAGTCACAAAAAGTCTAAAAGAGTCGCAATGAATCCCACTGTAGCCTCTTGAATATTTGGGAATCACACTCAATCCTCCTGATTTAGACTTTTTGCAACTATTCTAAACTTTTTGCGACTATTCTAGACTCTTTGTGATTGTTTGTGACTGTTTGTGACTCTGATAGACTGTTTGCGACTCTGATAGACTGTTTGCGACTCTTTTGGACTGTTTGCGACTCTTTTGGACTGTTTGCGACTCTTTTGGACTTTTTGCGACTCTTATAAACTCATTGCAACTGTTATAGACTCTTTGCAACTGTTATAGACTCTTTGCAACTGTTATAGACTCTTTGTGACTCATGTAGACTCTTTGCGACTTTTTGGGCGGCGGGTCCCGAACTTGGGCTCCGGGTCCCGAACTTGGGCTCCGGGTCCCGAACTTGGGCTCCGGGTCCCGAACTTGGGCTCAAGGGTGTCCATGTTGTCTTTCCCTTCAAGCTAGCGTGGAAATCATACCGTGCAGCGAGAGGCGAGGTGAGCGTGGGTTCCGGTTCCGCCGGGGACAACTTGTCCTTGTCCTTGCCCGTTAACGAATCGTTGTCAAAGTCGGCATCCGAGTCAGAGTCGCGGAGCGTGTGGGGGAGAATCTTCAGCCTCCGCGGGGGGAGTTTATGTCGCCTGTCGTCCACAACGGTGACCGTGACACTCGCTTTCTCCAGCCCCCAGCCGCAGGTCCCCCGCCCTCTCTCCCTTGGCGCGCTCAAACCCAACCTGGTAGTCCGCCCCCCCATTGTTATCCCACATATCCCACCCGCCCACCGGAAACCTGACGCAGAGCACTACCGCATCTACCGCCTCCGCCCCAACAACAGCTGCAAGAAGCGCCGCACCGATGCCTCGCCCTACGACACCTCCATCTCACCGCACGACTTCCCCGCCGATGAGTACAGCAGCGTCTCCCCCGTCGACGGCGCACCCTACCGCCTCCCCTACTGGCTCGCCACGGCCTACTACTCCAGCAGCAGCCACTACGCCGATGCCGTGCCCGCGCTGAATGGACCCGCCGTCCACGCGGACCCCGACGACCACTTCCCCCCTGCCGCGACATGGCACCCCGCCTTCCCCAAGCTGGGGAACACGCACGGCGGCCACCGGCCCCACGGGCCGCAAGGACACGGGTATGGGCCGCACGACCATGGACAGGGACATGGGCACGGGCACGGGCCGCACAGCGGCGGCGATGGACACGGACACGGGAACGGGCCCTACGACACGCTGCACCCGATCGCGCACGGCGGCGCGCACCCCCGTACCACGCGCAGAACTGGTCCGACGAGACCGGCTCGAGTGCGGACTTTGGGGGCTTCCCGCCTGGGCTTGGTAGCGGCGCCGCGGGGAACGGCGGGAGCGGGAGCGGCGGCAGTGGTGCGGGGAACGCGAGTAGGGGCGGCAGCGGCGGAGGGGGTGGGGGCGGCAGGCTGGGGCTTGAGACGCTGACGGCGCCGTTTTTCCCGCAGGGCCCTGGGGGCTCGCCGAGCACCACCACGACCAGCTTGAACGGTGCGGCGGGGGCGGATCGGGCGCGGAGGTGGGGCCGGGCCATTTCTCTCGCATCACCCGCACACGTCGACGACGCGCCAGTCGTACCAGCACCCGTCGGGCCTGGGGACCACGCTTGCGCTGTCCCCCGCAAATGTGTAGCATGGCAGTCTGTGGAGCAGTATGCGGACGATGAAAACGGAGATATGAATAGGATGGATGAGTGATCACATTTCGCCATCATCTCCTCTGGCCGGCTCCCTTTGGTTATCCCCCCCCCACTTCTATTGCTATCCTCTCCAGCTAGACTTGGAGTTGGATTCCCATTTTCTTTCTCAGCATATTATATCACACCATCACGTCCACACCACCTCTCCCCGCCTTGTCACCCCGCCCCGGCCAGCACTGCGCCAGCTTTCAAGCTTTATACAAGTAAAAAGTATATTCTACTTAATATAACCAATGTCTCATTTATATCCTGCACCTGATGATACTGGTATCAATACTCAACTACCTGTACCTACCCACCATCACCCCAGCCTGCCCCCTGCCGCTGCCGCCATCTTGGATACTGCCCCAAGCCCCATTTTCTTGTTCCATGCCATCATCCCCCAGCTTCAAATTCACATGTGATGTGTACCTCCTACTGTATATCAGGTTTGCTGCGGCTTCTTCTTAACATACATTATCTATATAATTGATAGTGATGCGTTTTTTTCCTCCCTTTGTCCATGTGCTGTGTGTATAGTGTATCATTGTTTGTGGTCATAGAGAAAAGAGGATAATAGAAATTTTGGAGGCTTTTTACATAGATTATTATTGTGTGAAGACACTGCTACTTTTGCGACTTTTTGTAACACGACTTTTTGCGATACTTTGCGACTTTGTGCGACACTTTGTGACTTTGTGCGACTTTGCAACTTTTCAAAGAGTCACAAACAGTAAGTCGCAAAGAGTCTATAACAGTTGTAAAGAGTCTATAAGAGTCACAAAAAGTCCAAAAGAATTGCAAAAAGTCCAAAAGAATTGCAAAAAGTCCAAAAGAGTTGCAAAAAGTCCAAAAGAGTTGCAAAAAGTCCAAAAGAGTTGCAAAAAGTCCAAAAGAGTCACAAAGAGTCACAAACAATCACAAAGAGTCTAGAATAGTTGCAAAAAGTCTAAAAGAGTCGCACTCTAGCCTCCTGAAAACTTGCAAATCGCATTGAATATTCCCAAACACTTGCCAATTGTAATGAATATCTTTTCAAATATTTGCGAATCACACTGAATCGCACTGTATCCTTTCGAATATTTGCGAATCATGCTGAATTGCAAAACATCGGTTCAGGGTTTCTCACCTTGAAAAACCTCTAAGAAACTCATGGAAAATCATCAATTTCTTCATGATTTCACAAACAGATTTTTTGAATTTCCATAGTGTTTGTGACCAAGGAAAATTTTGTTGAAATATATAATTATTCAATGATTTTATGTATAATTAAATTGTAAATTTCTTCATGGTTTTCCCCTTGACAAAACATTAAAAAAACTTTGTCTTGGCTCAAGATTTTTTCAGGCAGAAAACCATAGTTTTCACTGAATTCCCTCAGGGGCAAAATTAAGTAGAAATATGTGGTTTTCAATTGATTTCTCTAGGCACATTATTACAGTTTTCATAGGATTTTGTTAGGTGGAAAAATCCTAACAAAATACAGGGTTTTCTAAAAGTTTTCTTATTCAGAAAATCCTTAAAGAATAGGCTATTTCCAACAATATTTCCTCATAATTTCCTGATGCAAATTTTTAGAATTTTCAGATCCAATTTTTGGCCTCAGAAAAACCTACTAAAACTCAGAATTTTCAAAGAGTTTTTCGATTCACAAAACACTTAGAAAATTTGGCCAAATAACAAGATTTTTTGAAGGTTTTCCAACTCCAAAAATCTTGGGATGCCTCCAGTGTACAGTCACTTTTCGCCGCCGCCGCGCGCTCTGCATGTTGCACCTGTTGATGCCATACATGCATTGAATACACTCGCGGCCACCAGCGGCTAGACTGATATCCTATTTATCAATGGCAATCATTTTAAACAGGACGCGAACTTGAGAGTTGTATGAAGCTACATAATTTGATACATACAATTTAGAATCGAAGATCGTCACTTGAAATAGTCGCTGCGAGGTTCTCTACACTGGTGTTGAATATACTCCAATGACTACTCTTTGAAATCACATCGCATATACTAGCAGTAACAACGTCGATCGAATATCACTACGGCGTCTCAAAGCAGGCGGTCCCACCATTCTTCTCGTGTCCTTTGTTTGGGAGAACAGGAAGCCGGGGCCAAACCAATGGACAACATCATGATCAGGACACCGACATTTCTTCACATGTCGTGAGCTTTCACCTTGTATAAGAGGAAGGTAGCTCGTGGTCATGTCGGGCGGAATCCCATATCAACTAAGAGCTGAAGAATGCCCACGACCCGCCGCGTGGAGCCCGAGATTTTCTGGTTTATGGTCTGTTTCAATGTTTCAGTCGTTAGCGTCAAACCACACGCCATGACAATTTATTTTACTCCCTATCCCGACAGTTCCCCTACTGCTACCATGTCAGTTGACTGAAGTTCATTCCACCAATTGTCTTTGAATTAAGTCATTGCGAGTAGTAACGAAAAATTCATTTGATTCAATATAATATTAACGAACTATTCGACTAGATCCGTGGGCCTCTTGAATGTTAGTTGTCGTCGTCCCCTGTTCCTTCTTATGCGTTAGTCGTCACAGGTTCCAATGGTGCGTTGACGAATTCGAATTACGTCTTCGTTTTCCGGAACATAATTATGGTGGTTTCCAGACCATCAAAACAATTCTAGTCGTTTCGTCGCCATAATGATGCTTGCCAAGGAGCTGCAGCAATGGATGAATAGTATGAGCCTGGGGCGTCGCGGCGGACAGTTCACTGAGCAAGACAGAGAACAAAATATATTCACGTTCGACGATCAGCCACCTCGTGAAAAATTGCCCTGAACTCCTCTTGGATATTGCAGCGGACGGGTCAACTATAGTCATCTTTCTTGCTTTTCTCAGACCTTTCGGAACATGCAAGCCCCTTGATATGACAAGGGCACACGAGGAATACACTCCTCATTGGGGCGATATAACATTGTTTAAGCTGGAAATCCTGTGTCGGGATTATGATAGAATTGAATACGGATGGCCATTATTCAAGCAACAGCCTGCTTGAGTGTAATTCTCGGTCCACGACTGTTGACAAACTGGATGTTTCACTGCCAAGGAGAGACAACTTACCATGACCCTTCGAGTATGGTTGGGATGCCAGGGAGTCCACGAACGCCACATCCCGCATGTCAGTGATACCGCGGACTGGGGAATGGTCTCACAGCATCTCGGCTTGACGGGTTCCTGGTCCGTTTTTGAACCGAACGGAGATGACCTGATCAGAATGTTTAAACCAATCCGGGTGTGACCATTGCCACTGTCTTGAAATGAAGTTCCTGTCATTGTTAGTCTGGCCCTCGGACACTGAAGTTTAATTGTCGTCGAGAGTGGTCCCAATTGTATTCTGAAAAAATATGTGTTATTGTTCTACTGCACTGAAGATTTGCGCCAGAGTCATTGCATTATGATGCATTACCTTGGCAAGCTCTGTGTCTTCTACCCATTTAGTGATGATAATAGCCATTGATCAACAAAGAAGTTCGTATGGACCCACAAACTTCATTATTTCCCTGAGTAACAATCATGAAACACGAGAGAATGAACTCAAAGTGGAGTGGGCAGCAACGAAGGGGCAGGTGCGATGGCAGAAAAGGGCGAGTGTAAGCGCAGCCGGGCATGGCGAATCTTTACATATTGGAAGAACTCCGCCTACAATAGCTCAAGTTACAGGTGGGTCACAATTATTGACCTACGTTGTCATCGTAGCATCAAAGAATAATTTCCATTCAGTCATCCAGGTAATAATAAAGCTAGTTGTAAGTAAGTACGATATGAGACGCGATTATATATACAGTGTGTCAATAAGAATTCTGATGGACACGCCATAATCAAAATAAGTTTAAGCCAGCCTCTTGTGTACCTCAATAAAATCTACAATGAGAAATTTGGTCTTACGTCACTCTTTGTCTTGTTCAGACATTGCACAAAAGTCAAGCCGATTGATATGGCATGGGTGAAGGAAGAAATCACGTTGCTTACCATTAAATCGTTGAAAGTTTGATAAAATTAAACAGGCAGCGCACACTCTTTCCAGAAAAGGTTTGAGGCTGACAACGCCAACTTGAAAGCAGCAGCCGGAAAGCATAGCTCTGAACTGCATATCCACGCCTCCAATGAAAAGCCGTTTTGCTTTCAACTTTGACGCGCAATAATATCCGAAATACTATATTAGAGAGTATTTGCAACTAATAATTATCAGCTCCGGAATGATCCGGACATCAACTCCGCCTATTATTTATTGTCGATCAAAATATTTCCCAACATGTGACCTAAAATGTGACAGCTGAGTCTCCAAACCGGGCTCTTTACCCTAACAGACGTGTTCTCAAGGCCATCACCTTGTGTTCCAGTGGTCCCCAGTGAGTTCAACCTGTCCCCTCTGTTTTCTATGCTAACTGACTCTTTTCTGAGGCTGTCATCACATTTTCCAGGTTTCTCAGTGCATCCAAACCATATCCCTTCTTCCTAATCCAACACACGTGTTCTCAAGGCCATCACTTCGTGTTCCAGTGGTCCCCAGTAAGTTCAACCCATCCTCTCTGTTTTCTATGCTAACTGACTCTTTTCTGAGGCTGTCATCACGTTTTCCAGGTTTCTCAGTGCGTCCAAACCATATCCCTTCTTTCTAATCTAACACACGTGTTCTCAAGGCCATCACTTCGTGTTCCAGTGGTCCCCAGTAAGTTCAGCCCATCCTCTCTGTTTTCTATGCTAGCTGACTCTTTTCTGAGGCTGTCATCACGTTTTCCAGGTTTCTCAGTGCGTCCAAACCATATCCCTTCTTCCTAATCTAACACACGTGTTCTCAAGGCCATCACTTCGTGTTCCAGTGGTCCCCAGTAAGTTCAACCCATCCTCTCTGTTTTCTATGCTAACTGACTCTTTTCTGAGGCTGTCATCACGTTTTCCAGGTTTCTCAGTGCATCCAAACCATATCCCCTCTCCCTAATCTAACATGTGTCTGCAAGGTCCACATATTCTGAGTGCCATGTCCTACCAATTCAGGACCGTGTTGCCTTCTGACTTCTATCACACTTCCCTTCTCTCGCCCTCACCTCCTCTCCCATCATCACATGTGATGCCCCTCACGCCCACACTCCCATCTTCAAAATGTGCAAGATACTTATCTGAAGCATCCAACATGCAGGTCCCACACCCCCATAGTCCCATGAACATGGATACCCCCATATGCCCTCTTCCCCCCAACTCCTCTTCCATGGTCAATGCCCCCCAACTGGTCACTCCGGTCAGGTCATCTCCACGCCATCACCAGGTCACTTCAGTCACATTATCTCCACAAGTGTTTGAAGGTGAGTCAGACACTGGCATTTTCACTGATGGCAGCAAGGATGCCTCTTCACCCACCAAGAAGAGGACACAACGACGCAAGCCCAGGGAGGAGTTCACGACCAATGACCTCAAAGCACTTTTGAGTGCAGTTCTAAATGTCAACCCCTGGATGTGTGCGTGTGGGGAGTCAAAGGACAAGTGGGAGGAGGTGTCAGTTTTGGTCAAACAGGCTAATGCGTGTGAGGGACGTTCAGCTGATACACTGAAAAACAAGGTGTACAGTCTCTTGAAAGCTATTGAGGTGCGTTTTTTTTTCTTTATGTATTTTATTTAACAACTCTATTAGACTTGAGGTGTTAGCACATGGAATTCTCTCACTCGTGATGCAGGTCTTTTCACTGCCATCTCAGGTCATTTGGATTCTGTGGCAGCTCTCAAAAAACTGGCGGAGGAAACAAGGGAATCTGATTGCGAGAAAATGAAACTGGTATGTTGTTCTTGATATTATATCTTTATTCTACTCACTTTTTTTAGGCAGCCGAAGCTCAGAAGACTGCTGGCTTGAACTTGCACGATGCAATGATGAAGGGCCATTCACGCCGATCCCTGAAGAAGCACACTCAGGACGATCTTTTTTCGGCCACAGGGCATTCTGACATAGCACAGGAAGACTCCTCTGGCTCTGGCATATCAATGTTGACGAGCCGACACACTTTGAAGAGCAAAAAACGCCGTGTCAATTATCGGCCTCATTCGTACTTCAGTGGATGCGAGGGAGGTTATGATCAGTGAGCAACGCAAGCAGACAGAAGTGTTCGTTCTGGAGGCGCGTGCAGCACAAGAGGAGGCGCGTGCAGCACAAGAGGAGGCGCGTGCAGCACAAGAGGAGGTGCGTGCAGCACAAGAGGAGGTGCGTGCAGCACAAGAGGAGGCGCGTGCAGCACAAGAGGAGGCGCGTGCAGCACAAGAGGAGGCGCGTGCAGCACAAGAGGAGGTGCGTGCAGCACAAGAGGAGGTGCGTGCAGCACTAGAGGAGGCGCATGCAGCACGAGAGGAGGCATGTGCAGCACGAGAGGAGGCACATGCAGCACGATAGGAGGCACATGCAGCACGACTTGCCAGTGATGAGATTGCAAAGTCACTCATTGATGTGTTGAGACAGGGGTTGTTGGGATGATGTTTGTTTTTCTCCATTTTCTTGTGATTTTATCATAGTCGGTTTTCTCAATAATATTTTGTATACAAAAAAGATAAAAGAAATTTGTTTTATTGTGAGGAATACAATGGAATACAACAGAGTAAAATTAATCATGAAAAT
Organism: Hysterangium stoloniferum; assembly: GCA_015178975.1. Lineage (NCBI taxonomy): Eukaryota > Fungi > Basidiomycota > Agaricomycetes > Hysterangiales > Hysterangiaceae > Hysterangium > Hysterangium stoloniferum. The sequence continues at coordinate 507,772 of WHVD01000045.1, forward strand.
ATATATCTACAGTTGGCGGCATGCAACCATAATGAATAGATGTTTGATTCGGAGTGAGACATGCATGGGCGTTGCACAATAGGACACCAATGCGATACATTGTTCCACACTGTGTCCCCAATATCTTCTGCTTCGCAACTGAATTGAGAAATGGCCAGTCCTGAAGGATGAGGCCAAATCCATGCTCCACTGAAATGTGCACCCTACCCATTGCCGTGTTCCATGCACGCTGTTCTTCAGAGAGTGGTGCAACTGCAGTGTATGAGCTCACCATGACTGGACTTGTGCCATATGCCAAATCTCCATAGATCTGAAAGTATCGGCGCTCAGGGGGGTCATCTAAAGTTGATCCTGGTTGGATTGCCTTCTGCTCTAACATCGCTAGGAGCCTGCTCTCAGCTAGAACTCCCACATCATTTTGAGGGGCACGAAATGGTCCGCTGAGATGTACCATTAGCCCGTTGGGGGCTACAATGCCTTGGAACTTCATGCCGTGGCACTTCTTGTAGCCAGTGTACACAAGCTCCTGAAATTTGCATGGTTGACAGGTGGGATGGATAGTGCAATCGATGAAGCCAAATATTGTAGATGTGGGTGCTCCAAAGTTATGAATGGCTTCAGCATATTCTTGAAGACGATCCGGGTTGACAACCCCTTCTGTATCCCAGTCTAGTAGATGATCCCACCGGTTGATGAGAAATTTCGCTGTGGAGTTGATGAGATCAGAGATGACACCCTGCGACAAGTTATATTTGGCAGATAGAGCCCACTGGTCCTCTGGGCTATGCAATCGTGCACAAAGAAGTGTGAATGCCTCGACAGCAGTGGCTTTGTTGCGGTTAGGAGTGATAAGGGGATCTGGGATCTCAAGGATTTGGCTCAATAGTATGAGCTCATCTGCTGTGAATCTATATAATTACGTTAGCAATGGTCATCAAATCAAAAAATATCCATACGCACCTGAATGCCCAAAGACACCCCAACCGCCCAAGTTTGTTCAGATAGTCCACAGTAATCCTCTCGCCTCCCTGATCTGGCCGAGGTCATTGCTTGGGTAGTGCGGAAATGGTTGCCAGAGTTGCAACATTGGCTGAATCGTCAAGTTGGAGTTGGATAGTGGGGAACAAAATGGGTGATGCAGTGAGAGGCTGTGCTGTGCAATGTTGGATAAAGACATTGGCAATAGTACTGGCAATGAGGGCCTTCTGTCGCCTGGAGAGTGTTTTTCTCAATGGTCTTGACTGCGTGACAGACATAATACAACTAATGTTGAATACTAAGTACCACAGGCGCCAATATTATCCAACATAATATCGGATCAAAAAATGCTAATATATATTAGTTGCAAATACTCTCTATTTTGTGGTGACAATTGCGTAAACTATTCTTAAATGGTGTGTGAGCCTTCAGCGGCAGGCGTAAAAAATTAATGAGGTAACTGAGTTTACTGGAGCCCAAATAGTTCAAGGAAGGTGAGGGGATTTGGGTTATGAAGGCGACTGTAAATCCTGTGTAAGCACAGCCACAAGTATAGAACATTGTGACTGGCTGCGCTATTAAAAACCCGTCACCACCTTCTAGTGTAAGCACGACTGCTACGCACAAATGTCTGCTTTCAACGAGACAACTCTGGGAAATCATGATGAGGCAACGGGTCAGACCTACCTTGAAGGCGTTGAGGAGATACCACCCTTAATTTCCCCAGGTGTATTGTGTGCAGAGCAACGGGACCAGATCATTAAGACAGGGATGAGAGAGATATTCAGGGAAAAGCTTCGAGAACGATGGGGCTGTAATGAACTCGGTCATGATTTATGTTATCGGGCCCCCGATGACGAGCACCACGTACAACTGTCTGAAAACCATATAGAGATTTGGGTTTACGAGTGGGTGAGTAAAGTACAATGCTATTTCCATGTGATCTGTGTCACATGCTGCGCATTTTAGTGTCAAGGAGAAACGGGGTGCCATGACCCACCGAATGTTGTTAAGATATCCACCAACACGACATCCAACGTCAGCCCGTATCGCAGTCATGTCGATGACTGGGGAATGATCTCACGGATTCTGACATCATCAAGTATGGAAATTAGCCCAGGGTATTACTGCGGAGTCGGTTTGGAAAGGGTTGGGATCAAAGTCCTTCACAATGCAAAAAGGTTTTGCTGATGGCAAAGCTGACAATATACGGGCAAATTATGGGTCGATTGTCTCAAGACGACGGTGCCTTTAGCAAGTTTCTGCACAAGCATCTTACGCTGCCAAGACTGGGAAGACTAGTTCAGGAGAGTGTTGATTTAGCGAGGTAGGGATACCTCAATCATTAAATACAGTCGAAATACTCATGTCTGAGTCGTAGACCTACATACCCGCCTCAAATTCGGAGAAGAGCGACAGTGGTTTTAGAGAGATTCCCGATATTTTCACTTCACATGCAGCGGAGTGGCAAAAGTTACACCCACCACCTCATACTATTTTTTGGCTTCGGCCTTCCTATGGTGCCCCGGCGTTCATTCGTCATATAGCGATACGTCAACTGCGATTACGTCATCACTTTACAATGGTTTAGTCAAGTCACCGCTGCACACCCACTCTGATGAGGTCGCATCGACATTTATCATACACATCGCCCGTTATCTAATAGAATTTCATCATCTCTCACCAATTTTCGGCCTTGTGTATATCGTGGAAGCGACCTGCCACCTGCGTCAACTATCTGTAGAGGAGCTTACGGCGATCAGAGGTTACATTGAATTCTGGTTACAACCGTGCGTCGTGCCATCACACCATTTCATCCTTCCCACCACAACCATAACAGAGAATATCAGACACAACGACTTTATGAATCTCCTATACGGCTTCTCGTGTGTTGCATGCACCAAGATGCATGGTTTCGAGATATCGCTGGAGCTGTATTGAAGGTTTTATTAGACGACATAAACATGCGTATAGCGTCATTGACACTTCATCTTGATTTCGACACGTCGGACTCACTGTATTGGAGTATTCGCTCCTTGCAAATCTTCTTCAACAACAGCACCCTTCTCACCGATCACATCAACCAGCTGAATGTGGTTTCTTCGTTCATTGGCCCCATCGTACGGTACGTTCACTATATTTTATCTTCCAGCACCGTCTTACATCCACTCATGAACCTGTCCTACCAGTCCCATTCTGACTCACACGAGTCCTAATCCGGATCTCCTTGGGTATGGTGAGCGAATAATCGCATTGACTCTGAAGCTGATAGCTGGATCTTCCGAGCCCGAATCTGCGTTGACCACAGTGCGCAGCCTCGATACCATCGCCATTCTCGTTTCTCTTCTTCCACATTGTGACATTATGCGCGGCACGACCACCGACAAATTCTTCAATTACTCGCTTGAAGCTTTAGATTTCACCGCGCGTTCCTTCCTTTGCGTGGTCGCCACACCTTCCACTTGTGTGTCGGTGCGGTCTAATTATACCCCCCTATCAGCGTTGAAGGCACATGGTTGCCCTGACAAACGTCTTACACCATCGATTGGACACACTTTCTAATCATTTCTCTTCGATGGTACCGACACATCTCAACCAAACCAGGATTGCAGCCGGGGTTGCAAATGTTATAAATCTATATGGTTTGAATCTATGTAAGAACTATATAGTCACTTTTCATTATCGCCGCGAGCTCCTCAGTTGTCCCCATAAATGTGTTGAATACATTTGCACTAGCCGTGGTTAGACTAACATCCACATTTTAAGGTAAGATGTCACTGGAGGTCTGAAAAAGGTCTCCCCCATCCCCAATTCGATGCATGTCTCGTTCAGGCTCATTTTACCTTCAGGGTAATGTTCAATCGACAAGACTCATCCTCTTCCCACCAAGGGCTTCCACACCGTGCGAGTCAATGTGCTGGGCGAATTCCTTAACCTAATTCTCTTCCATTGAAAACTTGACAATAAAGCTGCCATAGGCCGAGCAAATATAAGAGCGCAGACAGTCACTTTTCGCCGCCGCCGCCGCGCGCTCTGCATGTTGCACCTGTTGATGCCATGTATACATTGAATACACTCGCGGCCACCACCAGCGCCTAGACTGATATCCTGTTTATCAATGGCAATCATTTCAAACAGGACGCGGACTTGAGAGTTATATGAAGCTACATAATTTGACTCAATTTAAAAGCGCAGATAGTCATTTGCAATGGTCGCTGCGAGGTTCTCTACACTGGTGTTGAATATACTCCAATCACTACTCTCTTAAATCACATCGCATATACTAGCAGTAACAACGTCAATCGAATACCACTACGGCGTCTCAAAGCAGGCGATCCCACCTTTCTTCTCGTCCCCTTTCTTTGAGAGAACAGGAAGCCCGGGGCCAAACCAATGGAAAAGACCATGATCAAGACACCGACATTTCTTCACATGTCTTGAGCTTACACCGTGTATAAGAGAAAGGTAGCTCTTGGTCATGTCAGGCGGAATCCCATATCAACGACGAGCTGAAGAATACCCACGACCCGCCGCGTGGAGCAGTCATTCCCCGAGATTTTCTGATTTATGGTCTGTTTCAATATTTCAGTCGTTAGCGTCAAACTACACGCCACGACGATTTATTTACTCCCCATCCCGACAGTTCCCTGCTGCTTCTATGCCAGTTGACTGACGTTCATTCCACCAATTGGTATGTCTGAATTATTTCATTGCGAATAGTAGGGAAAAATTCATTTGATTCGATCTAATATTAAAGAACCATTTGACTAGATCCGTGTGCCTTGAACGTTAGTTGTCGACCCCTGTTCCTTCCCATGCGTTATTCTCTACACCTTTCACTGCTGTGTCGACACCGTTCAGAATTCGAATTACGTCTTCGTTTTCCGGAAAATACCCCCCGAAACATAATTATGTGGCTTTCAAACTGTTTCATCAAAACAATGCTAGTGAGTTCGTCGCCATAAAGGTGCTCGCCAAGGAGACACAGCTAGATGTCAGCTTTGACATTAGCAAGGACGTACAGTACTTCATAATCTTTAATCTACCTTGCAATCGTCACATCGAACAGCCACAGCAATGTTTGGATTATATGAGCCTGGGGCGTCGCGACGAACTGAACAAGACAGAGAACAAAGTATATTCATGTTCGACGGTCACCCACCTCCTGACAAATTGCTCTGAACTCCACTTGCATATTGCAGCAGACGTTTCAATTAGTCATCTTTCTCTCAGACATTTGGGAAGATGCAAGCCCCATGATATGGCAAGAGCACACGAGGAATACCACCCTCATTGAGACGATTGAGACGATAAAAAGTTGTTTAAACTAGAAATCTTGTGGTGGGATGATGATAAAATTGAATACGGATGGCCATTATTCAAGCAACAGACGGCTTGAGTTTAATTGTCGCTGCACGACTGTTGTCAAACTGGATGTTTCACTGCCAAGGAGAGACAAATTACCATGACCCCCCGACTATGGATGGGATGCTAGGGAGTCCACGAACGCCACATCCTGCCTCACCCGGTATCTCAGTCATACCGCGGACTGGGGAATGGTCTCACAGCATCCTGGCTTGACGGGTTCCTGACCCAGAATTACACTCTGGCAAGACTTGGCAGACTAATTCAACAGAGCATTGATTGAATGAGGTAGGGATAGCTCAGTGTCAATCATTAAATACACTCGAAATTCTCACGTCTTCGTAGACCCACAAAATTCCGGAGGAAGCGTCGATTATTTTATCCATGTTCTGGTGGTGTTCACTTTATATACAGCGGAGAGATCACACTGCCAAGCTCCTGACATCTTTGGGTTTTACCTTCATATGGTGCCCCGGTGTCAATCAATTGCAATGAGGTTATTATTTTATAATAGCGCCGCCAAACCACCACTAAACCCCAAATTTGATGATGTTGTATCAACATTTATCATACAACTCGCCCAAAATGTATTAACATTTGATCGTCAAGATACTTTACTCATTGGCGGGCTTGCATATTTCGGGGAAACCATCTACCACGTGCGTCAGGAGTGTGTAGAAGAAGTCACTGCGATCAGAGGCTACTTGAATTCTTGTTATGGCAGTGCATCACGCCATCACACCTCATCCTGCTGACGAAAGCCATTGTCTCCAGAATAGCCAGTAACGACGATTATCGTGTGAAGCAATTTCAGAGCGCAAACAATTACTTCTTATTCTTAATGCAGCTCTGCGGAGTCCGTGACGAAAGCTGGATTGATGATACCTTTGAATTTGTAGGGCTCGTGTTTTGTGACTAATAATTCAAACTAGATATATATATATCTCACAGGCAATGGCTATTCCCGGACCATTCTTGAACCGAACCGTGACGACTTCATTAGGAATTCTTGAGCCAGTCCAAGACCAGGTGCGGCCTTTGCCCTGTCTTTGAAGGGAATTACTGTCCTGGTCGGACTGGTACTACCATACCGAAGTTTTATTGTGAGTCTCAATAATGGATTCACATTGTCATCGTCGCATAGAAGAGCCATGTCCACGCATCAAGAGTATGAGCCTGGGGCGAAACATTCCACTCGGCAAGACAGGTAATGATAAAGCTAGGTGTAAGCAAGTATTGCCTGACATAGGATTATGTGTGCAGTTTATTAATAGAAATTCTGATGGACACACCACAATCGAAGTTATTCCAAGCTCGACTGTTACGTAACTCAACAAAATCTACCCTGAGAACTCTGGGCTTACCTTATTCTTTGTCTTGTTCAGACAATCTACAAAATTTAAGGCGTTTGATGTGGCAAAGGTGCATGAAGAAACCACGCTGCTTGCCATTAACCTGACTAGACCATCATTGAGCCTGGTTTCTTCTCATTGAAAGTTTTGATAAAATTAAACAGGAAGCGCGAAATCTCGCCGGATAAAGTCTGAGGTTGACAGCGCCAACTTGAATATGGCACCCAGTGAGCATCGCTCTGGAGTGCATTTATATTATGCTTGGCGATGCCACTTCTGGAATGTCAGAAAAGCTGCATTGCAACTCTGACACTCAATAATATTATGTTATGGGGTAACAATTGACTGAACTATTATTAAATGCTGTGTGAGCCTTCAGTAGAAGGCGGAAGAAAGTAGTAAGGTAACTTAGTGCACTGGAGCCTTTATGGAAGGTGAGAGGATGTTATTTACAAAGACGACAGTGACAGGCTGTGAATCCTGTGTAAGCACGACCACAAGGCTGTACCTTGTGAAATTAATTCTCCGACTGACTGGGCCATAGACGCTCAGCACCTCTTTCGAGTTTAAGTACGACTGCTACCCACCAATGTCTACTGTCACCGAAATGACTCTGGAGAATCACGATTTGGCAACGGCTGGGTCCTACCTTGAAGATGTTGAGGAACTACCACCCTTAGTTTCCCCAGGGTGTATTGAGTTCAGAGCAACGCGACCGGATCATTAGGATGGGGATGAGAGAGACATTCAGGGAGAGCCTTCAAGAAAGATGGCGCTGTAACGAACCCGGCCATGATTTATGTTATCGGGCCCCCGATGACGACCAGCACATACAACTGTCTGCAAACCATATAGAGATTTGGGTTGACGAGTGGGTGAGTAGAGTATAATGCTATTTCCATGTGATCTGGGTCATATGCTGGGCATTTTAGTGTCAAGGAAAAACGGGCTACAATGACCCACCGAACGTTGTTAAGATATCCACCAACATGACATCCAACCTCAGCCCGTATCGCAGTCATGACGATGACTGGGGAATGAGCTCACGGAGTCTTGGGACATCATCAAGTATTGAAATTAGCCCTGGGTATTACTGTGGAGTCAGTTTGGAAAGGGTTGGGATGAAAGTCCTGCACAGTGCAAAGAAAGCTTCGCTGATGGGAAAGCTAACAATATACGGGAAAATCATCAGTCAATTGTCTCACGACAACGGTGCCTTTAGCCAGGTTCTACGCAAGCATCTCACCTTGCCAAGATTGGGAAGACTAGTTCAAGAGAGTGTCGATTTAATGAGGTAGGGATAACTCAGCGTCAATGTTGAATACACTCGAAATATCAACGTCTTTGTAGACCCACATACCCGCCTCAAATTCGGAGACGAGCTTGGATGATTTTATGGGACCCGATGCCTTCACTTTATATGCAGCGGCGTAGCATACGTCAGACTACCCGGCTTATGACGTGTTTGGCTTGGGCCTTCACGTGGTGTCCCGGCGTTCATCCGTCAGATAGAGACGGTTCAATGGGGATTACGTCATCGCTTTACAACGTTTTAGTCAAGTCACCGCTGCACACCAACTTGGATATCAACATTTATCATACACATCGCCCGTTATTCATCAGAATGTGATGGGCTCTTACCCCTTTTCAGCCTTTTTCCTATCGTGGAAGCGATCTGCCACATGCGTCCACTATCTGTAAAGGAGCTTACGGCGATCAGAGGTTGCATTGAATTCTGGTTACAACCGTGCGTCGTCCCATCACACCATTTCATCCTTCCCCACCAAAACCACAGCAGTGAGTATCAGACACAACGACCTTACTCTTATGAATCCCCTATCCGGCTTCTATTCTGTTGCATTCACCAAGATGCATGGTTTCGAGATATTGCTAGAGCTGTATTGCAGGTTATAGTGGACGACATAAGCACGCATATAGCGTCATTGACACGTCATATTGATTCGGAGGCATCACGTTTACTGTATTGGAGTATGCGCCCCTTGCAAACCTTCTTCGACGACAGCACGCTTCTCACCGATCACATCAACCAGCTGAATGTGGTTTCTTCGCTCATTGGGCCCATCGTATGGTACGTTCACTATATTTTATCTTCCAGCACCGTCTTACCCATGAAACTTTCCTACCAGGTTGATTCTGACGCACACGAATCCAAGTCGGCATCTCCTGGAGTCTGGTGAGATAATAATGGCGGTTACTCAGAAGCTGATAGGTGGATCTTCCGAGCCCGAATCTACGCGTACCACAGTACGCGGCCTCGATACCATCTCCATTCTCGCTTCTCTCCTTCTACATTTTGACGTAATGCGTGGCTCGACCAACGACCAATACATCAGTTACAGGCTTGAGCGTTTATATTTCACCGCACGTTCTTTCCTTTCCGTGGTCGCCACTCCTTTCACTCGTGTGTTGGTAGGGTATAATTAGAACTCCATACCACTGTTCGAAAACATGGTTGCCCTGAAAGGTTTTGCACCATCAAATGGACACCCTTGCTCATCATTTCGCTTCGATAATGCCGACACATATCAATCAAATCAGGAGGAGCCGAATAGCGTCCCCCTTTATTCAAGTCACTTTGCACCCGTTATAAAGCTATATGATTTGGGCCTGTGTAAGAACGCATATAGCCACTTTGTATTATCGCCGCGAGCTCTGTAGTTGTACCCATCCATGTGTTGAATACATTTGGGGCCACCGGCCGTGCCCAGACTAACATTCGAATCATGAACAAGATATATTTTAAATCAGATATTACTGAATGTCTGAAAAAGTCCTCCCCCGTCGCCATTTTGATACATGTCTTTTTCAGGCTCATCATATCTTCGCCAGTGTTCAATAACAAGATCCATGATCTCAAAACCGAGGGCCTTCACACTGTGCGAGTCAATGTGTTGGGGGAATTCCTTAAATTAATGCTCTTCCATTGAAAACTTGACAATACAGCTGCCATAAGTCGAGCAAATATAAGAGCGCATACAATCACTTTTCACCTTTGCGGTGAGCTCTGCATGTTGCACGCGTTGATGCCATATATGCATTGAATACACTTCCGGGAACCATCAGACTGACATCCTATTTATAAATGACAATCATTTGAAACAGAACGCGGACTTGAGAGTTGTATGAAGCTACATAATTTGACACAATATAAAAGCCAAGATAGTAACTTGTAATGATCGCTGCGAGGTTCTCTAGATTGGTGTTGAATAGATTCCGAGGACTACCCGTCGCTGAAATCACCTCGCATATGCTAGCAGTAACAATGTCAATCGAACACCACTAGGGCGTCTTAAAGACGGCGGTCCCAACATTCTTGTCGTGTCCTTTGTTTGGCAGAACGGGACGCCGGGGCCAAACCAACGGACAACACCATGATAAAGACACCGAAATTTCTTCACATGTCGTGAGCTTTCACCTTGGTTAAGAGAAAAGTAGCTCGTGGTCATGTGAGGGGGAATCACATATCAACAAAGAGCGGGAAAATACCCACGACCCGCAGCGTGGAGTCGTCATTCCCCGAGATTTTCTCGTTTGTCTTCTGTTTCAATGTTTCAGTCGGTAACGTCCTACTACATGCCACGACGATTTATTTAACTCCCTATCCCGACAGTTCCCCTGCTGCTCCCATTTCAGTTGACTGGTGTTCATTCCACCAATTGTCATTTGAATTATTTCATTGTGAGTAGCAGCGAGAAAGTCACTTGACTCTATCCAATATTAAAGACCTATTCGACTAGATCCGTGGGCCTCTTGCACGTTAGTTGCCGTCCCCTGTTCCTTCCTGTGCGTTAGTCTCTACACCTTTCACTGGTGTGTCGACACCGTTGACGAATTCGAATTACGTCTTCCTTTTACGGAAAATAACCCCCGGAACATAATTATGTGGCTTCCAGACCGTTTCATCAAAACAATGCTAGTGAGTTAGTCGTCATAATCGTGCTCGCCAAGGAGACATGGCCAGATGTCAGCTTTGACATTCGCAAGGATGTACATTACTTCACAATCCTTAATTTGCCTTCCCATCGTCAAATATAACAGCCACAGCAATGAATGAATAGTATGAACCTGGGCGTCGGGGCGAACGGTTCACTGAGCGGGACGGAGAACAAAATATATTCACGTTCGACAGTCAGCCACCTCGTGAAAGCGTGCTTTGAACTCCTCTTGGACATTGCAGCAGACGTGTCAACTATAGTCATCTTTCGTGCTTTTCTCAGACCTTTCGGAAGATCCCAAGCCCCTTGATATGGCACAGGCCCACGAGGAATACAGTCCTCATTGGGGCGATAAAACATTGTTTAAACTAGAAATCTTGTGGTGGGAGAATGATATAATTGAAAAATAACGACTGGCTTGAGTTTAATTCTCGGTGCACGACTGTTAACAGACTGGATGTTTCACTGCCGAGAGACAAATTACCATGACCCCCTGACCATGGTGAGATGCCAGGGAGTCCACGAACGCGACATCCTGCCTCACCCCGTATCTCAGTCACACCGTCGACTGGGGAATGGTCTCACAGTATTTTGGGTTGATGGGTTTTTGATTTAGAGTTAAACTGTGGCAAGACTAGGCAGACTAATTCAACAGAGCATTGATTGAATGAGGTAGGGATAGCTCAGCGTCAATCAACGAATATACTCGACATCCTCACGGCTTCGTAGAACCACGAATGTCGGAGGGAGCGTCGATGATTTTATGCCTTTTCCGCTGGTATTCGCTCTATATACAGCGGAGAGATCACATTGGCAAGCTCCTGACCACTTTGGGTTTCACCTTCATATGATGCCCCCGGTCTCGATCGGTCAGATAGAAGTAATACGTCAACTGCAATGAGGTCGTTATTTTATAATACTGCCGCCAAGCCACCACTAAATACCAACTTTGCTGATGTCGCATCGACATTTATCATGCAAATCGCCCGATATCTATCAACATTTGATGGTCAAGATACTTTCCTCATTGGGAGGTTTGCGTATATCGTGGAAACCATCTCCCATGTCCGTCAGCAGTGTGTAAGTGACTTCGATCATAAACTACTTGTTACAACAGTGCATCGCGCCATCACACCTCATCCTGTTGCCTGCTGATGAAAACCATTATAACCAGAATAGCCAGGAACGACGTTGGTTTAACCAAGATCCTAATCAGTCATTCGTGAGTTGCATCCACATTCATATTATCCTTGGCAATGTCACTTCTGGAATGTCAGAAAAGCTGCATGCAACTCTGACGCTCAATAATGCCAGAACTATTATGCCATGTGGTGACAATTGACTGAACTATTATATTAAATGCTGTGTGAGCCTTCAGCAGAAGGCGTAAGAAAGTAGTAAGGTCGCTTAGTGTACAGTAGCCTTTATGAAGGGTGAGGGGGTGTGATTTACAAAGGCAGAGATGACAGGCTGTGGATCCTGTGTAAGCACGGCCACAAAGCTGTACCTTGGTGGAATTGACTCTCCGACTGACTGTGGCATAATTGCTCAGCACCTCTTTCGAGTGTAAGTACGACCGCTACCCACCAATGTCTACCTTCAATGAGACGACTCTGGGGAATCACGATTTGGCAACTGCTGAGTCCTACAGCGAAGACGTTGAGGAACTACCACCCTTAGTTTCCCCAGGTGTATTGAGTTCAACTCAACAGGAGAATATCAATGAGGCGTGGATGAGGAATCAATTCCGGCTGAAGCTCAGGGAACGATGGAGCTGTAACGAACCAGACCATTATTTATGTTATCAGGCCCCCGATGACGAGCAGCACATACAACTGTCTGTAAACCATATAGAGCTTTGGGTTGACGAGTTGGTGAGTCAAGTATAACGCTATTTTCATGGGATCTGTGTCACATCCAGCATATTTCAGTGTCAAGGAGAAACGACCTGCCATAACCCACCGATTGTTGTTATGTCTCGGATATCCACCAACACGACATCTAACCTCAGCCCATATCGCGGTCATGGCGAGGACTGGGGAATGGACTCGCAGTATGTTGAGACATCTTCGAGTGTTGAAATTGGCCCCGGGTATTACTGTGGAGTCGGTTTAGAAAGGGTTGGGATGAAAGTCCTTCACAGTGCTAAGACAGCTTCGCTGATCGCAAAGTTGACAATATACCGGGAAATTACCCGTTTGCTAAAAGACGGTGGTGCCTTTGGCAAGTTTCTACGCAAGCATCTTACGCTGCCAAAACTGGGAAGACTAGTTCAGGATAGTGCTGATTTAGCGAGGTAGGGATACCTCAATCATTGCACCAACTTTGATGAGGTTGCATCAACATTTATCATACACATCGCCCGTTCTCTATCAGAATTTGATGGGCCCTTACCCCTTTTCTGCCTTGCTGATATCGTGGAAGCGATCTGCCACATGCGTCCACTATCTGTAAAGGAGCTCACGGCGATCAGAGGTTACTTTGAATTCTGGTTACAACCGTGCGTCGTGCCATCACACCATTTCATCCTTCCCACCAAAACCATAACAGTGAATATCAGACACAACGACTTGACCTTTATAAATATCCTATAGAACTTCTCGTGTGTTGCATCCACCAAGATGCATGGTTTCGAGATATTGCTGGAGCTGTATTAAATGTTATACTGGACAAGATAAACATACATATAGCGTCATTGACACATCATCTTGATTTGCACACGTCGATCTCACTGTATCAGAGCATTGACTCCTTGCAAACCTTCTTCAATGATAGCACGCTTCTCACCGATCACGTCAACCAGCTGAAAGTGCTTTCTTCGCTCATTGGGCCCATCGTACGGTACGTTCACCATTTTTTATCTTCCATATTTTATCTTCCAGCACCGTCTTACATCCGACCATACAATTGTCCTACCAGTCTCATTCTGACACATACGAGCCCAGATTGGCTTTTCCTGGTGTCTGGCGAAAGAATAATTGACTTGACTCTGAAGCTGATAGCTGCATCTTCCGAGCCCGAATCTGCGTTGACCACGGTGCGCAGCCTTGATACCATCGCCATTCTCGTTTCTCTTCTTCCACATTGTGACATTATGCGCGGCAATGTAAGAACTATATAGTCACTTTTCATGATCGCCGCGAGCTCCTCAGTTGTCCCCATAAATGTGTTGAAAACATTTGCACTAGCCGTGATTAGACTAACATCCACATTTTAAAGTAAGGTATCACTGGAGGTCTGAAAAAGGTCCCCCCCCCCCCCCCCCAATTCGATGCATGTCTCGTTCAGGCTCATCATACCTTCAGAGTAATGTTCAATCGACAAGATCCATGATCTTCCCACCAAGGGCCTCCACACCGTGCGCGTCAATGTACTGGGCGAATTCCTTAACCTAATTCTCTTCCATTGAAATGACAATAAAGCTACCATAGGCCGAGCAAATATAAGAGGGCATATAGTCACTTTTCGCCCCCGCGGCGCGTTCTGCATATTGCACGTGTTGATGCCATACATGCATTGAATACACTCGCGGCCACGACCAGCGGCTAGACTGATATCCTATTTATCAATGACAATCATTTCAAATAGGACGCGAACTTGACAGTTGTGTGAAGCTACATAATTTCATATAATTTAAAAGTGAAGATAGCCACTTGTAATAGTCGCTGCGAGGTTCTCTACACTGGTGTTGAATATACTCCTATGACTACTCTTTGAAATCACATCGCATATACTAGCAGTAACAACGTCGATCGAATACCACTACGGTGTCTCAAAGCAGGCGGTCCCACCATTCTTCTCGTGTCCTGTGTTTGGGAGAACAGGAAGCTGGGGCCAAACCAATGGACAACACCATGATCAAGACACCGACATTTCTTCACATGTCATGAGCTTTCACCTTGTATAAGAGGAAGGTAGCTCGTGGTCATGTCGGGCGGAATCCCATATCAACTGCGAGCTGAAGAATACCCACGACCCGCCGTGTGGAGCCCGAGATCTTCTCGTTTATGGTCTGTTTCAATGTTTCAGTCGTTAGCGTCAAACTACACGCCATGACAATTTATTTTACTCCCTATCCCGACAGTTCCCCTACTGCTGCCATGTCAGTTGACTGAAGTTCATTCCACCAATTGTCATGTTTGAATTATGTCATTGCGAGTAGTAACGAAAAATTCATTTGATTCAATATAATATTAACGAACTATTCGACTAGATCCGTGGGCCTCTTGAATGTTAGTTGTCGTCCCCTGTTCCTTCTTATGCGTTAGTCGTCACAGCTTTCAATGGTGTGTTGACGAATTCGAATTACGTCTTCGTTTTCCGGAACATAATTATGGTGGCTTCCAGACCGTTTCATCAAAACAATTCTAGTCGTTTCGTCGCCATAATGATGCTCGCCCAGGAGCTGCAGCAATGGATGAATAGTAAGAACCTGGGGCGTCGCGGCGAACAGTTCACTGAGCAAGACAGAGAACAAAATATATTCACGTTCGACGATCAGCCACCTCGTGAAAAATTGCCTGCCCTGAACTCCTCTTGGATATTGCAGCGGACGCGTCAACCATAGTCATCTTTCTTGCTTTTCTCAGACCTTTCGGAAGATGCAAGCCCCTTGATATGGCAAGGGCACATGAGGAATACAGTCCTCATTAGGGGGATAAATAATTGTTTAAACTAGAAATCGTGTGGTAGGATTATGATAGAATTGAATACGGATGGCCATTATTCAAGCAATAGCCAGCTTGAGTTTAATTCTCGGTGCACGATTGTTGACAAACTGGATGTTTCACTGCCAAGGAGAGACAAATTACCCTGACCCCCCGACTATGGTTGGGATGCCAGGGAGTCCACGAACGCCACATCCTGCTCACCCCGTATCTCAGTCACACCGCGGACTGGGCAATAGTCTCACAGCATCTTGGCTTGACGGGTTCCTGACCAAGAATTACACTCTGGCAAGACTAATTCAACAGAGCATTGATTGAATGAGGTAGGGATAGCTCAGCGTCAATAATTCAATACACTCGAAATACTCACGTCTTCGTAGAGCCACGAAATTGCTGAGGGAGCGTCGATTATTTTATCTCCGTTCTGGTGGTGTTCACTCTATATACAGCAGAGAGATCACACTGCCAAGGTCCTGACATCTTTGGGTTTTACCTTCATATGGTGTCCCGGTGTCAATCATCTTGACGATCAAATGTTGATACATTTCGGGGGATTTGTATGATAAATGTCGATACAACATCATCAAAGTTGGTGTTTAGTGCTGGTTTGGCGACACTATTATAAAATAATAACCTGATTGCAATTACTTTACTCATTGGCGGGCTTGTGTATTTCATGGAAACTATCTACCACGTGCGTCAGCAATGCGTAGAAAAAGTTACTGTGATCAGAAGCTACTTGAATTCATGATCACCGCGAAAGCATACATCAGCATCGGGAGACTGACGGTTTCCGATGCGATGACTTGAGCGATAACTTGAATTGTTGATAGGTGATGATAACCTCAGGGACCGTCGGGTTGCAACACAGTCATAACAATGTTTAGCAGTTCAATTTACAGCATAATAAGCATCATAAAAATGTAGATTATATTTATTATAGTGTGAATAATTATGAATAAAAAATCATGCAGAGGACTGTACACTAGTTAGCTTCATGATGTACTGTTGATCCCAGTGCCCCATGATGTCACTGTGTAATTGCAATTCAACATTTTGAATAAAACAGATGAGTACTTTCCACTGTATTCTCAAGCTGAAGTTTAAAATATATACCATCCCATCATGTAGAATACCACTACCAAATCTGGAGGAAGCCCCGCCACTTCGGTTCCCACATCACTTACCTAGGATCACATGAAGGAAGTCATTGAAGAATAACAAAGAACAGTAGGAATAATCACTAATCCATGACAACATTTCTGTCGTTCACGCGAGTCTTATCTTCAACATCCATTTTCAATCTCCAGGGTCGGTGATCTTATAGCCCAAAACCTTGCAATAAACAAGGGCCTTTAACCCGTATTCAATATGGTGGTGGATGGAATAAACATAAACATGACATCCTTCAGGGGTTGTATTCATTTTTCGACATAGTAATCACTGTATTGGAAATTTGACGCCTTGCCAACCTTCTTCAATGATAACACGGTGCTGCTCTCCACTCACATCAACTTGGGTAGTTTCTTTGCTTGTGGAGTCCTTAATACATTATGTTCACTATCTTTTCTCTTCCAGTATTATTTATCATTTTGTGCATGACATTACCTCACCAGTCCATTTCTGATGCAAATGACTTGGAGACCACATTGACCTCGGGCGTTGGCTCTCAAAGGAATAATTGCGGTTATACTGACTCCCTTCACCATTCTTGTTTGTCTTCTTACACATTAAGGGACAATGCGCATCTCATCAATGAACCAGTTGAGGCTTGAGTATCTTGGGAATTTAGTTTCCATCCTCATTCCCTCCATTGCACGGTGGCTACACCTTTCACTGGTATATTGAAAGCAAGCAAGGAAGAGGATAATATCCTTCCTTTTTCCTTTTTTTTCAGCTCACTTTGGAGGCATTAATAGTTGCATAAAACTACATCACTTGAGTCAGATTGAAAGCTCATACAATCACTTCCTATGCTCACTGCAACTCTGCAATTCATTGCTGCCGAGAATTGTATCAATGATACCTTTGGCTTTGTAGGACTTTGTGTTTTTTGTCTAATAATTAAATATATTGTAAGACTATATATATATATGTCTCATGGCAGCAAATATTCCTGGCACTGTTTCTGAACCAGTCTGAGACCGGGTTCGACCATTGCCACTGTCTTTGAAAGGAATTGCTGTTGTTTTGGTCCGGTACCAGCATACTAAAGTATAATTGTCGCCAAGACTGATCCAAATGGTATTCCCAAGACATAATCTTGTTGCTATCTTGCTGCACTTGAGATTATCTGAGAGCCAGGACACTATGATACATTGCTGTGGCAAGCGTCACATATTCCACCCATTTTTTGACGACAATAGCCGATTATCAGCTTGGAAGTATGTTGAGACTCAGGGTAGCTCGTCCATTCCTTGGGTGACAAATTAGCCAAAACGAGAAAATGAAGGATCGATTGTGGTGACAAATGCAGGGCTGCAATGAATGGCCATTGTGTGGGAACAAAGAAGGATTGTTACAGTGACCCATGTAGAGCTCACAGGGCACAGTGGAATTGGCAGCACTGAAGGGGGCAGAAACATGGCAGAGAAGGGGAATGAATTACCATAGCCAGAGTGGTGAATCTTTACATACCGCAAGAGCTCTGCCTGCAATAGGTCAAACTATGGGTGGGTCACAATGCTTGATCTACCTTGTCATCGTCGCTTTGAAGAGCAATGTCCATGCATCAATTGTGTGAGCATGGGGTGAAACATTCCACTCAGACAGACAGAGAATGAGAAGGCTAGCTGTCAGTGTCGCCCGAGATGAGATTATATTTAGGATGAGTTAATACACACCCAGATTGATTCGTCACAATCAAGAATATGGCAAGGGCAGATGATGTTAGGATACACACACAGGGCGGGTCTCTGGAGAAACCCGCGGGATATCCAGTAGGACTTGGCTTCAGCTTATAGGCTGTGCCCTCGCTAGATCGTATTGTTCAATTTCAAATGGACGGACGGGGATCCCGGGGAGTCCGGGTGGGGGTCATGGGTCATAGGTTGTAGGTCGGAGGTCGTGAGTCGTGAGTCGAGATGGTCGAGAGGGATAGATGCGCCGGAGCCGGTGGGCTCCGACTAGTGTGAGCGGTCTGATGAGAGTAGGGTTTTAGGGCGGAAAATATATTAGATTACTGGGGAGAATCTAAGCTAATTTTCTGACTGGATTGTATGTATAACATCTGCCAGTTTATATAGACCATGGAGTGAATAACATACCAAATCCAGTAATGGTGAAACGAAACTAACAAAACATAAAATGGGAAATGTAAACACCAAGTTTGGTGTTAGGAACGGGACGGAACAGAGCGGAGTCCGAATCATGACAAAGCATAACCCATAACGGGAAACGGAGTGGGAGCGGAGTCCTAAATCGTGACAGGTCATTTGAAAAAATGGGAATGGGGCTCGAGTAGAGCGGTGATGGGTTTCTGAGCGGAGACCGGTGACTGATGCGTGGGACAAAGACGGACAAAGACAGAGACGGAGTCCAGGGGAAGTCCGGTGACTGATATGTGTCTTAATGAGGTCGAACGTAACAAGTCTTGACGTAACGGAGTCCGGGCGGGAAATTCTATAAACAGACGATTGGTGCTTGTAGCGCGTGGGGGCGTACGAGTTAGTGCCCGGAGTCCGGCGGGATTGTCCGGTCGTAACAGATGAAGCAATAATGTTGCTTACCATTAATGTGACTAGGCCATCACTGGCCCTGGGCTTCTCCTCAGTGAAAGTTGGCAAAATAAAAACAGGAAGTGTGCAATCTCTCTGGACAAAGCCTGAGGCTGACAGCGGCAACTTGAAGGCAGCAACCATTGGGCATCGCTCTGGACTGCACTTATATGGGACATGGCAATGTCACTTCTCGATATCTTAAAAGCAGTTTTCCTTTCAACTCTGACGCTGAGCAATGCTATACTATGAGGTGACAATCGACTGAACCATTATTATATGCTGTGTGAGCCTTCAGTGGAAGGTGTAAGAAGTAGTCACCTCATTACAGTGGAGTTTATAAGGTTCAAGGAAGGTGAGGGAACCTTGTGGATGAAGGCAGGAATGAAATGCTGTGTATCCCATGTAAGTACGGCCATAATGCTGTGCCTTCATGGAATTAACTCTCCGACTGCTTGTGGCATAAAAACAAGGCACCCCCTTCTATTGTAGGTGAGACTGCTACCCACCAATGTCTACTTCCAATGAGCTGACTCTGGGGAATCACGATTCGGCAATGGCTGGGATCAACCTTGAAGACATTGAGCAACTCCCACCTTTAGTTTCCCCTGGTGTATTGAGTTCAGAGCAACAGAACGAGATCATTAAAGGGATGAGAGATGTATTCAGGGAGAAGCTTCGAAAATGATGGGGCTGTAATGAACCAGGCCATTATTTATGTTATCGGGGCCTTGATGATGAGCAGCACATACAGCTATCTGCAAACCATATAGAGGTCTGGGTTGACGGGTTGGTGAGTAAAGTATAATGCTATTTTCATGTGATCTGTGTTACATGTGGCAGATCTCAGTGTCAAGGAGAAACGACCTGCCATGACCCACCCACTGTTGTTAAGATATCCACCAACATGACATCCAACCTTAGCCCATATTGCAGTTATGCCGATGACTGGGGAATGATCTCGCGGAGTCAGGGGACAATGTCAAGTATTGAAATTGGCCCCGGGTAATACTGTGGAGTCAGTTTGGAATGGGTTGGGATGAAGGTCCTTCACAGTGCTAAGACAGCTTCGCTGATCGCAAAGCTAACAATATACTGGGAAATCACCCATTTGTTACGAGACAATGGTGCCTTTGGCAAATTTCTACACAAGCATCTTACGCTGCCAAGACTGGGAAGACTAGTTCAAGACAGTGCTGATTTAGTGAGGTAGGGATACCCACCTGTGTATCTTCTATTTCCAACCTAATTAGCTTGCCGCATAGCCCCCTGAGCCCCGACCTAGTTAGAATGAATAGGCTGTTTTGCCACACTCTGCTGGATGGTCCTGCACTTCCCAGCTGCTAGACGAGTCACCCTTCACTTGCAATGCTCCACGCGACCTCTAGTTGTACACAACTGTACATAGCTGACATAATGTGTCTCCCTGCACTTTGCTTGTCCCACCTGCCACCATTTCATTCCTGGGCTTTGCTTTCCTATCATTTCATGGGAAAGAAGCGCAAATTAGGGCTCTCTTCAAAGGTCTCTGTATCTAGTGTTGGGCCAAATGGATGTCTTGTAACTTCTAGGATTACTACTGTGCACATATGTCAGAATGCCGCCAATTTTCTTCAAGAATGTCAGGAAAGGTTGAAATGTAAGTAAATTACACTTTATTACATATAATAACATAATGAATTTATCATGCCAACATCAAATTGTTTAGAGATATTTCGAGGATTTTGAATGCAGAAGATTTGTGTGGGTGTACCACACCCCCGCAGGTTTCCTGTCGATATTGAAATTTGATGCCCGTGCCCTTTGACTGTTGCCCCCGAATTGTCACACACCGTCGCCCACATTTTGGCTCATCGCTATCACCATTTCCATGCCGATTTACTGGCTGTTGTTGCCACTGCATTTTTCCCACTACATTTTGCACTGCTGCCACATCTTGCCACCAATGCCACCGTGTTTCACCACTATCACCCATTCCTCCAACATTTCCATGGCATCTTTTTTCACTATTGCTGTGTTTTCCACTCATCTTTGCGTCTTCTACTCATCTTTGCGTTTTCCACTCATCTTCATGTTTTCCACTCATCTTCGCATTTTTCATTCAGCATTATATTCTGGTTGCCATGCTGGAGCTAGAAAATCAAAGACTTTAACACTTATTTGGTTGAGGTAGTAAATTTTTCTTTTCAATTGCTTTTAATTGAAAGACTTTTATATTTCAGGGAGTGCTTTGGGCACTTGGTTTTCCTCGAGGGAGTGTATTAGAATATAGAGCTGTGTGAGCATGTACAAGGTGCTACACTGGCCCCATTGTTCTTTTGATTTTCGCTGTATTGCCACACACTATTGTTCTCATCGTGTATATATATAAGTAGTATAGTTTTTTTATAATTACACTATCCATTTCCCCCCTATGAGACATTGAGGTCAAATGGAAATTATATTCATCTTTGCTTATGATTATTATGAACTTT
Organism: Hysterangium stoloniferum; assembly: GCA_015178975.1. Classification (NCBI taxonomy): domain Eukaryota; kingdom Fungi; phylum Basidiomycota; class Agaricomycetes; order Hysterangiales; family Hysterangiaceae; genus Hysterangium; species Hysterangium stoloniferum. The sequence goes on from WHVD01000045.1 coordinate 529,280, forward strand.
GAGAACTGATTTCAACAGTTTTAATGCACTTCTCATTATCAGAGTGTGGTACAATAATCATAACATTCAACCAATATTCCAACAGTTTTAATGCACTTCTCAATATCAGAATGTGGTACAAAAATCATAACATTGAATTAACTGTAAGGATATGCAACGGGATTTCATGTGGGTGAGGGGATGACAAAGTCCCTACCTAAATACATCCAATGACTAAGCTACTGTATAGTACACAATTAGCTGAGCGTCGATGACGTGCAACACTAGGACTTCTAACACGCCCACTTTGCATGTCATTGAAAGCCCATAGTAGATCCATACATACCAACCAAAAATTAAACATCCTTTTAACACAAAAAAAAATGCACCCACTTGGCACAAAATCCGTCCAAAAAATTTGTCTGAAATTCGAACATACGCCTGTGCTGACTTGACGCAAAAACCGTCTGAAAACTTGTCTGAAAATATGTCCGAAAATCCATCTGAAATTGAAAAAATGTGCCTGCGCCCGCTAGACGCAATCCATCCAAAAATCGAAGACACACCCGCTGCGCCCACTAGACACAATCCATCTGGTACTTTTGGTGTTGAATCGAACCTTGGAGTGACCCTTGCTCCTAGAACCCATTCCCCCAACCTCCCAGACCACACCTCTGCTACATTAGTGTTGAATGGTACCTTCGGCTCATAATTCCTAGTACACATCCTCCTAACCTCCCAGATTTCACATGCTAGACTGCAGAGCCCTGCTCACAACTTCTAGTCCCCACAAATAACTGAATACTTCAGCCTGGCCACTCGTGGGACAACAGGCCTACTTTGCAAAGGTCGGTTTGCAGAACTCAAAATCAAATATTGTTGTCTTCATCAAACCCATAGATGTACTTGGAACAGGTACAACAATCTGTGAGTCCATTCCCAATAAACCATGCTCCATATACCACTGCCACTCCACAGTATCTTTAGTCCCAATACCACACTTTGTAAGTTCACCTCTCATTGTGCCGACAAAAAATTTTTGAAATAGGAGCAGCAATGTTGACAATGACAAAGGGGTGTAGTTTAGATATAGCAGCAGTAGATAAGCAAATTAGAGGCAACTGGCGGGGCCCATAACCTGTAAGGATATGCAACAGGATTTCATGTGGGTGAGGGGATGACAAAGTCCCTACCTAAATACATCCAATGACTAAGCTACTGTATGGTACACAATTAGCCGAGCATCGACGACGTGCAACACTAGGACTTCTAACATTAACAATCCTGATACCCAGACCTCAAGGTCCACCGACTCCTCCGCATATGCTGGCCACACACCCACTCTCAGTGACTGTGTCGTCCATCCTGTGGGATGTCGACAGTCCATAACCCCTTCTCGTCGGCGAGCCGGCCTCTATGAAAAGCCCACACGAGCGAGGTTTACATCTGCAATTGAGGAGTGTCTTCTCACTAGCCCTGCACTAGACAACCGCCGTGTCTGCAAGCACTCTCGGCGCATTCCCGTTGAGCCCACAAGGGGCCATCGTCTCCTGAACCTGCAAGGCGACCACCACATTCACTCAGGGTGTACTCCCAGGGTCAATCTATGGATCACGATGTGACCACGACCACTCTCGACATCCGTGATGCACCGAAACTCTGAGAAGGTGCTGCCCATTCAGACATTGCCACGATCCCCTACACCTGTCCTTCCCGTTCTCTCCGTTTGGGCTACAATCCTGTCCCTACTGTGCTGGAAGATGCAGTATTGTTACTGTTGTCCTTCTCACTGGGTTATATTTTTTGTAACAACAAGCTCTACATGTCTTCATGACAGCCAACTATACTGGTTGTTTCATTGCTTGTAGTGTGAAGATTGTTTATGGCGTGTTTTTATTTATTTATGTATTTTATGGATCATTTTTTCTTATATTTTTTATTCTGTTTTGTAATTGTGCAACTAATGATACTAATGTTTGATAATAATAATAATCATTTTCCGCATCACAATTGTATTTGAATTTTTTAAATTTTTTTTTCTAAATGAATATTTATTGTAAATATTATAAATATAGCTAGAGTACTAGAGTAGTGAGAGTAGTGAGAGTAAAATATTTGCAAGAGATATTGCCGTCTCTATAGTGCTCTGAGAGCATTTGAAACCGGGCGATGTTCTCTGAATACTCCGGTGCCGCTGGAGCCTCCTGGAGGCTCCAGAGCACATGCTCATTTTACTGATGTACCAGTCTCATTCTGATGGAAGCGAGTCCACATTACGCGCTCTTGGATTCTGCTGACATAATAATGGCGGTTACTCTGAAGCTGATAGCTAGATCTTCCGAGCCCGAATCCGCATGTACCACAGTGCGCAGCCTCGATACCATCTCCATTCTTGTTTCTCTCCTTCCACATTGTGACGTAATGCGTGGCTCGACCTACGACAAATTCTTCAATTACTCGCTTAAAACTTTAGATTTCACCGCGCGTTCCTTCCTTTGCGTCGTCGCCACTCCTTCCGCTCGTGTGTCGGTAAGGTCTAATTAGAACTTCAGATCAGTGGTAGAGGAACATGGTTGCCCTGACAATGGTCTTGCACCATCATTTGGATACACTCGCTGATCATTTCTCTTCCATACATCTCAACCAAACCACGAGGAGCCCAATAGCGTCGCCCTTTATCCAACTCACTTTTCAGGCGAAGTTGCAGATGGTATAAAGCTATATTATTTGCGCCGACGTAACAACGCATATAGTCACTTTGTATTATCGCCGTGAGCTCTGCAGTTGTCCCATACATGTGTTGAATACATTTGGAGGCAACATCCGAATCATGAACGACACTTGTTTTAAATAAGATGTCAATTTCGATGCATGTCTCCTTCAGGCTCATCATACTTTCAGGCCAGTGTTCAATTGACACGATCCATGATCTTCAAACCAAGTGCCTTCACACACTACGCGCCACGACAGTTTATTTTACTCGCTATCCCGACATTTCCCCTACTGCTTCCATTTATGTTCACTGGAGTTTATTCTACCAATTTCCATGTTTGAATTGTTTCATTTCGAGTAGTAGCGAAAAAGTCATTTGATTTGATCTAATATTAAAGAACTCATCGACTAGATCCGTGGGCCTATTGAATGTTAGTTGTCGTCACCTGTTCCTTCCTATGCGTAGTCACCACACCTTTCACTGATGTGTCGGTAGCATTGACGAATCCGACCTGCATCTCCATTTTCCCGAAAACAACCCCCGGAACATAACTATGAGGCTTCCAGGCCGTTTTATCAAAAATAATGCGGGTGAGTTAGACGCCATAATGGTGCTAGCCAAGGAGACACTCCCAGATGTCAGCTTTAACATTGGAAAGGACTCAGAGTAATTCATATTCCTTAATCTACTTTGCCATTGTCACATCGAACAGAGTTGCTACGTTATGCGGCGAAGAAATAATCTGGGTTACTCTGACCCTGATAGCTGGATCTTTCCACCCTGGACTCGCGTGTACCGCTGTGAACTTGAAGGCAGCAACCAGTCGGTATCGCTCTGGACTGCATTTATAATATACATAGGCAATGTCACTTCTCGATATCACAAAAGCCGTTTTGATTTCAACTCTGACGCCCAAGAATGCTAGAAAATACTATACTACGCGGCCCCAATTTTTGTTTGTCTCCTTGCAGATTAAATCATCAAGACACAATGCACAGCCCATAAACAAGCGGTTCAGCCTTGAGTGTCTTGAAAATTTAGTTTCCACCGCTCTTTCCTTTCTTTCTGTGGTGGCCACACGTTTCCCTGGTGTAGCAGCAACATCTTCTTCGAACTCCATATCAGCCTTGGAAAGACGTTGTTTGACCTGGAGAATGTCCTGTTCCATAGCTTGACACGGTTTCTATTCAGATAACGCCCACATACTTGGAATGAACTAACAGGAAGATCACATAATTCCCTCTTTTTAAATTCGCTTTGGACGGCGAATAAAAGTCGAATAAACCTGCGTAGTTTGTGGCAATTTCAGAGCACGTACAATCACTTCTTATTTAAATTGGAGCTCTGCGCTGAGTCCGTGACATTAAAATCGGTTAAACATCTAATATGTGATTGCAGGGTTTAGAATTCAACGAACGTTTGCATCTTGAGAAGATCCCTAACCAATCTTAACTCTTATAAGGATTCAATGGATGATTGTTGAAGTTTATATGAAATAAGGTTCTACTAAGGATCGTAATTTCTTTTTGGAGAAGTTATCCCGGTGTCTACTGATACTGAAGATCCTAAAATATTTTGGAGCTAAGGCTTTTCTCGGTGAATGAAGGATGGATTGGGGGCGACAAACTGAGACCTACGATGAATTACCATCGTGTGGGAGAGAAGAGGGACTGGTACGGTTGTGAAGCTCAAAGTGGAGTGGGCAGAACGAAGGGGGTGCGATCGCAGAAAAGGGCACGTGGAAGCGCAGCCGGGTAGGGTGAATCTTTACGGATTGGAAGAACTCCGCCTACAATAGTTCAAGCTACAGGTGTGCCGCAATCATTGACCTATGTTGTCATCGTAGGATCAAAGAATCAATTCCATTCGGCCATACAGGTAATAATACAGCTAGTTGTAAGTAAGTATGACATGACACGCCATTATATATACAACTTGTCAATACAAATTCTGATAGACACGCCATAATCAAAATAATTCTAAGTCAGACCTTGATCCTCAATAAAATCTACAATGAGAACTTTGGTCTTACGTCACTCTTTGTCTTGCTTAGACGTTGCACAGAAGTCAAGCTGATTGATATGGCATGGGTGAAGGAAGAAATCACGTTGCTTACCATTGACCCACCAGACTATCACTTGCCCTGGGTTTCTCCACGTTGAAAGTTTGATAAAATCAAACAGGCAGTGCGCAATCCCGCCAGAAAGGGTTTGAGGTTGACAACGAACGACAACTTGAAAGTAGCAGCCGGAACGTATATCTCTGAACTGCATTCATATTATCCATGGCAATGCCACACCTCGAATGAGAGCCGGTTTGCTTTCAACTCTGATGCTCAATAATGTCCAAATACTATATTATGGGGGTGACAATTGTCTAAAATATTATTAAATGCTGTGTGACCCTTCAGCGGCAGGCGTAGGAAAGTAGCAAGGTAACTAAGTTTACTGGAGCCCAAATAGCTCAAGGAAGGTGAGGGTATTTTGGGTATGAAGGCGACTGTAAATCCTGTGTAAGGACAGCCACAAGTCTGTAGAACATTGCGACTGGCGGCGCTATTAAAAACCCGGCACCTCCTAGTGTAAGCACGACTGCTACGCACAAATGTCTGCTTTCAACGAGACAACTCTGGGAAATCACGATGAGGCAACGGGTCAGACCTACCTTGAAGGCGTTGAGGAGATACCACCCTTAAGTTCCCCAGGTGCATTGTGTGCAGAGCATCGGGACCACATCATTAAGACGGGGATGAGAGAGATATTCAGGGAAAAGCTTCGAGAACGTTGGGGTTGTAACGAGCCTGGCCATGATTTATGTTATCGGGCCCCCGATGACGAGCACCACATACAACTGTCTGAAAACCATATAGAGATTTGGGTTGACGAGTGGGTGAGTAATGTATAATGCTATTTCCATGTGATGTGTCAGATGCGGCATATTTCAGTGTCAAGGAGAAACGACCTACCATGACTCACCCACTGTTGTTAAGATATCTACCAACACGACATCCAACCTCAGCCCCTATTGCAGTCATGCCGATGACTGGGGAATGATCTCACGGATTCTGACATCATCAAGTATTCAAATTAGCCCAGGGTATTACTGTGGAGTCAGTTTGGAAAGGGTTGGGATCAAAGTCCTTCACAGTGGAAAAAAAGCTTCACTGATGGCAAAGCTGACAATATACGGGCAAATCATGGGTCGATTGGCTCAAGACGACGGTGCCTTTAGCCAGTTTCTACACACAAACATCTTACGCTGCCAAGACTGGGAAGACTAGTTCAGGACAGTGTTGATTTAGCGAGGTAGGGATACCTCAATCATTGAATACACTCGAAATACTCATTTCTGAGTCGTAGACCTACATACCTGCCTCAAATTCGGAGAAGAGCGACAGTGGTTTTAGAGAGATTCCCGATATTTTCACTTCACATGCAGCGGAGTGGCAAAAGTTACACCCACCACCTGATACTATTTTTGGCTTCGGCCTTCCTATGTTCATTCGTCATATAGCAATACGTCAACTGCGATTACGTTATCACTTTTCAGTCAAGTCACCGCTGCACACCCACTTTGATGAAGTCGCATCGACATTTACCCGCCTCAAATTCGGAGAAGAGCGACGGAGGTTTTAGAGACTTTCCCGATATTTTCACGTCACACCCGACGGAGCGGAAAAGGTCACACTACCCAGCTTATGACATTCTTGGCTTGGGCCTTCTTTTCCTGCCCCGGCGTTCATTGGTTAGATAGAGACGCGTCGCCTGAGATTACGTCATCACTGTACAACGTTTTAGTCAAGTTACCGCTGCACACCAACTTTGATGAGGTTGCATCAACATTTCGGCGCACGAGTCTATTTCAACATTGTTGGATTTTGGGAATCTGATATGCGAGCAACAAGGAGCACGGACCATACGCCTATATTAGTAAGCAGTTACTAGGCGTATACATATAAGGACGATACATGTATTGTAGTCCTTATCCGTTGTAACGAGACTCACTTCGTATTCCAACAATCATAAACATCGCCCGTTCTCTATCAGAATTTCATTTTGTTATAAGCGAAGATAAGGCATCGGCCACCGCCGTGGCACTCCACGTTCGGAATTTCAGGCCCTCCGCCGGAGTAGTTCCAAGATGACTTCAAATGGTCTATAAAACGCACCCTCGACATCTCCTACAGTCCAACAACGACAGCGAATTTCATTTACCTCTGTGTCAAGCTCGTTGTACAAGAAGGTCAGCAAGTCGTTGCCCACTTCTATACTTCACGTAGAATCAACGCTGGTACAACACTATTCTGTGTCATCTTCGACTTAAACTTCCCATTACTGCTGCCCACCATCTATACCTGCTGGTATCCAAAATGTCATTTTTAAATGTCACCTGGAAATCGATCGGCTCTATCGGCAAAGGCCGGTCAACTCCAGGCTGCGAAGACTCTACTCAAGACCTGTGGTGCATCCCCGTCTCCAACCTTGCTAAAGGATTTTGATTCATCCAAACATATATCGTGTGAAATACCAACACCGCTAACATGCGAGACAGATGAGTCCATTACCCCACCACCACCACTATACGACGACAAGAGAAGCTCGGGAGAAATGTATGCTATTTGGCTTGCCAATCGGGACGTTGTGCACGAGTGATGAGAGGATGCACCTAATTCCGATTGACGACTTCTCAGTTGTATCTCAAGGGGAGGTATGAAGGACTCACCGGGAACCGTTGAAGAATTATCCTCAGGGTTATTCACAATTTTCAGGGGAGTATCTTCTTTCATTCCATCTAGGAATTTGGCATGGGCATGATCTACATCCCATGACAACATATCAATTAATGGAACCAATAGTAGACTCAGTCACTCATGAGAAATTGTCAATAAATGATCAGCTGCGCCGTCAAGAGGTGGTAAGGATAGGTCTCAAGAATATAGCAGCAAGTCAGTGGTTGACCCAGAATTGAAAGTATGTCTATGTGCGACCACTCCGTGCAAATAAAAGGGGATTGACGTCTTCCGTCCCGTGTCACCGACCCTATTGTCCGAATCATCCCTTGATTCTTCGGACCGGTTATTGGAGGATTTTATCGATACGTCGTACCACAAACGAGGTGGAGATGATTCGATAAATTTCTGGAGTGAGTCATTCAAATCTTGCATTGTCTATAACTATATCAAGGTGTGTAACTAGGCCACTTGACCTTTTGTGGAACAGAATCACCAGGGACACTTTTAAACGTTCCCTACTCCAATATCGTTGAGAGATTACACTATGGCTCTCAGAATTTCAGTAAGCACCGCAATTGAGTGCGTTCGGTTGACTGGATTCCATTCCAATTGCCATGTTTGAATTATTTCAGTTAGAGGAGTAACGAAACAATCATTTGAATCGATCTAATATTAAGGAACTCTTCTACAAGATACGTCGGACTCTTGAACATTAATTGTCGTCACCTGTTCCTTCCTATGCGTAGTCGCCACACCTTTCACTGATGTGTCGGTAGCATTGACGGATTCGACTTATGTCTCCATTTTCTGGAAGAAAAAGCCCCGGAACATAACTATGAGGGTTCCAGGCCGTTTTATCAAAAATAATACTGATGAGTTAGTCACTGCAATCATGGTAGCCAAGGAGAAACCGCTAGATGTTACCTTTAACATTGGCGAGGACTCTCAGTACTTGACAATCCTCAATCTACTTTGCCATGGTCTCATCACATCGAACAGAGTTGCTGCATTATGCGCCGAAGAAATAATCGGGGTTACTCTGATCCGGTCTCGCGTGTCCCACGGTGCGCAGCTTCAATACCATCGCCATGCTTGTTTCTCTCCTTGTACATTGAGACGTTATCCACGGCTCAACCAACGAAGCATCCATAATCGACTATGAAGGTCTAGTGCTCACTGTCAATGCCTCTTGATGCATCGTCGCCGCACCTCAACCCTCTCTCTTCACATTTCAACCAGACCGGCAGGATCATAGTCCTATTGATCTTTCCCTAACTCGCTTTATAACCGTATTTTCAAGCCACATAGTAAATTTAAGAGCGCATACAGCCACTTTTTCACCCCCAGCATCCTCTACAGCTCTTTCTCACACATATATTGAATATATTAAGTGCTAGCCGTGGCTAGAACCACATCCAATTCATTAATGACCATCCCATCATATGGAATACCGCTACCACATCTCGAAGAAGCCCCGCTACCTCAGTTCCCACGTCACTTACCTAGGCTCACACGAAGGAAGCCATTGAAGAATAACAAAGAACAGTAGGAATAATCACTGATCCATGACAACGTTTCTCTTGTTCACGCAAATCTTCTTTTCAAAATCCATGTTCAATCTCCAGGGTTCAGTGATCTTATAGCCCAAAGCCTCGCAATAAACAAGGAACTTTAACCCATTCAATATCGTGGTGGATGGAATAAACATAAATATGACATCCTTGGGAGGTCATATTCATTTTCGACATAGCAATCACTGTCGTGAATTTTTTCCCCTTGCTAACCTTCTTCAATGATAACACGGTGCTGCTCTCCATTCACATCAACTTGGGTGGTTTCCTTGCTTGTGGAGTCCTTAATACATACACTATGTTCACCATCTTTTCTCCTCCAGTATTTTCTTTCATTTGTGTGTCAGATCTCCTCCCCAGTCCATTTCTGACGCAAATCACTCGGAGACCATGTTGACCACAGGTGTTGGCTCTCAATGGAATAATTGCGGTTATACTGACCTAATAGCTGGATTGTCTGGCCTGGAATCTGCATGTACCACAGCTCTCAAACTCTCTCCCCTCACGATTCTTGTTTAAGTCCTTCCACATTAAGGGACAATGCGCAGGTCAACGAACCGGTTCAACCTTGAATGTTTGGGAATTTAGTTTCTACCCCTCGTCCCTTCCTTTGCACGGTGGCCACACCTTTCACTGGTATATTGAAAGCAAGCAAGGAAGAGGATAATATCTTTCCTGTTTCCTTTTTTTTTTCAGCTTGCTTTGGCGGCATTAATAGTTACATAAACTTACATCATTTGAGTCGGGTTGAAAGCTCATTCAATCACTTCTTATGCTCATTGCAACTCTGGAATTCATTGCTGACGAGAATTGTGTCGATGATACCTTTGGCTTTGTAGGACTTTGTGTTTTGTGACTAATAATTAAATATATTGTAAGACTATATATATACTTCTCACGGCAGCAAATATCCTTGGAGTGTTTCTGAACCATTCTGAGACTGGGTTCGACCATTTCCACTGTCTTTGAAAGGAATTGCTGTCGTTTTCGGTCCGGTACCAGCGTACCGAATTATAATTGTCGTCAAGAGTGATCCAAATGGTATTCCCAAGACATAATCCTTTTGTTATCCTGCTGCACTTGAGATTATCTGAGAGCCACTATGATGTATTGCCGTCGCAAGCATCGCATGTTCCGCCCACAATAGCCGATTATCAGTTCGGAAGTATGTTAAGACTCAGGATACCTCGCCCAAGACTCAGGATACCTCGCCCAAGACTCAGGATACCTCGCCCAAGACTCAGGATACCTCGCCCAAGACTCAGGATACCTCGCCCATTCCTTGACTGACAAATTAGCCAAAACGGGAAAATGAAGGATCGATTGTGGTGACAAACCCAGGGCTGCGATGAATGGCTATCGGGTGGGAACGAAGAGGGATTGCTACGGTGACCTATGTGGAGCTCCAAGGGCACAGTGGAATTGGCAGCACCGAAGGGGGTAGAAAGATGGCAGAAAATGGGAATGTAAATTAGCATAGCCAGCATGGAGAATCTTTACATACCGCAAGAGCTGAAATAGGTCAAACTACGGGTGGGTCACAATGCTTGATCTGCCTTGTCATCGTCGCTTTGAAGAGCAATGTCCACGCATCAATCGTGTGAGCGTGAGGCGAAACATTCCACTCAGACAGAGAGATAATAATAAGGCTAGCTGTCAGTGTCGCCTGAGACGAGATTATATTTAGAATGTGTTAATACACACCCGGATGGAATCGTCACACCCAAGGATATGGCGAGGGCAAATGAAGCAATCACGTTGCTTACCATTAATGTGACTAGGTGTAATCCTGCCTGTCTTACCACACATTGGCTACATTATTCCGACCCGATCAAGATCTATTATTTTATCTCTCTGCCTTGATCATCCTTTTGTTCTATTTATAATTCCTTAAACCTTATTTCCATCATCCCATTGTTAATTCAGGTATATTAGATTGACAATAGTCCTTTCCGAGGGTAGTTAGTTATTCCACCCCCCTACCAGATAGCTATCATGTTCTCCCCCTATGATCAACAAAGAGAACTTTGTCCTGTCCGTTGCTGACTGAGTGAGGCTGATACCAACAGCCTTTCACTAGGCCATCACTGGCTCTGGGTTTCGCCTCGGTGAAAGTTGGCAAAATAAAAAACAGGAAGTGTGCAATCTCTGTGGACAAAGCCTGAGGCTGACAGCGGGAATTTGAAGGCAGCAACCATTGGGTATCGCTTTGGACTGCATTTATAAGGTACATGGCAATGTCACTTCTCGATATCAGAAAAGCCGTTTTGCTTTCAACTCTGACGTTGAGAAATGCTATACTATGTGACAATCGACTGAACCATTATCCTATGCTGTGTGAGCCTTCAGTGGAAGGTGTAAGAAGTAATGACCGCATTACAGTGGAGCCTATAAGGTTCCAGGAAGGTGAGGGAACCTTATGGACGAAGGCAGGAATGAAATGCTGTGTATCCCGTGTAAGTACGGCCATAACGCTGTACCTTCATGGAATTAGCTCTCCGACTGGTGGCGGCACAAAAGCAAGGCACCCCCTTCTAGTGTAGGTGAGACTGCTACCCACTAATGTCTACTTTCAACGAGACGACTCTGGGGAATGATGATTCGGAAACGGCTGGGATCTGCCTTGAAGACATTGAAGAGCTACCACCCGTAGTTTCCCCCGGTGTATTGAGTTCAGAGCAACGGGACGGGATCGTTAAAGAGATGAGAGAGAGATTCAGGGAGAAGCTTCGAGAACGATGGGGTTGTAACGAACCCGGCCACGATTTATGTTATCGGGTCCCCGATGGTAGACAACACATACAGCTGTCTGCAAACCATATAGAGATTTGGGTTGACGAGTGGGTGAGTAAAGTATAATGCTATTTCCATGTGATGTGTCACATGCTGCAAATCCAGTGTCAAGGAGAAACGGGCTACCATGACCCACCGAATGTTGTCAAGATATCCACCAACACGACATCCAACCTCAGCCCCTATTCCAGTCATGCCGATGACTGGGGAATGATCTCGCGGAGTCAGGGGACAATGTCAAGTATTGACATTGGCCCCGGGTATTACTGTGGAGTCGGTTTGGAAAGGGTTGGGATGAAAGTCCTTCACAGTGCTAAGACAGCTTCGCTGATCGCAAAGCTGACAATATACCGGGAAATCACCCGTTTGTTACGAGACCATGGTGCCTTTGGCAAGTTGCTACACAAGCATCTTACGCTGCCAAAACTGGGAAGACTAGTTCAGGATAGTGCTGATTTATCGAGGTAGGGATACCTCAATCATTGAATACACTGGAAATAGTCATATCTGAGTCGTAGACCTATATACCCGCCTCAAATTCGGAGACGAGCGACGGAAGTTTTAGGGAGTGTCCCGATAATTTCACACATGCGGGGGAGCAGCAAAGGTCACACTACCGACATTATGACATTCTTGGCTTGGGCCTTCTTTCACTGCCCCGGCGTTTATAGAGACGCGTCACCAACGGTGATTACGTCATCATTATACAACGTTTTAGTGAAGTCACCGCTGCACACCAATTTTGATGAGGTTGCATCATCATTTATCATACACTTAGCCGGTTATTTCTCACAATCTCATTATGTTTCAAAATTTGATTGGCCCTTCCCCTTTTTCCGCCTTACGTATATCGTGGAAGTGATCTGCCACATGCGTCCACTATCTGTAAAGGAGCTCACGGCGATCAGAGGTTGCATTGAATTCTGCTTACAACCGTGCGTCGTGCCATTACACCATTTCATCCTTCCCACCAAAACCATAACAGAGAATATCAGACACAACGACTTAAACTTTATCAATATCCTACACGGCTTCTCGTGTGTTGCATCCAACAAGATGCATGGTTTCGAGACATTGCTGGAGATGTATTGAGGGTTATAGTGGACAATATAAACATGCATATAGCGTCATTGACACTTCATCTTGATGTGCACACGTCCAACTCACTGTATTGGAGTATTGACTCCTTGGAAATCTTCTTCAACGACAGCACGCTTCTCACCGATCACATCAACCAGCTGAATGTCGTTTCTTCGTTCATTGGGCCCATCGTACGGTACGTTCACTATATTCTATCTTCCAGCACCGTCTTAAATCCACTCACGATAATTTCCTACCAGTCTCATTCTGACCCACACGAGTCCTAATCGGGATCTCATTAGGTATGGTGAGCGAATAATCGCATTGACTCTGAAGCTGATAGCTGGATCTTCCGAGCCGGAATCTGCGTTGACCACAGTGCGCAGCCACGATACCATCCTCATTCTCGTTTCTCTTCTTCCACATTGTGACATTATGCGCGGCCCGACCAACGACAAATTCTTCAATTACTGGGTTAAAAATTTAGATGTCACCGCGCGTTCCTTCCTTTGTGTGGTCGCCACACCTTCCACTTGTGTGTCGGTGCGGTCTAGTTAGACCCCCCTATCAGGCTTGAAGGCACATGGTTGCCCTGACAAAGGTCTTACACCATCGATTGGACACACTTTCTAATCATTTCTCTTCGATGGTGCCGACACATCTCAACCAAACCAGGATTGCAGCCGGGGTTGCGGGTTGCAGATGTTATAAATCTATATGGTTTGAATCTATGTAAGAACTATATAGTCACTTTTCATTATCGCCGCGAGCTCCTCCGTTGTCCCCATATGTGTTGAATACATTTGCACTAGCCGTGATTAGACTAACATTCACATTTTAAAGTAAGATATCACTGGAGGTCTGAAAAAGGTCACCCCCACCCCCAATTCGATGCATGTCTCCTTCAGGCTCATCATACCTTCAGGGTAATGTTCAATCGACAAGATCCATGATCTTCCCACCAAGAGCCTCCACACCGTGCGAGTCAATGTGCTGGGCGAATTCCTTAAACTAATTCTCTTCCATTGAAAATTTGACAATAAATCTGCCATAGACCGAGCAAATATAAGAGCGCATACAGTCACTTTTCGCCGCCGCCGCGTGCTCTGCATGTTCCACGCGTTGATGCCATACATGCATTGAATACACTCGCGGCCACCACCAGCGGCTAGACTGAGATCCTATTTATCAATGACAATCATTTCAAACAGGACGCGGACTTGAGGGTTGTATGAAGCTACATAATTTGATTCAATTTAGAAGCGAAGATCGTCACTTGTAATAGTCGCTGCGAGGTTCTCTACACTGGTATTGAATATACCCCAATCTACTCTTTGAAATCACATCGCATATACTAGCAGTAACAATGTCAATCGAATACCACTACGGCGTTTCAAAGGGGGTCCCACCATTCTTCTCGTGTCCCTTGTTTGGAAGAACAGGGAGCCGGGGGCAAACCAATGGACAACACCATGATCAAGACACCGACATTTCTTCACACGTCGTGAGTTCTCACCTTGTACAAGGGAAAGGTAGCTCGTGGTCATGTCAGGCGGAATCCCATATCAACTAAGAGCTGAAGAATAGCCACGACCCGCCGCGTGGAGCAGCCATTCCCCGAGATTTTCTTGTTTATGGTCTGTTTCAATGTTTCACTCGTTAGCGTCAAACTACACGCCACGACAATTTATTTTACTCCCTATCCCGACAGTTCCCCTGCTGCTTCCATGTCAGTTGACTGGAGTTCATTCCACCAATTATCATGTTTGAATTATGTCATTGCCAGTAGTAGCGAAAAATTGATTTGATTCAATCTAATATTAAAGGACTATTCGACTAGATCCTTGGGCCTCTTGAACGTTAGTTGTCGTCCCCTGTTCCTTCCTATGCGTTAGTCTCTACACCTTTCACTGGTGTGTCGACACCGTTGACGAATTCGAATTACGTCTTCGTTTTCCGGAGAAAACCCCCCGGAACATAATTACGTGGCTTCCGGACCGTTTCATCAAAACAATCCTAGTGGGTTCGTCGCCATAAAGGTGCTCGCCAAGGAGACACAGCTAGATGTCAGCTTTGACATTCGCAAGGACGTACAGTACCTCACAATCCTGAATCTACCTTACCATCGTCACATCTAACAGCTACAGCAATGGATGAATAGTATGAGCCTGGGGCGTCGCGGCGAACAGTTCACTGAGCAAGACAGAGAATAAAACATATTCACATTCGACGATCAGCCACCTCGTGAAAAATTGCCCTGAACTCCTCTTGGATATTGCAGCTGACGGGTCAACTATAGTCATCTTTCTTGCTTTTCTCAGACCTTTCTGAAGATGCAAGCCCTTTGATATGGCAAGGGAACACGAGGAATATACTCCTCATTGGGGTCATAAAAAATTGTTTAAACTAGAAATATTGTGGTGGGATATGATAGAATTGAATACGGATGGCCATTATTCAAGCAACAGCCGGTTTGAGTTTAATTGTGTGTGCACAACTGTTGACACGCTGGATGTTTCACTGCCAAGGAGAGACAACTTACCATGACCCTTCGAGTATGGTTGGGATGCCAGGGAGTCCACGAACGCCACATCCCGTATGTCAGTGATACCGCGGACTGGGGAATGGTTTCACAGCATCTCGGCTTGACGGGTTCCTGACCCATAATTAAACTTTGGCAAGACTAGGTAGACTAATTCAACAGAGCATTGATTGAATGAGGTAGGGATAGCTTAGCGTCAATCATTGAATACACTCGAAATACTCACGTTTTTGTAGACCCACGAAATTCCGGAGGGAGCGTCGATTATTTTATCCCTATTCTGGTGGTGTTCACTCTATAGACAGTGGAGAGATCACACTGCCAAGCTCCTGACATCTTTGGGTTTTGCCTTCATATGGTGCCCCGGTGTCGATCATCTTGACGATCAAACGTTGATACATTTTGGGCGATTTGTATGATAAATGTCGATACAACATCATCAAAGTTGGTTTTAGTGCTGGTTTGGCGGCACTATTATAAAATAATAATATGATTGCAATTACGTTACTCATTGCGGGCTTGCGTATTTCATGGAAACCATCTACCACGTGCGTCAGCAGTGTGTAGAAGAAGTCACTGGGATCATAGGCTAGTTCAATTCTTGTTATAACAGTGCATCGCGCCATCACACCTCATCCTGCTGACAAAACCATTGTCGCCAGAATAGCCAGTAACCACGTTGAGTTACCCAAGATCCTATTCAGCTATTCGTGGGTTGCATCCACCAAGATATATGGTTTCGACATGTTGCCGGAGCTGTATTCAAGATTATCGTGTGAAGCAATTTCAGAGCGCATACAATCACTTCTTATTTTTAATGCAGCTCTGTGCGGAGTCCGTGACGCAAACCGGATCGATGATAGCTTTGAATTTGTAGGGCTCGTTTTTTGTGACTAATAATTAAATATGTTGTCGGACTAGATATATATATCTCACATGCAATGATTATTCCCGGACCTTTCTTGAACCAAACCGTGACGACTTCATTAGGAATTCTTGAACCAGTCCAAGACCAGGTTCGGCCTTTGCCACTGTCTTTGAAGGGAATTAATGTCCTTTTTGGACTGGTACCAGCATACCGAAGTTTTATTGTCATCGAGAGTGTTGCAAGTAGTATATTTTATTTTCCTGCTGCACTGAACACTTTCCCCGGAGTCATTACATTATGATGCATGGTCTGGCCCCAGGATACTGAAGTTTATCTGTCGTCGAGTGATCCCAACTGTATTCTGAAGGAATATTTTTGTTGTGATCCTTCCGCACTGAATATCATCCTCAGAGTCATTACATTACGATGCATTACCTTGGCAAGCACCGTATCTTCTACACCCATTTGTTGATGTCAATAGCCATTGATCAGCTAAGAAGTTCATATGGACCCACAGAGTTCATTATTTCCCTGACAAGCAATCATGAAACACAAGAAAATGAAGGATGGGTTGGGGTCACAAACTGAGACCTGGGATGAATGACCATCATGTGAGAGAGAAGAGGGACTGTGACGGCCACCTTTGTGGAGCTCAAAGTGGAGTGGGCAGCAACGAAGGGGCAGGTACGATTGCAGAAAAGGATACGTGCATAGTGAATATATAGATATTGGAAGAACTCCGCCTGCAATAGTTCAAGCTACAGGTGGGTCACAATCATTGACCTACGTGATCATCGTAGTATCAAAGAATCAATTCCATTCAGTCATGCAGGGAATAATAGAGCCTGTTGTGAGTAAGTATGACTTGACACGCGATTATATGTACAATTTGTCAATACAAATTCTGATGGACACGCCATAATCAAAATAATTCCAAGTCGGGCCCTTATGTACCTCAGGAAAATCTACGATGAGAAATTTGGTCTTGTGTCACTATTTGTTTTGCGCAGACGTTGCACAAAATTCAAGCGGATTGATATGTCAAGGGTGAAGGATGAAACGACGTTGCTTGCCATCAACCCGACTAGACCATCACTTGCCGTGGGTTTCTCCTCGTTGACGGTTGGGACAGGCAGCCCGCACTCTCACAAGAAAAGGTTTCAGGTTAACAACGACAACTTGAAAGCAGCAGCGGATTAGCATAGCTCTGGACTGCATTTATAATTGAAGGTAATGCCACTTCTCAAATAAGAGAAAAGCTGTTTTACTTTCAACCCTGACGCTCAATAACACCCTTAAATACTATATTATGGGGACACAATTGTCTAAAATATTATTAGATACTGTGTGAGCCTTCAGCAGAAGGCATAAGAAATTAGTAAAGTCACTACGTCCACTGGAATCTATATAGGTTAAGGAAGGTGAAGGGATTTTGCTTCCGATGGCAGGGACGACATGCTGTGAATCCTGTGTAAGCACGGCCATAAGGCTGTACCTTGGTGGAATTAACTCTCCGACCGATGGGGCATAAAGGCGAGGCGCCCCCTTCTAGTGTAAGTCAGACTGCTACCCACCAATGTCTACTTTCAACGAGACGACTCCGGGGAATCACGATTCGGCAACGGCTGGGATCGACCTTGAAGACATTGAGGAACTCCCACCCTTAGTTTCCCCTGTTGTATTGAGTTCAGAGCAACGGGACGAGAACGTTAAAGGGATGAGAGATGTATTCAGGGAGAAGCTTCGAAAACGATGGGGCTGTAACGAACCCGGCCATGATCTATGTTATCGGGCCCCGGATGGTAGGCAACACATACAGCTGTCTGCAAACCATATAGAGATTTGGGTTGACGAGTGGGTGAGTAAAGTATAATGCTATCTCCATGTGATATGTGTCACATGCTGCGCATTTCAGTGTCAAGGAGAAACGGGCTACCATGACCCACCGAATGTTGTTAAGATATCCACCAACACAACATCCAACCTCAGTCCCTATTGCAGTCATGCCAATGACTGGGGAATGATATCACGGAGTCAGGGGACAATGTCAAGTATTGAAATTGGCCCCGGGTATTACTGTGGAGTCGGTTTGGAAAGGGTTGGGATGAAAGTCCTTCACACTGCTAGGACAGCTTCGCTGATCGCAAAGCTGACAATATACCGGAAAATCGCCCGTTTGTTACGAGACCATGGTGCCTTTGGCAAGTTTCTACACAAGCATCTGACGCTGCCAAAACTGGGAAGACTAGTTCAAGACAGTGCTGATTTAGCGAGGTAGGGATACCTCAATCATTGAATACACTGGAAATACTTATATCTGAGTCGTAGACCTATATACCCGCCTCAAATTCGGAGAAGAGCAACGGAAGTTTTAAACAGTTTCCCGATATTTTCACACATGTGGGGGAGCGGCACAGGTCACACTACCTACTGCCCCGGCGTTTATTTCGATAGAGACGCGTCGCCTGCGATTACGTCATCACTATACAACGTTTTAGTCAAGTCACCGCTGCACACCAACTTGGATGAGGTTGCATCATCATTTATCATACACATCGCCCGTTCTCTATCAGTATCTCATAATGTCTCAGGATTTGATCGGCGCTTACCCCTTTTCGGCCTTATGAATATCGTGCAAGCGATCTGCCACGTGCGTCGACTATCTGTAGAGGAGCTCACGGCGATCAGAGGTTACATTGAATGTTGGTTACAACCGTGCGTCGCGACATTCCATCGTTTCATCTTTCCCACCAAAAGCATAACAGACAAAATCACCGGCGACTATTTCCTTTTTATCACTATCCTACACGGCTTCTCGTGTGTTGCATCCACCAAGATGCATGGTTTCGAGATATTGCTAGAGATGCATTAAACATTCTACTGGACGAGATACACATGCATATAGTGTCATTGAAACATCACATTGATTCGGACGCATCACATTTACTGTATCAGAATATTTACTCCTTGCAAACCTTTTTCAACGACAGAACGCTTCTCACCGATCACATCAACCAGCTGAACGTGGTTTCTGCGCTCATTAGGCCCATCGTACGGTACGTTCACAATATTTTACCTTATAGCACCGTCTTACATCCACCCATGGAACTGTCCTACCAGTCTCATTCTGATGGAAGCGAGTCCACATTATGCGCTATTGGATTCTGCCGACATAATAATAGCGGTTACTCTGAAGCTGATAGCTAGATCTTCCGAGCCCGAATCCGCATGTACCACAGTGCACAGCCTCGATGCCATCTCCATTCTTGTTTCTCTCCTTTCACATTGTGACGTAATGCGCGGCTCGACCAACGACAAATTCTTCAATTACTCGCTTAAAACTTTAGATTTCACCGCGCGTTCCTTCCTTTGCGTCGTCGCCACTCCTTCCCCTCGTGTGTCGGTAAGGTCTAATTAGAACCCCAGATCAGTGGTGGAGGAACATGGTTGCCCTGACAAAGGTCTTGCGCACCATCACTTGGATACACTCGCTGATCATTTCTCTTCGATAATGCCCATAAATCTCAACCAAACCACGAGGAGCCCAATAGCGTCGCCCTTTATTCAACTCACTTTGCAGCCGGGGTTGCAGATGGTGTAAAGCTATATTATTTGAGCCGATGTAACAACGCATATAGTCACTTTGTATTATCGCCGTGAGCTCTGCAGTTGTCTCCATACATGTGTTGAATACATTTGGAGGCACTAGCCGTGCCTACACTAACATCCGAATCATGAACGACACTTGTTTTAAATGAGATGTCAATTTCGATGCATGTCTCCTTCAGGCTCATCATACTTTCATACTTTCGGGCCAGTGTTCAATTGACACGATCCATGATCTTCAAACAGAGTGTCTTCACACCGTGCGAGGCAACGCATTGGGCGAATTCCTTAAACTAAGTTTCTTCCATTGACAACTTGACAATAAAGCTGCCATAGGTCAAGCAAATATAAGAGCGCATACAGTGACGTTTCACCATTGCCCCGAGCTCTGCAGCTTGTACGTGTTGATGCCATACGTCAGTCGAATACACTTGCGGGCACCACCCGTGGCTAGACTGACATCCTATCTATAAATGACAATCACTCCAAACAGACCGCAGACTTGAGAGTTGTATGAAACTACATAATTTGACGCAATTTAGAAGTGAAGATATTCAGTAATGATCGCTGCAAGGTTCTCTAGACTGATGTTGAATATATTCCGAGAGCTACTCGCTGAAATCACATCGTATAAATAAACAGAAATATGACATCCTTGGGGGGTCATATTCATTTTTCGACGTAGTAATCACTGTATTGGAAATTTGTCGCCTTGCCAACCTTCTTCAATGATAACACGGTGCTGCTCTCCACTCGCATCAACTTGGGTAGCTTCTTCGCTCGTGGAGTCCTTATTATGTTCACTATCCTTTCTCTTCCAGTATTATTTTTCATTTTTTGCATGACATTACCTCACCAGTCCATTTCTGATGCAAATGACTTGGAGACCACATTGGCCAGGGGCGTTGGCTCTCAAAGGAATAATTGGGTTATACTGAACTAATAGCTAGACCATCTGACCCAGAATCTGCGTGTACCAGGGCTCTCTCTCCTCACCATTCTTGTTTGTCTCCTTCCACATTAAGGGACAATGCGCATCTCATCAACGAACTGGTTGAGGCTTGAGTATCTTGGGAATTTAGTTTCCACCCCTCATTCCCCCTTTGCATGGTGGCTACACCTTTCACTGGTATGTTGAAAGCAAGCAAGGAAGAGGATAATATTTTCCCTTTTTCCTTTTTTTTCCAGCTCGCTTTGGCGGCATTAATAGTGGCATAAACCTACATCATTTTAGTCGGATTGAAAGCTCATACAATTACTTCTTACTGCAACTCTGGAATTCATTGCTGACGAGAATTGTATCAATGATACCTTTGGCTTTGTTGTTTTGTGACTAATAATGAAATATATTGTAAGACTATATATATATCACGGCAGCAAATATTCCTGGACTGTTTCTGAACCAGTCTGAGACCAGGTCCGACCATTGCCACTGTCCTTGAAAGGAATTGCTGTCGTTTTCGGTCCGGTGCCAGCATACCGAAGTATAATTGTCACCAACCAAGAGTGATCCTAATGGTATTCCCAAGACATAATTTTGTATTATCCTGCTGCACTTGAGATTATCTGAGAGCCAGGACACTATGATGCATTGCCGTGGCAAGCGTCGCATATTCCGTCCACTTTTTGACGACAATAACTGATTATCAGCTTGGAAGTGTGTTACGACTCAGGGTGTCTCGTCCATTCCTTGACTGACAAATTAGCGAAAACGAGAAAATGAAGGATCGGTTGTGGTGACAAACGCAGGGCTGCGATGAATGGCCATCGTGTGGGAACGAAGAGGGATTGTTACAGTGACCCATGTGGAGCTGAAAGGGCACAGTGGAATTGGCAGCACCGAAGGGGGCAGAAACATGGCAGAAAAGGGGAATGTATTAGCATAGCCAGCGTGGTGAATCTTTACATACCGGAAGAGCTCTGCCTGCAATGGATCAAACTACTGGTGGGTCACAATGGTTGATCTACCTTGTCATCGTCGCTTTGAACAGCAATGTCCACGCATCAATCGTGTGAGCCTGGGGCGAAACATTCCACTCCGACAGACAGGCAATAATAAGGCTAGCTGTCAGTGTCGCCTGAGACGAGATTATATTTAGAATGTGTTAATACACACCTGGATGGATTCGTCACAACCAAGGATATGGCGAGGGCGAATGAAAAAATCACGTTGCTTACCATTAATGCGACTAGGCCATCACTGGCCCCGGGTTTCTCCTCGGTGAAAGTTTGCAAAATAAAAAACGGGAAGTGTGCAATTGCTCTGGACAAAGCCTGAGGCTGACAGCGGCAACTTGAAGGCAGTAACCATTGGGCATCGCTCTGGACTGCATTTGTATGGTACATGGCAATGTCACTTCTCGATATCAGAAAAGCGGTTTTGCTTTCAACTCTGACGCTGAGCAATGCTATACTATGAGGTGAAAATCGACTGAACGATTATTATATGCTGTGTGAGCCTTCGGTGGAAGGCGTAAGAAGTAGTTACCTCATTACAGTGGAGCCTATAAGGTTCAAGGAAGGTGAGGGAACCTTGTGGACGAAGGCAGGAATGAAATGCAGTGTATCCCGTGTAAGTACGGCCACAACGCTGTACCTTCATGAAATTAACTCTCCGACTGGTGGCGGCATAAACGCAAGGCACCCCCTTCTAGTGTAGGTGAGACTGCTACCCACCAATGTCTACTTCCAACGAGACGATTCAGGGGAATCACGATTCGGCAACGGTTGAGATCGACCTTGAAGACATTGAGGAACTCCCACCCTTAGTTTCCCCTGGTGTATTCAGTTCAGAGAAGCAGGACGAGATCGTTAAAGGGATGAGAGAGATGTTCAGGGAGAAGCTTCGAGAACGATGGGATTGTAACGAACCCGATCATGATTTATGTTATCGGGCCCCGGATGGTAGGCAACACATACAGCTGTCCGAAAACCATACAGAGATTTGGGTTGACGAGTGGGTGAGTAAAGTATAATGCTATTTCCATGCGATGTGTGTCATATGCTGCGCATTCAGTGTCAAGGAGAAATGGGCTATCATGACCCACCGAATGTTGTTAAGATATCCACCAACACGGCATTCAACCTCAGTCCCTATTGCAGTCATGCCGATGACTGGGGAATGATCTCACGGAGTCAAGGGACAATGTCAAGTATTGACATTGGCCCCGGGTATTACTGTGGAGTCGGTTTGGAAAGGGTTGGGATGAAAGTCCTTCACAGTGCTAAGACAGCTTCGCTGATCGCAAAGCTGACAATATACCGGGAAATCGCCCGTTTGTTACAAGACGATGGTGCCTTTGGCAAGTTTCTACAAAAGCATCTTACGCTGCCCAAACTGGGAAGACTAGTTCAAGACAGTGCTGACTTAGCGAGGTGGGGATACCTCAATCATTGAATACACTGGAAATACTCATATCTGAGTCGTAGACCTATATACCCGCCTCAAATTCGGAGAAGAGCGACGGGGGTTTTAAAAAGTTTGCGGATATTTACACACATGCGAGGGAGCAGGAAATGTCACGCTACCCAGCTTATGACATTTTTGGCTTCGGCCTTCTTTTACTGCCCCGGCGTTTATTGCTTAGATGGACACACGCCACCTGCCATTGCGTCATCGTCGATTACGTCATCACTTTACAACGTTTTAGTCAAGTCACCGCTGCACACCAACTTTGATGAGGTTGCTGTTGGAATATGAGCGTTACATAAGTTCGTAACACATATTCCTTTTGTTCTTTATTCTTTGTTTCTTTACTCCCATTGTTCAATCCCTTTTTGTTGCCCCATTTGATATTCTATTGTTTAGCAGACATATATAAGTAGCCTAGTGTTCATGTATTTACTCATTCGTTTGCCTTACGGCCAAATAGACAAACGGAACCTTATTGCTCTGTTCTCGCGAGCTTAATTCTAACAGTTGCATCAACATTTATCATACACATCGCCCGTTATGCCTCAGAATCTCATTATGTCTCACTTTATCGGCACTTACCCCTTTTCGTCCTTATTCCTATCGTGGAAGCGACCTGCGACATGCGTCCACTATCTGTAAAGGAGCTCACGGCGATCAGAGGTTGCATTGAATTCTGGTTACAACCGTGCGTCGTGCCATCACACCATTTCATCCTTCCCACCAAAACCATAACAGAGAATATCAGACACAACGACTTAACTTTTATGAATATCCTATAAAGCTTCTCGTGTGTTGCATTCACCAAGATGCATGGTTTCGAGATATCGCCGGAGCTGTATTGAGGGTTTTATTGGACGACATAAACATGCATATAGCGTCATTGACACTTCATCTTGATTTCGAAACGTCGTACTTATTGTATTCGAGTATTGACTCCTTGCAAATCTTCTTCAACGACAGCACGCTTCTCACCGATCACATCAATGAGCTGAATGTGGTTTCTTCGCTCATTGGGTCCATCGTCCGGTACGTTCACAATATTTGGCCTTATGGCGCTGTCTTACATCCGCCTGTTAAATCTGCCTACCAGTCTGATTCTGACGCATACGATTCCAAGTTGGCATCTCCTGGCGTCTAGCGAAGAAATCATCGAGTTGACTCTGAAGCTGATAGCTGGATCTTCCGAGCCCGAATTTGCGTGTACCACAGTGCGCAGCCTCGATATCATCGCCATGCTCGTGTCCCTGCTTCCACATTGTGACGCCATGCGCGGCATGACCAACGACAAATTCTTCAATTCCTTCCTGAAAACTTTAGATTTAACCGCGCGTTCCTTCCTTGGCGTGGTCGCCACACCTTCCACTTGTGTGTCGGTACGGTCTAATTAGACCCCCCTATCAGTGTTGAAGGCACATGGTTGCCCTGACAATGGTCTTACACCATCGATTGGACACACTTTCTAATCATTTCTCTTCGATGATGCCCACACATCTCAATCAAACCAGGATTGCAGCCGAGGTTGCAGATGTTGTAAATTTGTATGGTTTGAATCTATGTAAGAGCTATATAGTCAGTCTTCATTATCGCCGCGAGCTCCTCAGGTGGCACCATAAATGTGTTGAATACATTTGCACTAGCCGTGATTAGACCAACATGCGCATTTTAAAGTAAGATATCACTGGAGGTCTGAAAAAGGTCACCCCCACCCCAATTCGATGCATGTCTCGTTCAGGCTCATCATGCCTTCAGGATAATGTTCAATGGACAAAATCCATAATCTTCCCACCAAGGGCCTCCACACCGTGCGAGTCAATGTGCTGGGCGAATTCCTTAAAATAATTCTCTTCCATTGAAAACTTGACAATAAAGCTGCCATAGGCCGAACAAATATAAGAGCGCATACAGTCACCTTTCGCCGCCGCCGCGCGCTCTGCATGTTGTACGCGTTGATGCCATACATGCATTGGGGCGAATTCCTTAAACTAATTCTCTTTCATTGTAGACTTGACAATAAAGCTGCCATAGGCCGAGGAAATATAAGAGCGCATACAGTTACCTTTCGCCGCTGCCGCGCGCTCTGCATGTTGCACACGTTGATGCCATACATGCATTGAATACACTCGCGGCCACCACCAGCGGCTAGACTGATATTTATCAATGACAATCATTTCAAACAGGACACGAACTTGAGAGTTGCGAACCTACATAATTTGATGCAATTGATAGTCACTTGTAATAGTCGCTGCGAGGTTCTCTACACTGGTGTTGAATATACTCCAATGACTACTCTCTTAAATCACATCGCATGTACTAGCAGTAACAACGTCAATCGAATACCACTACGGCGTCTCAAAGCAGGCGGTCCCACCATTCTTCTCGTGTCCTTTGTTTGAGGCAACAGGAAGCCCGGGGCCAAACCAATGGAAAAGACCATGATCAAGACACCGACATTTCTTCACATGTCGTGAGCTTACACCGTGTATAAGAGAAAGGTAGCTCGTGGTCATGTCAGGCGGAATCCCACATCACCTAAGAGCTGAAGAATACCCACAACCCGCCGCGTGGAGCAGTCATTCCCCGAGAATTTCTGGTTTATGGTCTGTTTCAATGTTTCAGTCGTTAGCGTCAAACTACAAGCCACAACAATTTACTTTACTCCCCATCCCGACAGTTCCCCTGCTGCTTCCATGTCAGTTGACTGGAGTTCATGTCACCAATTGTCATATTTGAATTATGTCATTGCGGGTAGCGAAAAATTCATTTGATTCAATCTAATATCGGAGAACTATTCGACCAGATCCGTGGGCCTCTTGAACGTTAGTTGTCGTCCCCTGTTCCTTCCTATGCGTTAGTCCCTACAACCTTTACTGGTGTGCCGACACCGTTGACGAATTTGAATTACGTCTACGTTTTCCGGAAAACACCCCCCCCCCCCCCTCCCGGAACATAATTACGTGGCTTTCAGACCGTTTCATCAAAACAATGCTAGGGAGTATGTGGCCATAAAGGTGCTCGCCAAGGAGACACAGCTAGATGCCAGCTTTGACATTCGCAAGGATGTACAGTGCCTCAAAATCCTTAACCTACCTTGCCATCGTCACATCTAACAGCTACAGCAATGGATGAATAGTATGAGCCCTGCGCGTTGCAGCGAACAGTTCACTGAGCAAGACAGAGAACAAAATGTATTCACGTTCGACGATCAGCTACCTCGTGAAAAATTGCCCTGAACTCCTCTTGGATATTGCAGCAGCCGTGTCAACTATCGTCATCTTTCTTGCTTTTCTACGACCTTTCGGAAGATGCAAGCCCCTTGATATGGTAAGGGCACACCAGGAATACACTCCTCATTGGGGCGATATAACATTGTTTAAACTAGAAATCTTGTGTCGGGATTATGATAGAATTGAATACGGATAGCCATTATTCAAGTAACAGCCGGCTTGAGTTTAATTCTCTGACCACGACTGTTGAAAAACTGGATACTTCACTGCCAAGAAAAGACAACTTACCATGACCCTTCGAGTATGGTTGGGATGCCAGGGAGTCTACGAACGTATGTCAGCGATACTGCGGACTGGGGAATGGTCTCACAGCATCTCGGCCTGACGGGTTCCTGATCCAGAATAACTCTGGCAAGACTAGGTAGACTAATTCAACAGGGCATTGATTGAATGAGGTAGGGGTAGCTCAGCGTCAATAACTGAATACAATCGAAATATTCACGTCTTCGCAGACCCACGAAATTCCGCAGGAGGCGTTGATTATTTTATCCCTGTTCTGGTGGTGTTCACTCTATGCTATTGACAGCGGAGAGATCACACTGCCAAGCTCCTGACATCTTTGTGTTTTACCTTCTTATGGTGCCCCGGTGTCGATCATCTTGACGATCAAACGTTGATACATTTTGGATGATTTGTATGATAAATGTCGATACAACATCATCAAAGTTGGTGTTTAGTGCTGGTTTTGTGGCACTATTATAAAATAATAACCCGATTGCAATTACTTTACTCATTGGCGGGCTTGTGTATTTCATGGAAACCATCTACCACGTGCGTCAGCAATGTGTAGAAGAAGTTACTGCGATAAGAGGCTACTTGAATTCGTGTTATAACGGTGCATCGTGCCATCACACCTCATCCTGCTGACGAAACCATTTTCGCCAGAATAGCCAATAACGACCTTGAGTTAACCAAGATCCTATTCAGCAATTCCTGGGTTGTATCCACCAAGATATCTGGTTTCGACACGTTGCTGGAGCTTTATTGAAGATTATTGTGTGAAGCAATTTCAGAGCGCATACAGTCACTTCTTATTCTTAGTGCAGCTCTGTGCTGCGTCCGTGACGAAAACTGGATCGATGATACCTTTCAATGTGTAGGGCTCGTGTTTTGCGACTAATAATTCAATATATTGTAGGACTAGATATATATATCTCACAGGCAATGGTTATTCCCGGACCATTCTTGAACCGAATTGTGAGAACTTCATTAGGAATTCTTGAACCAGTCCA
Source organism: Hysterangium stoloniferum (assembly GCA_015178975.1). Classification (NCBI taxonomy): domain Eukaryota; kingdom Fungi; phylum Basidiomycota; class Agaricomycetes; order Hysterangiales; family Hysterangiaceae; genus Hysterangium; species Hysterangium stoloniferum. The sequence continues at coordinate 557,095 of WHVD01000045.1, forward strand.
AGACCACGTGCGGTCTTTGCCACTGTCTTTGAAGGGAATTCCTACCCTTTTTGGAATGGTACTAGCATACCGAAGTTTTATTAAGAGTGATGCAAGTGGTTTTCTATTTTTTCTCCTGCACTGAACACTTTCCCCGGAGTCATTACATTATGATGCATTACCCCGGCAAGCATCATATCTTCTGCCTACTTTGTGATGAGAATAGTCGAACAGTAACGATGTTGGGTTGGCAAGATCCTATTCAGCTATTCGTGGGTTGCATCCACCAAGATATATGGTTTCGACAGGTTGCTGGAGCTTTATTGAAGATTATCGTGTGAACCAATTTCAGAGCGCATACAATCACTTCTTATTCTTAGTGCAGCTCTGTGCTGCGTCCGTGACGAAAACTTGGTCAATGATACCTTTGAATTTGTAGGGTTCGTGTTTTGTGACTAATAATCAAATGTATCGCAGGACTAGATATATATATCGCATAGGCAATAATTATTCCCGCACCATTTTTGAACCGAACCGTGACGACTTCGTTCGGAATTCTTGAACCAGTCCAAGACCAGGTGCCGCCTTTGCCACTGTCTTTGAAGGAAATTCCTGTCCCTTTCGGTCTGATACTGGGATACAGAAGTTTTATTGTCGTCGGGAGTGATCTGAATGGTATTCTATTTTTTTCCTGCTGTACTGAAGACTATCCCCGCAGTCATTACATTATGATCCATTACCCTGGCAAGCCGATCTTCTGCCCACGTTGTGATGACAATCAACTTCATTAGGAATTCTTGAACCAGTCCAAGACCACGTGCGGTCTTTGCCACTGTCTTTGAAGGGAATTCCTACCCTTTTTGAAGTGGTACTAGCATACCGAAGTTTTATTGTCGTCAAGAGTGATGCAGGTGGTTTTCTATTTTTTCTCCTGCACTGAACATTTTCCCCGGAGTCATTACATTATGATCCGGCAAGCATCATATCTTCTGCCCACTTTGTGATGAGAATAGTCTAACAGTAACGATGTTGGGTTAGCAAGATCCTATTCAGCCATTCGTGGGTTGTATCCACCAAGATATATGGTTTCGACAGGTTGCTGGAGCTGTATTGAAGATTATTGTGTGAAGCAATTTCAGAGTGCATACAGTCACTTCTTATTCTTAGTGCAGCTCTGTGCTGCGTCCGTGACGAAAACTGGGTCGATGATACCTTTGAATTTGTAGGGTTCATGACTAATAATCAAATGTATTGTAGGACTAGATATATATATCGCATAGGCAATAATTATTGCCGCACCATTTTTGAACCGAACCATGACGACTTCGTTTGGAAATCCTGAACCAGGACAAGACCAGGTGCAGCCTTTGCCACTGTCTTTGAAGGAAATTCCTGTCCCTTTCGGTCTGATACTAGGATACAGAAGTTTTATTGTCGTCGGGAGTGATCTAAATGGGTTTCTATTTTGTTCCTACTTGTTAAGTTCCGTGTCGGGAACTTATTACAGAACTATCGGGAAGTCACCGGGAAGTCGGGAACTGTCCGATAGGGTCAGGACGTTGGCTTCAGCTTATGTGCTGCGCCTCTACGCAAACGCTCAAAGTCCTCAATTTCAAAGGTGAGATTCACGATGGAAGATACAGATATTCAGAGTTCCTAAGAGTTCCAAATATCGAGCATACAGAAAGACGGGAGAGGGAATAAGAAACTAAGTCAATATCAGATCTAAGGTAAAGTACAAATTCACGGAAACTAATATAAGTCTTCTTGTTATTGTACTACAAACTGAGACCATAATAAGATGGAAACAGAAGCTATTCTTAAACGGGAATACAGTAAGACATATCAGGGAGACAATAGTCCAAAACGGGAATATAATAGACAAACAAGTGAATACTTGTCAATGGACAAATTACCAAATGCGGAACAAGGGAAGAATGTGGAAGATACAGTAACTATGATGTTCCGTAGTCGGAGATTGGGAGTCGGATATTGAAACATCTGGGAATGGGTCATAACAGTACCCCCCTGTTAGGCCGAAGTGTCAGGAACCGAAATGCCCGCTGGCCTCCGGGCCCCGGACCCCGTCCTACATGCTCCCGACCCTCTATATTGTATAGTTACAACCGGAGTTCCCACCAGAGCCCGCACGTCAGCTTGTTTATGCCTGACTCTCTGTACGCACCCCACCTGTCTGCACCTAACCCTCTATGTCTCATACACCAGTCCTCGGACTCCACTCTATGTGCACCCGACACTCTGTGTCTTATGTACCAGTCACCGGACTCCGACCGGACTCCTGGAACACCTCTAACAGAGCATTGAACCCTGCTCCTGTTATCTGTCTCTGTGTCTCACACACCAGTCATTGGAAAACCCACCGGACTCTGCCGGACCTCCTGCACATCAACCCTGTCTATACCTGACACTATCTTGTGCACCAAGTCACCGGACTCCGACCGGACTTCCGGAACCCCTCTAACTGAGCCCCGCTCCAGTTATGGTTAAATGACCTGTCATGATTTGTTCTCCACTCCCATTCCGTTCCGTCCCTAATTCCCAGTTTAGTATTTACTTGTTTCGTTTTATGTTTAATAGTTCTGCCTCTCATTAATACCGGATTTGGTATTATTACATTTCACAGTCTATATAAGTCTGCTATATTCATGTACTTAGAATCCAGTTTCAATCTCAAACAAGTTTTCCCCCGAACTAGTTTGATCCTTGAACAGTCTCTCGTCCTCTTGTCTGTCTGCACACTCGATTCCCGGAACTCCCACGGGAACTCCGGAATCTATATCTTCCTGTATGCATTCTGTCAGCTCGAAATATGGACACCCGAATGAGTGTACGAGGGCGCAGCCTATAAGCTGAAGCCAAGTCCATCTCAGTCGTCTTCATTCTCTGGTAACTATTCTTGATACCACTTTCCCTTGTACTACTAATATTCCTGGAAACTCCCCGGACTTATTACCCAGGGAGTCCGTGGGACTATTACTCGGAAAGTGTGTGTTCAGAATATAGTTACCGGAGAAACCTCCACGGGACTATCCGTGGAGCTATTTGTTCGGGAACTTAACACAAAGTCCCATAGAGGCGATTAGATACTGAGTGATTGAAGCGATGGTTGATTATTATGTGTCATGAATTTTACGCAATTATGGAGGTGAGAGTTTCGGCTATTGTTCTGAGCATAAAAACCTCCAAATATTTGAATTAACATTTTTGTTTCTTTATCCACAACTTGCATGTTGATTCGTCAACCATCATTCAATACTACTCCAGAAGATTCAGATGCCGAAATTTCCGTTCTTCAAAAAATGTCGAAGGTTGCAGAACTTCAACAAAAATGGCAGAGGATGGAGGAGATGAAACGGCGACAAGAGGAGGAGGAAAAGGCTTTGATGTGGGAGTTGAAAGAGGCAGAAGAAGTGGAAAAATGGGAATTGGAGCGAGCGAAGGCGGAGAAAGAAGCATGGATACAGAAAATGGCGGAGGATCAGAAGAAGAAGAGGTGGAAAGATTACAGCGGGAGTCGGAGGCAGTGGAAAAACATAAGGAGGTAAGGGAAGGAAAGGTAAGTTCAATTCCATAAATTTCCATGGTTCCAACCGATAACTATTGGGTACAGCGAAAAGCCGTGGAGGTGGAGGAAGAGGGAGAAGCTGGGCCTTCGAGTCCTAAGGTAAGTGCATCTGCAAAAGATTGGTAATTGACTAATCTTCTGAAAAAGAAGCAAAAGGTCAAGGCTCCGGAATGGATGGAAATCGTCCACGACACTCCGTGTTATTGATGTTCCATACGGAATATGACTTGTTGGAAACAGAAGGTAAAATGGGGTGGAACTTGTTATCCCTGCGCAGTCCTCAAACTTCCGTGCACTCTTGCTGCGAAAAGGGTTCTGAAAGGTGAGAAGGCTCAAAAAGCTAACAATGTGGAAAGTTCAGGAGCGGCCAAAGCTGCGGAAACTGAGGTGCCGAACACAGATAGTACGGGCATTGAGCTCCTTAAGGATACTGTCGACGCATTGGTCTTTATTGGGATGGAAGTTATGAAAATGCAGGATACACTGGATCACCATAATGATATCCAGGAAAAGGGTTTTCGTTTGTTGATCTGGAATTTCCAGAGGCAAAACAATTTCCTGGAGAAGGTAATGGTTAGCATTGGTGTTATTGCAGTTTCCGAGAGGTTTTCCGATAAGGCACGGGAACAGCCTAATGATCCGTTGGCGGAATGTGTCGAGAAAAGGTGGGAGGCGGAGTCGGGAAAGGGGCTGGAAAGTGAGGATGAAGAGGTACAGGATATGGTGGAAAGTGCGGAGATTGTGGATGATACGGGAGTAGAAGTGGAAGGAGGATTTGGAGTGTCAGAGACTTTGAAGTAGTTGCAAATAAATTTGACTTGTATGATTTCAAAACGAGTGTGATAACGGAAGTAATGGAAAACTGAACAGAAAGAAAACGGAAAGGTTAGAGTGATGATAAAGGTCCAGGTTTATTCGGATAAGCTGTGTGGAAGTCAGTGACAATTTCCATAGCGTGTCCAAGTTCCATGGCCAATATCCATGAGGTTTCCTCGTCGGTACCTTCATACCCTGCCCATTTGACTAAATAGAGCAATTTACAAGTATGTCGGCGATTGTCGATTTTAGAATCCAAAATTTCAGAAACTTCAAATTCGGGTTCTCCGTCAATGATGACCGGAGCGTAGCAAGGGTTCCCAGGCTTGTCATATAAGTTAATTTGCGTCGGTGGGTCCGACAGGGTTCTAACATGGAAATGTGGAAAATGGGGTGGACTGCTCACATACTATCGGGAAGTCGGAGAGTCCATGAGAGTGAACCGGCTTGTGCTATAATTTCGAAAGGGCCTAAGAATTTCTCAGCAAGTTTTTTAGAAGGTCGGGTAGTACGGAAGAATTGAGCTTTACAAAAACCTGATCACCAATTTTAAAATTAGGAGGTGGGATCCTGTTTTTGTCTGCGGAACATTGATAATATTCCTGTGTGGAAGAAATAGCTTTCTGAAGTTCTTGATGTAACTCGTCGAGATCGCTAATAAGTTCTTGAGCGCGAGCGGATGCCAAATCTTGTTCGGAATGTACTGTGAGATTCAGATTATAGCCTTCGTTGGTGAAAAAGGGAGAGATGCCGGTAGTTGCGTTCGGAGAGCTATTGTAGGTGAATTCTGCGATCGGAAGAAGGGATTTCCAGTTGTCCTATTGATAATTGCAATAGATGTGGAGGTATTGTTCCAATGTTTGATTAACATGTTTCGTTTGTCCATCACCTTCCGGGTGATATCCTGAGGTGAAGTGTAGTTTCATATCAAGGGCTTTTCCGAGGGCCTGGAAGAAATGGGAGATGAACTTGGAGCCTCGATCAGAAGTTACGTGAGACGGGACTCCGTGTTTGGAAAATACGTGAATAATGAAAAGTTCCGCTAATTGTAAGGATGTGATAGTATCATGAGTGGGTATGAAAATGCCTTGTTTCGAGAATTGATCCACAACAACTAAAATGGATGTAAAGCCTTCAGACGTCGGAAGTTGTTCAATGAAATCCATGGAGATTGAATTCCAGGGCTTTTCTGGTATCGGGAGTTGCTTGAGAAGGCCATACAGCTTATGCCTCTGGGTCTTGGAGCGTAAGCAGGTGGTGCAGGACTTACAGAACTGGGTTACGAAATCTTGGAGGTTGGGCCAAGTATATTCTCTATGGATTAAACCAAGAGTATTGTTAATGCCATAATGTCCAGAGATTGGATGATCGTGTTTGTACTGAAGTACACGGAGTCGGAGATTGTTGGAATCTGGAATGTAGATACATCCATCGAGACGGATAAAACCTTGAGAGTCTTGTGACCATCGGGGTTGGTCAGGATCGTCTCCGACCCCACTTGTATATGGCGATTTCAAAACAGGCCCTCCTAAGTGAGGACTGGACGATCGCTCAAATGGCTAGTACAGCTATTTTAATGGAGGGCAGGACAGACCAAGAGGAGTCTATAGAGGATGACGAACCAATGAGAGAAAACAGGCACACTCCATGACAGTACCTCCTGGCCGCTTTGAAAGAGTATTTCACGCCAGAGGAGGCATTGCAGGAAGGGATTTCCCCTGAAGCTCAGTTTCGGGTACATACAGAAGAGTCTGGCTTGCGGATTTGTGATGAGTCCAATACTGACTTGCCATTGTTTATGCCCTGGTCTGTGTTCAGGGTTGACGAATCCATAGAGGATAAAATACAAGCTGTGTATGAAGAACACATACCTGGGTTCACCGAAGATATGCCAGCTTTTCGACGACACTGCCAGGAGGCAATGTGTAAGTTGTTGGAGATTCATTTTCGAGTCTATTATAAGACAGGAATCATGACAGATAAAAATGGGGTGGAGTGACAGCGATTTATCATCTGATTCACTGCAGGATTGTATCAGATTCATAACCGGGAGTTATCAGTAATGTACTTGGTTACGAAGGATCATCTCCAACATGATAAATGGACTGTGCCACAGATCGTGGCCAGGGGAGAAGTCACAGAGGACTTCTCAGGGACAGTTGTGTTTAACGCCACTCATATGCCTAAGAAAAAGGTGTTAGGACATAGGGAGAAGAGTCAGTTGCAAAATGATGGGGTTGAAATGGTCCAGCGTACCTCAATGCAACCAAAAGACCTTACTCGTTGCTTACTGAAACCTGTGGTCATTGAGGCATTCATCAATGAACAACTGGTGAAAGCCCTGATCGATAGTGGATCACTTGCAGACTTCATGTCGACAACGTTAGTCGATCAGCTGCAAATAGTCAAGGATCCACTAGTAAAACCACTTACTATCCAGTTGGCTGTTCACAGATCACAGTCTAAAATTAATTATTCAGCTACTGCTGAGTTTTCATATCAGAATATAAAGTGTACTCGGTGTTTCGATGTTGCTAACCTTGATTCATACGACTTGATATTAGGGACCCCTTTCATATTTCAACATCAAGTTATGATGGGGTTGAATCCTACAAGGGTCAACATTGGGTCAGCTCTGCCACTCCCCATGGAAGGAGATACCATTGAGACTCTCCGTTCTGCGGTAGCGGACATTTTTGACGATGAGTTAGAGAGGTTAAGGGCAGATTTACGTGCTGAAGTGGCTGACCTGGACCCAGACACTGCATCAGCAGCACTGCCTCCATTAAGGGCTGTTAATCATACCATTCCAATAATTGATGATGTCAAAGCTTACTCATGGAGACCATCCAAATGCCCCGAAGCAATGAGAGATCTATGGCATGAAAAGAAAACCACATATATCAAGAATGGGAGGTGGAGGGTAGCCACAGGAATGAACGCATGTCCTATGCTCATTATTCCTAAACCTCCAAAGGCTGATGGCACTTTGCGAATACACACAGTAGTGGATAAGCGTGAGCAGAATGCTAACACATATAAGCTGGCAACCCCCTTGCCAGATATTGAAGCCATTCTACGAAATGTTGTGCATCATAAGTATTGGAGTTTGATAGATGGGAAGGATGCCTACGAGCAGATCTGAGTGGTTCCCGAGCATGTCCACTGGACATTGTTCACCTCTCCTGATGGCACTATGGAAAGCCTGATGTTACAAATAGGGGATTGCAATGGTCCGTCGACCTACCAGACATTGATGAACCACATATTTGCACTGTACATTGGCATCTTCATGGATGTATATTTGGATGATATTGTTGTATACTCTGACTCCATCAGTGATCATGTCAAGCATCTACGCACTGTGTTTACAGTGCTCCGTCAGGAAAAATGATATCTCACTGTCAACAAGATGCACCTGTTTGCTTCGGAGTTACCAGTTTTAGGGTATGTGATTAACAATAAAGGTATAACAATGGACCCACATAAAGTCGATACAGTGGGCAACTGGAAGATCCCGACAAATAAGCAACTTTTGGTGGGATTTTTAGGAGCAGTGGGATATCTCGCTAACAACTATGAGGGAGTTCAAATTCCAATGGCTATTTTATCAGCGCAGACAGGAGTAAGCAGGCAGTGGCATTGGGGTGCAACAGAGCAGCGTGCCTTTGAAGACGTGAAGTGTATTGTTCAGGCCCATCGTGACAATTATAGAATTGCATTGGACTACTCATGAGGTCATCAAACCATTAATTTGGTGACAGACACTTGTTTAACAGGTGCAAGTGGCATTCTCAGTCAAGGGGAAGATCTCTGCACTGCCGCAATAGTGTCATTCTGGTCGGGGAAATTCAACTCGGCACAACAGAACTACTCTGTCCACGAACAGGAGTTGTTGGCTATCGTGGAATCATTGAAACGATTCCAGTCACAACTGTTGGGGGTAAAATTTCGAATCTGTACTGACCATAAAGGGATAGAATATATACTTATGCAGAAGAACCTGTCTTCGAGGCAGATGCGGTGGCTGGATCTGCTAAACGAATTCCACTTTGAGATTCACTATATCCCTGGAAAGTTGAATACGTTTGCAGATGCTCTATCGAGAATATATAGCGATGAGCCCTTGGGCACCATTAGGGCTGAATCCGAGTATGTAACTGACATTCCAGGGATGGAAGAGGATACACGGGGGGTGCACTACATTTCAGGGGTTCCTGGCTTCAACAGTGTGTCGACACCACTGTATACAGGGTCTGCAGCGGTAGCATTGGAGGAAGCACCAAGATGGTCAGGAAGGTTGGCTACTCAAATGTGTCTGTCATATGCAACACTCACAGGGTTGGGCACAAAGAGGAAAGGACGTATTGAAGGATCACGAGAGACAACCAAAAAGACACACATTGGTCATAGTAAGTCATCTGGTGTGAGGAGTATGCTTTTACCACAGTATCATTGTGGTAAAACACTCCTTTTATTTCATTTATATTTTACATATTCTATTCATATTTTTCTATCTTTCATATTCTTCGAATATTGCATATTTCATTAGTTCAAAGCATTGTGTATACTTGTGGGTGCACTCAGCACCAATTAGAACTCAGACACACTTTAACCCAAGAACCACCACTCGAAAGACACAAACTAGGTCTACTACGAGCGGTGATCAGGGTAACGTGTCAGCTACTACATAAGTAGCAATATCTGGACTATTAAACACTTCTGGCCTCGAACTGTAATAGTCGAGGCCTCCACTCGAACCATCGCACTCGTTGACTCCTTCGTCATCTCATGCTCTTTCTCTCACCTTTCCTTATATTGCACCGAATAGGTCAATATCCTTCCTTTCTACTCATTTCTTCGTATATAGAACGGTCTGAACTTCTACCACTCTTCACATCTGGATTGCCCCTGGAGCATCCATCACAAGGGGCAAGGGGCAAAACACCAAATATGTCTGGTCATCAAGATTATGTTCAACGGCCTTCTTCACGAGTGACAATGGAGGGTGTGTTACCTGAGTTGCCTTCAGATTTTCTACTAGCAGAAATCCCATTGAGGGCCATGCAGGATTGGACATCCCAGAAGTCCTACGACGACAGTATGGATCAGATGTTTTCTTCTCTAGGATATGGGCAATGCCGCAGGAGTATAAGGGCTTTACGTCGCAGGATGGGTTTCTGTTCTTAAATCTGGAGGGTGTCAAACTACTTTTCATCCCTGATATTACCATTGGGACTCGACGAGTGTGGGAAATTGTTATCTCGCATGCCCATTCCATCTTGGCCCATCTGGGGGCAAGGAAAACCACCACATATTTGTGAACCAATGTGTGGTGGCCGTCATTAACCAAGGATGTCGAATTATTTTGCAAGTCATGCAGTGTGTGTGCCACTTCGAAATCTGAAACACAGAAACCGCAGGGACAACTTCGCTCAATGGAAGTGCCATCACAGGCGTGGGAGGCAATTGGGATTGATTTTGTAGGACCCTTGCCAGCGTCTAGGAATCGCCTTGGAGAGTTCGATAGCATCTGCATTATTGTTGACCACTTAACTTGAATGGTCCATTTGGTACCGGTGCACAGCAACTATACTGCTATTCAAATGGCTGAGGTGATCTTCGACCATGTTTACAAGTTGCATGGGCTGCCCGATAAAATCATTAGTGATTGAGATTCATTATTTACAAGTATCTTTTGGAGGGAGCTTCATCGGTTGATAGGAGTCGAATTGCGGATGTCTTCATCATACCACCCCCAAACAGATGGCACTACCGAACGTGCAAATCGGACAATGACACAAATGCTTAGGCAATGTGTAGCACCAAACCAAAAAGATTGGGTGTCGAAGCTGTCAGCTATTGAGTTTGCGATGAATAACGCTACATCAGAAACAACTGGATTCTCACCATTTTTTTTGAATTATGGTCAGCTGCCACGGCCACTGCTCTGGGACAACAATATGAAGTATCCGGGTGTCCTTGAATTTGCAGAACGGATGAAGCTAGCAATCATGAATGCACATGATGAGATACTTACAGCCAGGGTTAAGCAGATGCAGCAGGCAAATTGACACTGGAGGTCTGCTGAATTTAACGTCAATGATTTGGTTTATCTATCCACGAAGAACTTATGCTTACCAAAGAATCGGGCACGTAAACTGCTGCCAAAATATATAGGACCTTTTAGGATCAGCCGGGTACTGGAGCCAGGAGCGACATACCAGTTGGAACTGTCAAGGGAGCTCAAGCAACAGGGGATTAACCCAAGCAGCACAATATCGTGTGATGAAGAAAGATGGGTCAGGGGCATTGACTCAACAAGTTGATCATGGTCGACGGGAGAAGATGGACCTCGATGGAGATTACGTGAGTGACGACCTAGACAAGCTAGAGCAGGGGGTGTTGGAATTGCATCGTTGAACCAGCCCGCTGTGAATTGCACACTGCGTTGCAGCGTGGGAGGGCGGGTGTAACGGGAGCGGACCTGGTGGCAGACTTGGCATGGAGCAGTCTACCGCCGTTGTCTCAGGGGGTAAAGAGAGGGTAGATAATTTTCCGATCATTACACTGTTTCATTTCTATTATCTGTCGCTAGGGGGTTTAGCCTACGAATGCTAGCATAAATAAGGAAGCCACCCATTAGCTACAGTAGTTGTTTCGAATTGGAGCCTATTCCTACTCTGCTCGTTCCTCTTCGTAAGAAGCTCAAACTGAAGGATTACGCTATCTTTAAAGCCGAACCTTACAGGTACGGTATGGCTGGGTACTGTCATAGAAGCTTGATACGGGATGGGACGGTGTTGTTTAGTGTCATTGTGAGTTTAACTTAAGCTTGGGCGCACAAGTCTAATTCTTGTTTCTCTCCTTGTACATTGAGACGTTATCCACGGCTCAATCAATGAAGCATCCATAATCGACTATGAAGGTCTAGTGCTCACTGTCAATGCCTCTTGATGCATCGTCACCGCACCTCAACCCTCTCTCTTCACATTTCAACCAGACCGGTAGGATCATAGTCCTATTGATCTTTCCCTAACTCGCTTTGTAACCGTATTTTCAAGCCACATAGTAAATTTAAGAGCGCATACAGCCACTTTTTCACTCCCAGCATCCTCTACAGTGCTTTCTCACATATATATTGAATATATTAAGTGCTAGTCGTGGCTCGAACCACATCCAATTCATTAATGACCATCCCATCATATGGAATACCGCTACCAAATCTCGAAGAAGCCCCGCCACCTCAGTTCCCACGTCACTTACCTAGGCTCACATGAAGGAAGCCATTGAAGAATAACAAATAACAGTAGGAATAATCGCTGATCCACGACAACATTTCTCTTGTTCACGCAAATCTTCTCTTCAAAATCCATGTTCAATCTCCAGGGTCAGCGATCTTATAGCCCAAAACCTTGCAATAAACAAGGGCCTTTAACTCATCCAATATTGTGGTGGATGGAATAAACATAAATATGACATCCTTGAGGGGTCATACTCATTTTTTAATGTAGCAATCACTGTATTGGAAATTTGTCGCCTTGCCAACCTTCTTCAATGATAACACGGTGGTACTCTCCACTCACATCAACTTGGGTAGCTTCTTCGCTCGTGGAGTCCTTAATACATCATGTTCACTATCTTTTCTCTTCCAGTATTGTCTTTCATTTGTGCATGAGATCTCCTCCCCAGTCCATTTCTCACGCAAATCACTCGGAGACCATATTGACCACGGGTTTTGGTTCTCAACAGAATAATTGTGGTTATACTGAACTAATAGCTGGATCGTCTGGCCTGGAATCTGCATGTACCACAGCTCTCAAGCTCTCTCCCCTCACCATTCTTGTTTGTCTTCTTACACATTAAGGGACAATGCGCATCTGATCAACGAACCAGTTGAGGCTTGAGTATCTTGGGAATTTAGTTTCCACCCTCATTCCCTCCTTTGCACGGTGGCTACACCTTTCACTGGTATATTGAAAGCAAGCAAGGAAGAGGATAATATCCTTCCTTTTTCCTTTTTTTTCAGCTCGCTTTGGAGGCATTAATAGTTGCATAAACCTACATCACTTGAGTCGGATTGAAAGCTAATATAATCACTTCTTATGCTCACTGCAACTCTGGAATTCATTGCTGACGAGAATTGTATCAATGATACCTTTGGCTTTGTAGGACTTTGTGTTTTTTGTCTAATAATTAAATATATTGGAAGACTATATATATATGTCTCATGGCAGCAAATATTCCTGGCACTGTTTCTGAACCAGTCTGAGACCGGGTTCGACCATTGCCACTGTCTTTGAAAGGAATTGCTGTCGTTTTTGGTCCGATACCACCATCCCGAAGTATAATTGTCGCCAAGAGTGATCCAAATGGTATTCCCAAGACATAATTCTGGTGTTAACCTGTTGAACCTGAGATTATTTGAGAGCCAGGACACTGTGATGCATTGCCGTGGCAAGCGTCGCATATTCCGCCCATTTTTTGACGACAACAGCCGATTATCATCTCGGAAGTATGTTAAGATTAAGGCTCCCTCGTCCATTCCTTGACTGACAAATTAGCCAGAACGAGAAAATGAAGGATCGATTGTGGTGACAGACGCAGGGCTGCAATGAATGGCCATCGTGTGGGAACGAAGAGGGATGGTTACAGGGACCCATGTGGAGCTTACAGGGCACAGTGGAATTGGCAGCACCGAAGGGGGCAGAAAGATGGCAGCAAAGGGGAATGTATTAGCATAGCCAGCGTGGTGAATCTTTACGTACCGGACCAGCTCTGCCTGCAATGGGTCAAACTGCGAGTGGGTCACAATGCTTGATCTACCTTGTCATCGTCGCTTTGAAGAGCAATGTCCACGCATCAATCGTGTGAGCCTGAGGGGAACCATTCCACTCAGACAGACAGACAATGATAAGGCTAGCTGTCAGTGTCGCCTGAGACGAGATTATATTCAGAATGAGTTAATACACACCCGGATGGATTCGTCACAATCAAGGATATGGCGAGGACGAATGAAAAAATCACGTTGTTTACCATTAATGCAACTAGGCCATCACTGGCACCGGGTTTCTCCTCTGTGAATGTTTGCAAAATTAAAACAGGAAGTGTGCGATCTCTCTGGACAAAGCCTGAGGCTGACACCGGCAACTTGACGGCAGTAACCATTGGGGATCGCTTTGGACTGCATTCATGGTACATGGCAATGTTACTTCTCGATATCAGAAAAGCCGTTTTGCTTCCAACTCTGACGCTGAGAAATGCTATACTATGAGGTGACAATCGACTGAACTATTATTATATGCTGTGTGAGCCTTCAGTGGAAGGCGTAATGCTGTGTATCCCGTGTAAGTACGGCCATAACGCTGTACCTTCATGGAATTAACTCTCCGACTGGTGGCGGCATAAAAGCAAGGCACCCCCTTCTAGTGTAGGTGAGACTGCTACCCACCAATGTCTACTTCCAACGAGACGACTCAGGGGAATCACGATTCGGCAACGGCTGAGATCGACCTTGAAGGCATTGAGGAACTCCCACCCTTAGTTTCCCCTGGTGTATCAAGTTCAGAGCAACGGGACGAGACTGTTAAAGGGATGAGAGAGATGTTCAGGGAGAAGCTTCGAGAACGATGGGGTTGTTACGAACCCGGCCATGATCTATGTTATCGGGCCCCGGATGGTAGGCAACACATACAGCTGTCTGCAAACCATATAGATATTTGGGTTGACGAGTGGGTGGGTAAAGTATAATGCTATTTCCATGTGATATGTGTCACATGCCGCGTATTCAGTGTCAAGGAGAAACGGGCTACCATGACCCACCGAATGTCGTTAAGATATCCACCAACACGACATCCAACCTCAGTCCCTATTGCAGTGATGCCGATGACTGGGGAATGATCTCACGGAGTCAGGGGACAATGTCAAGTATTTACATTGGCCCCGGGTATTACTGTGGAGTCGGTTTGGAAAGGGTTGGGATGAAAGTCCTTCACAATGCTAAGACAGCTTCGCTGATCGCAAAGCTGACAATATACCGGGAAATCACCCGTTTGTTACGAGACGATGGTGCCTTTGGCAAGTTTCTACAAAAGCATCTTACGCTGCCAAAACTGGGAAGACTAGTTCAGGATAGTGCTGATTTAGCGAGGTAGGGATCCCTCAATCATTGAATACACTGGAAATACCCATATCCGAGTCGTAGACCTATATACCCGCCTCAAATTCGGAGAAGAGCGACGGAAGTTTTAAAGAGTTTCCCGAAATTTACACGCGTGCGGTGGAGCGGCAAAGGTCACACTACCCAGCTTCTGACATTCTTGGCTTCGGCACTATACAACGTTTTAGTCAAGTCACCGCTGCACACCAACTTGGATGAGGTTGCATCAACATTTATCATCCACATCGCCCGTTATGTCTCAGAATTTGATCTGCCCTTACTCCTTTTCGGCCTTATTCCTATCGTGGAAGCGATCTGCGACATGCGTCCACTATCTGTCAAGGAGCTCACGGCGATCAAAGGTCTCATTGAATTCTGGTTACAACCGTGCGTCGTGCCATCACACCATTTCATCCTTCCCACCAAAACCATAACAGAGAATATCAGACACAACGAGTTAGCTTTTATGACTATCCTATAAAGCTTCTCGTGTGTTGCATCCACCAAGATGCATGGTTTCGACATACTGCTGGAGCTGTATTAAAGGTTATAGTGGACGACATAAACACGCATATAGCGTCATTGACACTTCATCTTCATTGGTACACGTCGAACTCGCTGTATCGGAGTATTGCCTCCTTGGAAACCTTCTTCAACGACAGCACGCTTCTCACCGATCACATCAACCAGCTGAATGTGGTTTCTTCGTTCATTGAGCGAATCGTACAGTATCCTACCAGTCTCATTCTGACACACACGAGCCCAGATTGGGTTATCCTAGTGTCTGGCGAAAAAATAATCGACTTGACTCCGGAGCTGATAGCTGGATCTTCCGAGCCCGAATCTGCGTGTACCACAGTGCGCAGCGTAAATTCCATCGCCATTCTCGTTTCCCTCCTTCCACATTGTGATGCCATGCGCGGCTCGACCCATGACCAATTCATCTGGGAGTTTGAGCGTTTAGATTTGACCGCACGTTCTTTGCTTTGCGTGGTCGCCACACCTTCCACTTGTGTGTCGGTACGGTCTAATTAGACCCTATCAGTGTTGAAGGCACATGGTTGCCCTGACAAAGGCCTTACACCATCGATTGGACACACATTCTAATAATTTCTCTTCGATGATGCCGAAACATCTCAACCAAACCAGGATTGCAGCCGGGGTTGCAGATGTTATAAATCTATATGGTTTGAACCTATGTAAACACTATATAGTCACTTTTCATTATCGCCGCGAGCTCCTCAGTTGTCCCCATAGATGTGTTGAATACATTTCCACCAGCCGTGATTAGACTAACCTCCGCATTTTAAAGTAAGATATCACTGGAGGTCTGAAAAAGGTCTCTCCCACCCCCAATTCGACGCACGTCTCGTTCAGGATCATCATACCTTCAGGCCAGTGTTCAATCGACAAGATCCATGATCTTCCCACCAAGGGCCTCCACACTGTGCGAGTCAATGTGCTGGGCGAATTCCTTAAACTAATTCTCTTCCATTGAAAACTTGACAATAAAGCTGCCATAGACCGAGCAAATATAAGAGCGCATACAGTCACTTTTCGTTGCACGCGTTGATACCATACATTCATTGAATACACTCGCGGCCACCACCAGCAGGTAGACTGATATCCTATTTATCAATGACAATCATTTCAAACAGGACGCGAACTTGAGAGTTGTATGAAGCTACATAATTTGATTCAATTTAGAAGCGAAGATCGTCACTTGTAATAGTCGCTGCGAGGTTCTCTACACTAGTATTGAATATACTCCAATGACTACTCACTGAAATCACATTGCATATACTAGCAATAACAACGTCAATCGAATACCACTATGGCCTCTCAAAGAAGGCGGTCCCACCATTCTTCTCATGTCTTTTGTTTGGGAGAACAGGAAGCATGGGCCAAACCGATGGACAACACCATGATCAAGACACCGACATTTCTTCACATGTCGTGAGCTCTCACCTTGTATAAGAGAAAGGTAGCTCGTGGTGATGTCAGGCGGAATCCCATATGAACTAAGAGCTGAAGAATACCCACGACCCGCCGCGTGGAGCAGTCATTCCCCGAGATTGTCTGGTTTATGGTCTGTTTCAATGTTTCAGTGGTTAGCGTCAAACCGCACGCCACGACGATTTATTTTACTCCCTATCCCGACAGTTCTCCTGCTGCTTCCATGTCAGTTAACTGGCGTTCATTCCGCCAATTGTCATGTTTGAATCATGTCATTGCGAGTAGTAGCGAAAATTTCATTTGATTCAATCTAATATTAAAGGACTATTCGACTAGATCCGTGGGCCTCTTGAACGTTAGTTGTCGTCCCCTGTTCCTTCCTATGCGGTAGTCTCTACACCTTTCACTGGTGTGTCGACACAGAGCATTGAGTTAATGAGGTAGGGAGGGATATCTCAGTGTCAATCACTGAATACACTCGAAATACTCACGTCTTCGTAGAAGAACGAAATTCCGGGGGGAGCGTCGATTATTGTATGCCTGCTCCGGTGGTCTTCACTCAATAGACAGCGGAGAGATCACATTTCAAAGCTTCTGACATCTTTGGGTTTTACCTTCATATAGTGCCCCGGTGTCGATCGGACAGATAGAAGTAATACGTCAACTGCAATGAGGTCATTATTTTATAATACTGTCACCAAACCGCCACTAAACACCAACTTTGATGTTGTGTCGACATTTATCATACAAATACCCTGCTGCTTCCATCTCAGTTGACTGGAGTTCATTCCACCAATTGTCACCAGTAGATATTTTCAACAAATCTCTATTTCCTATATCATTGTTTAACAATATGAAGAAAATAACATCAAATTATGATGATAAGATACCTATGTGGTTTACACATAGTATCAAAAAAGAGGATATATTATATTCCAGAATATATGGAAAAGAATTCAGAATATCTGAAAATATTCTTGTTAAATCTGTTAGGAAAGATATATCTGAAATATTAAATAAAATGAACATAAAAATAAGAAGTAGATCCTATTCAAGATTCTTAAGTATTATTACATTACATTTATCTAAACCTTGGAAGAGACATATCTTTGCTGATATTATTATGAACAATAAACAAGTAAATTATTTAATATCATTAAGAGAAAGTTCTGAACCTTTATTCATGAGAAAGTATCTATCTTGTTCTTGTCTTCTTTCTAAGTTTACGATAATAGATGAAGTTGAAGAATTAAAAATAAGAGTTTTTTATAATAAATGTTATTTGGAGTCTTTTTTAATGAAATTAATAATATCTTCTACTTTCAAATTATATGAAAGGATAAAATTAATGAAGAATATGAAAGTATTTTTGGAAAAGTTAATTATCATAAACCAAAAGAGTATAAGGGTATAAAAGAACTAAGGAAACTTGAACCCACATTATTTGTCAATAACTATACTAGAGAATGTGCTATTTTACCTGTAGTAGATAAGATACCAAATCTGGAAAAATATAGTTATTTAAATTACCATGATATAATGTATAGAGCACCAGATGGCTACTATATAGGATTAAAGAAGAATAGACTTCCTAATAAAAATACGTTTAAATATTTAGTTACCTGTTATAAGACAGATCATATGCTTAGAAAGAACTCTTTGATATATAAATATGTTCATGATGACGAAGAAAAAGTTAGAAATATCATAAATAAGTTCTCCTCATTCTCAGAATGCTTAGAATGGATATTGGGACCTAGTCCTAATATAATAGTTAATAAGTCTATATGTAAACAAGAATTATGGTATGAAGATGATGTAAATATCGATAATGACGTGTGTTTCAGGTATTTCGAAGAATTATACAAATGTAATATATTGATAATTATTAAACAAAGAGGAGAATGTAAAGTATATATACCTCCATACAAGGAAGTGTATATATGGAACTTAAAGAAATATGATAAATATATTATGATAAATAGAATATTACCTCCTAGGTACACAGATCAAAATATTTCATATGAACCTATATCAAAGAATAAATCTTTTATTCTAAGTAAAGAAAGTTGTATAGATATTATAAAAGAGAAGTTATCTATTACCTATAAAGGTTCTGTAAATAATATGAAACATCTAAAATATCAATGGATAAATGATAGAGGAAAGTGTACTATGATAGTGGACAAAGATGGTAATAAGGAAAGATGTTATCGTGAACCTTTTAAGCTTCCACTATTGAAACAATATGATGGAACATTATTACAATACTTTAGATATCTGAATAAAATAAGAACAAAAAATAACTTGGAGAAGTTAATCTGGAGAAGTACCGATAATAAACATATCTACTTTCCAAATATTGAATCTGCTCGTAGATGGAAAGGATCAAAAGTAGAATCCTTGTGATAATAGAACCTATGATGGATCTAAACTTGGATACTACAATACCCGGAGATCCTCTGGGTATTGTGAAGATACAGGGCATTCCATTGCTTGTTTTATCATAGATGATGCAAAAATAGTCCTTGCACCTTGGTTATGATTAGAATATGGAATAGAAGATGCTGAGATACCAAAAATAACAGAAGGGTGTATCTCCATATGAGTGTAATTTTCTGGATTTCCCTTATATGACATATCAGTTATACTAGAGTATTCAGCCTCTAAAGGATCTAGGTACTCTACAAAGCCAATCTTTAACAAGTCTTCCCACGAAGTATCAGTAATAACATCCCAATCTATTACTTTTCTGTTTGTCTTTATTAGAGGTCTCATTAGTCTGTTTCTCCATGTTCTTATGTATATAATACTATCCCTTTCTACATGTACTGATACATATGGATTATTCTTCTTATGTCAACAATCTTTTCATACATAAGTATCATCTCTGGTAGTACCTATTACCATTCCATTATACACTACCCAAGGTCTAGAGGTATTTTGAGATATTAATCTAATAATATCTTCATATATGTCCTCTATTCCAGGACTTATAACACATGTAGACGCTAGATTCTTAATTAGTCCTACTTGTTTCCCTTCTGGTGTTTCACTAGGGCAAATGTATCCCTTCTGAGTCTTGTGTATCTGTCTCATTGGAAAACTGGTAGAATTATCATCAGCAGGAACTACTATTCTTCTAGTACTAGAAATATAATCTATTTCTGATTTATTACCTACCTGTACTACCATCTTCGACTTGATCATATTACTAATTCTTAAAGAACACGTTCTCATAACAGAATATAATTCATTGTCTATTCTTTTTCTAATTTTCCCAGTTTTCTTATTAAATGCTCTATCTATTAGAGTAGATAAGATGTTACCAGAAGTCTGAAATATCTTATGACCATAGTGATCCCTGTCTGTTTCTAGAGTTTTATCAAATTTCACAGCAATACATTTATCTAGGGCAAGCATTATTGTTCTACAAACTTCCCTCTTTTTTACCTTTCCACGTATATTATCTATAAAATATTTATAAGCTCCAGCACTTAGGGGTTTATCCTCATCCCCTATAATAGAGAATATTCTACTATTGTCAGGTTCTATCTTCCATTTTTTGAATAAACTTGATATATATAGTTTTTCGTTGGGATTGTTTTCTGTTATTATTCTAATATATATATTTTTAGAATATACTAACTTCATGGAATTTCTAGACTCTGGAAATCTAGTTTCACAAGTAATATCATCATTCTCGATAGTTACAAATAAACTATTTCTTGACTTTCCTTCTTGTATCAAAGGAACCTTTTCTACACCATCTATTATAAAGTAAGTAGCCTTTAGAGTTCATCATAGGAATTTCAAATCTCTCTTCTCCTATTACAGTCATATTAAAACTTTCTCTACCTCTAATATGCCTTATATCATCTTCTTCTTGGAATTCTATACTATATTTCTCTAATAACTTATCATTTACTAGTTCTTTGAAAATTATATCTTGATTTGCTAATAACTTATGAAACTCAAAGTACTTACTTAGAAGTGAACTACGATGATCATCCATAAAATGAATAAATACATTTAAAAGGTATTCATTTTTAACTTACAATGAGTAACAAACCATTATATGTCTCATCCGATCTTTTTAATATTAAGAAAGTATCATTGGAAGAAGTCCAAGATGGAGATATAAAGAGGACAAAGGTAAAGTATAGATACTCTGATGGGGAGATTAGAGATTTATGTCTAACCACACCACCAGATAGTTTTATTCTATGCCTAGGCATTAAAGATGATATGTTTGGAAAGGGAGATAATAGAAAACCTACAGGGAAACATGCCTGTTCTCTAGTACTAGGAGATGATAGCAACGAAAATGGCTACCAATGTTGTTTCCTTGCATGAAGAAAGGATATCAACAATATATACTTGTCCTAAGTGTAATAGTAACAGAGTATTCTCAGAACAGCAAATAAGGGCTGCAGATGAAGGTGCAACAACCATGTATGTCTGTAATAATTGTGATCATAGATGGAACGATTGAATACTTATTTTTAAAAGTATTCAATGATCATATTGTATTAAAATGATTAATAAAATATATTATATATTCATTATAGATGATGTTTGATATAGGAGTAACATTCGAAAATTATGAAAATAAAGACTGCCCCATCCTACCATCTACATCATATCAATCAGATGATTTTATTAACATCATAAAAGAATTTCTCTATATTACAGGGCACAGTACCAATACAAGATCTATTAGACATAAATATGTTTCTAGTTCAACAACATATTATGAAGATAATATTTGTTTGATAGGAAATAATGGAGAAGTTCTTTTGGTTTTGAAAATATATAAGTCCCCTCCAATGATTTGTATTATGCCATTGTCAGTAGTAGAGAAAAATTTGTTTGATCCAATCTAATATTAAAGGACTATTCGACTAGATCCGTGGGCCTCTCGAATGTTTGTTGTCGTCCCCTGTTCCTTCCTATGCATTAGTGTCTACACCTTCCTATGCATTAATGTCTACACCTTCCTATGCATTAGTGTCTACACCTTCCTATGCATTAGTGTCTACACCTTCCTATGCATTAGTGTCTACACCTTTCACTGGTGTGTCGACACCATTGATGAATTTGAATTACGTCTTCATTTTCCAGAAAAAACCCCCTGGAACATAATTACGTGGCTTCCAGACCGTTTCATCAAAACAATGCTAGTGAGTTCATCGCCATAAAGGTGCTCGCCAAGGAGACACTATTATTGGTGCATGTATTTCACGGTCTCACCTTTGGCACAATGTGAAGATTCTGTTTTTGACTGAGAATATGTGTGTAGATCCTACTGATCAAGAGAGTGCTGTTTTTGCTCAGTGGCTTTTGGATATTGGACATGGAAAGGACATGCCTCTCGATCATATGTTTAAAGTCCCTGAACACATGCTATGTGGACCAACAGTGGATGATTTAGTCTCAACTATTTATCCAAACATACATGATCCTAAGGCTCTTACTGATGAGTTTTTCTTGGAGTGGGCTATTCTCTGTCCTCGAAATTCAGATGTAGATCAAGTCAATGACATGCTCTTTGAAATATTTCCAGGGATTGGGCAAACCTACCACAGTGCAGACAGTGTCAAAAATGGAGCCAATGAGACATTATATCCTCCTGAGTACCTAAACTCAATCAACTTTGGAGGATTGTCACCAAGTAAATTGCATTTGAAACCTGGAGTGCCATTGATGCTGCTTCAAAACTTGGATCCAGAACAAGGACTCTGTAATGTAACAAGACTGTGGTTAATACAAATGACTCACACAGTACTTCAAGTAAAGATCATTACAGGACCTTCAGCAGGAGAGCTGGCATTCATCCCTCAAATAACAATACAAAACAAATGCCATTTGAACTGCATCATCAGCAGTTTCTAGTCAGGCTAGCATTTTCTATGACTATCAATAAATCACAAGGTCAATATTGAAAATTAGTTGGATTGGATCTGCATAGTCCTATGTTCTCACATGGACAGTTTTATGTTGGTGTTTCAGGAGGGACAAATTGGGGAAGAGTAAAGATTTTACTCCATGATACTGATATGACTGCAAATGTAGTGTTTAAGGATGTTATTATTGATCCATGAGTAAGTATTCAACAAGGTTGCAAAAGGAGACTGACTTATATTTTTTAGGTTCAGTGAATTTACCAAAGTATGTATAGTATATATAATTCTGAATAATGTAAAATTTAATCACTTTAACATAAAATTCTGAATGAATAAATGGGAAGCTGGAATGCACAGAAGTGGTCACAGAAGGTAATACAAACTGTTGATGTAGTGTTTAAAGACATTATTATTGATCCACCAGGTTGCGAAGCGACCGAGTAAAGTTGTGGGGTGGTAGCATGGTGGGGGCTTGCCCCCCACGGGTCACAGCCTTGTTGGTTAGATAGCCACGCGTCACCTGCGATTAGGTCATCACTGTACAACGCTATAGTCAAGTCACCGCTGCACACCAACTTGGATGAGGTTGCATCAACATTTATTATACAATTCGCTTGTTATCTAACAGGATATGGTGATTCTTGGACCATTATCGGCCTTGTGCATATCGTGGAAGCTATCTGCCACGTTCGTCAACTATCTGTCGAGGAGCTCACGGCGATCAGAGGTTACATTGAATCCTGGTTACACCCGTTCGTCGCGACATGACATCATTTCATCCTGCCCACCGAAACCATAACAGATAAAGTCACCTACAACTATCTCCCCATTATAGACATTCTATACGGCTTCTCTTGTGTTGCATCCACCAAGATGCATGGTTCCGAGATATTGCTGGAGCTGTATTACGTAGACAAGCATATACACTTCGTATTCAGTTGGGGACATCACTTTCACTGTATCAGCGTATTCACTCCTTGCAAACCTTCTTCGACGACAGCACGCTTCTCAGCGATCACGTCAACCAGCTGAATGTGGTTTCTTCGTTCATCGGGCCCATGGTACGGAACGTTCACTATATTTTGTCTGCCAGCCGTCCATGAAACTGTCCTGCCAGTCTCATTCTGACCGACACGAGTCCTAATTGGGATCTCATTGTGTGTGGCGAGCGAATAATCGCATTGACTCTGGATCTGATAGCTGGATCTTCCGAGCCCGAATCTGCGTGTACCACAGTGCGCAGCGTCGATACCATCCCCATGCTCGTTCCTCTTCTTCCATATTGTGACATAATGCGCGGCTCGACCATTGACCAATTCACCAGTAACTTGCTTGGACATTTAGATTTCACCGCAAGTTCCTTCCTTTGCGTGGTTGCCACTCCTTCCACTCGTGTGTCGGTAGGGTGTAATTAGACCCCCACATCAGTGGTAGAAGAACATGGTTTCCCTGACAAAGGTCTTGCACAATCAGTTGGACACACTGCCTAATCATTTCTCGTCGATAATACCAACACATCTCAACCAAACCAGGAGGACCCCAATAGCATCACCCTTTAATTAATTCACTTCGCAGCCGGGGTTGCAGATGTTATAAAGCTATATGATTTGAGCCCATGTAAGAACGCATACAGTCACTTTGTATTGTCGCCGCAAGCTCTGCAGTTGTCCTCATACACATGTCGAATACATTTTGGTCCACTAGCCGTGCGTAGACTAACATCCGAATAATGAACGCCCGTCGCCATTTCGATCCATGTCTCGTTCAGGCTCATACCTCCAGGCCGGTGTTCAACCGACAAGATCCATGTTCTTAAAACGGAGCGCCTTCACACCGTGCGAGGCAATGCGTTAAGGGAATTCCTTTTCTTCCATTGAAAACTTGACAATAAAGCTGCCATAGGTCGAGGAAATATAAGAGCGGATACAGTCACTTTTCACCATTGCGGCGAGCTCTGCAGCTTGTACGCGTTGATGCCATACGTAATTCGAATACACTTGCGGGCACCACGGGGCTAGACTGACATCCTATTTATAAATGGCGATCATTTCAAACAGAACGCGGACTTGAGAGTTGTATGAAGTTACATAATTTGATACACTTAAAAGCGAAAGTCACGGGTAATCGTCGTTGCGAGGTTCTCTAGACTGGTGTTAAATATATTCCGAGGACTACGTTGCTGAAATAACATCGCATATACTAGCGATAACAATTTAAATTTGATGCTAGGGTGTCGTAAAGAAGGCGGTCCCAAACCAATGGACAACACCACGATCAAGACACCGAGACTTCTTCACATGTCGTGAGCTTTGATTAGAGAAAGGTAGCTTGTGGTCATGTCAGGTGGAATCACATATCAATTAAGAGCTGAAAATACCCACGACGATCCGCCGCGTGCAGAAGCCAAGCCACGAGAAATCTCGTTTGTGTCGTATTTCAAAGTTTCAGTCGCTAGCGTCACACTACACGCCACGACAATTTATTTTACTCGCTATCCCGACATTTCCCCTATTGCTCTCGTTTGAGTTGACTGGAGTTCATTCCACCAATTGTCATTTTGAATTATTTCATTTCGAGTAGTCGCGAGACAATCATTGATTTAATCTAATATTAAAGAAATCCTCGACTAGGGCCTCTTGAACGCTAGTTGTCGTCACCAGTTCCATGCTATGCGTAGTCGCCACACCTTTCACTGATGTGTTGGTAGCATTGACGAATTCGACTTAGGTCCCCATTTTATGGAAAGTAACCCCCGCAACTAACATAACAGGCTTCCAGGCCGTTTCATCAAAAATAATCCTGGTGCGTCAGGCGCCACAATGACGCCAGCCAAGCATACACCGCCAGATGTCAGCATTCGCAAGGACTCACAGCACAGTACTTCACAATTATTAATCTACCTTTTGTTCGTCGCATCGAACAGTTCACCGAGCAAGACAGAGAACAAAATATATTCACGTTCGACGGTCAGCCACCTCGTGAAAAATTGCTCTGAACTCCTCTTGGATATTGCAGCGGACGCATCAACTATAGTTATCTTTCTTGATTTTGTCAGACCTTCAGGAAGATGCAAGCCCCTTGACATGGCAAGGGCAAAAGAGGAATACAGTCCTCATTGGCGCGATAAAAAGTTGTTTAAACTAGAAATCCTGTGGTGGGATGATGATAGAATTGAATACGGATGGCCATTATTCAAGTAACAGCCGGCTTGAGTTTAATTCTCAGTGAACGACTGTTGACAGACTAGATGTATCACTGCCAAGGAGAGACAAATTGTCATGACCCCTTGACTATGGTTGGGATGCCAGGGAGTCCACGAACGCCACATCCTGCCTCACCCCCTATGTCAGTCATACAGTGGACTAGGGAATAGTCTCACAGCATCTTGGCTTGACGGGTTCCTGACCCAGAATTAAACTTTGGCAAGACTAGGCAGACTAATTCAACAGAGCATTGATTGAATGAGGTAGGGATAGCTCAGTGTCAATCATTTAATATACTCGAAATCCTCACGTCTTCGTAAGACCACGAAATTCCGGAAGGAGCGTCTATTGTTTTATCCCTGTTCTGGTGGTGGTCACTCAATATACAGCGGAGACATCACACTGCCAAGCTCCTGACATCTTTGGGTTTTACCTTCATATGGTGCCTCGGTGTCGATGATCTTGACGATCAAATGTTGATACAATTTGGGCAGCTTGTATGATAAATGTCGATACGACATCATCAAAGTTGGAGTGTAGCGGTGGTTTGGGGGCACTATTATAAAATAATAACATGATTGCAATTACGTTACTCATTGCGGGCTTGCTTATTTCATGGAAACCATCTACCACGTGCGTCAGCAGTGTGTAGAAGAAGTCACTGCGATTATAGACTACTTGCATTCTTGTTATAACAGTGCATCGTACCATCATACCTCATCCTGCTGACGAAAACCATTGTCGCCAGAATAACCAGTAACGAGGTTGAGTCAACCAAGATCCTATCCAGCTACTCATGGGTTGTATCCACGGTTTCGACATGTTGATGGAGGTGTATTCAAGATGATCGTGTGAAGCAATTTCAGAGCGCATACAATCACTTTTTATTCTTAATGCAGCTCTGTGCGGAGTCCGTGACGAAAACTGGATCGATAATACCTTTGAATTTGTAGGGCTCGTGTTTTGTGACTAATAAGGAAATATGTTGTAGGACTAGATATATATATCACAACCAATGATTATTCCCGGACCATTCTTGAACCAGCCCAAGACCAGGTGCGGCCTTTGCTACTGTCTTTGAAGGGAATTCCTGTCCTTTTCGGACTGGTACTAGCAGACCGAAGTTTTATTGTCGTCGAGAGTAATGCAAGTGGTATTCTGTTTTTCCTGCTACACAGAAGACTATTCCCCGGAGTCATTATATTATGATGCATTACCCCGGCAAGCATCGTATCTTCTGCCCACTTTGCGATGACAATAGGATAGGCGATGATCAAGTTGGAAATTCGTATCAACTAACAGTACCGGATTAATTCACTGAATGACAATCATTCAAAGCGAGAAAATAACGGATGGATTGGGGCATCAAACTCAAAGCTGGGATTAACGCCCATCGTGTGGGACAGAAAGAGGACTGTCATGACCAGTCCCAAAGGGAGCGGGGAGAAACCAGAAAAAGGGGACATATAAGCATTCCTAACTTGGTGAATCTGGACGTACCAGAGGAACTCTACCTGCGATAGGTCACGTTGAGTGGGTCGCAATCATGGATCTACGTTGTCATCGTCGGGCTGAAGAGCCATGTCCACGCATCAAGAGTGTGAGCCTGGGGCGAAACATTCCACTCGGCATGACAGATAACAATAAGGCTAGGTGTAAGAAAGTATTACCTGACATGGGGTTATGTGTGCAGTTTATTAATACAAATTTTTATGGACACGCCACAATCGAAGATATTCCAAGTTTGACCCTTGCGTACCTCGATAAAATCTACCATGAGAACTCTGGTCTTACCTTACTCTTTGTCTTCTTCAGACATTCTACAAAATTTAAGCTGTTTGATGTGGCAAGGGTACCTGAAGAAACCACGTTGCTTGCCAGTAACCTGACTAAACTATCATTGACCCGGGTTTCTTCTCATTGAACGTTTTGATAAAATTAGACAGGAAGCACGCAATCTCGCTGGATAAAGTCTCAGATTGACAACGCCAGCTTGAATGTAGCACCCAGTGAGCATCACTCTGGAGTGCATTTATATTATCCTTGGCAATGCCACTTCTGGAATGTCAGAAAAGCCGTATTGCAACTCTGACGCTCAATAATGCCAGAAATATTATGCAATGGGGTCACAATTGACTAAACTATTATATTAAATGCTGTGTGAGCCTTGAGCAGAAGGCGCAATAAAGTAATGAGGTAACTTAGTGCATTGGAGCCTTTATGGCGGGTGAGGGGATGTTCTTTACAAAGGCAGGGATGACAAGCTGTGGATCCTGCGTAGGCCCGGCCACAAGGCTGTACCTTGGTGGAATTAAATTTCCGACTGACTGCGGCATAAAAGCTCAGCATCTCGTTTGAGTGTAAGTACGAGTGCTACCCACCAATGTCTACCTTCAACGAGATAACTCTGGGGAATCACGATTTGGCAACTGCTGAGTCCTACCGTGAAGACGTTGAGGAACTACCACCCTTAGTTTCCCCAGGTGTATTGAGTTCAGCTCAACAGGAGAATATCAATGAGGCGTGGATGAGAAATGTATTACGGCTGAAGCTCAGGGAACGATGGAGCTGTAACGAACCAGGCCATGATTTATGTTGTCAGGGCCCTGATGAAGAGCAGCACATACAATTGTCTGTAAACCATAAAGAGCTTTGGGTTGACGAGTTGGTGAGTCAAGTATAACGCTATTTTCATGGGATCTGTGACATCCAGCATATTTCAGTGTCAAGGAGAAACCACCTGCCATGACCCACCGACTGTTGTTAAGATGTCTTGGATATCCACCAACATGACACCCAACTCAGCCCATATCGCACTCATGGCGAGGACTGGGGAATGGACTCGCAGTATGTTGGGGCACCTTCGAGTATTGAAATCGGCTCCGGATATTACTGTGGAGTCGGTTTGGAAAGGGTTGGGATGAAAGTCCTTCACAGTGCTAAGAGAGCTTTGCTGATAGAAAAGCTGACATTATACGGGCAAATCGTCAATCGATTGGATCAAGACGACGGGGCGTTCAGCAGGTTTCTGCACAAGGATCTCACCCTGCTAAGATTGGGAAGACTAGTTCAAGAGAGTGTTGATTTAATGAGGTAGGGATAATTCAGCGTCAATGTTAAATACACTCGAAATACTGACGTCTTCGTAGACCCACATATCCACTTGAAATTCGGAGAAGAGCAACGAGGGTTTTAGATGATTTCTCGAGGCCTTCACTTCACATGCAGCAGAGTAGCAGAGGTCACACTACGCAGCTTATGAGATCCTTGGCTTCGGCCTTCAAAAGGTGTCCCGGCGTCCATTGGTCAGATAGAGACGCGTCACCTGCGATTACGTCCTCACTTTACAACGCTTTAGTCAAGTTACCGCTGCACACCATACAAATAGCCGGTTATCATGATCTCTCACCCATTTTCGGCCTTCCGTATATCGTAGAAACGATCTCCCACGTGCATCCACTATATGTAGAGGAGCTCACGGCGATCAGACAAAGTCACCGGCAACTATCTCTCCATTATGACTATCCTATACGGCTTCTCATGTGTTGCATCCACCAAGATGCATGGTTTCGAAAATTTGCTGGAGCTGTATTGAGGGTTTTATTGGACAACATATAGCGTCATTGACACAACATATTGATTCGGAGGCATCATGTTTACTGTATTGGAATATTTCCTCCTTGCAAACCTTCTTCGACGACAGCACGCTTCTTACTGATCACATCAACGTCGTTTCTTCGCTCATTGGGTCCATCGTAAGGTACGTTCATAGTGTTTTAGCTTATAGCACCGTCTTACATCCGCCTGTGAAACTTGCCTACCAGTCTGATTCTGACGCATATGATTCCGAGTTGGCACCTCCTGGCGTCTGGCGAAAGTATCATCGAGTTGACTTTGAACCTGATAGCTTGATCTTTCGAGTCCGAATCCGCGTGTACCACAGTGCGTAGCCTCGATTGCATCCCCATTCTTGTGTCTCTCCTTCGACATTTTGACGTAATGCGCAGCTCGAGCAATGTTCAATCCATCAGCTACAGGCTTGAGCGCTTAGGTTTGACGGCATGTTCTAACAAGCTGCCATATGTCGAACAAATATAAGAGCGCATACAGTCACTTTTCACCATTGCCCCGAGCTCTGCAGCTTGTCCGGGTTGATGCCATATGTGAGTTGAGTACACTTGCGGGCACCACTCGCGGCTAGATTGGCATCCTATTTATAAATGACAATCATTTCAAACAGAACACGGATTTGAGGGTTGTATGAAGCTACATAATTTATCACAAGTTAAAACAATAATAGTCACCTGTAATGATCGCTGCGAGATTCTCTAGACTGGTGTTCAATATAGCCCGAGGACTTTCCTTCACTGCAATCACATCGCGGTAGCAATGTTAATCGAATACCACCAGGACGTCACAAAGAAGGCGGTCCTGCCGTTACCTTCGTGTCATCATCTGTTCGGGAGAACATGAAGCCAGGCGAAACCAATGGACAACACCATGATCAAACACCCACACCTCACATTGTCGTGAGCGTTCACCTTGGATAAGAGAAAGGTAGTTTCTCGTTGTGTCAGGGGGAATAACTTATCAATCAGAGCTGAAGAATACCCACACCGCCCTGCCGCGTGCAAAAGCCAAGTCACAAGAAGTCTCGTTTGTGTTGTGTTTCAATGTTTCAGTCGCTAGCGTCACACTACACGGCACGATAATTTATTTTACTCGCTATCCCGACATTTCCCCTACTGCTTCCAGTCCAGTCGACTGGAGTTCATTCTCCCAATTGTCATGTTTGAATTATTTCATATCGAGTAGTGGCAAAACAGTCATTTGATTCAATCTAATATTAATACAATCGTCAACTAGATACATGGGACTCTTGAACGTTAGCTGTCATCACCTCTTCCTTCCTATGCGTAGTCCTAGGCCATTTTATCAAAAATAATGCTGGTGACTGTTATGACCGGAATTCCCACTGGACTCCGGGCACTAACTTATATGCACCTGTGCCCTATACACACCAATTGTCAGTTTACCGGAATTCCCGCAGGACTCTGTATGTCAGACTTGTCTACATTCAACTTCATTACATTGTGTATCAGTCACCAGAATACCCACTGGACTCTGTCCCTGTATATGTCTAACCTCATCCCATGCATCAGTCACTGGACCCTGCTAGGAAAACCCATCATCCCTCTAACAGAGCCCTGTTCCCATTTTAGTCAAATGACCTGTCACGATTCGGACTCTGCTCCTGCTCTGTTTCTTGTTATGGTTTATTATTTGTCACAATTCAGACTCCACTCCGTTCCGTCCCATTCCTAACACCAAATTTGGTGTTTACTATTCTTGTTTTATGTTTTGCTGGTTTCATTTCATTATTACTGGATTTGGTATGTCATTCATTCCACAGTCTATATAGTCTGGCAGATGTTGTACATACAATCCAGTCAGAAAATTGGCTTAGATTCCCCCCAGTAATCTAATACATTTTCTGCTCTAAACTCCTACTTGAATTAAACCGCTCTTGCTAGTTGGAGCCCACAGGTTCTGGCACATCTATCTCTCTTATTTATCTCGACTCCCGACCTCTCGACCCACAACCTCCGACCTATGACCCCTCGACCATGAACCCTGCCTGGACTCCCTGGGATTCCCATCCACCTGTCTGAAATTGGACAACACAATCTCGCGAGGGTGCAGCCTATAAGCTGAAGCCAAGTCCTACCGGATGTCCTGCAGGTTTCTCCAGAAACCCACCGTGTATGTACCCTAACAGTGAGTTAGTCACCATAATGGTGCTAGCCAAGGAGACACTTCCAGATGTCAGCTTGACCATTGGCAATGATTCACAGTACTTCACAATCCTTAATATACCTTGCCATCACATTGAACAGAGTTGCTGCATTATGCAGCAAAGAAATAATCGGGGTCACTCTGACCCTGTGTTGGAATTGGTGATGAAACCACCCCTTTCCTAGGGGCAGTTCACCCATTTCCTCATTTTTTCATAGGAGGATGCTAATTGTGGACCATGTTTTCTGAGGTTAATGCATGCCAGAACCAGTGTACACCTAAACTAGCATCCTACCTACCATGTCAGAAGGTGATTCACTAATTGACACATTGATTGACAAACAAGTACTATTATTACAAGTCTATTACCCACTTGTAGATTGTGTACTACAATAAGCCAACTCATACTATTTTTAATACCCTGATAGCTGGATCTTTCCACCCTGTACTCGCATGTACCACTGGGAACTTGAAGGCAGCAACTGGTCAGCATCACTCTGGACTGCATTTATAATACATATACATAGGCAATGTCACATCTCGATATCAGAAAAGCCGTTTTGATTTCAACTCTGATGCTCAAGAATGCTAGAAATACTATACTATGCGGTCCCAATTTTTGTGTCTCCTTGCAGATTAAGACATCAAGACATAATGTACAGCCCATCAACAAGCGGTTCAGCCTTGAGTGTCTTGAAAATTTACTTTCCACCACTCTTTCCCTTCTTTTTGTGGTGGCCACACATTTCACTGGTGTAGCAGCAACATCTTCTTTGAACTCCATATCAGCCTTGGAAAGATGTTGTTTGACCTGGCAAACATCCTGCTCCATAACTCAACACAATTTCTCCTCAGATAATGCTGACAGATTTGGAACAAACTAACAGGAGGATCTCATCATTCCAATTTTTGACTAGCCTTAGAGGGCAAATAAAAGTTGAATAAACCTCTGTAGTTTGGGGCAATTTCAGAGCACGTGCAATCACTTTTTTCTTTTTTAATACATTTATATACCGCATTGCATAACTAAGATACATAGCAGTTGGGAGAAAAAGTATGCTAATGGTAGGTGGGGGTGGCAGGATGTGTATGTAGCTAGTTGGTATGGGCAAGAGGGTCAAATGTAGGGAGGGGGGCACGTGCAATCACTTTTTATTCAAATTGCAGGTCTGCACTGAGTCCGTGATGAAAACTGGGTTGATGATACCTCTGAATTTGTAGGATTCGTGGTTTGTGACTATATATTTATATGTATACTGTAGGACTATATGTGTCCATCTCACCAGGAATAATTATTTTTGGACCATTTTTGAACCAAATGGAGAGGACTATAGTAGACTCAGTCACTATGAGAAATTGTCGATAAATGATCTGCTGCGCCATCAAGAGGTGGTAAGGATAGGTCTCAAGAATATAGAAGCAAGTCAGTGGTTGACCCAGAATTGAAAGTATGTCTATGTGCGACCACTCCATGCGAATAAAAGGGGATTGACGCCTTCCGTCCCATGTCGCCGACCCTATTGTCCAAATCATCCCTTGATTCTTCGGACCGGTTATTGGAGGATTTTATCGATATGTCGTACCACAAACGAGGGGGAGATGATCCAATAAATTTCTGGAGTGAGTCATTCAAATCTTGCATTGTCTATAACTATATCAAGGTGCGTAACTAGGCCATTTGACCTTTTGTGGAACAGAGTCAGCAGGGACACTTTTAAACGTTCCCTACTCCAATATGGTTGAGCGATTACACTATGGCTCTCAGAATTTCGGTAAGCACCGCAATTGAGTGCGTTCAGTTGACTGGATTTCATTCCAATTGTCATGTTTGAATTATTTCAGTTAGAGGAGTAACAAAACAATCATTTGATTCAATCTAATATTAAGGAACTCTTTTACAAGATACGTCGGACTCTTGAACATTAATTGTCATCACCTGTTCCTTCCTATGCCTAGTCGCCACACTTTTACTGATATGTCAGTAGCATTGAGGAATTCGATTTATGTCTCCATTTTCTGGAAGAAAAAGCCCCGGAACATAACTATGAGGGTTCCAGGCTGTTTTATCAAAAATAATACTGATGAGTTAGTCACCGCAATCATGCGACTATGCATAGGAAGGAACAGGTGATGACAATTAATGTTCAAGAGTCCGACGTATCTTGTAGAAGAGTTCCTTAATATTAGATCGACTCAAATGATTGTTTCGTTACTCCTCTAACTGAAATAATTCAAACATGGCAATTGGAATGGAATCCAGTCAACTGAATGCACTCAATTGCAGTGCTTACTAAAATTCTGAGAGCCATAGTGTAATCTCTCAATGATATTGGAGTAGGGAACGTTTAAAAGTGTCCCTGCTGACTCTGTTCCACAAAAGGTCAAATGGCCTAGTTATGCACCTTGATATAGTTATAGATAATGCAAAATTTAAATGACTCCAGAAATTTATTGGATCATCTCCCCCTCATTTGTGGTACGACATATCGATAAAATCCTCCAATAACTGGTCCGAAAAGCATCTTACGCTGCCAAAACTGGGAAGACTAGTTCAAGACAGTGCTGATTTATCTGTAGAAATAAACGGGGTAAAAACTATAATATATGAGCCTTAGTTGGGACTGTTAGGTGAGCAACTAAGCTAACTACCTATAATATATGACTACATGTAGATTAGTTAGGTATATCGTGATAATTATAGTGTCACTACTTACGCCTTAGTTGGGACCGTTAGGTGAGCAACTAAGGTGGTGAAAACTTCTCGTTAACTATATATATACTGCCTCAGCAACACATTGCCAAGTCAGCATTCCCCCCCTGTCTTCTACAGTTGATGCTATTATTCCAACACTCCCCCCTCATGCGTGAGCATGTATTCCGGCATTTGATGTATGATATGTGTGCTTGGGACGTGTGAGGGCCTTGGTGA
This sequence comes from Hysterangium stoloniferum, assembly GCA_015178975.1. NCBI lineage: Eukaryota > Fungi > Basidiomycota > Agaricomycetes > Hysterangiales > Hysterangiaceae > Hysterangium > Hysterangium stoloniferum. The sequence goes on from WHVD01000045.1 coordinate 591,425, forward strand.
GTATATTGGCTACCATTTTGTTGGTTGGGCAGTAAACCAGCTTGATCTTCCCCTGTGTTACGGTGTCGTGGATGAAATGGAAGCGAATGTCGATATGTTTCGAATGGGCGTGGTAAACACCATCGTGTGAAAGTGAGATAGCACTTTGGTTGTCACAATAGAGTGTTGTGGGCATTTTGAGTGGGCGGGCAAGTTTGCCAATGATAGAATGAAGCCAAATGAGTTCCTTTGCGGCATGCGTTGATGCTATAAACTTAGATTTGGTCGATGACAATGTGACCACAGATTGCTGTTTCGAACTCCAGGACATTGCACCACCATCTATGAGGTACATATAGCCTGAAGTGGAGTGCTGGTGGTCCTGTGATGCCCAATCGGCATCAGTATAACCCACGAGGCCATCAGTGCGTAATCCCTATATAATCCTGATGTTTTGTATTCCTTTTAGGTATCTCAGGACTTGCTTTCCTGCTTCCCAGTGGGTGCGTCCGGGGTTGTCCATGAATCGCGATAATATTCCTACAGAAAATGATATACCGGGGCATGTCATTCTTGCTATGTATAGGAGAGACCCAACTAATTGTTTGTACGGTACGTCCTTCATATCATCTCGTCCTCCATTGGTACTAGGTGACTGATTGCTTGTGAATTGAGTTCCAGGCTCGAGTGATGTGGAGACAGGGTGTGCATTGTTGAGGTTGAAGCGGTCCAACATTTTTTGGATATAGGCGTTTTGGGATAATGATAGGGTGTGTACATTCTCATTTCACTCTACCTTTACCCCCAGTAACCAGTGCATTGGACCTAGATCAACAAGTTCAAAGCAGGCTCCCAGTTGTTGTTTGAGATTCATCATGGCATTTTTGGAGCTCATCACTAATGTCAGGTCATCTACATGTGTTGCTACAATGCAAATTTCACCGTTTTCATTTTTGAAGAATACGGCATAATCATAAGCTGATCTTGTGAATCCAAGTCTTGTGAATAGAGCGTGTAGTGTAGCTCATTGTACCACTCCCGCCCTGCCTGTTTCAGTCCATAAATTGCCTTGAGTAATAGGCATGCTAGATCCTCTTCACCGGGTTTTACGAATCTCGGTGGTTGTTTCATGAAGATTATTTCTTCTAGCTTTGCATTGAGATAGGTGTTCTTGTAATCAGCTTGGTGTATGGTCGATCCATTGCGGTTTGCGAGTGCGAGAATGAGGCGTATTGACCCCAGGTTGGCTGTTGGTGCAAATGTTTCATTGAAATCGACACCAGGGACTTGAGAGAATCCTTGTGCTACAAGTCGGGCCTTTACCTTGATAGGGTTATTCTCTGCATCATGTTTCATCACGTAAGTCCATCGACTGCCTACTATGTTTGCATTCGGAGGTGGTAATGTCCACGTTCTGTTGGCCCGCATTCTTTCTAGCTCCTCTAACATGGCTGGGATCCAGATGTCCTTTTGAGGGCTGTATGCTGCTTCCTCGAAATTCATTGGATCGTTTGGCAATGATGCCAGCATGGCATATTCAACATTGTTATCAGTGTCTGCAGTGAGCCTTTCTTTTGCGATCATACCTGTCTCTTTGTATGCATTCACTTCCTTTGGTGTTTGGAGGCCCACAGGGAATGTTGGACTATTATTCAGTCCTGTGTGGGATCCTTCGCCCTCATGAATCTGTTGTACATTGGCTGAGGGTTTCGTGATTCGGTGGCCTCGACCGAGTGGAGGGGCTGATGCTGGTTCTGGTTCGAAGTTGTGGAGTGGGTCTGTTGTGACTGTCTTTGGTTTGGGATTTGTGCCAGGTGCGTCATTGCTGGTTCTAGATGTGTCACTGGCTGATTTGTTGTCTGTAGGGGGTCTTGCGATACTGTCCTGGTCTTTGGTCATAGTCTCCCCCTCAGACTGAACAGTGTCCCTAGTCTCGGGTGGAAAATGCAAGTTGCGTTCAACACTGATACGACCACTCTCTGGCCAATATACACGTTGGCCGAGGCTGTGGCTGTCAAAACCTACCCATTTGGATTTGATGGATTTAGCATCGAGTTTTGATGATGCGTTGACTCATACATAGACTGTGCACCTGAATTCTTGTATTTGCAAGGTTTGGCTTTTTGTTTGTTACAGCTTGAAAGGGGGTTTTATTGATTAGGGCACGTGTTGATACACGGTTCTTTAGCCAGGTTGCATGCATTACTGCTTCGCCTCATAGGGATCCAGGTAGCTGTACTGCAAAAATCATTGCACGGGTGTGTTCAATTAGTGTTCGGTTCAATCTCTCTGCTACGCCATTTTGTTGTGGTGAATCATGAACTGTAAGGTGGTATTTGGCGCCCTAGCTCTGTAGGTATCTTTTGAATTCACCGTTGACAAATTCGCTGCCATTGTCTGTTTGGAAAATCTTAGTTTTCTTTCCATGTTGTGTAAGTACCCAGGCCTCATACGCCTTGTATTTTTCAAGGGCTTGGTCCTTTGTTGCCATCAGGAAAGTGTGTGTTTCACAGCTATAGTCATCTGTAAGTGCAATGTACCATCTCATTCCACCTCTGGTCTGTACTCTTGCAGGTCCCCATACATCTGAGTAGGTGAGTGCTCCATATTCGGTCTTGCGTTCGCCTTCATGTTCTTTTGGGAAGCCATTGTGTGTGTGCTTCACTTTCACATATGCCTCACAAAAGGTTACATCCTTGCCTGCAGCTAGTTCAATGCTGTCAATGATTTTGTTCTTGACAATTCATAGTGCAGTTGGTGGGTGGATGTGGCCGAGATATTGGTGTAGTTGACTTGGTGTGAGTGCAACACTGGCATGTTCTGTATGACTAGTCAGTTGAGTATTGCGTTTTGGTGTGATAATATAAAGGCCATTTTTCTCTGGGACTTTGAACACTTCACATCCATTTGGGTAGGCTAGTTGAGCACCATCTTTTCCGAATGTCAGTTTGTAACCAGATTTCGCAATTCGGCTGATGGATATCAAAGGGGTGGGCATGGTTGGTGCATATAGTGTGTCCTTCAGTGTTATCTTATGATCATTTTGACCATTGTGTATAACAAATGTGACATCGCCTTGGCCTGTAGCATGAAAAGTGTGTCCATCAGCTGCCTTTATTGGACACGGTGAAATGGTGCAGAAGTTTGTGAAGTTCTCGCGGGTTGGATCGAAGTGGCTGCTTGCACCAGAATCGAGTATGCATCCCAACTCTTTGACATCAGATGCAACAAGTGCGAAATTAGTGGCCACAAAGAAGGCATGCTCATCTGTGTTCGGTGCATCATTCGCTGCTTTTGCATTCTCATCCTGATTCCTTTTTCCACGTCATCCACCATACTGTCTTGGTCGTTGGCCCTCTTTGCCACCACCTTTACACCAACAGTCTTCTTGCCAATGACCCTCTTTACCACAGTTGTCACATTTCCCCTCTCTCCGTGGGTTAGTCCCATTGTCGGTAGTGCTGTTCCCACTGCAGTTGCTGGTCATTCTGGCCGCTAGTGCAGCATCATCTTTCCTTGCCTGTGTCTGGGCAAAGTCGTGTTTGGCAGCTTCGGTGATGTGTGATATGAGGTCATTTGGGTTAAGGGGCTGTTTATTAACGCAAGTAGTGGCAATGAGTGCATGCAGCAGTGGTTGATATTTGTCTGGCATGGTGCTGAGGATCATTGCAGTGTATTGGGAGGGTTCCAGGCATCCACCTGCTGATGTATATTTTGCTCTCAGGGTTTGTAGTGTCTGGATGGTCTCACGGGGATCAGCATCTTCGGAACATCAAGTTTGATTGATTTGCCAGAGTATATCCACCTGGACCATTTCAGATTGATCGTCAAACTTGGAGCTGATCATATTCCAGGTTTCTGCTGTTGTTTATAGGCCAATCACATCAATCTGGTATGTTTCAGGTAATGTGCTCAACAATATAGAGCAAGCATGTTCATTCCCGATCTCCCATGGTTCGAGTAATATTTCCCCACAAATCTAGTGCGCGCCTTATGTAATGGAAAGGGCTGTAATGAGGTAGGGATATCTCAGGGTCAATCATTGAATACACTTGAAATACTTGTCACGAATCGATTATTCTTCAATAAAGTCGAATAATATTCTATTGATTGAACTCGAAAGCCTCATTCAACGAAGTATATATTTGCCCTGTCGATGAAGTAAGAGGCTATTACTAGTCGCAAGTACTCACAGAAGTATTTGTCGAAGAAGTTATGACAAGATAGATTACTAATATCACTAATATACAGATATTTTGACTGACTTCCCTCACTCCTTTCATTGCCCTTTTATGCTTTTCTTCGTATCGTTATGACTATGTTATGAACTAATAATGAAATCATACATGACATCAAAATGAGACATGTCAAAAGTTATTCGATGTTGTCGAATAATGTTTGGGTTTGTCGAGTCGAATTTGATGCGTCAAAGAGTTGTCGAATATTACCTTTGATTGTTTGTGACAATGTTGTGACTTGTGATGGTTGTGACAATACTCATGTCTTCGCAGAAGAACAAAATTCCGGAGGGAGCATCGATTATTGTATGCCTGTTCCGGTGATCTTCACTCTATATACAGCGGAGAGATCACATTTCAAAGCTCCTGACATCTTTGGGTTTTACCTTCATATAGTGCCCCAGTGTCGATCGGACAGATAGAAGTAATATGTCAACTGAAATGAGGTATTATTTTATAATACTGACCAAACTGCCACTAAACACCAACTTTGATGTTGTGTCGACATTTATCATACAAATCCCATGAAATGTCTCAACATTTGATCGTCAAGATACTTTACTCATTGGTGGGCTTGTGTATTTCATGGAAACCATCTACCAGCAGTGTATAGAAGAAGTCACTGTGAACATAGGCTACTTGCATTCTTGTTATAACAGTGCATCACACCATCACACCACATCCTGCTGACGAAAACCATTGTCGCCAGAATAGCCAGTAACAATGTTGAGGTAACCAAGATCCTGGTTGGATCCACCAAGATATATGGTTTCGACATGTTGTTGGAGCTCTACTCAAGATCATCGTGTGAAGCAATTTCAGAGCACATACAATCACTTCTTATTCTTCATGGAGTCTGTGATGAAAGCTGAATCGGTGATACCTTTGAATTTTCAGGGGTTGTGTTTTGTGACTAATATGGAGATAGGTTGTAGGACTAGATATATATATCTCATAGGCCATGATTATTCCTGGACCATTCTTGCCCCGAACCATGATGACTTCATTAGGAATTCTTGAACCAGTCCAAGACCAGGTGCGGCCTTTGCCACTGTCTTTGAAGTGAATTCCTGTCCTTTTCGGACTGGTACTTGGATACCAAAGTTTTATTGTCATCGAGAGTGATGCAAGTAGTATTATATTTTTCCAGCTGCATGGAAGACTATCCCCGGAGTCATTATATTATGATGCATTACCCCGGCAAGCATCATATCTTCTGCCCACTTTGCGATGACAATAGCTGATGATCAAGTTAGAAATTCATATCAACTCACAGTACCGGATTAATTCCCTGAATGACAATCATTCAAAACAAGAAAATAAAGGATGGATTGGGGCATCAAACTCAAAGCTAGGATGAACGCCCATCGTGTGGGACAGAAGAGGGACTGTCATGGCCAGTCCCACAGGGGGAGGGGAGAAACCAGAAAAAGGGAACATATAAGCATTCCCAACTTGGTGAATCTGGACATACCAGACGAACTCTGCCTGTGATAGGTCAAGCTGAGTGGGTCGCAATCATGGATCTATGTTGTCATTGTCATGCTGAAGAGCATGTCCACGCATCAAGAGTATGAGCCTGGGGGGAAACATTCCACTCATCAAGACAGATAATAATACAGCTAGGTGTAAGCAAGTATTACCTGACATGGGGTTATGTGTGCAGTTTATTAATAAAAATTCTGATGGACACGCCACAATCAGAGATACTCCAAGTTCAAGCCTTACATACCTCAATAAAATCTCCCCTGAGAACTCTGGTCTTACCTTACTCTTTGTCTTCTTCAGACATTCTACAAAATTCAACCCATTTCATGTGACCATTCACCTGACTAGACTATCATTGACCCGGGTTTCTTCTCATTGAAAGTTTTGATAAACTTAAACGGGAAGCACGCAATCTCCCCAGATAAAGTCTGAGGTTGACAGCACCAACTTGAATGTAGCACCCAGTAAGCATTGCTCTGGAGTGCATTTAGATTATCCTTGGCAATGCCACATCTGGAATGTCAGAAAAGTCACATTGCAACTCTGACACTCAATAATGCCAGAAATATTATACTATGGGGTAACAATTGACTAAACTATTATTAAATGCTATGTGAGCCTTCAGCAGAAGGCATAAGAAAGTAGTAAGGTAACTTAGTGCACTGGAGCATTTATGGAGGGTGAGGGGATGATATTTACAAAGGCAGGGTGACAGGCTATGAATCCTGTGTAAGGGCAGCCACAAGGGTATACCTTGGTGGAATTAACTCTTCGACTGACTGTGCCATAAAATCTCAGCACCCCTTTCCAGTGTAAGTACGACTGCTACCCACAAATGTCTACTGTCACCGAGATGACTCTGGGGAATCATGATTTGTTGGCAACGGCTGAGTCCCACATTGAAGGTGTTGAGGAACTACCACCCTTAGTTTCCCCAGAGGTGTTGAGTTCAGAGCAATGGGACCAGATCAGTCAGAAGGGGATAAGAGAGATATTCAGGGAGAAGCTTCAAGAATGATGGGGTTGTAATGAACCTGGCCATGATTTATGTTATTGGGCCCCTGATGATGAGCAGCACATCCAACTGTCTCAAACCATATATAGAGATTTGGGTTGACGAGTGGGTGAGTAAAGTATAATGCTATTTCCATGTGATCTGTGTCACATGCTGTGCATTTTGGTATCAAGGAGAAATGGGCTACCATGACCCACCAAATGTTGTTAAGATATCCAACACGACATCCAACCTCAGCCCGTATCGCAGTCATGATGATGACTGGGGAATAATATTGTCGTGGATGGAATAAACATAAATACGACATCCTTGGGGCGTCATATTTATTTTTCAACATAGCAATCACTGTCGTGGAAATCTTTGGCCTTGCTAACCTTCCTCAATGATAACATGGTGCTGGTCTCCATTCATATCAACTTGGGTGGTTTCCTTACTTGTGGAGTCCTTAATACATTATGTTCACCATCTTTTCTCTTGCAGTATTGTCTTTCATTTGTGCATGACATTACCTCACCAGTCCATTTCTGATGCAAATGACTGGGAGACCACATTGAACATGGGCGTGGCGTTGGCTCTCAAAGGAATAATTGTGGCTATACTGAACTAATAGCTGGATCGTCTGACGTGGAATCTGCATGTACCACAGCTCACAAGCTCTCTCCCCTCACCATTCTTGTTTATATCCTTACACATTAAGGGACAATGCGCAGCTCAATGACCGCTTCAACCTTGAATGTCTTGGGAATTAGTTTCCATCCCTCTTTTCTTCCTTTGCATGGTGGCCACACCTTTCACTGGTATATTGAAAGCAAGGAAGGAGGGGGATAATATCTTTCCTTTTTCCTTTTTTTCCAGCTCGCTTTGGTGGCATTAATAGTTGCATAAACTTACATCATTTGAGTTGGGTTGAAAGTTCATTCAATTACTTCTTATGCTCACTGCAACTCTAGAATTCATTGCTGATGAGAATTGTGTTGATGATACCATTGGCTTTGTAGGACTTTGTGTTTTGTGACTAATAATTAAATATATTGCAAGACTATATATATACGCACCACATGTCAATAAGGCATCTTAAGATTCTGTGTATTAACTGATGGAAATGGGTCAGTATATAGGGAGCTCACACATCTGTGATTCCTGGGATTCTTAGGGTAGATACATAGTATGTAATATGCAGCTTATAGCAGTATTCATACAGAGGTGATTCCTAGGATTCTGGGTGTACATACACAAATCATGATATACAGACTATATGGATCCACATTGAGGTGATTCTTAAGATTTCTGGTAAATACATCCTACATGCTATGCAGAAAATGGATGTACTCACACAGAGGTGATTCTTGAGAGTTTTAGGGTAGATACACAGCAATTGGTATGCAGATTATAGGGGTATTCACATAAAGGTACTTCTTGAGATTTCTAGTGTACATACACAGAACTTGATATACAGACTATATGGGTGCCCACACTGAAGTGATTCTTGAGATTCCTGGGGTAAATACATCCTACATGCTATGCAGAAAATGGATGTACTCACACAGAGGTGATTCTTGAGATTTTTAGGGTAGATACACAGCAATTGGTATGCAGATTATAGGGGTATTCACATAAAGGTAATTCTTGAGATTTCTAGTGTACATACACAGAACTTAATATACAGACTATATGGGTGCCCACACTGAAGTGATTCTTGAGATTCCTGGGGGTAAATACATCCTACATGCTATGCAGAAAATGGATATATTCACACAGAGGTGATTCCTGAGATTTTTAGGGTAGATACACAACATATAATATGCAGATTATAGCAGCATTCACACAAAGGTGATTTTTAAGGTTTTTAGTGTATATATCTAATACATGATATACAGGCTATATGGATGCCCACACTGAAGTAACTCTTAAGGTTCCTGGGGTAGATACATCCTACATGCTATGCAGAAAATGAATGTACTCACACAGAAGTGATTCTTGAGACTTTTAGGGTAGATACACAGCAAGTGATATGCAGATTATAGGGGTATTCACACAAAGGTAATTCTTGAGATTTCTGGTGTACATACACATAAATATAATTATATACATGGAGTGGAACCTCATGGGGATTGGGAAGATTGGGGGGATTGTGGGGATTGGAAAAATTGGATTGGAAGAATGGGAAGGACTGGAAGAGATTTTGGAGGAGAACTGGGGTAATTTGGAAAAAATATCACAATGATTAGAGGAGAGCATAAGAACTGGGTTTGGAAAATAATCCAACCCAATCTCTCTGCCCAACTCCTTCACACATCCCCCCCACTTGAAATGCTCCCAATCCCAATCCCAGTCCCTTCAATCAACTCCCAATACCCCAATTACCTGGAATGTGTAAGGTATTGACACAACATACACTGGAAGGTGGTAATAGGCTCTTATCATTCTTCTCTTTTCATTATTCTCCAGATTTGGTGATGACGATAGTGTTAGAATTCGTGATGAAAACACCCTTTTCCTAGGGGCAGTTCATCCATTTCTTCACTTTTTCATATGAAGAATTCTGAGGTTAATGCATGCCAGAACAAGTGTACACCTAAACTAGCACCAAACCTATCATGTCAGAAGGTGATTCACTAACTGACACATTGATTCGCAAACAAGTAATATTATTACAAGTCTATTACCCCCTTGTAGATCAGATTGTATACTACAATAAGTCAACTCATACTATTTTTAATAGATAGCCATTGATCGGCTAGGAAGTTTGTATGGACCCCACAGACTTCATTAGTTCCTTGACTGACAATCATGAAACACCAGAAAATAAAGGATGGATTGGGGCGACAAACTAAGACCGATGAATGTCCATCATGTGGGAGAGAGAGGGACTGTTCCGGCCACCTTTGTGAAACTTAAAATGAAGTGGGCAGCAACGAAGGGGCAGGTGCGATGGCAGAAAGGACACGTGTAAGCACATATTGGAAGAACTCCGCCTTTAATTGTTCAAGCGATAGGTGGGTCACAATCATTGGCCTGCGTTGTCATCGTAGCATCAAAGATAGAATCAATTCCATTCAGCCATAATGATAAACTAGCTGTAAGTAAGTATTACCTGATATGGGATTATATATACAATTTGTCAATACAAATTCGGATGGACACGCCATAATCAAAATAGTTCCAAGTCAGACCCTTATGTACCTCAATAAAATCTACAATGAGAACTTTGGTCTTCTGTCACTATTTTCTTTTGGCTCAGACGTTGCACAAAGTTCAATCCGATTGATTGTTACTGCTAGTATATGTGATATGATTTTAGCAAGTAGTCATTGGAGTATATTCAACACCAGTGTAGAGAACCTCGTAGCGACTATTACAAGTGATGATCTTCGCTTTAAATTGCATCAAATTATGTAGTTTCATACAACTCTCAAGTTCGTGTCCTGTTTGAAATAATTGCCATTGATAAATAGGACATCAGTCTAGCTGCTGGTGGTGGCCGCGAGTGTATTCAATGCATGTATGGCATCAACGCGTGCAACATGCAGAGCGCACCGCGGCGACGAAAAGTGACTGTATGCGCTCTTATATTTATTCGCCCTATGGCAGCTTTATTCTCAAGTTTTCAATGGAAGACAACTAGTTTAAGGAATTCGCCCAGCACATTGACTCGCACGGTGTGGAGGCCCTTGGTGGGAAGATCATGGATCTTGTCGATTGAACATTACCCTGAAGGTATGATGAGCCTGAACGAGACATGTATCGAATTGGGGGTGGGGGAGACCTTTTTCAGACCTCCAGTGATATCTCACTTTAAAATGAGGATGATAGTCTAATCACGGCTAGTGCCCCCAAATGTATTCAACACAATTATGGGGACAACTGAGGAGCTCGCCGCGACAATGAAAAGTCACTATATAGTTCTTACATAGGTTCAAACCATATAGAATTATAACATCTGCAACCCCGGCTGCAATCCTAGTTTGGTTGAGATGTGTCGGCATCATCGAAGAGAAATGATTAGAAAGTGTGTTCAATCGATGGTGGAAGACCTTTGTCAGGGCAACTATGTGCCTTCAACACTGATAGGGCGGTCTAATTGGACCGTACTGACACACAAGTGGAAGGTGTGGCGACCACGCAAAGGAAGGACCGCGCGGTGAAATCTAAATCTTTAACCGAATAATTGAAGAATTTCTCGTTGGTCGTGCCGCGCATAATGTCACAATGTGGAAGAAGAGAAACGAGAATGGGGATGGTATCGTGGCTGCGCACCGTGATCAACGCAGATTCAGGCTCGGAAGATCCAGCTATCAGCTTCAGAGTCAATGCGATTATTCGCTCACCATACCCAAGGAGATCCCGATTAGGAGTCGTGTGGGTCATAATGAGACTGGTAGGACAGTTTCGTGGGCGGATGTAAGACGGTGCTGGAAGATAAAGCATAGTGAACGTACCGTACGCTAGGCCCAATGAACGAAGAAACGACATTCAGCTGGTTGACGTGATCGGTGAGAAACGTGCTGTCGTTGAAGAAGGTTTCCAAGGAGAAAATACTCCGAGACAGTGAGTTCGACGTGTACCAATCAAGATGAAGTGTAAATGAGGCTATATGCATGTGTATGTCGTCCAATAAAACCCCCTCAATACAGCTCCAGCGATGTCTCGAAACCATGCATCTTGGTGCATGCAACACATGAGAAGCCGTATAGGATATTCATAATGGTGAAGTCGTGTCTGATATTCTCTGCTATGGTTTTGGTGGGAAGGATGAAATGGTGTGATGGCACGACGCACGGTTGTAACCAGAATTCAATGCAACCTCTGATCTCCGTGAGCTCCTTTACAGATAGTGGACGCATGTCGCAGATCGCTTCCACGATAAACGTAAGGACGAAAAGGGGTAAGCGCCGATCAAATCCTGAGACATAATGAGATTCTGAGAAATGACGGGCGATGTGTATGATAAATGTTGATGCAACCTCATCCAAGTTGGTGTGCAGCGGTGACTTCACTAAAGCGTTGTAAAGTGATGACGTAATCGCAGATGACGCGTCTCTATAAACACCGGGGCAGTAAAAGAAGGCCAAAGCCAAGAATGTCATAAGGTCGGTAGTGTGACCATTTCTGCTCCCCCGTATGTGTGAAAATATCGGGAAACTGTTTAAAACTTCCGTCGCTCTTCTCCGAATTTGAGGCGGGTATATAGGTCTACGACTCAGATGTGAGTATTTCCAGTGTATTAAATGGTTGAGGTATCCCTACCTCGCTAAATCAGCACTGTCTTGAACCAGTCTTCCCAGTTTTGGCAGCGTAAGATGCTTGCGTAGAAACTTGCCAAAGGCACCATCGTCTCATAACAAACGGGCGATTTCCCGGTATATTGTCAGCTTTGCGATCAGCGAAGCTGTCCTAGCACTGTGAAGGACTTTCATCCCAACCCTTTCCAAACCAACTCCACAGTAATACCCGGGGCCAATGTCAATACTTGACATTGTCCCCTGACTCCGCGAGATCATTCCCCAGTCATCGGCATGACTGCAGTAGGGGCTGAGGTTGGATGTCGTGTTGGTGGATATCTTAACAACATTCGGTGGGTCATGGTAGCCCGTTTCTCCTTGACACTGAATACGCAACATGTGACACATATCACACGGAAATAGCATTATACTTTACTCACCCACTCGTCAACCCAAATCTCTAGATGGTTTGCAGACAGCTGTATGTGTTGCCTACCATCCGGGGCCCGATAACATAAATCATGGCCGGGTTCGTTACAACCCCATCGTTCTCGAAGCTTCTTCCTGAACATCTCTCTCATTCCTTTAACGTTCTCGTCCCGTTGCTCTGAACTCAATACACCCGGGGAAACTAAGGGTGGGAGTTCCTCAATGTCTTCAAGGTCGATCCCAGCCGTTGCCGAATCGTGATTCCCCCGAGTCGTCTCGTTGGAAGTAGACATTAGTGGGTAGCAGTCTCCGAGTCCAGATCTAACACCGATTATTTTTTCGGCGCATAATGTAGCAACTCTGTTCGATGTGACGGTGGCAACGTAGATTGAGGATTATGAAGTATTTCATCCATCAACCATCAATCCGACTAGACCATCACTTGCCCTGGGTTTCTCCTCGTTGAAGGTTTTGATAAAATTAAACAGCCAGCCCGCACTCTCGCAAGAAAAGTTTCAGGGTAACAACGACAACTTGAAAGCGGCAGCGGATCAGCATAGCTCTGGACTGCATTTATATTATTCAAGGTAATGCCACTTTTCGAATAAGAGAAAAGCCGTTTTACTTTCAACCATGACGCTCAATAACACCCTTAAATACTATATTATGGGGTCAGAATTGTCTAAACTATTATTAGATACTGTGTGAGCCTTTAGCAGAAGGCGTAAGAAAGTAGTAAAGTAACTACGTCCACTGGAATCAATATAGGCAAGGAAGGTGAGGGGATTTTGCTTCCGACGGCAGGGATGACATGCTGTGTTGGTAATCAACCTGACATTCCTAGAATATTATAGAATATCTTGGAACATACTTAACATAGCTTTAGTAATATCTCTGTCATCCCTTCCAGAAACTTCTCCCCATAGATATATATAATCCCCAGTAGTTTACTCATAGATAGAAGCCAAGTTATATTCTAATATCTACTGTGGTCTGCGCAAGTTCCCAATATGCTGTGAATCCTATGTAAGCACGGCCATAAGGCTGTACCTTGGTGGAATTAACTCTCCGACCGATGGGGCATAAAGGCGAGGCGCCCCCTTCTAGTGTAAGTCAGACTGCTACCCACCAATGTCTACTTTCAACGAGAGGACTCCGGAGAATCACGATTCGGCAACGGCTGGGATCGACCTTGAAGACATTGAGGAACTCCCACCCTTAGTTTCCCCGGGTGTATTGAGTTCAGAGCAACGGGACGAGAACGTTAAAGGAATGAGAGAGATGTTCAGGAAGAAGCTTCGAGAACGATGGGGTTGTAACGAACCCGGCCATGATTTATGTTATCGGGCCCCGGATGGTAGGCAACACATACAGCTGTCTGCAAACCATCTAGAGATTTGGGTTGACGAGTGGGTGAGTAAAGTATAATGCTATTTCCGTGTGATGTGTCACATGTTGCGTATTCAGTGTCAAGGAGAAACGGGCTACCATGACCCACCGAATGTTGTTAAGATATCCACCAACACGACATCCAACCTCAGCCCCTACTGCAGTCATGCCGATGACTGGGGAATGATCTCGCGGAGTCAGGGGACAATGTCAAGTATTGACATTGGCCCCGGGTATTACTGTGGAGTTGGTTTGGAAAGGGTTGGGATGAAAGTCCTTCACAGTGCTAGGACAGCTTCGCTGATCGCAAAGCTGACAATATACCGGGAAATCGCCCGTTTGTTACGAGACGATGGTGCCTTTGGCAAGTTTCTACGCAAGCATCTTACGCTGCCAAAACTGGGAAGACTGGTTCAAGACAGTGCTGATTTAGCGAGGTAGGGATACCTCAACCATTTAATACACTGGAAATACTCACATCTGAATCGTAGACCTATATACCCGCCTCAAATTCGGAGAAGAGCGACGGAAGTTTTAAACAGTTTCCCGATATTTTCACACATACGGGGGAGCAGAAATGGTCACACTACCGACCTTATGACATTCTTGGCTTTGGCCTTCTTTTACTGCCCCGGTGTTTATAGAGACGCGTCATCTGCGATTACGTCATCACTTTACAACGCTTTAGTGAAGTCACCGCTGCACACCAACTTGGATGAGGTTGCATCAACATTTATCATACGAATTGCCGGGTATCTATCAGAACTTCATGTTTTCTTTCCCTTTTTCCGCCTTACGAATATCGTGGAAACGATCTGCCACATGCGTCCACTATCTGTAAAGGAGCTCACGGAGATCAGAGGTTGCATTGAATTGTGGTTACAACCGTGCGTCGTGCCATCACACCATTTCATCCTTCCCACCAAAACCATAATAGAGAATATCAGACACAACGACTTATCTATGAATATCCAATACGGCTTCTCGTGTGTTGCATGCATCAAGATGCATGGTTTCGAGATATCGTTGGCACTGTATTGAGGGTTGTATTGGACGACATACCCATGCATATAGCGTCATTGACACTTCATCTTGATTGGTCCACGTCGAACTCACTGTATTGGAGTATTCGCTCCTTGAAAATCTTCTTCAACTACAGCACGCTTCTCACCGATCACATCAACCTCAACCAGCTGGATGTGGTTTCTTCGTTCATTGGGCCCATCGTACGGTACGTTCACTATATTTTATCTTCCAGCACCGTCTTACATACAATTTTCCTACCAGTCTCATTCTGACACACACGTACCCAGGTTGGGTTATCCTAATGACTGGCGAAAAAATAATCGACTTGACTTTGAAGCTGATAGCTGGATCTTCCGAGCCCGAATCTGCGTGTACCACAGTGCGCAGCCTTGATACCATCGCCATTCTCGTTTCCCTCCTTCCACATTGTGAGATTATGCGCGGCACGACCAACGACGAATCCTTCAATTACTGGGTGGAACATTTAGATTTCACCGCGCGTTCCTTCCTTTGCGTGGTCGCCACACCTTCCACTTGTGTGTCAGTAGGGTCAAATTAGACCCCTCTATCAGTGTTGAAGGCACATGGTTGCCTTGACAAAGGTCTTACACCATCGATTGGACACACTTTCTAACCATTTCTCTTCGATGATGCCGAGACATCTCAACCAAACCAGGATTGCAGCCGGGGTTGCAGATGTTATAAATATATATGGTTTGAATCTATGTAAGAACTGTATAGTCACTTTTCATTATCGCCCCGAGCTCCTCAGTTGTCCCCATAAATGTGTTGAAAACATTTGCACTAGCCGTGATTAGACTAACATCCACATTTTAAAGTAAGGTATCACTGGAGGTCTGAAAAAGGTTCCCCCCCCCCCCAATTCGATGCATGTCTCGTTCAGGCTCATCATACCTTCAGAGTAATGTTCAATCGACAAGATCCATGATCTTCCCACCAAGGCCTCCATACCGTGCGAGTCAATTGCTGGGCGAATTCCTTAAACTAATTCTCTTCCATTGAAAACTTGACAATAAAGCTGCCATAGGCCGAGAAAATACAAGAGCGCATACAGTCACTTTTCGCCGCCGCCGCGCACTCTGCATGTTGCACGCGTTGATACCATACATTCATTGAATACACTCGCGGTCACCACCAGCGGCTATACTGATATCCTATTTATCAATGACAATCATTTCAAACAGGACGCGAACTTGAGAGTTGTATGAAGCTACATAATTTGATACAATTTAGAAGCGAAGGTCGTCACTTGTAATAGTCGCTGCGAGGTTCTCTACACTGGTATTGAATATACACCAATGACGACTCGCTGAAATTACATCGCATATACTAGCAGTAACAATGTCAATCGAATACCACTACGGCGTTTCAAAGGGGGTCCAACCATTCGTCTCGTGTCCCTCGTTTGGAAGAACAGGAAGCCGGGGGCAAACCAATGGACAACACCATGATCAAGACACCGACATTTCTTCACACGTCGTGAGTTCTCACCTTGTACAAGGGAAAGGTAGCTCGTGGTCATGTCAGGCGGAATCCCATATCAACTAAGATCTGAAGAATAGCCACGACCCGCCGCGTGGAGCAGTCATTCCCCGAGATTTTCTTGTTTATGGTCTGTTTCAATGTTTCACTCGTTAGCGTGAAACTACACGCCACGACAATTTATTTTACTCCCTATCCCGACAGTTCCCCTGCTGCTTCCATGTCAGTTGACTGGAGTTCATTCCACCAATTGTCATGTTTGAATTATGTCATTGCCAGTAGTAGCGAAAAATTGATTTGATTTCAATCTAATATTAAAGGACTATTCGACTAGATCCTTGGGCCTCTTGAACGTTAGTTGTCGTCCCCTGTTCCTTCCTATGCGTTAGTCTCTACACCTTTCACTGGTTTGTCGACACCGTTGACGAATTCGAATTACGTCTTCGTTTTCCGGAAAAAAACCCCCGGAACATAATTACGTGGCTTCCAGACCGTTTCATCAAAACAATGCTAGTGGGTTCGTCGCCATAAAGGTGCTCGCCAAGGAGACACAGCTAGATGTCAGCTTTGACATTCACAAGGACGTATAGTACCTCACAATCCTGAATCTACCTTACCATCGTCACATCTAACAGCTACAGCAATGGATGAATAGTATGAGCCTGGGGCGTCGCGGCGAACAGTTCACTGAGCAAGACAGAGAATAAAACATATTCACGTTCGACGATCAGCCACCTCGTGAAAAATTGCCCTGAACTCCTCTTGGATATTGCAGCGGACGGGTCAACTATAGTCATCTTTCCTGCTTTCTCAGACCTTTCGGAAGATGCAGGCCCCTTGATATGGCAAGGGCACACGAGGTGTACAGTCCTCATTGAGGTGATAAAAAAATAGTTTAAACTAGAAATCGTGTGGTGAGATTAGGATACAATTGAATGCGGATATGTTTCACTGCCAAGGAGAGACAGCTTACGATGAACCCTCGAGTATGGTTGGGATGCCAGGGAGTCCACGAATGCCACATCCTGCTTCACTTCGTATCTTAGTCATACCGTGGATTGGGGAATGGTCTCACAGTATTCTGGGTTGACGGGTCTTTGATTTGGAATTAAACTCTGGCAAGACTAGGCAGACTAATTCAACAGAGCGTTGATTGAATGAGGTAGGGATAGCTCAGCGTCAATCATTGAATATATTCGAAATCCTCACGTCTTCGTAGAACCACGAAATTCCGGAGGGAGTGTCGACGATTTTATGCCTGTTCCGCTGGTATTCACTCTATACACAGCGAAGAGATCATATTGACAGGCTATTGACATCCTTGGGTTTCACCTTCATATGATACCCCGGTCTCGATCGGTCAGATAGAAGTAATACATCAACTGCAACGAGGTCGTTATTTTATAATATTGCCACCAAGCCACCACTAAACACCAACTTTGATGATGTCGCATCGACATTTATCATGCAAATCGCCCAAAATCTATCAATATTTGATGGTCAAGATACTTTACTCATTGGTAGGTTTGCGTATATCGTGGAAACCATCTCCCATGTCCGTCAGCAGTGTGGAAGTGACTTCGATCAGAGGCTACTTGTTACGGCGGTGCATCGCGCCATCACACCTCATCCTGTTGCCTGCTGATGATAACCAGAATAGCCAGTAACGACGTTGAGTTAACCAAGATCCATTCAGTGATTCGTGGGTTGCATCCACCCTCGTGTTTTGTGATTAATAATTAAATATATTGTAGGACTAGATATACATATCTCACAGGCAATAATTATTCCCGGACCATTTTTAAACCGAACCGTGACGACATCGGTAGGAATTCTTGAACCAGTCCAAGACCAGGTCCGGCTTTTGCCACTGTTTGAAGGGAATTCCTGTCCTTTTCGGTCTGGTACTAGTATACCGAAGTTTTATTGTCGCCGAGAGTGATCCAAATGGTATTCTATTTTTTCCTGCTGCACGAAGACTATCCCCCGGAGTCAATACATTATGATGCATTGCCCCGGCAAGCATCGTATCTTCTGCCCACTTTATAATGACAATAGCCGATGATCAACTTGGAAATTCATATCAACTCACAGTACCTCATTAATTCCCTGAATGACAATCATTCAAAACGAGAAAATGAAGGATGGATGACGCATCAAACTCAGAGATGGGATGAATGCCCATCGTGTGGGACAGAAGAGGGACTGTCATCCCCAGTCCCAAAAGGGGCCAGCGAGAAAGCAGAAAAAAGGGGACATATAAGCATTCCCAGCATGGTGAATCTGTACGTACCAGACGAACTCAGCCTGCAATAGGTCAAGCTGCATGAGTCACAATCATGGATCTACATTGTCATCATCGCATTGAAGAGCGATGGCCACACATCAAGAGTATGAGCCTGGGGCGAAACATTCCACTTGGAAAGACAGATAATAATAAGGCTGGATGTAAGCAATTATTACCTGATATGGGGTTATGTGTGCAGTTTATTAATACAAATTCTGATGGACACCTCACAATCGAAGATATTCCAAGTTCGACCCTTGTGTACCTCGATAAAATAAGATATACCCTGAGAACTCTGGTCTTGCCTTTGCTCAGACGTTCTACAAAATTCAAGCCGTTTTATGTGGCAAGCGTGCATGAAGAAACCACTTTGCTTCCCATTAACCTGACTAGACTATCATTGACCCGAGTTTCTTATTAAAAGTTTTGATAAAATTGAACAGGAAGCGCGCAATCTCGCCGGATAAAGTCTGAGGTTGACAGCGTTAACTTGAATGCAGCACCCAGTAAGCATCGCTCTGGAGTGCATTTAGATTATCCTTGGCGATGCCACTTGTGGAATGTCAGAAAAGCCCCATTGCAACTCTGACGCTCAATAATGCCAGAACTATTATGCCATGTGGTGACAATTGACTGAACTATTATTTTAAATGCTGTTTGAGCCTTGAGCAGAAGGTGTAAGAAAAGTAGTAGGGTCACTTAGTGTACTGCAGCCTTTATGGAGGGTGAGGGGGTGTGATTTACAAAGGCAGGGATGACAGGCTGTGGGTATTGTGTAAGCACGGCCACAAGGCTGTACCTTGGTGGAATTAACTCTCCGACTGACTGCGGCATAAAAGCTCAGCACCTCTTTTCGAGTGTACGTACTATTTCTACCCGCCAATATCTACATTCAACGAGATGACTCTGGGGAATCACGATTTGGCAACTGCTGAGTCGTGAAGACGTTGAGGAACTACCACCCTTAGTTTCCCCAGGTATATTAAGTTCAGCTCCACAAGAGAAGATCAATGAGGCGTGGAGGAGGAATGTATTCCTCCTGAAACTCAGGGAACGATGGAGCTGTAACGAACCAGGCCATGATTTGTGTTATGGGGCCCTCGATGACGAGCAGCACATACAACTGTCTGCAAACCATATAGAGCTTTGGGTTGACGAGTTGGTGAGTCACGTATAATGCTATTTCCGTGGTATCTGTGTCAAATGCGGCACATTTCAGTGTCAAGGAGAAACGACCTGCCATGGCCCACCGACTGTTGTTAAGAGGGCTTGGATATCCACCAACACGACATCCAACCTCAGCCCATATCGCAGTCATGCAGAGGACTGAGGAATGGACTCGGAGTATGTTGGGACATCTTCGAATATTGAAAGTGGCCCCGGGTATTACTGTGGAGTCGGTTTGGAAGGGGTTGGTATCACAGTCCTTCACAGCGCAAAGAAAGCTTTCTTGATGGCAAAGCTGACAATATACCGGCAAATCTTCAGTGAATTGTCTCAAGGCGACGGTGCCTTTAGCAAGTTTCTACACAAGCATCTCACCCTGCCAAGATTGGGGAGACTGGTTCAAGAGAGTGTCGACTTAGCGAGGTAGGGATGCCTTGGCGTCAATCATTGAATACACTGGAAACACTCACGTCCTTTGTAGGCCCGCATACCCGCCTCAAATTCGGAAACGAGCATGGATGATTTTAGATGGGGTCCCGGTGTATCCATTTCCCATGCACCGGAGTAGCAAAGGTCACACTTACCTTATGAACTTTGATGATGTTGCATAAACATTTATCATACAAATCGCCCAACATGTATCAACATTTGATCGTCAAGATACTTTTTTACTCATTGGCGGGCTTGCGTATTTCATGGAATCCATCTATCACGTGCGTTAGGAGTGAGTAAAAGAAGTCACTGCGATCAGAGGCTACTTGAATTCTTGTTAGAACAGTGCATCGCGACATCAGACCTCATCCTGCTGACATGGTTTTCACCAGAATAGCCAGTAAGGACGTTGAGTTAACCAAAATCTTATTCAGTTAATCGTGGGTTGCATCCTAAGATATATGGTTTCGACAATTTGCTGGAGCTGTATTGAAGATTGTCGTATGAAGAAATTTCAGAGCGCATACAATCACTTCTTATTCTTAATGCAGCTCTGTGCGGAGTCCCTGACGAAAACTGGATCGATGATACCTTTAATTTGTAGTCCTCGTCTTTTGTGACCAATAATTCAATATATTGTAGGACTAGATATATATATCTCACAGGCATGGTTATTTCCGGACCATTGGACCGAACCGTGACGACTTCATTAGAAATTCTTGAACCAGTCCAAGACCAGGTGCGGCCTTTGCCACTGTCTTTGAAGGGAATTCATGTCCTTTTCGGATGGTACTAGCGTACCGAAGTTTTATTGTCGTCGAGAGTGTTGCAAGTAGTATTTTATTTTCCTGCTGCACTGAACACTTTCCCCGGAGTCATTACATTATGATGCATTACCCCGGCAAGCATCATATCTTCTGCCCACTTTGTGATGAGAATAGCCGATGATCAACTTGGAAATTCGTATCAGGGACAGAAGAGGAGCCGGTAAGAAAGCAGAAAAAGGGGACATACAAGCATGTGAATCTGTACGTACCAGACGAACTCCGCCTGCGATCGGTCAAGCTGCGTGAGTTGCAATAATGGATTTACATTGTCATCGTCGCATTGAAGAGCCATGTCCACGCATCAAGAGTATATTCCACTCGGAAAGACAGGAAATAATAAATGTAAGCAAGTATTGCCTGACATGGGATTATGTGTGCAGTTTATTAATACAAATTCTGATGGACACGCCACAATCGAAGATATTCCAAGTTCGACCGTTCCGTACCTCAATAAGGAAACGAGCATGGATGGTTTTAGATGGGGTCCCGGTGTATCCACTTCCCATGCACCGGGGTAGCAAAGGTCACACTTACCTATGACATATTTAGCTTCGGCCTTCACGTGGTGTCCCGGCGTTCATCCGTCAGATAGAGACGCGTCAACTGCGATTACGTCATCACTTTACAACGTTTTAGTCAATCACCGCTGCACATCAACTTGGATGAGGTTGCATCAACATTTATCACATAACTCGCCGGTTTTCTAACAGGATTTCATGATCACTTCCCCCTTTTCTGCCTTGTGTATATCGTGGAAGCGATCTACCACGTGCGTCAGCTATCTGTAGAGGAGCTCACAGCGATCAGAGGTTGCATTGAATTCTGGTTACAACCGTGCGTCGCGACATTCCATCGTTTCATCTTTCCCACCAAAAGCATAACAGACAAAATCACCGGCGACTATTTCCTTTTTATCACTATCCTACACGGCTGCTCGTGTGTTGCATCCACCAAGATGCATGGTTTCGAGATATTGCTAGAGATGCATTAAACATTCTACTGGACGAGATACACATGCATATAGTGTCATTGAAACATCATATTGATTCGGACGCATCACATTTACTGTATCAGAATATTTACTCCTTGCAAACCTTTTTCAACGACAGCACGCTTCTCACCCATCACATCAACCAGCTGAACGTGGTTTCTGCGCTCATTAGGCCCATCGTACGGTACGTTCACGATATTTTACCTTATAGCACCGTCTTACATCCACCCATGGAACTGTCCTACCAGTCTCATTCTGATGGAAGCGAGTCCACATTACGCGCTCTTGGATTCTGCCGACATAATAATAGCGGTTACTCTGAAGCTGATAGCTAGATCTTCCGAGCCCGAATCCGCATGTACCACAGTGCGCAGCCTCGATACCATCTCCATTCTTGTTTCTCTCCTTCCACATTGTGATGTAATGCGCGGCTCGACCTACGACAAATTCTTCAATTACTCGCTTAAAATTTTAGATTTCACCGCGCGTTCCTTCCTTTGCGTCGTCGCCACTCCTTCCGCTCGTGTGTCAGTAAGGTCTAGTTAGAACCCCAGATCAGTGGTGGAGGAACATGGTTGCCCTGACAAAGGTCTTGCACCATCATTTGGATACACTCAGTGATCATTTCTCTTCCATACATCTCAACCAAACCACGAGGAGCCCAATAGCGTCGCCCTTTATTCAACTCACTTTTCAGGCGAGGTTGCAGATGGTATAAAGCTATATTATTTGCGCCGACGTAACAACGCATATAGTCACTTTGTATTATCGCCGTGAGCTCTGCAGTTGTCCCATACAGGTGTTGAATACATTTAAAGGCAACATCCGAATCATGAACGACACTTGTTTTAAATAAGGTGTCAATTTCGATGCATGTCTCCTTCAGGCTCATCATACTTTCAGGCCAGTGTTCAATTGACACGATCCATGATCTTCAAACCAAGTGCCTTCACACACTATGCGCCACGACAGTTTATTTTACTCGCTATCCCGACATTTCCCCTACTGCTTCCATTTATGTTCACTGGAGTTTATTCTACCAATTTCCATGTTTGAATTGTTTTATTTCGAGTAGTAGCGAAAAAGTCATTTGATTTGATCTAATATTAAAGAACTCATCAACTAGATCCGTGGGTCTCTTGAATGTTAGTTGTCGTCACCTGTTCCTTCTATGCATAGTCGCCACACCTTTCACTGATGTGTCGGTAGCATTGACGAATCCGACTTACATCTCCATTTTCCGGAAAATAACCCCCGGAACATAACTATGAGGCTTCCAGGCCGTTTTATCAAAAATAATGCTGGTGAGTTAGTCGCCATAATGGCGCTAGCCAAGGAGACACTCCCAGATGTCAGCTTTAACATTGGAAAGGACTCAGAGTACTTCTTATTCCTTAATCTACTTTGCCATTGTCACATCGAACAGAGTTGCTACGTTATGCGGCGAAGAAATAATCGGGGTTACTCTGACCCTGATAGCTGGATCTTTCCACCCTGGACTCGCGTGTACCGCTGTGAACTTGAAGGCAGCAACCAGTCGGCATCGCTCTGAACTGCATTTATAATATACATAGGCAATGTCACTTCTCGATATCAGAAAAGCCGTTTTTGATTTCAACTCTGACGCCCAAGAATGCTAGAAATACTATACTACGCGGCCCCGATTTTTGTTTGTCTCCTTGTATATTAAATCATCAAGACACAATGCACAGTCCATCAACAAGCGGTTCAGCCTTGAGTGTCTTGAAAATTTGGTTTCCACCGCTCTTTCCTTTCTTTCTGTGGTGGCCACACGTTTCCCTGGTGTAGCAGCAACATCTTCTTCGAACTCCATATCAGCCTTGGAAAGACGTTGTTTGACCTGGCGAATGTCCTGTTCCATAGCTTGACACGGTTTCTATTCAGATAACGCCTATATACTTGGAATAAACTAACAGGAAGATCACATAATTCCCTCTTTTTAAATTCGCTTTGGAGGCGAATAAAAGTTGAATAAACCTGCGTAGTTTGTGGCAATTTCAGAGCACGTACAATCACTTCTTATGTAAATTGGAGCTCTGCGCTGAGTCCGTGACATTAAAATCGTTTAAACATCTAATATGTGATTGCAGGGTTTAGAATTCAACGAACTTTTGGATCTTGAGAAGATAACCAATTTTAACTCTTATAAGGATTCAATGGATGATTGTTGAAGTTAATATGAAATAAGGTTCTACTAAGGATCCTAATTTCTTTTTGGAGAAGTTATCCCGGTGTCTACTGATACTGAAGATCCTAAAATATTTTGGAGCTAAGGCTTTTCTCGGTGAATGAAGGATGGATTGGGGGCGACAAACTGAGACCTACGATGAATGACCATCGTGTGGGAGAGAAGAGGGACTGATACGGCCACGTTGGTGAAGCTCAAAGTGGAGTGGGCAGAACGAAGGGGCAGGTGCGATCGCAGAAAAGGGCACGTGGAAGCGCAGCCGGGTAGGGTGAATCTTTACGGATTGGAAGAACTCCGCTACAATAGTTCAAGCTACAGGTGTGCCGCAATCATTGACCTATGTTGTCATCGTAGAATCAAAGAATCAATTCCATTCGGCCATACAGGCAATAATACAGCTAGTTGTAAGTAAGTATGACATGACACGCCATTATATATACAACTTGTCAATACAAATTCTGATAGACACCCCATAATCAAAATAATTCTAAGTCAGACCTTGATCCTCAATAAAATCTACAATGAGAACTTTGGTCTTACGTCACTCTTTGTCTTGCTTAACGTTGCACAGAAGTCAAAGCTGATTGATATGGCATGGGTGAAGGAAGAAATCACGTTGCTTACCATTGACCCACCAGACTATCACTTGCCCTGGGTTTCTCCACGTTGAAATTTTGATAAAATTAAACAGGCAGTGCGCAATCCCGCCAGAAGGGTTTGAGGTTGACATCGAACGACAACTTGAAAGTAGGAGCCGGAACGTATATCTCTGAACTGCATTTATATTATCCATGGCAAATGCCCACACCTCGAATGAAGAGCCGGTTTGCTTTCAACTCTGATGCTCAATAATGTCCAAAATACTATATTATGGGGGTGACAATTGTCTGAAATATTATTAAATGCTCTGTGACCCTTCAAGCGGCAAGCGTAAGAAAGTAGCAAGGTAACTAAGTTTACTGGAGCCCAAATAGCTCAAGGAAGGTGAGGGGGATTTTGGGTATGAAGGCGACTGTAAATCCTGTGTAAGGACAGCCACAAGTCTGTAGAACATTGCGACTGGCGGCGCTATTAAAAACCCGGCACCTCCTAGTGTAAGCACGACTGCTACGCACAAATGTCTGC